>JARLTB010000231.1:1500000-2727500 GCA_030141615.1 Unio pictorum | reverse complement strand
TTGAAAGTGAGAGGGAGAGGGATGGAGAGAGAAAGAGAGAAAGAGAAAAAAGGAGAGAGAGAGAGAGAAAGAGAGAAACAAATAGAGAGATATTGAAACAGATAGAGTGAGAGAGAGAGAGAGAGACAAAGCAAGAGATATTGAAAGTGAGAGAGAGAGAGAGAGAGAGAGTTACAAGTAGAGCGATAGGGAGAGAGAGAGAGATATATAAAGATGTATAGAGATAGAGAGAGAGATAGAGAGAGAGAGATAGAGAGTGTGTGTGCTGGTGTGATAATGATTTTTAACACTTGGGCATCATCCCGAAGACAAAAAGCATGATGCACCAACGATAGAGCGAGAGGCATCGAGAGAGACGAATAGAAGAAAATAGAGAGAGATAGAGAGAGATAGATAAAGATAGGATTTTGGGCAGGATTTTTTTAACGTAGATTTAACAATTGTTCAGTTATATCGCAATGATGTCTGCAGCGAAGCGGTTTGTAGTGTCCAGTGTCATGTCATACCCAGTTACATTATCCTGACACCAGACCGACCAGTCCTAACACTAACTTCTGAATGATGAACGTCAAGCGAGGCATCTGTTAGTACCAGTTTTGTAAGTCTCTGATATAACTCTCCAGGGGATCGAACCCACGACCTCCCGCTTTTGCGTCGGGCGCTCTAACTACAAAGGACACCGGAGCGGTTCAAAGAGAGAGAGAGAGAGAGAGAGAGAGAGAGAGAGAGAGAGAGAGAGAGAGAGAGAGAAAATAAGAAACAGAGGGAGACAGAGAAAGATAGAGATATAGAGATACAGAGGGTGATATATAGAGAGAGATAGTATTGACAAATAGAGAGAAAGAGGGATATAGAGAGAAGAGAGAGATAGAAACAAGGAGAGAGAGAGAGAGAGAGAGAGAGAGAGAGAGAGAGAGAGAGAGAGAGAGAGAGAGAGAGAGAGAGAGAGAGAACGAGAGACAGAAAGATTGGGAGAGATTTGGGAGTGAAAGACATGGAAATAAAGACAGAGATATATAAAGAAAAAAATAGAGATATAAAGAAATATATAAAGACCGAGGAATAGACAGTTAGAAAGAGAGATATAGAGAGATGAAAACAGTTTTTGTTGTAGGGTTAAACGCCATTTTTCATCACACGATAGGCTATACATGGAGTCCAGTATTAATGGTGGAGGAAGAACCCGGGAAAATCCCTGGAAAGAATCACCAACCCAAGAGAAGATACTGACAATATATTTCACATACCAACAATGGCTGAATCTGAGACTCAAACCTACGCAGATTGATGTGAGATGGCTGTGATCTGTAGCGGGGAGTGCTTTAGACCACTCGGCCACTCGGGACCCACAATCGGAATATTGGTTAATTTCGTAGTATTGTATCCATACAAATTGAAGGTCTAAGTTAAGAAAAAAGTATACATGTACAAACATGATTATGAATAGATGTAATACCTGATAAAGTACACTATGCATCAGACATACCGAGCATGGATGTGAAGCGTTCACTCCCTCAGTAAACCCACAATTTATTAAACTATATCCGAACTCCGCTGGAAACGGCAACTCGTGTTGTAGTATAATGCGATAAAATATACTTTTAGTGTGAATTCTGTACATTTGAAAAACCACTCATTCCGTAAATATTTAATTTAAAAAAAACTTTGCAGGTCTAGTTTCCTGTAAATTTAAATCATATATACATTCCAAAACAAAACAAACTGAAGACAAATTACCATTATTTCACCAAGAGAGCAAGCATAGAAAGTACTCTTTACTTTTGATTGCAATATAATACTTATTTATATCTGTAATTTAGATATCAAGCTCATACACAATATAGGTAAAATGCATATAAATAGTTCTAGTGTCGATAGGCAAATCATTCGGCTTCTCTTTACATCTATTTGACATTAAGTCCTTGCGTTATACCGAGGACAATTCCTAACTGTCCGCAATAGTAGGTCACCATGGTAACGAACTCACACTTCGGAATTGGAAGCACCCACTTATTAATGGCGATAAGAGAATCTGAAGAGATAAATGAAATGGTGCCTAAACAACCAATAAATGCTCCTATCGTCTGCTCGCTTTCAAACCTTGCAGTTGACCTCCATCCTGTGTTGAAAAGTAGAGCCGAGTAAAACATTATAAGCACTTTCATGATGTAAGATGTAACTTTGGATTGAATGAATATGAAACCAGTCATCCATATCAGGAAAAAAACTATTTTAGTCATTCTTCCGCCAGCATGTTTGCCAAATGCTACCGCATAACAACAATGTGTGCTGGCGAAGAAAAGCATACCGGGCATGAAAAAATCATGCGGAAATGTCAGGCATATATCACCAAGACTTGACGTCAGAAGACCTATAATAACAAAGTAGAGTAATTGTTCGTGTTCGTGTTCGATCAGCTGTATCTGATTGACATTCACAGTAGCGACATAGCCAGCAAGTGAAATAATTGGAAAAACCTTCACAAAAGCGACCGTGACTGTCTCTGGAGGATTCTTCTCGTACAGGTCATAATTCCAAACAAAGAAAATCGTTGAGACAATGAACAGGACAAGATATATCTTGTCATTCATTAGAGACATAACGTTCGTGAACTGCATTCTGAAAAAAGAGGGGAAAAATACGATTAATGAAGCGAGCGTTGATGTCATGCTCACGGTCCATGAAGGAAATAATCAACATATGGTCCAAAATGTATCTGTATATGACAGAAGACCTATCTACTGTGATTCTATTCGTAAAAATAATATCGGACCTTTTGCTCAAACTCTTGTGTTTTTGCTCAAACTTATGCATATTTCCAGGATTTCATTGGTATTAGTGTCTAACAACATCACGACTTACTTAGACTGCGTATGTTAAGACGAAAACATGGACAACGTAAAACATATTAAATCTATACAGAAACTTAACCAGGACACCAACACTGGGCAAACTATATTCTTTATCACAGTTTGCGTGGCTGTGATTAGCAAACTTTACAGTTGTTTTGATTTATAGGCGGCAGTTTTATTTATTTCTGTATTATATTTATTTCTTTGTTTAGTATTTTGTTTCTTTTAAAACTGTTTTCTTTTTCTTAAATTTATAACACGATTCGCGACATTAAAGCGCATGGTATAAAGATGATACAGTTATAAAGTGTTTGCGGTATTCGACCTGGATTTTCCTTTAGCACAGGGTTCTTAAACATTGCTACAGTTATATGCAACAACATATATGATCCTAGGTAGATAAACATCGTTAATGATTAGATTTTCTAATTATTTTTATGCTCAGATTGTTTCCCCTCAAGAAACAATACCATTTACCAACTAGTTTGAACAGGTTCAGATCACGGATGTGCAAGAATATACTATTATTCCTTTAATAACAGTGGAGGAAAACCCCGGAATGATCCACTTACATACGAGAAGCAACTGGCAAGCTTTCGCACATACCTACATTGGCCGAATCTGAGACTCGAACCCAAACAGAGGTGAGATGGCAGTGATCCGTAATGGGAAGCGCTCTAGACCACTCGGCTACTCGTGGTCCGTTGTTGAGAAGTAAACTCTTAGTTCATAATGGCAATGGCACGTACCAAGCAAACGTAACAAACGGCCACGAAGTTTATTGACACTCACAAAACCTTAATTCTACAAAATAGTCCTAAGAATCTAAAAACAATGTATACATGGAGTATGAAATTGAATTGATACTTGCCCAAACTAAACAACAAATACAATAGGTGATTTCAAATTGACTGATCAAATTCCACGGCAGCTCGTGTAAACCATATGTTTGATTAGGATTTCTTCACGTAGCTTTAACAATTTTTCAGTCATATCGCTACGATGTCTGCAGTTAGGCAACTTATCGTGGTGCCTAGCACTGGGGCATCATGCTGCAGACATGTAGCATGATGTCCCACCCAGTCACATTATCCTGACACCAGGCCTACCAGTTCTAACATATTAACGCTGCAGTTGTAAGTACCATTTTTATAGGTGTTTGGTTTGACTTTGCCCGGGATCGTGTAGACCGCAAATGTCGAGACACAAGGAAGTGACATAACTTGATAAACGCTTTTGTACTAGAAGAAATGAATTAACAGAAGGAGCGTTTTTAGAAGGCACTAACATAGAAGGGGCGCAAGACATATATATGAGAGAAGTAAAGCAAAAAAAAAAGACCCAGTATAAAAATGGTGCTGACCACTCTTAAACATATGGATCCAAACTGAATTCATCTTATGATTCGTTAAAGAAGAAAGGCAAAGATGCATAAATCTTGAAACTCAAAGGAAAATAACCTATATTGCCATATGGGAAAATATAATAGGGTCACGTCGGCTTGAACACAAGCAAACCACCACTTTTCTAATAAAATTGAAACAAAGGAGAACGTAGTTTTATATTTCAAAAATTGTATTAGAGATCCCACCCCTAGCTACAGTTGATAAAGTTGAGAAGAAATTTGAAATAAAGGTGACAAAGACAAAAATGGACACCCAACCCGGATTTCCTATTAAAAACTGAGTGAGAAATTTAGTGTTAGAGGAAGTGAAATTAAGAACACTAAAGAGATTGTTTTCACTACATGGCTTTCTGGTACTATCGTGGTACAAAAGTTGCAGATTTCATAGAAATGCACAAAGTGTGGGAAAACAGGCCACACACCTGAAATGCTCAATAACGAAAATACCGAATAACACACAAAAGGAACCCATTAAAACCAGACAAAAAGAAATGAACCAACCTTCACAGGCACCTATAGCAAAACCAAGAAATAAGAAACTACCGCAGAAAAGTAGGACGAGCCAGAGAATTGCCAAAATAAGCAACAAACACACCAATAGTCAAGTGAGAAACAGCTAAAAGACAAACAACATATATCTAAAGAAAGAGAGCAAAACTCGCTAGAATTGAGAGGGAAACAAACTTTATATAGACAAAACGACACCAGAATAGGGACAAACAGTACAGAAAGTCCAAAGAAGAAAGAAAAAGCAAATACGGAGATCTTATCAACAAGATGTGCAAACAGATAAATCACAATCAAAATCTAACGACCATGAAATAAAAAGACAAATTAGAGACAGAAGTGGACACAACATATTTTACATTGAATTTGCATACCGTGATTTGAAATTTAAAATATATACCTTATCAGATTAAAATGTACAGATTTACAATCATAAAAAAGCATAAACATAACGAAACACCTACAGGAACCCTAATTGAAATCATAGCATTACCACACATAAATCTTCTGGTCATGATAAACAGTAATCCTTCGGGTCATAATACAAAGTAAGCATTTGAGGCATGATACAAAGTAAGCCTTTGAGTCATGATACAAATTAAGCCTTCGGGTCATGATAAAAAGTAAGCCTTCCGGTCATGATAAAAGTAAGCATTCTGGTCATGATACAAAGTAAGTCTTGTGGTTATGATACAAAGTAAGCCTTTGGGTCATGATACAAAGTAAGCCTTTGAGTCATGATGCACAGTAAGCCTTCGGGTTATAACACAAAGTAAGCATTGTGGTTGTGAGACAAAGTAAGCCTTCTGGTTCATGACACAAAGTAAGCCTTTGGGTCATGATACAAAGTAAGCCTTCTGGTTCATGATACAAAGTAAGCCTTTGGGTCATGATACAAAGTAAGCCTTCGGGTCATTATACAAAGTAAGCCTTTGAGTCATGATGCACAGTTAGCATTCGGGTTATGATACAAAGTAAGCCTTTGAGTCATGATACAAAGTAAGCCTTCTTGTTATGATTGAAAGTAAGCTTTCTGGTTATGATACAAAGTAAGCCTTCTGGTCATGATACAAAGTAAGCCTTCTGGTCATGATACAAAGTAAGCCTTTCGGTGACCATAATGTTAGTAAGGAGGCTAGACTCGGATGGTCCTAACAGATCGGACGGAGATCCAACCCCACTCCCGAAAAAAGTACAGAACAATAGTTGAGCGCAAAATAGTACCAAAAATGTATACATAATGTGCATGGATACAACACGGTAATAAGGTGGTCTAATGGCCTGCAGCAATCTCAAAAGAGCCCCCTCTCCCTTTGAACATAAACAATTTGACTGCGTGTAGGGGTAGGGGGACGTGGATCAACTTTACCTTATGTTTCACCATTATTACGGCCTTACATGCGACTACAGTCTTAGTTTCATCACCAGGCTTATGAAAAAAACTTAATTTGTTGCGTAATACCTAGAAAGAAGTAATGGCCGAGATAAATTAAGACTGCATATTTGAGAATGCTTTCATAATGTGGGCACTTTGAACCAGGCGCGGTGCCAAACCAGTAGTTCTCCTCAAGTTCGTGTTGTGAGATAAAAGTACTGATGCGGTAAATAATCATGCGCAAATATCTAAGGACGTATTGGAATAAGGGAGATATAATGTGTGATCTAATAATTTGAGGAATGAAATCTTTATTTGAGTCTCAAGCCAGGAGAAAAGAGTTAGCTGCCTTAAAAGGGTAATAAATTTCATATATATGAATCGATCAACTATTATATAAATCTCTGCAATAATGAACAGTTTGTAGGAAGTAAGGACAACCACTTACCTAGTTGCTCTTCTGATATGGGCATTTGATGAAACAAAGCCGACATGCACATCGTGGTCTGATTATATAATCTTCTTTTGGACAAGTCTAATGTCAGAAGTGGGTAAGAAAGATTAATATGAAAATATTTTTATATCAGCAGTTTAGCTAATTCAGAAGGATATGTACAATAAAATAAAAGATTCTTAGCAAAATATAATAATACTAAACTTATCACAGGAACGATTGAACAGAGGCGATAAGGGTGAATGGAAATACTATGGAAATCGACCATACCTCCCCCCTCCCGTAGAGTTGCACCTAAATATTAGCCGCCATTGAATCCGGGTTAGTTAGTTCTAAAAGTGTGTATGATTCGAAGAAAATTTATCGTTTATTAAATAGACATGCGACAATACACTTCAAATAATCTCTCTCTCTCTCTCTCTCTCTCTCTCTCTCTCTCTCTCTCTCTCTCTCTCGCACACAAGATAGATAGATAGATAGATAGATAGATAGATAGATAGATAGATAGATAGATAGATAGATAGATAGATAGATAGATAGATAGATAGATAGATAGAAAAGAGATAAATAAATATCTACCAAGGGAAATTTTAAAATATTATTGGTCCAAGTATGTTAACTCTAGCAAAATTTCTGAAATGAGGAGTGCAGAGGGATATTATCTCGTATACAAGACTGTTAGTTACATTTCTTCAATAATAGAGACTGTCATAACGAGATTTACAAATGTCCACATGACAAAATATTATTGCTTACTGATTTATTATGTTCATTGTCTCGGCATATGTAAAGAATAAAAAGCTATTTGCTAATTTGAAACTCACACTCGAATAATGCTTTATAATTCTCGAGGATTAAACCATGTTAATGATCCAATTCGATTAATGAGATAATTAATTAGATACTATTACGTATGAATCCTGATCTTGACATGTACGAAAAACAGAATTGTTGTAGTGTTTACTACAGAGACAAAGACACACATAAGGAAAAATGTGCAGGTTACAGCCGACAAGTGTCATCCTGCGGCATTCTTGATGTGATCCGCAGACGTTTATTTGATGGAAGCTTCACACCATATATGTAAGCTGTACCCGCTATGCGAAAAAGATATATATATATATATATATATATATATATATATATATATATATAGAGAGAGAGAGAGAGAGAGAGAGAGAGAGAGAGAGAGAAGTCAAAGAAAAAGACAAGCAGATAGACAGACCATTCCATCCATCATTATTATATTTGTGTTATACTTTCACATACATGAATTACACGGCATAGCCGACCTAGTACAATTTACACGCAGTCAAGGTTGTCTCGGAAATATATAAATCCTTTTATTTATTAAATACATGTACACAGGTTTCATTTTTTGAGTGTACAATATTACGAAATAGTGAGTTCGGTTCATCCTATACCGCACGTGTGAAGTGCTTGCGATGCGAAGAACCGAATGCTTCCTGTGCACAGACGATATATGTTTATAATTGCTTAACCATAGCCTAGGCGTGTCTTCTCATTGAGCCGTCTAGGTTAAGAATTTGAAGCAGCAGAGAGAGCGGGCCGACCTCAAAATAGAAGTGCGCGTTTCTCAATCCGAGAGTTAAAAACAATTTCTCCCCATTTTGAAGGTAAACGCTTCGTTGGTCGAAAAGAGTTTGCAAATATACTTACCCTTATGACGCTTATTTGAGGTCGCGTCCTCTCTGTTGCTTTAATTAGATCATTAATTATATGTCAATAATTTTGTATGAGAATCTTACACAGCTAGAACAAATAAAACAATAACAATCTCTTTCACAGCAGAAACAAAATCACAATCTTCTAGAAACAAAACGGGAAAATGTTTACGATGCACCTGACACTGGTGCTAATGGTAGTGGTTTTAGTACCCTGACTACGTCAAGACAAAGTGGTTTTACTGCCTGTCCTAACAATGTTCGCGACGACGTACAACGATTAGAAATTCTCATAAGAGGTGTAATCAATCTGGAAATAATCCTCCGGATATAATTAATAAAGCTGCTGATATTTGTCAACGATTATTTTAAGGTGGTATCATTGATATTAGCTTGTATCAGGAACGTATCGATGAACTGGTTGATGACTATCATAGTTATTAGATCACAAATACGATGATCGTACATCAACGACATCGTGGACCTGTAATGATCAGAATAAAACATTCACGATTGCCAATCTATCAAGCAACTTACGGTGATGGCCTTAATAACGATTATTTGCAAAAATAGCTCCCAAAATAGCTCCGATTGCAAAACAATTATCAATGAAATCTATAAGTGGTTTTGTTCACAAAGCTGCTCGTGCTGTTGGTAAAGTTGCTGGTAAGGCATTCACTGCAATTAAAAATAGATTAACACAACTGATATGAAAAGAACAAACCACCGCCTGTAAAATTAACCAGTACGGAAAATATCCCCGCGAATGTCAGTAAAATAATAAATCGTTGATAATACAAAATCTTATGACATATAGTAGTACACTGTAATTCGTAATAGAAAATCACTTGTATGTTGTCTTACACTGTAATTCTATACAGAAAATCACTTTTATGTTGTCTTTATATTGTTCGCTTGATGTTTGCAAGTTGACATATGCAGTTAACCTGTTATATTAGATCTACAGAGAAATTTCTGAGAAAGCCGCGGGAGTAACCTTTATTGCGCGGATCCCGGTGATAGCTTTGGCATCCGTTGCACTGGCACCGCTAACGTGTTTGTAATCACAGATGCATACGTGTAGAAAATTTAATCCTACAGGAAAAAGGTTACTGAGAAGTAGGGATATAGGGTTTCGGAAGCGAAGCTGACCAGCTTTTATCAAAGCACTATTATTCCACTACAACACGTAAGATAGACAGCCCTTAGATTATTTGGAATGAAAAACCATTCCTAGCTCCTAGCTCCAACCATAAAAACGAGATCGAAAATTTTGAAGTACTGATACCGTTTGCCTCTAAAAATTGGACATCTTCTCTAAATTAGATGTTTTTAGTTTTAACGGTGAAGACCTTAATGGAAATGAAATATTTTCGTAAACAGGTGGATAATAATAATAATAATAATAATAATAATAATAATAATAATAATAATAATAATAGTGTGTTATTTAAGCGATTGAATATATTTTATTTCAATTCTAGTATAATGGTAAACATTGAAATTATGTATAACATTGTATTTTAAAATAATATTTTGCGTTGGCGTTGAGGAAATTTTTGAAGATTTAACAAAGTAGTTTTGGTAGAATTGGTTAAGTTTTTATGTCTGACTGAAAGATCCTTGTTTTCTGATGGAAAGTCTACCAACGTAATCGGTTCATTAAATTCCAAAACTAAATCTAAATTAAAAGTTAAAAATTAAAAACATGCTAAGGATTTACTTGCAAATCTCCCACACTTAATGAGGATAACGTGTTACCTCCGTAGCAAAGCTCTCGGATTGTGATTGGTCAGATATCAGGATTCAAAATCCGATATTGTTGTTAGAAATTATTTAAACGGGGTGTACGAATTCGAGCAAGATGTACTGTGCTACGCTTCACTTATGACAACCGTATACTAATTATTCCCACTATGAACCCGATGTCCTTTGGACAACCGTTATTATGCATACCAGGGCCCAGCAATATGGAATGAATTGCCCATTGACACTGGACACAAAGACACAGTGATCCCTTTCAAGAGTACTCTTAAAACTGACCTTTTTCGACTGCAAAAAAGAAATTTAAAAACTTAATAATATTCCCTTTCTTAAATATTTTCAGCATATTTTATGTTTTCTAATTTGATGGTGTTTTGTGTGTTTGTAGATATATCATTATAGATCTTGTAAAGCACTTAGAGCTTCTAAAGACTAGGCGCTATACAAAGTTCTCATTATTATTAGTATTATTGCTTCACTTTAATTCTTGCAAATTATTGAATAATACATTTCCAATCATCTCCGCTATTGGAGTCAGTTGAAATATAAAATCAAGAGTTCAGGTATATGCGAAACGTTAGAACTTATCCTAATTTTCTTCCAAAATTCCCTAACGCTTGTGAATCTGGAAAACGTGTATATAGTTAACGAAGAAAATATGCCAATACGTTACTTGAAGTAAGATTTAAAAACAAGATATTTATTTCGATTAGGACTTCAAGAGCTTCATAAACTGGAAGAATTATAGAAGAACAAGAGGATTCGCCAAATGTCATTTGGTAAATGTGACTAAAGTTAGGGCTTATCCTAATTGACTTTCAAAATTCCTAACGATCGTAAATCTTGAAGAGAATTTATGTAGATAGTGAAGAGCATTTACCATTACGTGACGAGAAGATAGCAAAGGAAGATATATATATATATATATATATATATATATATATATATATATATATATATATATATAGGGTCAGTTGACACATTACCTCAAAACTATAGTTTTGTTATTGTAGGGTTTAACGTCATTTTCTAGCACATGATAGGCTAGTAATACTGAACGCCATGTATAGCCTATAGTGTGCTGAAAAATGACGTTGAACCCTACAACAACAGAACTATTCAACCATAGGAGGCACGTTGATTCCTATGTTAAATCTTTTTAAATACTCTTGAAATGCTTTTAAGCCCAGAAGAGCTTTGGAAGCGCTTGCGAAGAACGTTAGTCGTCATTTCAGAAGCATTAAGGAAGATCTATATCCCAATAAGATTATAAAGTGTTAAAAAGATTGAAAGAGTTATGGTAGTGCTACATGATGTACCAAAGCCTTAAAGACGATACCGATATATACATTTTGCTTTCTTCACTAAATTCGTGTAACGTATTTGCTAATATGTCACAAGTGCTCTCCCATATAGACGTCATTTGAAATATCAATTAAAAACAGTTCAGGTATGCAAAAAAGTTAGGACGTATCCTAATTGTCTTTCCAAATTCCCTAAGGCTCTAAAATCTTGAAGAGCTTTGATATAGTTAACGAAGAGCATTTGCCAATATGTTATTAAAAGTAACATTCCAAAGGAAGATACGTATCTAGTTTACGTCTTGAAGAGATAAATGCACTGGAATAAATATGGCAGAGTAACAACAGTCTACAAATGACCATTGGTAATTCTTACAAACGTATTTCAATTTGTTTCTCAAAATTAGTTTACATATTACCTCGAATCACTCGAGGCGTAACACAAACATGGTTGTTACACTAAAGCTATGTACATGATCTTGAAATGCACTTTACTCCAGAAGAGCATTCGAAGAGTTTGTGAACAGCTTTAGTTGACATATACGAAGATTTCTTTTCCTTAGGAAGATCTGTATACCGTTAATGTATTCAAGTGTTAAAATGAAAGGAAGAGTTAAAGTGGAGCTACAGCATACTAACAAACCATGAACAACGATAGCGGTATATACATCTTGTTTGCTTCACTTAATTCCTACAACGTATTTGATAATACATCTTCGATAATTTCCTTTATTGAAGTCAGTTGTACTATATCCCCAAAAGAGTTCAGGTATATGCCAAAAGTTCGAATTTATCCTAATTGTCTTCAACCATTCCTCAACGATCGTGAAGCTTGAAGAGCAGTTAAAGAGTTAACGAAGAGCATTTAGAGCATTTAGCAATATGTTACAAGACGTAAAATTCCAAAATAGATATGTATTTGGATTAGGACTTCAAAAGTTACAGGCACTGAAAGAATCATAGAAGTGATAGAGGAATCCCAAAATGCCCTTTGGTAATTCTAACGAAAATCTTCAAATTCTCTTCCCAAATCGGGACAGTTGACATATTACCTCAAACCTCTTCAGGCATAGGAGGAACGTTGGTTCATATACTTGATCTTTTTAAATAGTCTGCACGGAAGAACTATAGCAAAGCAACAGCAATCCCAAAATGCCATTTGGTAATACTTCCACTAATCTTCCAATTATCTTACCTAATCCGGTCAGTTTACATATTAACTCAAACTCTTTAGACATAAGACGAACGTTAGTTCTTATGATAAAGCTATTTAAATGCTCTGGACATGCTCTTAACTCCAGAAGAGCGTTGGATAAGACTGCAAAGCGCTATAGTCGCACTTTGAGAAAAATACGTATTCCTAAGGGAGATATGTATACCGTTAATATATTCAAGTGTTACAATGATTGGAAGAGTTATAGTGAGAGATACAGCACAATAACTAACTCTTAAAGGCGACAAAAATCTTGCTTGGTTCACTTAATTATTGTAACGTATTGGCTAATACATTTCCAGTTATCTCCCCTATTATGCGTGTGTGTGTGTGTGTGTTGTGTGTGTGTGGATATATATATATATATATATATATATATATATATATATATATATATATATATATATATATATATATATATATATATATATATATAGTTAGCGAGAATCATTTGCAAATACGGGACGAGACTATGAGACTATTCCAAAGAACGATATGAGTCTCGTTTACGTCTTCAAGAGATAAATACACTGGACGCAGTATAGCAGAGCAACAACAATCATATACTTCCTTTGGTTATTCTTATAACAGTCTTTCAAATCTCTTCCCAAATCGGGTCAGGTGACATATTACATCAAAATTGTTCAGGCTTAAGCGTTGTGTTTTATGCAAAGCTCTTGAAATGCTTTTAACTCTACAAGATCATTGGAAAAATTTATGAAGAGCTTTAGTCGTCACTTCAGATGATTTATTTATTATTCCTAAGGAAGATCTGTGCCCCGTCAACATTTTAAGTGTTACAATGATTGGAAGACTTAACGACCCTTAAAGGTGATAATGGTATATAATTTTGCTTGCTTAACTTCATTCGTTTAACGTTTTGGTTACTACGTTTCCTATGATCTCCCGTATTGGAGTCAACGTAAATATCAAAACAAAGCAGTTCAGGCAAGTGACAAAAAAGTTAAATCCTATCCGAATGTTCTTTCAAAATTACATAACGCTTGTAAATCGAGCGTTAGGGAATTTTGGGTTAAGACTATTTCAAGAGCATTTCAAACGCTTTAGCATGATACCCAACGTTATTCTTATATCTGAGATTTCAGGTAATATATCAACTGACCCGATTTGGGAAGTGGTACGTTTGTTTGATTTAATGTTATATTTGTTTTCATTTAGTTGTTTGTTTAATTTTATGTATAGTAATGTTATAGTAATATAAATGCATTCACTAGAGATGAGCATTTTTTTTCCAGAATGTCGGTTAGCCTGATTTGTCTTTTGCAAACAAGTAATGTTGACTAAATCCTAACCTTGATTTTGGTTAGTGGCCACCATGGAAACAGGCTTTTTTATTTTAAAATGATTAGTTTTTGTCAATGTAAAGATGGGAGTAGTGAATTATAGCGATCAAGTGACTGCTTCCTTCTACCCCACCCTTCTTCTAATGAGATTGTTCTTTTTTATTAGAGAGTATTAAGAGTTTAATAAATATGTCCATAGTGACATTAAGATTTATCTTGACGAGCACGTGATCGAAACCTTGGAAAATGATGCTCGTGCCGCTGATGAGTATTCTTTAAGTCAAAGTTCCTTTTGTAACTAAAAGTTCTACTCAGGAGTCTTTGGCAGAAAATTATTCAGTCTAAATACAAGCCCTTCTATACCTCAGGTTGGCACAACTTCTCAAACTCAAACTTCAGAGAAGTTTGATTCTAGGTCATTGTCTCTTTCTACATCACTATTGCAAGAAAAAAGGACATGTTATTTATGATTGCTACAGATTGGAACATAGGCATCAGGATCAAGACAGATCTGTTCTAAAATTCCTTTTTTTCTAAGAAGATAGGGTCATGATCATGTATTGAAAACAATTAATGTATTTGGGTCTAATAAACCGATTAATTTTTATCATGGCGAATTATGAACCATTCAATTACACCCCTTTTCAAATGTTAAGGGATACGGAGCTAGTGCGACTTTGTTAATGTTACTTTCCATTGTGTAAATTTGTAATCAGACTTAGTCTCAATATCCATGTAAGTAGGAACAGTCTGTTTTACCCGTAAAGAGCGTTCATTAATTACTAAGCAACGACCTAGCTAAAGAGACGGTTGTGGTTAATCCACTTGTAACTGTCAAGCTTTGTTTGATTCAGAAAATTGATCCAATTTGAAAATAATTCCCTGATTTATTCCCAGTTTGTGCACTTAACAGTTACCAGGGATATGCTAAGAAAGCTCTTGAGAATAGTTATGATATTAAAATTGTTCCTTTAACTGACACGTGTATTGGTAGGGCATTTAATGAGTTCACTTTCACTCCTTGTTTGAATCAGTCAGGAGGTATTGATCACAGTCATCCCCTTTCAACTACTCATTATTCGAATACGGGTGTTAAACAACAATCACTAGGCGTCGAACAGCAAAAAGATCATGAGATCTCATATTTGTTTCAGAGGGTCATTGTTGAAACTGAAGCCTTTGATGTACCTGTCTGTTATTTCATTAAAAATGAAATTCTTATGCGAAAATGGAGACGTCTCTATAATGCCGCTTGTGATTATAATTCCAAAACTGCACAGACGGAAAGAAATTAGTCTGGCCCCTGATATTCGTTTGGCTGGTCATTTGTAGGGGACAATAAGCCTTATCACAAGATCGTGAATTTGTTGGCCAAAATAAAAACTGATGCTGCCAAATACTGTATATCTCGTTATACTTGTCGAATGGCAGAAAAACCAAATCTGAATACACCTACGGCTCATCTGGAACCAACTCCTGCATTTGACAAACCATTTAGTAGAATTATCGCAGACTGTATCAGTCCATTAACCAAAAACAAATCAGGTAACCAATACATTTTGACCATTATGTGTGCGTCAACGAGGTTTCCAGATGTAATTCCTTTGCGAAATTTTAAATCGAAAAATTAGTAAAAGCTTTGATAAAGATTTTACTCAATTTAATCTTCCTAAATCTGGTCAATCGGATGAAAAGTCAAATGTTCGATCTAAACCTATCCTGCCTTTTATACTTGAATTAGGCATTCAGCAGTTCAAGTCAAAAGTGAGATTATAACTGACAGAACTACAATGGAGAGAACGGTTAAGTCTGAAAATGCAGCATTTTACCATTACGGAGGTGTGACTCTTCGTAATGCATGATGGTTACATTGCTGGGGGTGTTAGGGGATACCAGGTTCGAATTTATGGAATGTCAAAACTCTAGAAATCCAAAGGTACGATGGCTTTTATTAAATCAAACAACACTCCATATGTAAAATTACACAATTGAGGTTATACAATGCAGATATAAAAGTATACATAGAATTATGATATTCATTCCAAACTCACCAACCTCATACTGTTCTGGAAATCTTTTTCTTTTGAATATGATTTAGATAATTAAATAAGGAATGTGCCAAAGATATCCCAAATGGTCTTAGAATAGTAAAAATGTCATATTTTTAACTTATACCAAAGTTGTTATTTAGCAGAGACAAGCCAATGAATGCTGGACTTCAAATATCGTATAATTGTTTGGTAACTTTACATATATTTAACTTCTAAAATTAATTAATATGAATTTGGAATCAAAATAGTTCCAATACTAGTAGTAATAGTAGTCGTAATAATAATAATAATAGTAATAATAATATTATAACGTTACAATTGAAAATAAATATAATTAATATTAAACGTATAATCAAACTTGATAATCAACATATAATGTGTAATCTATGCCTAGATAAGTATTCACGAATTTGGGAGCATGATATCCGGAGATTTTTTAAATACAATTCCGAAGATCCTGACGGAGCAATAAAACCGGAGAATTAGTATGCCTATAGCTCAAGTCACCTGACTTATGCGTTCATGACATTCCAATTGCTATTATATGTCTGTGCTTACAGAAGTATTTGCTAACATAAGTAACTGTATGATTGTTACATCCGTACTGTCACAATGCCCCAGACCGAAGCTAATTATAGAACTAATGTGGAATAATAATATGAGATGAGAAGATATGGTCACTAAGACTGGCCAGAGCAGGGTTAAGAGTCAAATGACCTAAGACTGGACACAGTAGGGGTAAGAGTCGAATGACCTAAGACTGGACACAATAGGGTTAAGAGTGGAAAGACCTAAGACTGGACACAGTAGGGTTAAGAGTCGAATGACCTAGGACTGTACACGGCAGGGGTAAGAGTCCAATAACCTAAGACTGGACACAATAGGGTTAAGAGTCGAATGATCTAAGACTGGACACAATATGGATAAGAGTCAAATCACCTAAGACTGAACACAGTTGATTTAAGAGTCGAATGACATAAGACTGGACACGGTATGGTTAAGAGTCGAATGACCTAAGACTGGACAAAGTAGGATTAAGAGTCTAATCACCTAAGACTGAACACAGTAGGGTTAAGAGTCGAATGACCGAAGACTGGACACAATAAGGTTCAGAGTCGTATGACCCACTTAGAATAATTGAGAAAACATCCCTAGTTAAATGTCAGATTGGGAGTTGTGACAATAAACAGGTTAAACAAACGTACATTAAAATCGAATAAAGCCGTTTACAGGTTACAAGATCTCTAATGTTAGACAATACAATGCAACGATGCAATGTAGCAAACGTCCATTGACAAGACAGGGCCGTAATTTAATGTCCTGGCCTCTTGAGGTCTATGGAATAAAAACAATTGGTACCGTCATACCAGCATGGATGATAAGAGGAAACCCATCCAGCTATACACAGCTTTACAACCGTATGTATACGTATATGTGTGTGGTATAAATAAGATGCATGTTTGATACGTTTCTGTAATATACCATTCGGCAAACCTCACTTACGTTTGTTGCAAAATATGCACATCTGCGATATCAGAGAGAGAGAGAGAGAGAGAGAGAGAGAGAGAGAGAGAGAGAGAGATGACTGGAGATCGAAAGTTAAACGATTTGCAAACTGTTATTATAAGAGGGGTCCCTTTGTCTTCCGTGGCATTGACCTACCACACATATTAGTCAATCCTAAATTATTCACTTCGGCCTTTCTCAATAATGTTTTTTTTTAAAGACAAAACCAAATTTGCCCCAAAACATTCTTTCTTAGTCAGGATGCATTTTCCCAGCAAACCTGTCATTACCGATTTTCTCAGAGACTGTAAAACATTAATTGATCGAATCAGGTGTTTTGAAGTTTTTTCTTCGTAGTTACACTAGACTTAGAATGATGCATAAATTGCATCACACTAACTCCTTCAATTCCTGTGATTCAAGGGCGTCTGTATCATCCTGTATTCTACAATAGACTTAGAATGATACATAAATTGCATCACTCTAACTCCTTCAATTCCTGTGATTCAAGGGCGTCTGTATCATCCTGTATTCGACTGGCATATGCACTACTACTATCATACTGCAGGTCTCTACCATTCCTGTGACACGGTAAAACTGACACGATGCGAACCTGCAAGAACGAAATGAATACCATGTATTAGATACGAGTCTCAAATCGTACATGGATAATTAAAATTATATATTCTCTTAATTTATTATATAACAATAGTTTATATCTATCTATCTTTAAATCTATCTATCTATCTATTATCTATCTATCTATCTATCTATCTATCTATCTATCTATCTATCTATCTATCTATCTATCTCTTTCCGTCCGTCCATATATATATATACATATATATATATATATATATATATATATATATATATATATATATATATATATATATATATAGATATATATGTGTGTGTGTGTGTGTGTATGTGTGCGTGCGTGCGTGCGTGCGTGTGTGTGTGTGTGTGTGTGTGTGTGTTATTTCGTGACGATGTTAATTTTAGGTAGTCCAGAGGAATGTTAATAGTTATTAGTTATACGAATGAATAGAAATTGAAAAGCAATTTCTGATGATAAATGCAATAATCCAATGACAGCATTGGTCAAAACGGTATGAATATAAATAAAACATTGCAACAAATTCACCGAATGATAGGTCACAAATTCACCTTGGTAAGTTTTTCAAATAAAGGTATAGTACAATAGACATCACCTCACCACGTGTCATTAGGAAGTATACATGCAAAAGTCAAGTAAATGAAGCAAAAAAGTTTAAATATAGTTTTTAATTATATTTTTGTATCATACTATAAAATAAAACCCTGTACAATGTGAAAATGTAGGTCAGAGTGACATTCTTTTGTTAAACGGTTTATTACATATGAAGATACTTGTTCAATTTGAATATTTTAGCATGCAGTCAGCTTGAGCAATAATCTTAAGATATTTTAACCAAATTCAGTGAAGAGCGAAATATGGGTCACATTTACTTACTTTTGCTTGAATAAATACACTTAAACCAAAAAACAAAAATGACCAAAAGCAAGAGAAACATAAAATTCGTTGCTGTGACCTACTTTTGAGACGAGAGTGTAGTGCATAACTTACCAATTTTCATATGGGTTTTTTTTTATAGCCGTCATCGTTTGTCAAGGTTCTTGTATGTTAACCCTTCATATACATTGGAAGATTCAGAGCTATCCGAGTACTTTATCCTAGCGATATATATCGGATTTCATTAGTTGCCTCCCTTGATATGCAGTACCCAATGACCAATAGCGTGTAACAGCGGTGCAGTGTATATCGGACGAAAATGGTTGAAACGATTGACTTTCAAGTTTAACATCGAAAGTATGACTGCGAACCAAAGAGCAGCCATTCGTGTGAATTTGAAGTGAAAGGTATCTGTACAAACACAGACTGGTAGTGGAAAAGTGCTTATTTATGAATCCATTTAAGTTATGTGCTCCCTTGTCTAAATCATATAGGAACAGCTTTCAAATTTGAACAACTTAAGTTTGATTGGATATGGATGCGGTGAGTTGCCGCAGCATCCAATGAAATTCAGAAACCGAAGCATATAAATATATGCTCGATCCGCCAAGGTGTTCCTGGGGTTAACATATCTAAACCATGGCTACTGAAGATGAAGCATAACAGGATATATACAAGTTAACAAAGCCCTATGTGTTTATGAGCTAAACGTAAAATCTTATCCTGTAATTTTCCAATAATGTACATGTGCATATAATGTTTACCCCCCCCCCCCCCCCTTTGCATAGCCCCTTTGTCATATAGTAGATCCCTGCCAGAAAACCGGCTCCAAACTGTTTATTAGGATATACATAAAACAAATGATTGAGATGCAGCTAATCTGTTTATATGTATATGCCGTAATATGTGCGGACGACGAAATGAAGGCATCTCTCTCTCTCTCTCTCTCTCTCTCTCTCTCTCTCTCTCTCTCTCTCTCTCTCTCTCTCTCTCTCTCTCTCTCTCTCTCTCTGCCAATGAATCATGGTTCCAAAACCGATGTTACCAGCGCAAATCCACCCCCAATATTATCCTTGATTTTTGTAAAATTAAGCTCTTAAACGCTGTGGGTAGAGTTGCATGCCAATATATATTTACGCATGCGTACACGCACGTTTGGATGGGCAGAACGAACACAATCCCCTCTTCTCCATCGACACGCGTATATGGCATGATAATGTTAAAAATTACAAAACCTTCAGCACTGCGACGATGGTTCCGAGTACAGCGCCACCCAGAACGTCGCTCCAGTGATGTTTGTAGTCCATTATCCGAGAACACCCTACGTATATTGCTACTCCCATGAATACTGCCTGGAGCAATAGACGAAATACTTCCAACCTCGTCCAGATAAAACGAACTTGTAGATATATCTGAAAATAGTTTTTAAAGAACCAACTTTATTTCCAATTACTCAAATAAAATTGTTCTACATAGGTCGGCTTTTCATTCAGAAACCGGTGACCGATGCTGGATTGGATTAAGTTTCCGGAAATACAATTTATATTTCAATCGTTTGAAAACGAGTCAAAATGGTTTTTAAAGAATGCATTTTTGCAAAATGTGATAGTTTTGAATATTTTTGTAAAATATTTTCGTGTTATTGAATGACAATAAAACGAGATTACTAGGATTAAGGTGAGAGAAGATAATAAAAAAAATCTTGACATACAAATTCGTATGAGTGCAACAACAAAAAGTCCCATGGATATACATACAATGAAATAAGTAAATCCGAAGAAAGCTGTGGATGCATGGTTAGACGGGAAAGATTTTCTGCAAGAAAAACAATGTTTAATTAGTTGTTTGTTTTTTTTTATTCATTGAACTTTGTAAATAAATAAGTACATGCATTCTTATATCGGTTAATATTTTTGTTTTAAGTAATAATTCTATTAATTTACTTACTTTGACACTTTGAAATTGAAAACCAAAGCTGACTTAATAAGAGAAAGGTCTTTTAACTGACATATTTGTACAAAACGTAACTTAGAGATAAATATTCTAAACCTCAGATTGAATTGTTTTAATATGTATGGACCGATAAGATATATATACTATACTGAATTTTAAAATTGATTTTCTTATAGTTGGTAAAGATTACAGTCATGTATTGCATATATTGTTTTAGTATGGTTGTGCACCAGGGCACATATTTTAAAGACGGAAGCGTGATTGATGCATTGCCATGCAATACGTACGATAACAGCAGGTATTTCTGTAAGTATGCAAATAATTTGCACATGAAAAATGTTGCCGACATCCATTACAATTATTTTATTTGTATCAACCAATTCATAATAACAATCACACGATACATTCTGATATAATCTAGTTATGATTCAGATAATGTCAAGAAAACATGATTGGTGGGTCGATGACCTAGACATGTTCCATTTATTTTTGACAATAATAAATCCTTCTTTATATACAACATTGAGTAGCTCTCAAGAAATGGACGCGTAACTAAAATAGATATTTTAGTTCGAAAGTTGGTGTAAATTGGCTAAACTTCTTCATTCAATTGCAAGTTAATAACAATTTTCTTGCGCAAAAGTAATTACATATTTAATGAAAGCATCAGATTTCGGCTTTGTTTTGGCGTCACAATAAATAAAACAAGCTGCAGAGGTTGTTAAATTAATGTTCATCTGGGGCAAGCTTAACAAAAATTACATGCATATTTTATCTTTATAGACTATTTCTATATCAAATTCAAAACGTGTGACGGCTCATTGGAAGCGAAAAATGTGAGACCTAGCTTACCGAAGGTCTTGACTGTAAATTCGAATACAAGGAAGAATTCAAAGATAATGTGTACTACTACAATTTCTGGAGTTACAAGCCTTGTTTTCCAATTGATGTGTATCTGGAGACATGAATTTTACATAACATTCAGGACTATTTTCCAAGTTAGTTTCAAGCTTGCAAAAGATATATATTCACGGGGTGTCTCACCTTGCATCTGTTACTAAAGATAAATCTGTTCCCGTGCATTACTGGTCACCCACGTTGACGTAAACAGAAACATTGTTCGTAAAGCATTCTATTTTGCTGTAATCCGGCTTGCATACAACAAAGAAATGTGGTCTTAGTCTCCCTACAGCCAGTTTTCCAATTTCTCCAAGTATCTGTGTGAGCCCCATTCCAAATAAAAACACCCCTATCGTCTTGTAACATGTAGTAGCGTATTTCAAATGATTCCAACCTTGACCTTTTTGTCTGGACTGGTAATGGTGGACACCTTCTATTAACGCCATCTGGTGGTGGAGTAGATGCACAAGTAAGCACTATCAGTTTGAAACATTGGTAAAGATTTATTAAGATGAAACGAACGTGCTGTTGCGACGGGTTATTTTAGCAACTGTTGGTACTATTGTTGCACGATATTTAGCAGGTGTAGCTTTGCATGTTTAACTGATATTCCAACAGATGCTTTTGCCGATCAAATAGTTTAAGAAGTTCGTATAATTTCCACTTTCCAAATTTTGCCAACATAAGGGATTAATTGAATCCTATCGGACTAGATAGCAGCATTTAAATAAAAGCATTTACTTCGACTTTAGAAAATATATACCCAGAAACAGTGAACACTTATTATTACATCAAAATTATTCAACCTACTTGTATTATCGTATGTCAATAAAATGAAACTTTATGGGTTTTTTCTAATTAGTGTTTAACACTGATTTTGGTATTCCACGTCAGTGATATCTATGTTCCAGCTGATTACTGTTACATGCATGGTGAGTGCCGTGAGATGATTATTATTACAATCATGGGGAGTGCCATGAAATGATTATTATTATATTCATGGGGAGTGCCGTGAGCTGATTACTATCACATGCATGGTGAGTGCCGTAAGATGGTTAATTCCTTCCAGTGGAGCCATGAGACGATTATTACATTCATGGGGAATGCCATGAAATGGTTACTATTATATGCATGGGGAGTGTCATGAGACGATTATTATTACATTTATTGGGAATGTCATGAGACGATTAGTATTACATTCGTGGGGAATGCCTTGAAATGGTTACCATTACATGCATGGGGAGTGCCATGAGACAATTATTATTACATTTATGGGGAATGTCATGAGACTATTAGTATTACATTCATGGGGAGTGCCATGAAATGGTTACCATTATATGCATGGGGAGTTTCATGAGACGATTATTATTACATTTATTGGGAATGTCATGAGACGATTATTATTACATTAATGGGAAATGTCATGAGACGATTAGTATTACATTATGGGGAATGTCATGAGACGATTAATATTACATTAATGGGAAATGTCATGAGACGATTAGTATTACATTATGGGGAGTTCCATGGGATGATTATAATTAGATGATTATTATTACATTCCTGTGGAGCCATGAGGCGATTATTACATTCACGGGGAGTGCCATGAGATGACTGCTATTACATTCATTGGGCAGTGCCTTAAGATGTCCACTCATCTAGGATCCTTATATTCATTATCCGCTCATGTTAAGCAAACCTAGTTAAGCTTTGTTTAACAATGGGAATTATTAGATACGGAACGATTTAAATGTATTCACGTGACACGAATACCGCCGATAACATAATGCATATTCGGAGCAATGCTCAGAGACATGCAAGGGCCATAACTATGTTATACTTTCTTCCAATATAATGAAATCGAACACGACCAGAGTCTTTTCAATGTAAAGTATCTTATCAAATATGGTCAAAATCCACGAAATCATTTTTAACCTGAAGGAACGAAACTAAATTTATGACACATGTGATGCAAAGAGACATTACCAGTGCACACTGCTAACACTTTTTACCCCATCAAAGTATGAGAAAAACTCAAAGCTAAAATCCGTAGTCGATTATAAAGTAACATACTAACCAAGAGTGCTGGTATCACTACACACATGATACACGCCATCCCTATAGACACAGTGTCCGGTCTGTAGGGATACATCAGACTCTGGTCATCGCAGAAGAATCCCCTGACCGTGGGCTTTATCCTTAGTTTATTGAAACTCATCAATCCGGCCAGGATTGAAACTAAAACGAGACAAGACTGAGTAAAATTAAAGTCTAAGATAAGTCATCAGACATAAGTAAGTAACGAAACAAAACTCAATCCTTTATTGTAAGACAATATATAATTATTTGTCTTTCTTTTCAAAACTATACAGTCTTTTGTTGTAATTGCGTTGTCTTTCAAGTTTACGTATAAAGTTTTTCTATAATGGTAACGACGCAAAGTGCATGATAACTCACACGATAAGCAAACGGAAGTGAACACTTATGTACTTTATGTTCCGGATTTCTATTGAGAATATTAATATACATTAAATTAGAATGATACATGTACACCTCTATCAGACAGAGAGATTAAGCCCCCACTACTGGATATACATTATACATTAGAATACATGATTTTAAAAAAATGTATATATAATTATATTAATATTATCTAAGAGATTAGCGACGTATAATTTGTAAAATTAAAACCATGCCGCAAAATTTGCCTTTTTCTTTTCTCTTTTTTTGTAGGCTGTTGATATTATTACCGAGAAAGGATGCTCGTAACTGTTGATAAAAACAGAAGCGATTAACAAAAGGGCAACCAGGATACGTTTACACATACATAATCAACTATCAACATAAACTAAGAACCCAAGCAATTATTGATAAAAACATGAAGCATGTGGACACTGGCACATCATTGACAATGGGGACATGTTTTTACATCTAGTCTGAACTATAAATACATACTGAAGACGCATAATATGATGACGAAAACATGGACATTGTGGACAGTGTTACAATATGGACACTGTGGACTGTGTTACAATATGGACACTGTGGACTGTGTTACAATATGGACACTGTAGACTGTGTTACAATATGGACACTGTGGACTGTGTTACAATATGGACACTGTGGACTGTGTTACAATATGGAAATTGTGGACAGTGTTACAATATGGACATTGTGGACAGTGTTACAATATGGACAATGTGGACAGTGTTACAACTTAAACATTGTGGACAGTGTTACAACTTGAACATTGTGGACAGTGTTACAATATGGCCACTGTGGACAGTGTTACAATATGGCCACTGTGGACTGTGTTACAATATGGACACTATGGACTGTGTTACAATATGGACACTGTGGACTGTGTTACAATATGGACACTGTGGACTGTGTTACAATATGGACTTTGTGGACAGTGTTACAATATGGACATTGTGGACAGTGTTACAATATGGACATTGTGAACAGTGTTACAATATGGGCAATCAGGACAGTGTTACAATATGGACATTGTGGACAGTGTAACAATATGGACAATGTGGACAGTGTTAAAACTCGAACATTGTGGACGGTGTTACAACTTGAACATTGTGGACAGTGTTACAATATGGACACTGTGGACTGTGTTACAATATGGACACTGTGAACTGTGTTACAATATGGACTTTGTGGACAGTGTTACAATATGGACATTGTGGACAGTGTTACAATATGGACATTATGGACAGTGTTACAACTTGGACATTGTAGATAGTGTTACAACATGGACATTGTGGTCAGTGTTACTATATGGACATTGTGGTCAATGTTACTATATGGACATTGTGGACAGTGTTACAACATGGGACATTGTGGACAGTGTTACTACATGGACATTGTGGACAGTTTTACAATAAGTACATTGTTGACCGTGTTACAATATGGACAGTGTGGACAGTGTTACAATAGGAAATTGTGGACAGTGTTACTATATGGACATTGTGGACGGTGTTACTATTTGGACATTGTGGACAGTGTTACTGCATGGACATTGTGGACAGTGTTACTATATGGAAATTGTGGGCAGTGTTACAACATGGACACTGTGAACAGTGTTACAATATGGACATTGTGGATAGTGTTACAATATGGACATTGTGGACAGTGTTACAATATGGTCATAGTGGACAGTGTTAGAATATGAGCATTGTGGACAGTGTTACAATATGGACATTGCTGACTGTGTTACAACATAGACATTGTGGACAGTGTTACAATATGGACATAGTGGACAGTGTTAGAGTATGGACATTGCAAACAATGTTAGAATATGAACATTATGGACATTGTTACAGTATGGACATTGTGGACAGTGTTAGAATATTAACATTGTTGATAGTGTTTCGACATGGATAATGAAGACAGTGTTACGATATGGATAAACAGGACAGTGTTGCGACATGGACATTGTTGACAGTGTTACTGCATGGGCATCGTGGACAGTGTTACTAGATGGACATTGTGGACAGTGTTACAACTTGAACATTGTGGACAGTGTTACAACATGAACATTGTGGACAGTGTTACCATATGGACATTGTGGACGGTGTTACCACATCGACATTGTGGACAGTGTTACAATATGGGACATTGTGGACAGTGTTACTACATTGACATTGTGGACAGTGTTACAACATGGGACATTGTTGACAGTGTTACTGCATGGACATTGTGGACAGTGTTACTATATGGACATTGTGGACAGTGTTACAACATGGACATTGTGGACAGTGTTACGACATGGACATTGTGGTCGGTGTTACCACATTGACATTGTAGACAGCGTTATGACATGGACATTGTGGACAGTGATAGAATATGGACATTGTGGACAGTGTTACAACATGGACATTGTAGATAGTGTTACAACATGGACATTGTGGACAGTGTTGCAACATGGACATTGTGGACGGTGTTACTACATGGACATTGTGGACAGTGTTACAACATAGGACATTGTGGACGGTGTTACTACATGGACATTGTGGACAGTGTTACAACACGGGACATTGTGTACAGTGTTACTATATGGACATTGTGGACAGTGTTACAACATGGACATTGTGGACAGTGTTACGACATGGACATTGTGGTCGGTGTTACCACATTGACATTGTAGACAGCGTTATGACATGGACATTGTGGACAGTGATAGAATATGGACATTGTGGACAGTGTTACAACATGGACATTGTAGATAGTGTTACAACATGGACATTGTGGACAGTGTTGCAACATGGACATTGTGGACGGTGTTACTACATGGACATTGTGGACAGTGTTACAACATAGGACATTGTGGACGGTGTTACTACATGGACATTGTGGACAGTGTTACAACACGGGACATTGTGTACAGTGTTACTACATGGACATTGTGGACAGTTTTACAATAAGTATATTGTGGACCGTGTTACAATATGGACATTGTGGACATTATTACTACATGGACAGTGTGGACAGTGGTACAATAGGAAATTGTGGATAGTGTTACAATATGGACATTGTGGACAGTGTTACAATATGGTCATAGTGGACAGTGTTAGAATATGAGCATTGTGGACAGTGTTACAATATGGACATTGCTGGCTGTGTTACAACATAGACATTGTGGACAGTGTTACAATATGGACATAGTGGACAGTGTTAGAGTATGGACATTGCAAACAATGTTAGAATATGAACATTATGGACATTGTTACAGTATGGACATTGTGGACAGTGTTAGAATATTAACATTGTTGATAGTGTTTCGACATGGATAATGAAGACAGTGTTACGATATGGATAAACAGGACAGTGTTGCGACATGGACATTGTTGACAGTGTTACTGCATGGGCATCGTGGACAGTGTTACTAGATGGACATTGTGGACAGTGTTACAACTTGAACATTGTGGACAGTGTTACAACATGAACATTGTGGACAGTGTTACTATATGGACATTGTGGACGGTGTTACCACATCGACATTGTGGACAGTGTTACAATATGGGACATTGTGGACAGTGTTACTACATTGACATTGTGGACAGTGTTACAACATGGGACATTGTTGACAGTGTTACTGCATGGACATTGTGGACAGTGTTACTATATGGACATTGTGGACAGTGTTACAACATGGACATTGTGGACAGTGTTAAGACATGGACATTGTGGTTGGTGTTACCACATTGACATTGTAGACAGCGTTACGACATGGACATTGTGGACAGTGATAGAATATGGACATTGTGGACAGTGTTACAACATGGACATTGTAGATAGTGTTACAACATGGATATTGTGGACAGTGTTGCAACATGGACATTGTGGACGGTGTTACTACATGGACATTGTGGACAGTGTTACAACATAGGACATTGTGGACGGTGTTACTACATGGACATTGTGGACAGTGTTACAACACGGGACGTTGTGTACAGTGTTACTACATGGACATTGTGGACAGTTTTACAATAAGTACATTGTGGACCGTGTTACAATATGGACATTGTGGACAGTATTACTACATGGACAGTGTGGACAGTGGTACAATAGGAAATTGTGGACAGTGTTACTATATGGACATTATGGACGGTGTTATAACATGGACATTGTGGACAGTGTAATTACATGGACAGAAGTATGAACCATTCATGTCAAAGGGTGTTTGTTTAACCATTGTTATTTAAATGTTATGCACAGTGTAATTAACCGTTCAGATGCATACAGTTAGTATCTACCGTTTTACAGATGGTGCGAATTTACAGAAGAAAAACTGATGGAGGAAATTATGGGACACCAGCTCTAAATGCGGCTCTTTAAGCAGTGCATTCTGGAATTTCACTGAAAGCTGCTGCAAGGAAGTAGCGAATTCCAGCTACAACTCTGCGCAGACATAGAGATTTGAAGGTTTCGCAACCTGTACTGTAATAATAGGGAAATAAAACTGCTGTTTTCAAGCCTGATTATGAGTTACCTCTAGTTGCGCATCCAGTCCGTGGAAAATTCACGATTTGGACTTAGCACAATTGACGTACGGCTTTTGACATACGACTTAGCGGTTCATCTAAATATTAAAAACCATCCATTTCAAGGCAATGAAGCAGGAAGTGACTGACTAAAATGCTTTATGAAAAGGCATCCAAATCTAGCCATCATAGCTAAGAGGCGACCAGTGTCAGCAGAGCCGTGAGATTTAACTGTACTCAGGTTGGTAAATTGTACCAAGTATATTATGAATCTCTTGATGCAACACTTGCTAATGATCTCAGAATATGGAACATTGACGAAACGGGCATTACCATCCACAAGCCAGTGAACATCATTGCAATCAAAAGGTGTTAGATCAGTGGGTAAAGTTACAAGCGTTGAATGTGGTCAAACTATTACTGTAACATGTACCATGAATGCGGTCGATACCTTTGCACCGCCAGCATTTATCTACCCATGTAAATGAATGGCGCACCAGGCTTGTGTAACCCAAGTGGGTGGACAGACAGTCATATTTTCTTGCAATGACTCTGAACATTTCACTACTTTTGTTAAATCCACGAAGGATATTTCACACATTCTTCTTCTTGATGTATCCATAACACGTTGGAAGCTGTTTTGTGTGCACGCGAGAAGGGGATTGCGCTGATAACCTTTCCTCCCCATTGCACACACTGGCTGCAGCCTCTTGATGTCACATGTTTCAAAAAAGTGCTTTGAAGTTGGAGTCTGGTAATTGATTGACAGGCAATCGAGGAAGATGAATAAGTGCATTTGAAGTTGTTACACTGTTTTCTGCAGCATATAACCGATCTGCCAGTTTACAGAAAGCTGTCAATGGTTTTGAAGCCTGCGGACTTTGGCCTTGTAATCCAAATAAGTTTACAAATGAAAGTTTCGATCCTTCTGTGGTAACTGATGAAACTCAGCTAGTATCAGATAGGCTTAATGCGTGTCAACAAGCAATACCTAGGGCATCACAACTGATTGTATCAAATGAGACAGCTGATCACATGTCGGCTACAAGCTGTATAGACGACGTGCCTGAGGAGTCGGGTAATGCTGAAACATCTGCTCAAGAGGACAAGACAGCTGACAAACGATCAGTTAGTATTCCTACAGCTATTGCAGGTGAAGTAGGCGATACAGACACATCGAATGAGGGAAATAGGTCAGGTGATGACCAGTCACTTAGTAACGTTATGATCATTTCTGACAATGAAACAAAATTGAGTGAACCAAGCAAAACAGTTGAATGTTTGCTAACTGGTAGTTCTTCAGCCACTGTGGATGGGTCGGGTAATCCAGAGACAGCCCAAACAATTTATACTCAGTCACCCGATAATCAACAAATACATCAATCCGTCTTCGCCGTCGAGGAGACAGGCAATGAGAAAATGTTTGACGAATCTATTCTTGCTGGAAGAAGAGAAAGGGCTACTTTGGGTGTATCTCGTAACGAATGCAAACGCGCAGACGATTTATGAACATATTGCTTAAGTCTCGAATATCCAGTCAGCGCACAAGAAAGTGAAAGACAGAATCAGTCATGAACTTAACATCATTACCGTATAAAAAGATTCTTATTGAAAATTAAAAAAGACGATAACAAATACAAAAGGCAAATGTGATAGGACTGTACAGGCAAGTGGGAGCAAACGGAAACAAAAACAAAGTTTCAAAACATAAAGAAATGCAGACGAAAATGAAGCAGGCATGTAGTGAGGTCAGAAAGATAGGTAGAACACCATCTGCGACTATGAAGACAAGTTGTATAGTGGACCATGAAAAGGGGAAAAAAGGCCACGGGCCAAACGTCAGTTGTTAAACATGATATTGCCTTGTCAGCAGGCACAGCATATAATAAAGACAACATTTGTGAAAACTGCGAATTTGACAAGAAGATTCCTGGTCACAGTGCAAGGAAGGTTCCAGGTGGTGCCATGAATCGCGTGGCACCACCATCAATATGCAACTTTGCTGTGCTAAGTGTTTGTAATAAAGAATTTACCAGAAGCATTCACGACTTTTTTGCTTTGTCTTTCTCTTCATTAACTATATAAATTAGGGACTATTTAGATTTGAGCATTGTTGTTGCGGCTGTCTTTTCCGCATTGCTGGTCTAATTCGAATGATGCAACAGTGTAGTTTTAGCATCTTTGCCATATATAAAATGTCCATATGGGAATAATACTTGATATTACAGTTCAGTAGTATCCCTGCAATTTTACAGACTTTTACAGATGTCAAATGCATTGTGGGGCAAAATGCCCCTGTATAAGGTATTAACTTTTCTTCATGTTCCTCATAAATAGTTTCTTCGTTGTAACAAAACATAATTCCATTATGTTAAACGTAAAGTATACTGCAGATAAATTGTCTAATTGCGAACGCAATCATGTAAATTATGCCATACATTGCTAAAGATTGTTAAATGAGGCGTTGTACCCCCACCCCACCACCCTATATATATATATATATATATATATATATATATATATATATATATATATATATATATATATATATATATATATATATATATATATATATATATAATTGTACCTGTCCTACACATTTCTGCTAAACTTTCTGCCTCGGAGGCGATATTTTAGGATAATATGTATATTGTGTTGTGGTCTTAGTTACCTCTTTTGTCATCAGCTATGCATTCTTTGTTCAGCCCATCTTTCCCTTGCTGTTATTTCCTATTCATACAATTTACCTGGAGCATTACCATGTGCTCTGACATTTCATACGTTATTTGGCTGATCCTCATTTTTCATACGTTATTTGCCTGATCCTCATTTTTCATACGTTATTTGGCTGATCCTTATTTTTCGTACGTTATTTGGCTGATCCTCATGTTTCATACGTTATTTGGGTGATCCTCGTTTTTCATACATTATTTGGCTGATCGTCATTTTGCATTGTGTTGTAAACAAAAACTTCTTTTGCTATCTCTTTTATTAAAATAAAGACGTTCCGTTTCTCTTTCTTCCTAATTAGAACTGTAATTGCTGGCTAGTGACCCAATAATGCTTGACCCATTAATTATTTTTTCTGTGCCCGGATGATCCAGATTTGAGGCGTTAGAGTGTTTCGACCTGATGTTTCCTAGTCGGGCCTTCCCAAGCTGAGTTTAAGCTTGGTTACAAGTAGGTTGAGCTCACTTCCAAAATCAGCATGTATCATGGCTCTCGCATTCAGCACGGAAAGTTCTATTATAGATTATCAGTCTGGACTTTATTTATCCCATATATTTAGGACATTCAGATTTCGGACATTCATTAGAAAGCAATGCCACCCAACATAACCAGAAATAGAACAGCATACATCATAATGCAAACACAAAAGGAAGAAGAAATAATAAGAACTAGAACATTAATATCTTCTACCCTGCAGTGTTCTGAATATGCACCACTCATCCAAACGGTTTTCAGTCATTTTACTAACCACCTGCCCAAATACAATACACACACACACACACACACACACACACACACACACACACACACACACACACACACACACACACACACACACACACACACATACATACATACATACATACATACATACATACATACATACATACATACATACATACATACATACAAAGTAAATATAATTCAACTGCGCACACGATACATACAATAAAACACACACAATACAACACACACAACCCAACACACGGGGGTCACGGGTGACAGAGTAGTCTAAAGCGCTCTCCATTAAGGATCACTGCCATCTCACCTCTGTCGGCGTGGTTTTGAGTCTTACTTTCGGTCAATGAGGGCATGTGAGGAAGCGTGCCAGTAGCTTCGTGGGTTGGTTGTTCTATTGGGTGATTTTCGCGGATTCTTCCTCCAACATTAATGATGGCCGCCATGTATAGTATATCGTGTGCTGAAAAATGGCGTCAAACCCTACAACAACAACAACAACAACACAACACAACACAACACACGCATGCATACACACATTCAAATGCTTTAAGTGTGCCTACCTAGATGAAGAGAGCAGTAAATATCTAACGATTAATCCACAGATAGTGAAGATATATTCTAGTGTTAGTGAGTTTTTCCTATACGCACACAATCACACACCATCTCGACTTAAGTGCTTAAAGTGTCCGCCTAAGCACAGCTGCTGCATCGCTTGGCTCTAAGCATTATGAGCTTAGTGTTAGGACTGCTCGATCTGGTGTCAAGATAATATGAATTGGTCGTACATGATGCCACATGTCTCAGACTTTATGCTAGACATCACCAAAAAAACTGCCATACAATAAATTGCGATATTGAAGACATCGTAAGGATATGACTCCAGTTGCTAAAGCTACCTAACAATCCACAAAACATACACAATTTCTTTCTCATCAACAAAGTCAAATTATTATAATGATTACATACATACATACGTGCGTGCGTGCGTGGGTGCGTGCATGCATACATACATACATACATACATACATACATACATACATACATACATACATACATACATACATACATACATACATACATACATACATACATACATACATACATATATATATATATATATATATATATATATATATATATATATATATATATATATAGTTCACAGGAGAAGTGTTCTACGACTAACCTTCTGTACAGTTTCTTTATCATCCAATCAGATCTATAAAGGTTGGTCCTTTTATCTAGCTTCTCAGTTTCTCCAAAATACTGAAGGCTACAGATCGGACATGTGATGAGATAAATTACATTCTCTGTTTTGCACGTTTTTTGTGGACCATATATGTTTAGTATTTCTCAAGTCATTGTTCTAGGAATTTTTCGTGTCTCTATCATATGTTGACATGTTTTGCACCTTTTATCGCCACAGATTTACTAGGGTGGTCTATGTTATTCATTGGCGTTAACGTCGCCCTGACTAAGAGGTCTTTGAGGTGTTTGGGACAGTGTTAAGAATTCCTAACAACTGTGTTAGGAATTGTTCGTGTCTCTATCATATGTTGACATGTTTTGCACCTTTTATCGTAGATTTAAGTTTGATCATGAAATAAAATATTATCGGCATTCATATACTTGTGTCAACTGTAATTATTAGTCATATGTTCTATAGCATCGAAAATAAGAATAGATTATTGTTACTCAAAATATTTCTTACAACTCCTAATGAAACACACACACACACACACACACACACACACACACACAACGCTTTAGAAGGGAAAAAAAAACTCTGATGTAATGAAGGGACCGCCGTTTTGAATTTTATTCATAACAGAAAGAATGTACCCTGTGGCGGAATTACGTGACACAATATATTTCTTATTTGAGATATATTTTACTGACGTGCTATTTACTTTTTATACATTCAGGAAACTAATCGTATGCAGAAAACTACTTTATTGCTCAAGAATTTTGTACTGTTGTTTTATGTTATCCCACAAACGAGAAAATAATCATTCAGATTGCAAACTGCGCTCGTTTTATCCCGTGGCCTGTCCAGTTTTGATTTGTCATGCCAGTCACTTTTGTGTTGAATTTTGGTGACAGATCATATATAGTTAACATTAGTAGTGACAAGATAGTTACGGTCTTGGCGTTTCTTTATGTTCCATTCCTTTTTGAGAAACCTTGCAAAATGATATATAAACAAGTCAGCGTTTCTGCAAAACATTGGCACCATTCAGTTTGTATGGCAGTGATGTCTGGAGAGAAGCAAGAGCACCGCATGGGAAACAGTTGGACATCCAATCTATTTTCCGACTTGACAGAAAAGGCCAAAGGTGATCAAACTGACATTCAATATGTTTGCCCTTGAATTTTTTTTATGTGCATGAATACCTTTAACGACGATAGTTTGTTCGAAAGCCAACTTGTCTAAACCACAGATCGTAGAAGGTAGTAGATAGTTTTGTAAATTGGCCCCAGCCAAATTCTTTTAACATGAGGCTATGATGGGACAATTTAAGATAGTATTGATAAATTAAAGATATGGATATGTTTGTGAAATAAGTGTTTCCGGCTTATGTTCTTCTTGAAATTGACTTGAGGTATGTACACCTGAGATGATTACTTATCTGCATGTATGTAATCAAATATGAATAGTCAGCTAGAAAAAGGTAGCCACCCATTGCAATCTATGTATGGGTTAAAGACAAGAAGAATACCTCAAAATCAGGATGAATGGCAACAGAACTATTTCAAGATGTTTAGCATATATATATATATATATATATATATATATATATATATATATATATATATATATATATATATATATATACTTACGTTTTGTTTTGTGTTAGTGAAGCTATCCAAATATTTGAAATTTGTTTACCTCACTTATGTATTTTATTTTTTATTATCATTTCTTGGATATATTGGCAAGTGTTTGTGCAATCAGATGGGTGAATAAAATTCTTCCTTGCACCATAATAAGGACAACTGGTCGAAATGACAAGTTGTTGACCCCACGAGTAATCGAGAATGTTGTATTATATACAAGGAGATAGATTACGGTGGAAGATAACGTTACAGTATGGTAATAAAGTATGGTAATTTTAGGCAGACCCTTCAATTTACCTCTTGCAGTGTGACCCAACTAATGATATTGACAGCGAGAAGAACAAAGCACTTGCTTAATTCATCATAATATTTTTTTAATTCAATTTCACACAAAATTTCCAAAGATCACATCCACCGTGTTCAGTCTCTACAACTAGGAATTTCTAATCTACCTTCCATACACTATTTTACAATTTTCTTGCTTTCATGTAATTTTAAAAAAAAATTCTGTGGGGGTATTCAACAAGTTTTAATTTAGCAGAAGGGTATTGGTGATAATTTCAGCAACAACAACAACAACAATAACAATAATAACAACAAAAATCGAAATAATCATCTGCATGTTTGGCTGCTATGGCCCTTTTTTTGCAAAAATAATATGTATTGTGACTCTTCAAATGACTTTTTGAATTACTAATTTAACGACATCCAAAGGTTTTATTTTCACCAAATACTTTGATTCGCCTATTAACGCTTAACCGGTCAAATGTAGATACATATTAGTTGTCTCCTTAATTTTGTAGACTACGAATTTGATATGAAGGTGTTGTTTACATTCCAGAAGACTTTCTACATTATTATATTGCTTGTTCTGTATGTGTCACAGCACTACAGATTAACTTCTATTATAAAACAACCCTCTTCTAGTCTTAAATAAAATAAAATTTATATAAAGAAACAACACATTTCTTCCGTTCGGAAATATTTATTTTTAAGTCATATCAAATACACTGTCTGAATATATAAATGTTGAGATCCAAATATTTAACAATGATTGTCGGTTTAGGGAATAATATCGCCTATTCATTAGAAGCTACAAAACTATCGAGCCAATTTTGGCAGCACACATCGCTGTACATTTTATAAACCAACCAGTATTTCTCGACACGGCTGACATGTGAAATGTTCTTTTGTTCACACGTACATTATATTCCGGAGCAAATCCTATGTTTGATGACATGTAAATCCACGTGAAATAGCACAACATTGTTTTGTGGTTATTTTGAAATTCACGTTAGACATGGCTGTTATTAATTACTGGTATGAGTCTATAATGTACACTGGTTAGTTCTGGAACAAAATGTATGCAGTAAACTTGCACATTATAATTAACAGGTGACATCAGACTCATAATATCGTCCATCAGTATCAACACCGATTGTTCGTGTGGTGTGTGTGTGTATGTGGGATAATTCCACTAAGATACACTATAATCAGCAACTGAACAAATATTTACAAATTATATACTTCTAATACAAATATTTACAAATTATATACTTCTAATACAAATATTTACAAATTATATACTTCTAATACAAATATTTACAAATTATATACTTCTAGGGGTATATACGACGTGTAGCTGCGTCAAATAGCTACATAAATGCCATGATATCTGCCAAAAAATATTATTCTTGCATGAGAACGCAATTTGCACAAGAGATAACGAATTGTCCAATATGCAATTTTGATTCAATAATATTCACTATATAACAATGATCACACATTTTGCGAATGCAAGAATCATCCTTGCTTTAAAGTTTAAAACATTAACAAATGCCTGGAAAATGAGGGACTTGGTGCTATAGTCAACTAAATAAACACAATATCCTTTTTTAAAAAAACAAGTAGACCGCTCCAGTGGCCTAATGGTTAGAGCGTCCGCCTCAGATGTGGTAGGTCGTGGGTTCGACCCCTGACCGAGTCATATCAAAGACTTATTTTAAAAAAATTGGACTAATAGCTGCCTCGCTTGGCGCACAGCATTAAGAGGTTGGTGTTAGGAATGGTACGCCGCATGTCAGGATAATGTGACTGGGTGGGACATCATGCTGTATGTCTGCGGCATGATGCCCCAGTGCTAGACATCACTATATACTGCCACACTGAATACATGGTAAAGCTAAGACTGACAAATTGTTAAGCTACGTTAAAATTCCAAATCCCACACACAATACAAGTACAAATAAATCAAAACTTTGAGCTCGAAAGTTCAGGCTTTGCAAACTGTTTTTATAAGAGGAGTCTACCGTGGCATGGAAAGAACATGTATTTATTTTACACCATGGAAAACATTTCGTGTCACCGACAGAATCGCGAAGTATGACGTAACACTCATATCAGCCAATCATAAAAGCTCCTATTCAGATTCAAGCTTTTATCAACAAAATAAACAAATCCCCAAAATTAACTCCCAAAACTGTATCCACTAAGGCTGCATTGTCCATTTAATCCTGTCATGAACTCTCGATTTTTTTATCATTTGGAATTTTCTCAGAGGCTGTAAAACAAACATTCAACAAAAATGGAAACAAGTCATTATTCCTTATTTACAATTAGCTAAGAGAGATCCTTGAAGTTTATCACACTTGCACTTTCATTTCCTGTGACGGCAGTCTATGTTCGTCAGTGGGATTTATATTGACATCTGTACATTTTATATTATTTTGCCCATCGCTGCCATTCCTGTGACACGGCAGAACTGACACAAAACGCACCTGCAAAAAAAAGAAAAACAGAAGCATCATGGAGTACAAATGAGTGTCGCATTAAATCTGAAGTAATGGTATTATTAATACTCAATAAAGATATTATAACATTTCGTAACAAAACGTTCCAATCCTAATTGAAATTTTGATGTTAAAACAGCTTGAAATTAACTAATCGAAGTTTATTAGAAAAAGTATTATGAACAAATTCAAAATGTCAGATCTAACGTTATTTCAAAAGATTTTGTCAACATGCCCGACCTTAATTGGTTGTATTATGCATTACTAACAGATAAATCAAATTAACAAGTTTGATTATGTTTACACGCAAAATACCCAATAAATGAACTTAACCACAAAAATTGCAACAAAGTCACTGAAGAATGAATAACAGAGGCTTCTCTTTGAAGAGTGTAAGTACAAAATGCATCCCCTAACCACGATCCACGTCTATGAAAGATAGTATGAATGTAGAACCACGATAAATATCTATGAAAGATATCATGAATGTAGAACCTCGATCCATGTCTATGAAAGATAGCATGAATTTAAACAACGATCCATGTCTATGAAAGAAAGTATGAATGTAGAACCACGATCCATGTCTATGAAAGATAGCATGAATGTAGAACCACGATAATGTCTATGAAAGATAGCATGAATTTAGAACCACGATCCATGTATATGAAAGATAGTATGAATGTAAACCCACGATCCATCTATATGAAAGATAGTATGAATGTAAAACCAAGATCCATCTATAAGAAAGATATTATGAATGTAAATCCAAGATCCATCTATATTTAAGATAGTATGAATTTAAAACCACGATCCATGTCTATGAAAGACAGTATGAATGTAGAAACACGATCCATGGCTATGAAAGATTATATGAATTTAGAACCACGATCCATGTCTATGAAAGACAGTATGAATGTAGAACCACGATCTATAGCTATGAAAGATTGTAGAATGTAGAACAAAGATCCATGGCTATGAATGAAAGATAGTATGAATGTAGAACCACGTACATGTCTATGAAAGATAGCATGAAAAAAGCAATGTGAAGACCAATGTCATAAAGTCAACGCGAAAACATCAAGAAATACAACGAAAAGGTGCCATATTGTATTGCCGGCTTTGGCATTAACAAAGATGCTTACTTGTCATGAATCTTGCTTTAATAGTCCTTGAGAAATTTAATTCAAATACATTCCTGAATCACAACCACTGAAGAGTAGATAATGGGACATGGTGACCTATTTTTACAATGGTAGTGTTTACTTATCAAGATGCATATATACATCAAATTTCATGAATCTAAAGATAACAATAGGTACATATGGCATGCCCAAAACCGTATGTGGTCAGGAACAAACATAAAACGCTTAATCTAAGCCAACAGAAATGAAATAAGATCAAAGTCAAGGAAAAGTTTTGTCATGGGCGCCTGCATCATAGGTCAAAGGCGGTCACGTGACCTTGCTAGAATGAGTATATATATTCCGAGAAGTTTAATCATGCAAATGAAGCTCAAAATATTTAAGAAGATTCTGTTCAAAAGGCTTACTAAATATTAGCTTTACTGTATGACTGCTTACTATACTAACTCTCCCAGTCGTGACTGAGTGAGGCCCACCCTACCCAAAAAATATTACGGGCGCCCATGCTTGAGGTATATCATATTGAATAAAAGTGCAAAAAAAACTGTATGGTTATGAGCTAAACACATAAACTTAACCTACAAAGTACAAACAAAGTAAATTAACCTATAGAGTTAAACCATTGGACTCCGTTCTCTTCTCCCTATAGCACGTGTGCCATGAAACACACTCCAAACTGTTTCCTAGGATTATGAAGAATGAATGACTAAGATGTAGTTAATCTGTACACATGCATCTGCTTGTATATGTGTGGACAACAAGACCAAGGCATGGGGCAGTGCAACACCGTCCTATTTATTGTCCGAAAACAATACAAGCTCTTTTCACGCTTCATTTCCTCCATTTTAAAACTTAATATAACTACGCAATATCGTAGCTTTACTTCCAAGCTTTTCTCAGTTATCACTATGCCAGCCTTTTGAGAAATGTATTTCAGTGTCCCCTCTAAACTCCGCAACTGTGCTTATGGATCGAAATTCCATAAGCGAGTTACAAATATGCCGACCACTTACTTCTAATGATCCTAGTTCGGCGCTCAGCATGAAGAGGTTAGTGTTAGGACTGGTTGCCTGGTGTCAGGATGTTACGGGGTGGGACATCATGTTACATATCTGCAGCATTATGCCCAGTGCTGGACAAATCAATTAAGTGACTCACTTCAGACATCGTAGCGATATGACTGAATGTTTTTTAAGGTTACGTTAAAAGTCACACACACATACACACACAGATACAAATATATACTCCCAATGCTATCCAAAACTCATTTAAGTCTTTATCTTGAATACCGTCGTTTGAATTGGTACGCGGAGGTTTGACCACAGGTGCTTTGACCATAGGTGGTTTGACCATAGGTGATTTGTCCACAGCGGGGGATTGACCATAGGTGGTTTGACCACAGGGGGTTTGACCATAATATGAAAAGACTATGATTAGTTGTTGGAGCATTAGATGTAAGTATATTTGGGGATTAAGGTGGGGGATTAAACGTTGCGTAAAGCATATCTTCAAGGATTATAAGTTGCGGCATTTAATTCACTAAAATTTGTATAGTTGAAGGATTATAAGTTGCATAATGTATATCTTAACGTTGTCAAGGGATTATATTTGCGTGCTATTGCACATCTGTCATTTAGTTAACCATAAAACTGTTATTCCATTAACTATAATATTTGCATGACATTAATGTTTTGATTTGATTTTATCATTTATATGCGGTATGTATTTTGTAGGACTGAGTGTAATTTTCTAGTAGATCTACAGCCTTAATTTGTGAAACGTTGGACTTGTTGCCTAATTTGTGTTCATTTTCTGTTTAATAATAAATCGAGTAGGCCTGGCACCAGCCTTTATGTGGACCGAAAACAAACTGTTATTGACTTTTATTTATTACATGTTAATTACTAATTAGCATTCACTTATTGGCAACTCAAAGGAAACTTGTCACATAAAATTTCATTAATTGAACCATAATTTTAAACTCTAAATAACAGTTTATTATTATTATAAAAACCACATGTGGACAAACCACCTATGGACAAAACCCCGGTGGTCAAACACCCGCTGTGGACAAACCACCTAAGGTCAAACCACCTATGGTCAAAGCACCTGTGGTCAAAGCACCCAGAACCTTTGAATTACATGGTTTTACAGTTGTAAGTATAAACACGCAAGTCTTGATGGGAAGGACAAATATAAATCCCACTTCTTGAACAAGCGTGAGGGCATGATAATGTGAAAAATTACAATTAGAACTGCAACTATGCTTCCAGTACAGCGCCACCTAGGACGTCACTTGGTATATAAATCCCACTTCTTCAACAAGCGTGAGGGCATGATAACGTGAAAAATTACAATTAGAACTGCAACTATGCTTCCAAGTACAGCGCCACCTAGGACGTCACTCCAATGATGTTTGTAGTCCATTACACGGGAAAACCCTATGTACAGTGCAACTCCCATGAATACTGCCTGCAGCAATGGACGGAATAGATGTATCCTGGTCCAGATAAATCGAACTTGTAAATAGATCTGAAAATAAAAAATATAATCAAGTCTATTATCAAACAATGGCCTTCCTTATATCGGTTTTTCATGCATTAACAGTGGAAGAAGCTAACTTGGATTAAGTTTTCTGAAATAACTTTTATAATTAATTAGTTATCAGAAAGTTAGTTATATAAATGTGACTATTTTGAATATTTAATAAAAATGATAACAGATATTATTTATATAAATTGTGTATTTATCATGAAATGTTAAGAAGCTAATGATAAAGCCAAAGAAAATGACCCAGTTCTGGTATAGGAACAAATCTGCAAAAACAATGGTGGATCGTCGACGTATTATCAGAATGACGACAAAAGGAACAGTATTATTTGCTTGTGTACACGTCATGCAATATATGTGTTCTACGTATTTACCCTAAAAAAAATACAATACAAAATCAATTAATATGTTTACATGACCTTTAAAAACCATGAACAAAATAGATAACATTTACAGGCTAGATGAAATTAAGGTAAGTTAAAAACCTACACAAATATACACGAAATAGATTAAGGTGAGCAATAACAAAATAAAACACACGTACGAAATAGTTTAAGGTTAACAATAACAAAATTAAACAACAAATCTACATATGAAAGAGTTTAAGGTTAGAAATAGCAAAAATACACGAATATACATACTATGAAAAAAGTAAACCCAAAGAAAACTGCGGATGCGTGGTTGGATGGGAACGATTTTCTGCAAGAAAACGTGTTTATTAGTCGTTTGTTCACTGTATTCGTAAAGACAATACCGTACGTGCGTGCATGTGTCCGTGCAGACGCCTTTATGTACTATTATTCATATAGTTACTATTTATTTCAATTACCCAGTTTGAGGCTTCGAAATTGAAATTTAAGGCTCATAAAATAATAACAAAATCATCTTTTATCTATTTTAAATCTCAAATTTACATGTATAGATATGTATGGGTTGATTGAGACAGTACATATTTTTACCTTACGATAAAATAAATATGCCGCATTTTAAAATTGATTTTCTTATAATTGGTGAAGATTTCATTATTTTAATGGCTCTGTGTGTGTGTGTATGTATGTATGTATGTATGTATGTATGTATGTATGTATGTATGTATGTATGTATGTATGTATGTATGTATGTATGTATGTATGTATGTATGTATAATAATAATAATAAATAAGTAGATAATCGACCGGACATACTGGTCGATTTCGCCCATTCGATCTTAAACCTCATCGACGAGACGTGCAGTCAAGAGGACATCGATCATTACCGAGATTATCATCACCATACCACTCTGATGGCTCACAATTTCTCAGTATGCGATGGGCAATTTCTGATCAGATAAAATACAGAACAAGGCAGTGGAAGTCCTAAATCCACTCTGAACGGAGCCTAACTCAATTACATGCAAGTGGGACAAGTACGAGTTATATATTCGATGAGTTACTTGGCCATGCCCTTGAGTCAAATATCTAATACGTTCGGAAAGGTAGAAATATCCAACGGCAATTTTCCGCACTTTTTCAATACCGAAGCCAATCAAAACGTCGTTCTACCCCATTGGCCCGAGGCTCACTTATACGACCCCTACAACATGCGTCCCGAACAAAGAGAAGCTTACTACGATTGGTACAAGACTTACGCCTCAGACCCAATCGACTTTCAGCATTGTCATTCCAGCGTGGACATTTTACGGTGTTGCTGTGGAAACGTTTGATTATTATTCATGGATCACGAAGGATTAGAAATCCTCTGAAAGAAGCCTACAACATTGCCAAAGCGTGTTCCATCGTGTACCGCCAACGATTCATGCCCGAAAACGACAAACTTTGTCAAGCGTCAATATTCGGTTAAGGCCCTGTGTCACATAATTAGACAAAATAATAACTTGGTTTTGCCTTTTAACTATTTGACTATTTTTCGTTGTACATGCATACAACGTTATCTAGGATGAATAAGTGTTTTTCCAGGTAAGAGACTGCTAACATCTATCCCGCTGGAAATTACTTGCTACTAAGGACATCAAAAGCATGATATGCACGGGTATTTTACCCTGACTATTACTCACTCTCCTATTGATTTAAGGGAGATCGATTTCTAACCGACACACTGGTCGTTTTGGATCCTTTCAAGGAGTATACGCTCTCCATTTTTTGTGTTATGCAGCCATTGGGATAAGTGTTAAATCTATATTTCATTTGATATATGCGAAGCCTATTCTGTTTGTATTGGCATATCGTGTAATGATGCATATATTAAAACGCAGATATGAAACGTTGTGAACATTGAATTACAAGTTTCTATTAGAGTTTAATATATTAGCATATATCTAGGGAATTTTCAGAACTCATTATTATTACCAGTTTGGTGTTATTGTAGCTGACTAGAGCTGAATAGAGATGTCTAGAGCTATGGGAAGCTGTCTATAGCTGGTTAGGGCTGACTGTAGCTGTTTAGAGTGGTTGAAAGCTGTTTAGAGCTGACTGGAGTTTCCATAGTAGTTAGTTCTGCATGCTGTGTGTGTGTGTGTATGTGCGTGTGTGTGTGTGTGTACATGTGGTGGAGCCACGAATTTAGACGTAGCTAATTCAAGGGTGCTGTATGCTGTCTGTACTTGTATATACGCATGACTTGTACATGTGGTGGATCCGGGCACCCCCAAGACAATATTGTGAGTTTTGCTTGTGACAGTCCTATAACGTACAGCTACGAATACCGGGGCAAACAAGAACTTACCACCGAGTGAAGGGGCTGACTATCAATTATCACACCAGTCAAGTGTCCGTTACGTTACAAATGTGGGTGCCACTGGTACCCGAATGCTATAAAAGGACTGGTTCATTTTAAAGCCTTCCAATGGGCAATGTTGATCTGGACGACGAACAGAAGACTTTGGTGGCTGCTTGTCCCAATACTTACATGGTGACTAGACATCAACGAATTCTCGAGAAAGAGTTAAAAAGATTACTAAATATTTTACGCTATCAAATTTTGTCAGTAGATGTAACTACTGTGCGATGTGTAGTGTGTGAACTAGCTACTAAAAGAATTTGATTAGCTACTGGAGTGCGATCCGGTCTGTGCACTTACACGTATTACCTCAATCAAAAGATGTCTGGTTTAGAAGACATTCAGAATATACCTCTGGAACTGAGAGAACGCATTTATCGAGAGTTGATCAAAATACTAGTCCAACACAAAGTACAAAATTGCAACCGTTAGTTCACAATGATGAAATCACTGGTACACGAATTGTATAAGAGGACTGATTCATTTGAAAACGTTCCCTCGGTCAGACATTGTTGAACAGGACGAGGACCAGATGACTTTGGTGGCTACTCATCCATTTATTTCCAGGTGGCCATACTACATCGTATTCCAACGGAAGAATTAAAAACTTACCAAACTCTTTTACGCTATCACATTTTGCCTGTAGAGGAAAATTATGTTAGGTGTTTGACGTGTGAACTAGTAACCAAACCATTGGGATACAACGACGGAGTACGATCAGTTTTGTGAAAAAGTAAACTGTTTACAAAAAGAGGTATAAAATGGACTACAATGTTACCACCTTTATCATTCGTGATACACCGATTGCCGCGGAAGGAAATCAATGACTGTATTCAGTCAGCGGAGGATTGCCAATACTTGTTACAAGCACTTTATCCCCTGAATTTGGGTCGTCGTGTAGTGTGTCTTAGTGATTTGTTTTCTGGGATTTCGTTTACTAACCGTTTCCTTGTGGGCACTGTATGGTCCGTAGAGTGTGATACCACCAGAACCACATGAAAGTAGTACCTGTACGTATCCATGAGAGACACATTATGTTAAAAGCCTTACGCTTTGATTTGGATTCATCTCGACCCCTATGGGAAGAAACGATTCGTCAAATTGCACGTGCCGAAGATGTGTACGACGATGTGTGTAGCTTTGGGTTTCAAGGCTTGGACCGAAGAAGTGGCCAATTATCCCAAAGAGTGATCCTAAATTCAAACGTCCAGTGAAAACAGTAACATTTAACCCTTTGTTAGTGTCACAAGAAGAATACGTCACCGAGAAAAAAACCCCACTCCTTTTAGGACAGGTATATCAATGACATTGCCGAAAGGTCATTCCGGGAGGACACATGTCTGACTGTACCCAATGCAAAGACTGTAAGAATTTTCCACACTCACCCTAGAACATTGTTGTTACCAAAGACAAGTTGCACGAAGACTTGTTTATATCCAACTTTGATCGTTTGTATTTTATCGCTGCACTTAATCATTTGACTTTTGTGTATTTTTGTCTTTCTCGCTGTTCCATTTTTGTTCCATTTTAACTTGCAAAAAGGTGTCCTGAAAAAGTACAAAAACTCTTTTTTTGTCTGTCTTTGTCTCACCAGTGACATTCCCTGCACTACTATGTCTACCTATGCTATCTCTGCTCGATTTCTGTTATTGATTTTCAAAGTATTCGACAAAACTTAGATCGTGCTAGTTGGGAGGCATTGTATATTTGCCATCCTTTAACATGTGGTCCAGATAAAACCGAACTTGTCAAACGTTTGATTGAACACAAACATCATTTGATCGATTTCGATCTTTCACCTCAACAGATTGTGTACTGTTACCAAGAGTGGCAATCGGCGTAAAGGCTCTTGCAAGAAAGTCAAGTTGATACCATCGTGTTTGTGAAAGGCATTCCTGGCGAATACAACGGGATCGTATCTGACTCTAGTCAAATCTATTATGCCATCTTAGACGACATATTAGGAGACGACCAAGAATACATTTTTAACCTGTGGTTTACGCTTAAAGGGCACAAACTTCACATGCCTATTTACTCTTGGATTTAAAACCTACCACTCCCAGATTATTTGCACCCGTCTGTTTCATCACGGGTGGCAAGACTTTGGGCCGCTCGATTACACGTCCCCGTCGACCTAAGAAAAGAATCTATAAAAACTACGGACAGTTTGGGTCTGTCGCATACAGCGTCAACATGGCGTCACTTAAGTCTCACCGTTAAATTGATTCATCCCTCGTTCGAACAAATCTACAAATAAGTGTTCGTGTCTTAAAAGCCAGTCTCAAAGAAGTTTTACAATAGTTTACGGTGACATCACGTCAATTGCTGCAGGACACCATGCACATTCCACATCAAGCTAAACTCTTTTGTGACAGACACGAAGTAGCCATGAAATAAATGGCCGATTCTCGCATCGACATTCAAAACAAAAATAAAATCATTCTCAAACCTGAAGGTAGAGGTTTTCTATGACGTGTCATCATTCGCTTCCTCCAAAAAATGGGATCTCAATGACCCCAACGTCAAAATCACTCCCCGAAGTACCGAGAAAAAAAGAAATCGACTATGGGGCGTCAAGACCCTGTAACAGCCTCAGAAAAAACAAACTCCATAGAAAAGACCCCAGAAAACAGCTTCCATCCGCAAAAGAGGTCCTTCGGCCAGGACACAAACTTACATTCACAAACCACGAATTGTAGCAAAGGTGGCCACGTCTCAACAAGTTTCGCTTCTTCCACTTTTCCTTTGCTGATGATGTCAGCAAAACTCAATCTGACACCCGTTCTACCTAATCTGATGAAACAATGGAAACCCGTATCCTTCTTTCTTATTATATGTTTATCGAAGGAGTCATGTGTTAAAACCTAATATTTTGTAAATGTTAGCTATTTTAGTAAAAACGTAATCAGTAACCTGGAGAAGTATGCTGTGTTCAATATATTGATGAGAAGAGATGAGAGTAAATCTTGTACCTCACTCGAGCCTCGGACCATTGCTTAGAAAGTCTCTCTCTCTCTCTCTCTCTCTCTCTCTCTCTCTCTCTCTCTCTCTCTCTCTCTCTGTGAGTAAATATGCCTATAAATGAATGTGCTGATATCTCCTCTGTAATGACAACATGTCTCATATAATGGTATAATATATATTTCCTTGATATTATATCTTTTGTTTCTTTTGTGTTTTCCTTTCTTTCTTTTTTCAATGCCTACATATTTTTTCTTAATGTTCCAAAATATAATGTACTATGTGTAGTGTAATACTAAGTATAGGGATTAAACAAACGCTATATCTGGTCATGACAGATATTTTTGAACTCATTAATTTATGTCTGGATTATGGGAGACATTAACGCGCAGACTGTACGGAAGGCTCTTTACGTGATAGTATCGGTTTCAAAAGGCAACTAAAACAAGTGAGCGACCATGATACGTAGCATTTTTATATCCGTAAATATTCCTGACGAAACCTACAAGTGAAGGTACTCAATGTTTAGTAGAGAATGAAACATCATCGTTGCAAACTACCAGCGTTAGTTTGATATGCCCGTTTGTAACCAGTGGCCGTCGGAAAGGAGATGTTCTCGTTTTCAATGAATATTCTGTTAATATTCCTAATTGGTCACTTTATCGCAAATACATGTTTCTCGCAATCTGCATCCAACTAGACTAAAGTACATGTATGTTGTTACATCGCTCAACCAAAACTTTCCATCACACAAAATGTCTTGAGGAAACGAAAACTCGGTTCAGTTAGCAGTCCAGTCGATAAATTTGATTGATAAAGTCAGTATATTAAAGTTACACAGGAATATAATAATATCCAAACTGTAATATAGGCCCTACAATAGTTGGTACTAACTACATCTGAGCCGAGATTTTACCTCGACTTAATGGATGAATGGGATTTTTCCTCGACTTAATGGATGAATTAATGAATACATGAATGAGATAAAAGGTCAATATTATACAGCTCACCTTGCATCTGTCATTAAAGATAAATCTGTTCCCGTGCAATACTGGTCACCCACGTCGACGTAAACAGAAACATTGTTCCTAAAGCATTCTATTTTGCTATAATCCGGCTTGCAGACATCAAAGAAGTGCGGTCTTAGTCTCCCTACAACCAGTTTTCCAATTTCTCCAAGTATCATTGTCAGCCCCATTCCAAATAAAAACACACCTATTGTCTTATAAATGTAGTGGCGTATTTCAAATGATTCCAACTTTGACCTTTTTGTCTGGACTGGTAATGGTGGACACCTTCAATTACCGCCATCTGGTGGTAGGACAAAGACATATAAACGTTAGTACGAAAGAAATTAAATTATAAACGTTTTTAACATAAAAAGCATGCGTTTGCTACGGATGTTTTAGCAGATCAAGAATTTCCAGAACGACGTTTTTATTTCCTCTATCAAAGAATCGTCAACACAATTGTTAGTGTTCAATCTGACACTATAGCGTAAACGTGCGTCTGATATATTCTACCAACTTATGTTATCATCTGTTCATAAATGATACATCATTGAGTCCATAACTGGTTTAAAACTGATTTTGGTGTTTTACGTACGTAATGTCGGGGTTCAGCGTTGCCACTAGCAACTACTTATGTAAAGCGTAACTCCTAACCCCGACTTTCTAATAAAAGGTCTATTTTTATAGTCGGTAATGCTATTTTACGATTTATGATTCAATATTTTTGTTTTCAAATTAGAAAAGGATGAGCTATTGGGGTAGTCCAATAAATTAACACCCATGTCTGTACTGAAAATGCTGGATATCTTGTTGTCCGATCTCACATTATGATAAAATTTTGCAACTGGTGCAAACAATATTGTGCATTACAAATCAAAATCTAGAAGTGGTCCAATCGAGTCAGATGATCAAGGCAACCAAAACTTTGAATTAGCAACTGATGGAACAGTCTTGTGTAGTCACAGAAATTCGACATGGCCACAGGAGTTAGGGTTGTGTTATTCGTCTTGGATTTGTGAGTTGTATTGCAGTTGTACCAGTATATGTTTGATGGCTGATTTATTTGACTAATTGTGTGGTTCTTTCCACTGTAGCCATAATTTGACATTAGCCGTCATTAGATTCCAATTAGAATTATAAGATTTTTCTATACATACAATTTCTGAAATATCATTGCTTTGTTTGGAATTCTAAATTCGTTTTGTGAAGATCGTTACGATCCTGATGTCCAAGATTTATTTCAACTATTCAGGAAGAACAGGGGTTACACATGTCACTATGGAAGTGCCATGTAATCCATATACAAGAAATGATTTAGCCCACCCGAACAGCGTTTTAATCTGTATCTTTAAACATACGTTTTAAAGATATTAGTGGAATGAATATTTCCATACATCTATGCTACTTTTCATATACTATAACTGAAAGTATGTTTACATTTTGTAATTATGTAAATCATGAACGATTATCTAAAGCATACAGCTGATCAGGGCCAATGATTTGGAGAGAGCTAACGATCAAATCAGCAACTGTTACAACCAGTTGTGAAAGGTGTGTCAAAGAAGAAAAATTGATTGTGCATTATCAAAACATTTCATCAGCTATAATTCCAGCACCACACTTAGAATGACTACCGATTCATGATGAAACAGAATCATTCTCACTTGAGTTAGACGAGTAAGAGGATAAATTCATAATGTCAATGTATTGCCATCAATTTTAGTTGGTCATGCAGTCCACATGAAGGAAACCTATGAAAACATTAAACAATTTGTGAGGTGCATAAACTATGACAAACATCAGTGGTCAGCCTTTTGGAGATTTGAAGGTTCTTGCTCTCTTGCTTCGTCTGCAGACTGGATACACAAAGTACTGCTGTTTTCCTCTGCAAAAGGGATAGTCAGGAGACAGATTTCCACTACATCAATAGAGACTCCGACAGTCTTTGGAAATTGGAAGAAAAGGTGTTCAGCATCCACCACTTGTTGAATCAAGGACCGGTGTGTAACCATCCTTGCATGTTAAGCTGCGTTTAATGAAGAACTCTGTCAAGACCATGGGCAAACTACAATGAGCTTTCAAGTAACAACGTGGAAACTTTCCAAGACTAAGTGATGCTCAGATAAAGTAAGGCGATTTTGTTGAGGTTTTTTTTTTTTTGGGGGGGGGTCCTTAGATTTGTGAACTTCTTCGAAATGATGCATTTGACCATGCATTGCGTGGCAAGCAAACGATGGTATGCAAAGCCGTTCAGTCAGTGGCAACACATTTTCTAGGAAACAATGCAGACAAGTACAGGAACTTGGTGGAAAATCTCTTCAAAGGATATAAAACTTGTTTAAAGCATCATATAAATCCATTAATAAAAAACAGGTAAAGAAAAGAGCGCAGCGATCTACCCTCAACTTAGTGTGTCCATCCACAATTTTGTGTCTCGAACGAGCTTTTGTTTCGTGGTTATTTTCAGCGATAAGTATTTGATTTGCAAGACGTTAAAGGGGACAAAAACCCGGACCTGCATAATTTTATTTTAAATAGAAGGACATTTAGTAGTTTGTGTATTTAATCTATCCCAACTATTTGTTTATTTGCATCTTATGTACTTGCACTTCAATTTTATTAAAGAATACTGTCCTGTTTAGCGAGATCACACGGAAATACTCTGCCGCGAATTTGTTAGCTCCCTTCCAAATACACAGGATGTGACGTCATTTGAGACGATTAACGTATACAAGTCATATTCAGTTTGTGCAGCGAAGTGTCAAGTAGAAACAAGATGGTTCAATACGCAGCTCTAAATTGTGTGAATCAAATATACAAGTTAAGTGTCTCTAAATATGCCTTGCAAATTAATCTTTTAGGACGAAAAACAAAAATAAGGAACATATTGAATACTTTATTCTTCTTCTATACCACCGCTGGGCAGCTCCCGAATTGCACAGATAACCCATATGAAAGGGTACCTTAAAGAATTTAGGAAAATCTTTAAAAGGACTAATAAATTAAAAAAGACTCGAGTATGGAGAAGTACAATTTAAATTTTAAAAAATGTATGGATCCCCACTTGAGCATGGTCGAACTCATTATGAAATAAATAGACAATGCGATGAACGACACGGAAAAAATACAAGCCGTAAAAACAAAAGTTTCTTTTTTTTCCCCTAAACAAAGATAGTACATCGTACTTCTTTCAAAATTAAAAATCAAAGAAATGAATATAAAAAAAATTGTGAAAAAATCTTATATATCAGATACATATAGCACCGACATCAATATCATACATGGAGTACGGGTGACCTCTAGCCAAGGTCGATAAAATGAACTAGGGAAAGAATTTTGAGATTAGATGAATAAAACCTACTCGAATCATCAACCCTATAGAAACACTAAGGATACAATACCCCATCACAGTTTAAATACATAAAGAGAAATTTTAGAAAGGTGAGAAAAAATATATTAAAAAACACCAAACTACATATCGGGAGTAACATACCAACGAAAGAAAACTTTGTTCCTTTGTTTTCGAAAATGGGAGAGGGGATCTGTCTGGTGCCCGCCACCCCACCCCTCCACCCAACCCCCAAAAAGATGTGTAAATAACAGAAGTTCCAGACAGAAGATTGTTTTTTTACTCACATTTTTAAAGGAATCTAAAAGGCGAGCTGTATGAGCAATCAAATTAAAGAGAGATGGCTTTATGCTAACTCAACACACCACTTTGTGCCAGAGACATTTCGAGCTTGAATATTTCTCTAAAGACCCAAGAGCAGCGCCATTGTCAGAATTTGACGAGTCCTGTTTATCTTTATCCCACGAATTTATCCTGTAAGGTTGGATGTTAAAACAATATTCTACTTCGGGAATGTTGTTGTTGTTGTTGTAGGGTTAAACGCCATTTTCAGCACACGATAGGCTATACATGGCGGCCAGTATATATTGGTAGAGGAAGAACCCGGGAACCCCCCCACCCCACCCCGAAAGAACCACCGACCCACGAGTAGCATTTGGCAATTGAATTTACATAAAGTATTTTGTATAAAGATATGACAAAATAATGCATGACCGATTAGTCAGTGAATAATGACCTTGTTTACCAATTCAAATTTCAACCTCAAGTGAATTATCATTTGGTACATCCGCTTGTGCAGTTGGAGATATGTATATAAGTGGATGCGACACTTAAATGTATAAATCCAGCTGTCCAGATGAAGATGGATTCACCATCTAAAGCATAGATAAGTGTTCTGATTTTAAGTCATGGATACGGTGTAGTAAGCTACAAATGAATGATGATAAGATGAATCAATACGCCCAAAATTAACAAAAAAAATTAAAATCAGCGAATTTTCCATTAAATGTAAACAAACACTTAGAAATCTACGTTATTTTTAATCTCTCTCTCTCTCTCTCTTTCTCTCTCTCTCTCTCTCTCTCTCTCTCTCTCTCTCTCTCTCTCTCTCTCTGTGTCTAAAGAATTATTCTTTTAGGAAGTAAAGAAAAACTTGGAACATATAGAATACTTTCTTCTTCTTCTATTACACCGTTGGGCAGCTCCCGCACTGCAAAGAACCCATATGAAAGGGTACCTTAAACAATTTAGGAAAATCTTTAAAAGTACTAATAAATAAATAAATAAATAAATAAATAAATAAATAAATAAATAAATAAATAAATAAATAAAAAAGTAGGTAAGTAAATAAATAAATAAAATAAATAAATAAATAAATAAATAATAGTCTGGAGAAGTACAATTTTTTTTTAAATGTATGGACCTCCACTCGAGCACAGTCGAATTCAATATGAAATAAATAGACAATGCGAAGAACGACACGGAAAAAATACAAGTAAAAAACAATCAGTTTCTTTCCCTCCCTCCCTCCCCCCCCCCAAACAAAGATAGTACACCGTACTTCGTTCAAAACTAAAAATCAAAAAAATGTATATAATTTTTTTTTGATTTTTTAAAAAAAAATATATAAAATGCCTATAGCACCAACATAAATAGCGTACAGGTTATCTCTTGCCAAGGTCGACAAAATGAACTGGGGAATGAATTTTGAGATTATATGAATAAAACCTACTCGGATGATCAACCCAGGAAACACTAAAGATACAATACCCCTCAAATTTTAACTACATACACGGAAATTTTAGAAAGAGGAGAAAAAATATATATTTAAAAAAACACCAAACTACATATCGGGAGGAACACACCAACGCATGAAAACTTTGTTCCTTTGTTTAAGAAAATGGGGGCTGGGATCTGTATCGTGCCTGCCACCCCCACCCCCCAAAACAGATGTGTGAGTAATATAAGTTCCAGACAGAAGATTAGTTTTTTCACATTCCCAAAGGACCCTAAACTAAGAGCTGTACGGGCGATCAAATTAAAGAGAGAAGGCTTTATGGTAACTCAACACACCAGGTTGTGCCAGAGACATTTCGAGTTTGAATGTTTCTCTAAAGAAACAAGAGCAGCGCCATTTTTGTCAAAATCTGACGAGTCCTGTTCATCTTTGTCCCACGAATCTATCATTTAAGGTTGGATGTTAATGGTATATTCTACTTTGGTAATGTTATTGTTGTTGTTGTTGTTGTAGGGTTTAACTTCATTTTTTCCAGCATACGATAGGCTATAAATGGCGGTTAGTATTAATGATGGAGGAAGAACCCGAGAAAAACCCCGGAAAACACACCAACCCACGAGAAGCTACTGGCACGCTTTCTCACATACCCCATAGGCCGAATCTGAGACTCGAACCCGCGTAGACAGAGGTGAGATGGCAGTGATCCAAACGGAGAGCGCTTTAGACCACTCGGCCACTTGGGATACCTGGCTGATTCTCCAAACTTCTGATTCGGACCATGTGAAATATTATTCAGTTTTGTACAGGATTTAAACGTGAAATTTAAAATTGTTGTTAAAGATGATTTTCTGATTATGTCCGAACCCAAGTACGTCGAGCAGTTCAAATATGTATTTAAGGTAACAAAATCCCGTTAGTACGCGTGATCATGGTGTAGTTATATATAATGAAATGACGTAAACATTATTATTTTGCATCGGCAATTTAGTAGTAAATATTTTTTAAACTTGTCGTTCATCTTTAAATAGTTTGCTTTATTAAGAACTAATAAAATTACGAAAACACTAACAAATAAGAAGAAATAGACTAAACGATGTTGAACTCAGTAGCGACAGTATCTCCTGAGTATGCGTCAGTGCTGTTTTTTTTTATCGAGTTCAATTATCATTCACTATTAGGTTGGAGCTCTTTCATATATAAAACTTCATATCATGTTCTTTTTTTCCCCAATTAAAATATATCAAATAATTTTGAAGAGCAGAGCAAAAGGGACAGATGTCTCTTCTGTTTCGTTAAGTACAGAAGATGAGTTGATCAAATGGAAAACTTGAAAAGCTACAATTTTTTTAATTTTAATAAGTTATTAGGTTAAAGAAAAACATCAATAAATAAAACCTTAACAACCATGAGGCGACATCTCACAATTATTATATAGGATCATTCTACCTGTTCTCTATGGGACGAGTTCTCCATAATTCATTATCAACAATGCCGGTGTGTACAGTGTCTCGAATGACGTCACTTCCGCTATTTGTGAGGGGAAGGGAAGCGTGTTGTTTTATTCAAGATGGATCGGGATATATGATCGGTTTTTCATACATTTCTTCGTAACGAGTAAGAATGAAATGTTCAAATTATATAGCAAATAATATAAAAAATTTGAGCGAATTTCATTTTTGCATGTTTGTCCCCTTTAACATAAATTAAACATATTCAAAGGAAATGCAAAACTGGATTTATTTTTCGACGCTGCAAAGAAAGATTGCACTTTCTAAGATTAGCTAAGCCTTCCGACAATAAATGATATGTTTTTAGCCATAATTCTTTCCAAACAGATGGTAGCAGACAAGACTAAGCACTGTCCGACTTGAACAGAAAAAGTCTACATATATACAATATGGGCACTAATCGACGGCATATTTGGATCAATGCAATTTTGCTGTTGGATTCGTCTTATACATGATCGCATACCGTTGTCAGTGTTCCGTCATCTTAAAAAAAGCCTGGTGGTAAAATGAGTATGCGTCACGCTATAGATCAAGGGTCTAAATGACGCGGCCCGCATGTGGCCATCCAAGTCATATTTTATGTGGCCCGCAAACTAATTGGCGTCACAGGGTGTCGTCAGAGATTTAAAAAAAGTGGTGCGGCCCTTGCGACAAATGTCCTCATCCATCCTAACCACGCATTTACATGACAATTTGACGTCCTTTAGTATTGTCTAACAGGCCACACACACACACACACACACACACACACACACACACACACACAAACACACACTCACATCGTTTGTATCAAGGGAACCAAGCTGGGTGTGTTTTGTCATTACATTTTGTCATCTAAGCTGCTTGCATAGTTTCCAATCTTTTTCATTTAATTTCATTCGCGCTGGTGTGGCAATTTCTTGCAATTTCTTGTTACAAACATGCCATCTTTTCCTTATCAGACAATAGTGTTAACATGTAAAATATGGCGTATGATTCAAACTTAGGGTTTGTTTTGGTGCACTTAATTATAGTTTAAGATGGCAAGCCCCGCACGGTGGTCTTTAACCCAAGTTTGTTGAAAGACAACAATCCGGCCAGGATCGAAACTAAATTAAGACAAGACAGAGTAAATAAATGAGAAAGTCAGTCTAAAATAAATAATCAAACAGAAATAAATACTGAAACAAAACTCGATCTTTGTTGTCACATAATAGAGATGTATAAGTCTTTTTTAAAAAAAAACAAATCATTACCGTGTCGCTTGTGACATTTACGAAATCTTTAAACTTTGGGGTTATACAATTTATTATTAATAGTAAAGACTCGATATGCATGAAAACCCTTTCTAAATACAAACGGAATTCAGCACTATTAACACAAGTCCACTGTATGTCTTTTGAGAAATGCGATATATGAACATTAAATTAGGTTGATAAATTTACACCTATATAAAAAACACAGACGATATTTCCTATCACATGTTTCAACGTTATGTATTATGTTTTGTTTTGTCCCAATGTTTAAGACTTTATTTGTTTTTGAATAAACCGCCGTCACGTGACCGCTTACAATACGACGGACCCTCATGAATTGGATTAAATGACCACACCTTGGTCCTAGATACTACATTGTGATCAAGACTAAACGAACTAGGAATACATTCATAATTTCTTAAATGTAAACGGAAGCGAAAACAGAAACGTTTTTTTAAAGCTGGCCGGCGTAGAACAGGAAGAAGAATTCCAGTTATCTCCCTTTCGCCCGTAACGGATAATCAACTTAAAAATTCTGACGTTCATTTTAATAACCTTGTTCAAATTCCTCTTAAATCGTCAACCGTTGTGTCAACTGTCCCAGGGATACCACCACGTACTGCATTTTTCAACGCTCAATCAGTAGGATCACCGGAAAAGCGCACATAAATTGTTAATTTTATCAACGACCAGAATATTGACGTCTTCTTCCTGACAGAAACTTCGTTACATTCTGCAGGTGATTAATCTAAGTGTGAGGATTTAACACCCAGCGATTACTCCATCAAGTCGTTCCCCCACAACTCTCGCGGAGGTGGAATTGCTGTAATTACAAAGAATTCCATGATCAAATGCCTTAAGTAGAACTCAACCTTCAATTTCTGCCACATATCGTTTGAACTAGTCCAAGCAACGCTCACACTGGAACAAAGGTCAGTCCATTTTTTCTGTCTCTACCGTCCTCCTCCTAGTAGAAAATACAATCTGACTAAATCTATATTTTTGGAGCAGTTTCCAAATCTTTTAGAGTATAGAAATTCGATAGGTGGTAACCTAATTATTCTTGGGGAATTCAACTTTCACTTTGACTGTCCTGGTAAACCATACACGTCAAAACTCCTAGATTCCATTCATGTTTTCAATCTTAAACAGTCACTTACCCAACCTACCCATAAACTTGGTCACATTTTAGACTGGTTTCTTTATAGACCTGATAATAATATTCTGCAATCCACCCTTGTATTACACGAACTTGCATCGGATCACCTCTGCATTGTATGCCATCTCGACGTATCAGTCCCTAACCCTCCACCTCTATTTGCTACTAAGAATACCTCCGTATGATGAACATAACTAAATTTATGCATGACATCCAAGAAAATCTAACAACTTTCTTACATCCAACAGCGGAACAACTTGATAACTGCCTGCGTTCATTGCATGAAAAACATGCCCCAGCTACCAAATACAGAGTATCAATAAAAAAGTGTTCTCTATGGTACAGCAGTGTTAGGGACCAGTTTCGAACTGATAAAAGATATCGCCGAAAAGCAGAGAGGCTTCGGCTTTCCACAAGACTCACTATTCATAAACTAATCTACGAAGCCGCTAAGAAGAACGTCACAAACATAGTCCAGATCATCCCACTACAGCACTAGGATCACGGAGAGTTCCAGCTGCAAAGAGCTCTTCGAGATAAGTAACAAACTAATGTCAAGGAACAAATGTACACCACTTCCAACAACCTTCTCTCCACTAGACCTACCAGACCAATTTGCAAATTTCTTCGATGACAAATTACAAACCATTAGAGATTCGCTTGACAGCACAATTTCAAATGATTCCTCACCAGACACTTATGATGCAGAATTTCAGCTACAACCGTTAGGAGCATTTGAACCTGTTTCTATTGATTTAGTACGGATAATCGTGATGAAACGTGCACCAAAATCTTGTGAACTTGATCTAATTCCGACAGCAATGCTGTTTCAGTGCTTAGACCCAATAATGCCTTCACTAACTGATGTTATTGATATATCTCTCTCTCTCTCATCAGGGAAGTTCCCATCATTTTTCAAAACTGCCATCGTAAAGCCACTGCTGAAGAAACCAACACAGGACCATAACGATTTAAAGAACTACCGCCCAGTTTCTAATCTCCCATTCATATAAAAAATCTTAGAAAAGGTTGTTCTAACTCAACTTGTATCCCGTTTGAATTCAAACAGTCTTTTTAGCAATGTGCAGTTTGCATATCGCCCTTGCCACAGCAAGGAAACTACTCTTCTGAAAGTATTTAGTGGCATTCTCTCTGCTTTGGATAGTGGAAAGATTACAGTCCTCACTCTCCCGAATTTATCTGCAACATTTGACACAATAGACCATGATTCACCGTCTCCAGCATGTATTGGGCATTCAGAATATAGCCTTACAGTGGTTCAAGTCCTACTTAGTTAACAGGACACTAATTCTGCAAATGGAATACACTCCAGCCCAGTTGACGTATGTTGTGATGTTCCACATGGATCTGTTTCTTGGACCTGTTCTCTTCATTCTGTATACTCGGTCGCTCTCAAGTGTCATAGATCATCACCCAGTGTCGCACCAATTGTATGCTGATGACACCCAAATATACAAGTCTAGCCATCCAACTGAAGTTGATTCTACCATCCATGGAGTAGAGTAGTGCATTTCTGATGTGAAATCATGGATGACATGTAACGAGCTGCAGATGAATGATGATAAAAGTGAGGCTATTCTGATCACAACACAAAGACCTTCTCCTTCACATCCTTTACCTGAAACAATAAATATCAGCAACACCAACATTAAATTCTCACAGTCAGTACGGAACCTAGGCGTTACTCTAGACAGTACTCTCACATTGCACCAACATGTCATGAATATATGCAAGGCTGCATATCTTGAATTGAGACGCATCAGTTCCATTCGTAAATATCTTTTAGTTGATGCCACTAAAACACTTGTGTGTTCATTAGTACTTTCAAGACTGGACTATTGTAACTCAATTATGTCTTGTTCGTCACAAAATTTACTCCAGAAACTTCAAAATGTTCAAAACACAGCTGCACAGATCATCTTTACAGTACATTGGCTGTCTGTCTGTTTTCAGAAAAATCAGTAACGTCTTTAGTAAACATTGGCGGACCAGCTGCTCTAATATAATCGTCCGAATATCTTTCTAGGCCAATTATCGTTGTAGCAACATCAACATCTTTTTAATCGATTCATATTTATTCCATCAATCATGTATGTAGCTCTATCAAACAAGACCATAATACCATTGTTAACAAAAGCAACTCTAGCATGAGCGGCGTATGATGTTTTAGCTGCAACGTGTGTTACAAGTTCGCCTTCAACTTAAAAAAAATACTTCATTTGGTAAAAAATATCTACTAGTATTAACTTGCAGTTAAATTCTTCCACGCTGATCTAGTTCTCGTGCGTCATACGTATACTAATGATAATCGCGTACAGACTCATTTTTGAGTTCTGGTGTGCCTATGCCAAAGGCAGGGTCAGATACACGCTTAAACATTTTATTATAAACATCGTCCAACACGAAGACCACTTCCTGATATTAAATTTTCAGTTTGATGTATTTATGCTTCATCAAAAAATACTGCTAGTTTTTGATTTTCTGCCTGATTTATTACTTTAATAACATTTGCAGGTATTTCTTCAGTGCGATATTATTTTACTGGTGGCGGTGGCTGAGGTGTTCGTCGTATTAATTATGCTAGTCTATCCTTAATTGCAGAGAACGCTTTGCTGGTATCGTTACCAATAGCACTAGAAGCTTTATCACGAAGAAATCAACAGCTTTCATTCCTAATTGTTTCGCAATCGGTATTGCTTTTGGAGCGCTTCTTTGAAAACGAAACATTGAACAATATCACAGAGTTTACCACCGCTTTATAATTAGGTAATCGCGAATTTATTACTCAGTCCGTCATCGGTTCACAATGAGCATTGAGTATAATCATCTTATTTGTTATTCATTGTTTAATCAATATGATATTCATCAGCAATTTCATCAATGAGAGAACGCTAAACAATTATGTTCATCATGCCGCCTGTAAATAATGGTTAACAAATATCAGCTGCTTTATTAATAATTTCTGGAGAATTATTTTCAGCACGTTTTCAGAATGTCTAATCGTTCAACTTCAGAAAGAATATTGTTACGGCAAGATATAAGACCACTTCATTGAGTAGACATGCAACTTTCAGTTGTTTCTTCCGTTTTTTATTTTTTTACATGGCGAAAATGAGTCTTATGCCTTACAATTCCAAATCTTCCCTTTCTTTTACGGTTTGGAATGGTTGCTGAGATCGTAATTTTGTAATATTTTTTATTTATCTCACCAGTCTAATCAATATATTTAGGATTATTCTTTCCAATCTTATCAACTTTTTCAATATATTTTATAAATCCAATTGTACCAGATTTACGACTTACATAATTATCAGCGTATTCAGGTTTCAGAAATATTTTTTATTATCATAAATGCGAGTGGCAATGTTAGATAATCCTTTCTCTTCAGTAATTTATATTTAGGAAATACTCGTATCAAGAAATGTATCAAATGATTTAAATCTGACTTTTGCTGGTTTTGGTTTTGTTATTCGACCTTTTATATCACCTATTTCAGCAGGAGCTTGGTCAATACCATCAAGTATTTCTTCCTTGACTCTGCCAAGTGTTGAGCGGCTGATATTTCAGCTTGAAGATCTACTAAAGATAGCTTTTGTTTCTTAGTTATTTCTGTTTTTTCTGCAGTAGCTTTCTAGCCTATGCACCTTCTGCAAATATCACCAGAGACTCCTGAAATTCTTGTAATTATTGCCTGCCAGAATAACGGATTTGCCTCTAATCTTTCTTGAACTAATTTCGCTGTATACGACGCCATAGGAGGTACTATATTACTGATATAATAACGATCTAATTACAGCAGCAAAGAGGCTGAACACGACTTCAATGACATGTCTGGCGGATAAACATAACACGCATACAACATTTGAAAAAAAAAACGACAGGATTAAGTAACAAAATGAACTAACGCAATTAGAGAAACTCTAAGTAAGTTAAGTTGGAGTCTTCGGTTTGGCGTTATTGACCTTGTTTTTTTTCATTTTTCGTAGCAATGTTTTATAAAAGCAAATGACGTTTCAGGAAAAAGGTTTGTTCACTCTCTCTGCTGGTGAAAGAAAGCAGCGATGTATATATTTACTAAACGCCTGCGGAATTCTCTAAAATGCTGCACTGCCGTTGAAAGATGGAAACAGTATAAGACCGTCGCATGGTGATCCTAACCAACGGATTGCGTACATTATGTCATATTCGTGGGAGAAATGAGAGGCTCCATGACATAGCGGCTTGCAAGTGAAAGCTTCCATGGAAACCTTGGAATACTAATAGCACAAGAAAGCACATGAAAAGTAAAAATTGCTGTAGGAACACGAACTCGGTGATAGGGGCTACGATATGTTTATCCTTAAACTTTCCTACGACCTTTTTTATTACAGGAAAGCCATTCCTAAAGTAGAGGTGGGCATCTTGGACTTTTAGCAGAGTCTAAGTGCGTGAATTATATCTGGTCCTTAGCTCCGTGGCGTGCCTTTATCGGATTGTAAAACAAAATCGCACACCAGAAACTAATTTAGAATGGTCGATTGAGAACTTTGTCAAAATCGTACGAGACTGGAAAAATGGTTCGGGTATTAAATGTTGCAGGTTGTCTACTGGCAGGACCATATTAACGCGTAAGGACTTAAGTTGACTGTCAATAGTCATGACAAAGACAGAAACATTTCAGTTGTTTAAAGTAGTTATTGCTTATTCCATTTATACTCTTGGCTCGAAGTTTCATATTCCTTTATCAATGTAAAGTGCAATGCACGGGTGCTAGTTGGCTCAAGCGCCCGGTGTACTTAAGCATACTTAGTCATCCAGAGGTTAGCGGAGAGAGTGAACAAAGTATCCCTCTTTCTGAAGACGATTAGGTTCCAGCCTTGTGCACATTGTATAGCATCATTCCAGTTCATTGACCATGTTATGTTGCTAGGTAATACAGAAACCATTATGGTATTATGTTATTGTTATGGAAACTGGAACTAGTGGCTAGTTGATATATACATCGTTCAGCTGTTCATGCTATTCCAGGTCAAACTTAAGAACGTTACCCTTGAGACAGTCAGGTGGAAGGTCGATGGGAGGCAGATACATTTCATCAGACCAGTAGTACCCGTTAATTTGCTCATGACGATAGTCAACTTTTTCGATCAAAAGATCTACATTGTGTTCCGTTTATCGACTGGTAATGCGGAAACCGTCCCAGGAAAGATCATCAGTCCGCTTGGTCTTCGTGAAGGACGGAAAAATAAAATATGTGCAGCCATCGTAATTTTGATATCTATGCATGCTACTACTGTGCCAGGGTACACCATCTTGAAAGTTCTTTGATCCATAAGTATGCTGCGTTTTGTTCTTTGGCCAGCCGGAATAGGTTGGCGGTGTGACCCAAAACTTTATCAGAGAAGCGTATTGTATGAAGCGTGTGGTCTCATTATTCAAGATTGTTAAAATCAATGTAAGGATTAAGGATATCAAACTTTGTTTTGTCTGACACCTTAATATGAATCTTACATTTATGGGTGGGTAACGTTCCCCGATGCCTACTGTGCATTGTAACTCTGTGGGCGTTCTTTTATGGATATTATATAACTGATATGACGACGTATCTGAGGCATGTTCTATCACAATTTTCGGACCATCCTTCTTTTGATCCATGATTCAGTAGGTGTATCATTGATTTAAATGACTGTTCTAGCTTCAGTGAGACAAGTGGTGTTAAGTAGACCTATAATGTGTGTTTTAGTCTGGACCATGATTGAGGGTTCTGCAAACATGTTTTTGTCGTGACACAAAGAAGTAAACTAGATGTTTGTTTGACTGTGAATGTAAGACCGTATCTTGTTTACGACTGGTTTTTACGTCGAAAATATTGTGTTACAGGTCAAGCGAAATATATATATATATATATAGAGACATTCTAAGCAAACTTTCATTACTAATAACAGTTGTTTGAATCTACGATCTGAGGTTTCAATTGTGTTCAACTAATGTTGGAGAGGAAGTATTAATTTTAATTATTTATTGGAAGTACAAGGTACCCATCAACATTTAGCATAAAACCATTCGTTTTGATTTTTGAGAACTTATACAAAATCATATTGAATAATGCCATTGTGGTACATCAGGATATTTAAAGTTTAGATCACAAAGCCAAGGCAAATCTGTCCTAGACATATCACTCGAGTTCAGAGCGCTGCCACGTTTTGGCTAATGGCACGTTAGTCTTCATCTAGCTTAATATGCAGTACGCTGATTAAAGGTAGGCCATCTGGTCATAATATGCCAATATATTGTTGTTCCGAAGTCGAATATAATGGCAGCATTCATCATGATGCCGGTTGTGCAAGAAATGTACAGAGAGATTTAAGGAAACTTCATTTAATACCAAAAGTATCAATCAGTTGTGAAATCAAAACGTTCTGAATGATATAAACACAAATCCAGCACTGTTAAAGTGAAAGGCTGTCATGAACAGCTTATAGAGGTTCTGGATACAAAATATCTTGAAAAAGCTGTTTTGTTTAAGAGCGCCCTTGATCTTTGTGCGCTTACTGGCAACTTTCTACTCCAATGGCGGCTGTACTCTGCCTTGCCACAAATATACAGTACCATATGATCCTTTAGAAACGCGAAGCAAATTGATACAAAATATATACCACTCCCTGTCTAGAAACATCTAAGTAAATGTCACAGCCATGAGGCATGACCTTTGCTATAGACACCGCCAAAAAAAGAAACACAATGCGATTAAAGTATTATTTCTGGGCTAGTCCCATCTTTCTAATAGTATGAAAGAAGGAACCTTTCACTAGAGGCGCTGTCAGACAATATAAACTTGTCGAAGGAACAACAAAATTTACAAAACCTAAAGCGTGAAAACCGAAGACGAGAAAATGAAGGTCAAAAAACCAATGACCAACAGATCGATTGCAGCGATGTAGTTGAATCAGTCCTCAAAAATAAAAAAGTGACCTACTTGTAAAATAACTTCATAAACAGGTCAGACATGTTCTCACAGGAGCAGAATTCTAGTTAACGGTGTTGATGATATTTAAATACTTACTAAATGTTAGTGATGCTTTTAGTAATTACAACTGGAGTATCCTACTTTAGAAAGAAACTGCCGTTGCTATCAGAGATGCATTCGCATCATTTTCATATAGACCAACAAAACTCCTGGTCGATCACAACAAGTTTGGACATGGCTTGAGGAAACCAGAGTCGATAAGAGCTCTGCGTGTAAAGAAGCTAAGGTAATTGTCGCGGAAACATTTGTCAGGATACTACAAGATACTGGAAGTACTTTTACAAAATAAAACAATATCTGGACGCGCTACGCTATCTAGAGGACATATATAATAATGACAAACATTGTGCTGAGATAAAGCCAGCTGAAGCTAGTGATAACGAAAATCAATACTACGTAGAAGACAAATCCTTCTTCACGAGAAACTATAATATATCAATCGAGTTAGACCTCGCAGAACAAAGTGAACGTTCTATAACTCTCATACAATGAACCGGGTAATAAAACCTTGTTTTGAGTCAAAAATATTAAAGACAATTCCTTTGACTTGCAAGATAGGAAACCACAATGTTGAAACTATCACATGATCCGAAAACGTATTCTTCTTAAACATAATCAATACGATAAATAATCCGCCTAGCATGTATGATGAACTCAAACACGAGCCTCATTCTGAATGTTATGCCTTTCCTTGCCACGATAAGACAGTCGTTCGTTATGCGACCATGGAAGCTGCTTCCATGTGACATTTTCATCACCACCGTATACTCTAATGTCAGAAAGATTATATCAATGAGCTGCGTTTGATTTATGGTATAACGTTGTCATCTGGCATCAGCGCTGGTTTATTATCATGGATGATACTGACACGGAAGTGCATTATACTTTATAGCCATTGCGAGTATTTGACAAGAAAACGTCTAATAAATAAAACTGTTTAGCTCGCTAAGAGACCAGATCGGTACATTTCAATACATTTATATATATAATAAGTTATACAATATGTCCCCCAATAAAATATATGATGGAACATAAAAATCAAAATATTTACCTGACATGACATATTATGTGAAAAACTATGAAGTCTGGTTACCACAACCTGATAGTCTAGATAGTATAATCGGCGAAAACAAGAAACACTTTCTTAATCTAGACGAAGAATATATCGTAAGGTGGTCCAAGGAAATCTTTGAAGTTAAAAATAAACACGCAAAAGATCTCGATAGAAAAATAATTGGTAAATTCATACAAGGTGGAAAATACGACCATAAACAATATTCTTCGCGGTTGATTATAGATGATTCTGAAATCGATTTCATAATCCGAGATGTAACATCTAGGGGTATATATGTCAATCGTAAAGACGCTTTCTTCTCAGATGGAACCAAATTCGGTACAATTGTTACTTGTAACGACGGAGAAAATCCTCAATATACTTACATAAGGGCGTCTATGCTGGCTTATGCTTCTATTAATTTACTTTCGATGATAAATAGATTTCCTGAATCCGCAGATAAAAGTAAATACTGCGTGATTATTCCAAATCAGCAGATGTTACATTTGAAAACAATTACTTGAAAAATAATCAGATATCAGAACTATCTAATGCACCTTCGATATCCGATCCAATATGTAGATATAAAACCAGTTACCTAAACGGCTGTGGTGGGTCAGGGAAGACGACTCGTGCAACTGAATTATTTCCGGGGAAATCAAACATGACTGTGCTAACACCAAGACACAGACTTGCAAGAGAGATGAAACAACGAGGAATTAATGCTTGCCCTTATCACAGTTTCTTTCGATGGAAAGGTGACGAATGGACTCCTGAACAAATGGGCGAGAAATATATTCCTGAAATCCTCATTTGGGATAAGATATGCACAGTGTCGTTAGATGTATTACAAACGTTTATTGACTGGTTATTGCAAAAGTGATAATGTGTGGCGATCATGGTCAACCACCACCATTTGTCGGTTTGTCCGCACATAATTGGCTGAAGAATTTTGTAGACTATTATGAAAAAATTAGTACTGATCATAGATCACTTGCTAATAAATTACGCGAGTTCAAGAAATTAATCATATTACAACCGGATAGAATCCAGTGTGAAATAGCGCGTGTGATAATTTCAGAAACCCCATTAAATTATTTTTGGGAAGCGTGGAGACCAAACGATTTGATAGTGGCAAGTAGAAAGATAATCAGATATACACTTCAGATGAAGTTATTTAACACGCATAAAGAAAAAATTGCAACACTTCCAGTGCCATTGTGTTATAGGCCTTCGGATACACGAAGACAAAATATCGAAGTTGATATTCCAAGACAAAGTGAAAAGCAGATTCTAGTGTTAAATGATATTGTGTTGGTTGATATCAGTGTTGTCGAAGATGCATTGCTTGCTGATAAATCCCCATTGAAGCTAGGATACGATACATTCTTCGTAGGGATTGACTATATCAGATACAATTGTTTGGATCGTAGATAATTGCATCGAGTGGTCGAATTTATTTTTATCTCGCAGTGTCCAGAGTACGAAGAATAAATCAACTTCGAAGAGTTATTTTAGATTATAATGAGACCAGCAACAATGATACTGTCAGCAATGAAATAATCAGAAAAACAACTCACTGGTTATAAACAGCAGGATAAAGAAAATAATATAAAATTTGATATTGATGCCGAAATTATAAATACACTAAAACAACAACAGAATAATCAATGCGCGAGTTGTAATTGTATAATATGTTGGTGTTGGTCGCATAAAGACCCCCGCCAATTTACAGTAGACAGAAAAAATAGCAGCGTAGGTCATACCAGAGATAATGTGATGCTGACTTGTCTTGAGTGCAACAGACGAAGAGGTGCTAGTTAAGACAACGCGGCGGTAGTTGAGTATCCTCAGGTATCACTTGTAATTGTTCACTAGTAAATCCTCGCTGAGGAGCAGTTGAATCCAATCTATAGACTGGCGGTCTACCCGTAGATCGTTTTATGCTAGATATTTTATGTGTAGTGACACTCCAAATAGGATCAGAAGCTTTTTTTGCCACCTTCAAGCTCTCCTGGTTCATATAAATATCTAACAGTGACATTGCCGAGTATTGGTTGTTTTGAAAAATCATTTTGTGGTTTTATGGGTATATACTTTTTTTAAATCGCGTTGTTAGGTTTCATATTAATTGTTCGAGTAATCTCTTTATTTAGCACGGTAATTACACCTGGTAATCTCTTGGCCCATTCACGAGATCGTTTATCCTGAATAAATTCCTTCGCGTATTTATATTAAAATAACCTCTCAGCAAGTGTCCGATTAAATCGTTCAACAATTGCCTGATCGCGATGTAATGCAGTATGTCCTCGTAGGATGGTGACATTTTGATGCTTCATTGTTGATAACACTGCACCTTGAAATTCCTTGCCAGGATGAACTTGTAATAGGTTTGGAGAATGCAGAGGACCCCGACGATAAATCCTTTCAAATGCAGAAGCCACCTCAGTTGATGATTTTGTTTTTAGAGGCTCTGCTTGTTTGTATCAACTCGCAACATCAACTGCAGTTAACGCGTATTTGTAAACACCATCATGTGGCAGAAATAATATATCAGCTTGATGAACCTCATTAGGGACGCTGACATCAAAATGCGAGAAGTTAACTTGTTTAGGTGGTGATAGAGAAATTTGCCATATCACCTGTTTGGATAACCAATCCGCTGCAGTGGTATATTTCACCTACGCGGCGCTAGCGAGTTTATTGATTGCTGATTTTTACCCCTCCAGTATCCTCTTGGGGAATAATAAATAGATTCCATGATGTTATTAATTACCAGCACCCAACATCAATTTACTTTACATCGCCGATTGTATCAACCATGAAGTCAACTTTTCTTTGAAGGATTTATCAGTGATAGAATTTAAAGCTTGAATTAATTTCACATCTGCGATATGTCTGTGTTGCAGATTGCTTCTTTTATAAGCAACATGACGAGCATGACACGCCTTATCAATAGCGTTTATTGGATATTCACCGTGTCGTAGTTGGTTTTGATCATCGAGTCGGATATCGAGTCTGATCCCGGGTCCACAATAACTATACACTGGCAGATGTTTTTCTGCCGGATATTTTGCCCATGGTGTTCCTAGTAATTTTAATACCTTGGCTGCAATATTACCTCCTCGTCTTTTTTAAATCCTTGATTTTATCGAGGGAAACAAATCTAAATTTTTCGTACCACATTTTTAGTTGTAATCGTCGTCAAGTCATTTATGCTAGTACGCTTTTTACATTTCACACAATATAGATTCATAATTTATTTATATTAACATGAATGTAATTGATTTTTCGGCGACAAAAACACGAGAACCAGTTAAGCATCATGAAGCTCTAGGAACTTATAGTCGTATGATTATGATTGGACCATCTGGAAGTGGCAGGACGCAATTGTTTCTTAATTTGATAACGAGTTGGATGAAATGGGACAAGTTGTATTTAGTAGAGTGTAGACTATCAGCGATGTTACGAGGTGTTAAAGGATTTTAACGAGAAAGCAAAATCGGAAATCGATGAGAATATTATTGACTTTATAACCGATATCGAAGAAGCACCGAGTTTAGATGATATTGATGGAAATATTAAAAATTTAGTCGTATATGATGATGTCATGCTAGACAATCAAAAGAATCCCGCTAGGATTTTTTACAAAGGTAGGCATAAAAATACCGATGTGATATGTCACTCAACGATACACTCAAATACCAAAAGTAATCAGAGATACCTGCAATATTCTTCCTGTATTTAATGGAGTAGACACACATACACTACGAAATATTCACCAGGCTTTGTGCAGTGGAGATATGGATTATAATCTCTTTAGACATTTCTTTAGTCACGCTCAGTCAATCCCACATGGATTTGTAACGATATATTTGCACGACCCGAGATCAAGATATCGTATCGGACTTGACTAAATATTCGGTTGAAATCCTAAATTGCTTGCAATTTCAAGGATTTCAAATTCGTCTCCACAGCGATATCAGCGTCGGGTCTGTCTTGAGACAGAGTCTCAATATCGTGACAAACCGAAACCATTTCTCTTTTTTTCTTTTCTGCCTGAATTGGTTTTGGTTTGAAATCTTTTATGACTTTGTCTGAAATAGTTTCGGTTTGTCTGAAATGGTTTCGGTCCGTCCACCCTCTTTGCTGAAATCCTTTAGGACTTTGTCTGAAATAGTTTCGGTTTGCTTCAAATAGTTTCGGTATTTCCACCCTCTTTGCTGCTACTGTAGTTATATTGTTCCGGGACTTCTATATTTCCTTATTTATTTCTCTAGGTCGACTGTGTTTGAGGCGGGATCTGTACATTTTTATTTTTTTATTTTTATTTCACCGGCTCGGCTATGTTCGTCCTTTCATTATGTATGTTATTATCTCTATTCCAGGTCAAAAATTATTTATTTATTGTCCCTTAAAAACGGGCTATCTCTATAGTTCGTGATTTAGCCCCGTGTTTTCTTTACTAGTACTTCTCCACCTTAGGTCCCTGTATCCCCCTTCCTTTTTCCTATCTATTGTGTTTCCCAATTATAATAATTTGGCCGCATGCTCTCATATTCCTAACTATAAAATCTGTTGTTTCGTAAAGTAGTTTCAGTGTAAATTTTTCGTCTGCATATAAGAGTTGTTTATTATTGTATGGTTGAGTAGCCCTAATTTTTAATATCAGGCCAACTCTCTGTTCTTTTTCACATTGAACCATGGTGGTTTTTTGTTGTTGTTGTTGTTGTTGTTGTTGTTGTTGTGAAATTGAAAGTTTTACACAGTGGACATTTAGGTGATACTCTAAAATGCCGTCTCACTGCGAACTCTCCTGTCAACCACGCATCATGCAAGTATTTGAACAGGAAGCATTTTATTTTAAGTGATCATAGTTTGACCCAGTTTCCCCAGGCCCTATCCCGATTAATGTTTATATTTGCTTGCTCTATTTTGTTTTTTATCCTTAGTTATAGTGTGTTACGTGATCCATTTGTATGTTGATTTTGTGTCGATTTCCCAGAATTCCCTAGCGTCCCTATATTTGTTTAATAGTTCTTTTATCGGTCTTAATATCCTTCGGCACTCATAGTAATTCTGTTAATTTGTTGTTTTTATCAATGTCGTTTCTCTGCTTCATTGAAAAGCCGAAGTAATATATATATATATATATATATATATATATATATATATATATATATATATATATATATATATATATATATATATATATATATATATATATATATATATATATAGTCCTTGCCAAGCTATATTGGGCTCTGCTTTAATTTCCTTAAATCCATTTAGAATGTTAGTGTTTTTAATGAGGGTCGGGTGAGGGAAGCCTAGGCCCCCCCTTTTCCCGTCCCTATATAGAGTTTCATTGTTGATGTAGTGCATTTTAAATCCCCATAAGTATTTTATAATCTCGTTATATTTCACTTTTAAGGTTTCGTTTTGTATGTCTAATGATTTTAATTTATAGTCATGGTGTACATTTTGCAACTTGAGCCCGTTCCAATAGGCATAGTGGCGTTAGCGCCCAGATTTTGATATTTTCATTAATTTTTTCCCTGATCTCCTTCAGGTTTTGTTTCTCCTCATTCCTTCCAAACTTTACTCCTAAGGTTTTTACATTGTCTTTAATTAAGGAGGGAGGTAGCCCATGTTGCTTGCCTCCCCAGTTTCCTATTAGTAATATTTCTGTTTTGTCTGGGTTTATTATTGATCCCGAAACTTTTCCAAATTGTTAAAATTTCTGTATCAGTTCTTTTTAGGAATATTTATCTTGTATAAAGTTAGTACAATCATCTGCATGTTGTAGCATTTCACCTCTTATTTTATGTTTGGAACTTTTATCACTTTAACCCCTTGGTTGTTATTTATTTTTATACTTAGTATTTCTATAGCTATTACGTATAATAGCATAGAAAGTGGGCATCCTTGCCTCACTGATCTTTTGATATCAAATCTATCCGTTTTGTCTCCGTTTACCTGTACACATGAGTTTATATCCCTGTACAGGATTTTAGTCCAACTTAGGAAGTTTATTCCGGTGATTTATTTTTAGATAGTTTCCCTATCGTCTCCACTATTTCGTCTTGCTAGATGAAATCCTAACATATGCTACTATGTTATGCGGTTATCATCTCGCACTTTGTCTCTCGTAAATATGTGTCTGTATGTTCGTCTTCTATGTCCTGTGAGGTATATACGTCCTTGTAGTAATTTTGTATATAGTGTAGTATTTTAGATGTGTCTGCCGTGATTCCTTCCCTCTCTATGTTTAGTGATTCTAGGGTTATCCCCCTCCCCATCTTCTTAATTAATCCCGTTTATAAAGCCCTTCTGCGTTTTTATATAAGTGTGAATTTTCCTGCTTTTATATCCATCCCCTTTTCCTCTTCTTTTATTATTTTTTTACTAATTTTTCTTCTAAAGTTTTATTTTATGCCCTGTGTTGTTGTTGTTTTAATCAAATTTTCCAAAGCTTCTTTTTCTAATTTGATCTTTCTAACTCTTAATTTTGAATGAAAAATAGCTATTTTTTTGGGAAAACCCCTTTTAGTTTATCCCACTCAGGTATTATATTCAAATTTCCTTTTTCTTTAAAATTTTCTATTTCTTTTTTAATTTCCCTCCCAAATTCTTCATTTTCTAGTATTTTATTGATTAGTGTCCATTGTCCCCTTCCCCATTTAGTTCTTTTGTTTTTCCCTGTTTAATTTATGGTCGGAAAATTTGTAATCTATTATCCCTGCTTTAATGTCTTTAATTGTTCCGGATGATGTACCCCAGAATTTATCTACCCTTTTCCATTTGTTTTCTTTGTAATCAAAAGTGTAATCTGCCCTTAGTATGTTTAACCGTCTGTATATATCAATTAGTTTATGTGATTTCATAATATATTCCATTTTGTCCTTAAACCGTAAGTCTTCCGTTGTCAGTTTTCCCGTTCTGTCTATCTCGTCCCCAGTCCAATTAAAATCCCCTCCTATGATCAAATTGTCCATTGTATAGTATTCTAAATATTTCGCCAGTTCGTCTATAAATTCATGTTTTTTGTATCTATTTGCTGGTATATACACATTAAGAAAATTGTTCCCTCCCATTTTTATGTGAATTAACCTCATTTGGTATCATTTCCCACAAAGTTGTTAGTTAAAATTATACTATCCATGTCGCGTTCAATTTGTGTTTGTAGGAAATCCGTTGTGTGTTTCCTGTAAGATAAGCAAATCATAATCCCCTATTTGTTTCCGTTTTTGTGCTTTGTCTTTATCTATCGCATTTATATTAAAAGAAAATAAACAAGTGTTGTCCTTCCATTTTTGTAGTGCACCAGGTTGCCGCTTTATAAACAGTATTATTGGTTATATTTAGTTTTTAAATGGCTAGTGTTCTTATATTTATATGCTTTCCTCACCTAACCCTTTTTCTGGAGATTCTGGTTCTTCCCCTAATGTTTTGATTGTGCTACCTGACTGTAAAAGTCACTAGTGACCTGCGAGGTAAAAAGTGTATCCCTAAGGTCATTTAGGTTATTTGGGTCCTCAGAGGGTCATTGTCTGTTTGTGTCTCATCTTCTTTGTTCTAGGCTTTTCTGTTTAACCACTTCCGATCCATTGTTTTCCTCTGTGGTATCCTTTCCCTCCTTTTTCCTTTCCTCAAGTAATTGGGATAAAATTTTCCTCATATCCCCTCCACCTTTTGTTTTGCTTCAACTGTTCTTTTCGTCAAGTGATGACAGGTTGACAGGTTGACCGCTTTCCCGTTTCTTGTGGGCCCTTTCCCTTTTGATATTGGGGTAGAGCATGTCAGGGGGATAAGTTCCTCTGCTGAAAAGTTTAGTATTTCTGTGCTTTCTTCAATGGTCAGCACTTCAAAAGGGTTGCTTCTTGGAATTTGGCTTTTGTCTTTAAGTGGTGTTTTGGAGTTTGTGTCATTCGGGATGATGAATTCGATCCATTTCTCTGCCGTTTCAGAGGTTTTGTCCGATGTTTGTACCTCCCTCACCTTTTGAATGACTTTTTTTTTTATCTGCTCTGTTGTTGTTTCCTTTTTGCGTTGGGGGGATTTCCCTGCAGCCACAGGGAACTAGACAACTAGATTCTAGTACTTGTAGTTGAAAGTCTCCTAGTCTTTTCTATCACAATTACATCTGTAAAAATCAATCAATCAATCAATCAACCGGAAAGCCTTGTTGATATGCCGTTGAGCACTACACTAAAAGGTATATTATATATAACATGCTGTACTTTTTTGAAATAACAGAGAGTAACATTACCATGTTAAATTCTGCTATATATATAACATGCTATACTGTTTTGAAATAAAAGAAAGTAACATTACCATGTAAAAGTATCTTTAAAATAGTAAATAGTAACCATAGCATGTAAAAGTATACTATATTTAACATGATATACTACTTCGCGATTGGTTCAGATGAATGTCTATGACACCAACAAACAATTTCACAAAAATAAATGTTCCTATTTCGCAACTACATCATACAGAAACAAATTTACGTATTTGTGAATTGATCAGAAAACAGCCTATATAATTATTTAAATGATTAGTGAAATATTGTGTTGTAGCACCTCGAAGTAATTAATGTGTCATATATGCCTGAATTTTCTCGCATGGTAGTATGGCGCGAAGACAAATGCTAAAGGTATTTATCTACCTGCATAATTCTAGCAAACAACCTTGATGTATGGAGTAGAGAGGTGCATTTCTGATGTGAAATCATGGATGACATGTAACAAGCAGCAGATGAATGATGATAAAACTGAGGCTATTATGATCACGACCCAAAGACATTCTCATTCACATCCTTTACCTCAGACAATAAATATCAGGAACACCAACATTAAATTCTCACAGTCAGTACAAAACCTAGGTGTTACTCTAGACAGTACTCTCACATTGCACCAACATGTCATGAACATATGCAAGGCTGCATATCTTGAACTGAGATGCGTCAGTTTCATTCGTAAATATCTTTCAGTTGATGCCACTAAAACACGTGTGTATTCATTAGTACTTTCAAGACTGGACTATTGTAACTCAATTCTGTCTGGTACTCCACAATATTTACTCCAGAAACGTCAAACGTTCAAAATACAGTTGCTCGGATGATCTTTAGAGTAACTCGATCAGAGCACACCTCACCACTGCTACACTACACTGGCTATCAATTCAAAACCTGAATTAAAACACAAAATGTGTTCTCTGTATTATCTTTCACTGAGAGACTCCAGTCCAACATACCTATCCGGCCTCACCCATGTGTATACACCAGCAAGATACTTACGCTCTTCTTCTGACATTGTTCCCAATATGAAAACGAAGTCATATGGACAACTTTCTTTTGCATACCAGGGCCCGGCTATGTGGATCGAATTGCCCATTGAAATTAGGCACAAAGACACAAGTGGTCTCCTTTAAGAGTGCTCTTAAAACTCACCTTTCACGACTGCAGGAACAAACTTAGGGACCAAATAATATTTTGTATCTTATATTTTCAGCATGTTTTTATGTTTTTGAATTTCATTGTTTTTGTCATTTGTTTTTCTTCAGTGAAGACATATCATTATAGATGTTGTAAAGCGCTTAGAGCTTCTAAAGATTAGGCGCTATACAAAGTCCTCATTATTATTATTATTATTATTATTATTATTATTATTATTATTATTATTATTTACCTACACTTCTGGATCAGTGGTGAGTAGTATAGTGGTGCTTTATGGCGTAAATGGGAAAATACATTACAGACCCACCCACCCCAGGGCTGCTTGGCATGAAGGTTTTAAAGATCAGCCTGGGATTGTTTGGCGTCAAGGGGAATTCAACATGGGTCTATTGGGGCTCTGTAGCGTCAAGGGAAAGTGGAATATAGGTTAGGTTTTGTATAAGGACAATAGGAACGGAAGAGGTGAGGTGACGTCACTTTACTGAAGATTGATAACAATATTGCAACAATGGTAGGAACAGTTGTGCACCGGGCTGACTTCAGTGAGGAGTAGAGATATATTCCCAATACACATAAAGTGATAGAACACATATAATATACAACAATGACCTACAATAATATACGGGGCATTTGGATTATTCTTCTTTTTTTATCCAGTTCTTCCACCAGCTCCTGACTTTTCCAATGATTCCTTCCTTTCTCCTCTTCTTCTTTTCATCCCCTGGAATCCAGTCAGGATACCCTATTGCTCCAAACGTTCCATGAACCTTTATCCAGTTGTTGTTCAGTCTTTCAAATTCCTCTTTTTTTCTGTTTTCTTGTTCCTTCTTTATTCTTTAGTCCAGGTATCTTAAGGTTTCTTTTTACTTCTGCCAGTACATTTCTCATCGTGTAATCGGCTTTCTTTAGTTGGTCTAGCCCGCACTAAACAAATGACCACTCTGTGTAATTCAATGTTTTTGTAAAAGCACCTGAGTTGGATCACAGCGTCAAGTGCCTCCTTCAAGGTTCCCAATCTTACATTTTTGTGGTGTAATGAAACCTCTTAGTTGTTTCTAATTTTTCTAGTCGCATACCTTCCACCAAATCCCTGGCTACTTTCAGGTTGGTCACTTGACTTATCACAACGTCTTTGGTATATTGATATCTCCATTCATATTCTAGCCTTTCCACCACATATGCTACATACATAATCCCAAAGCAACTGTGTCTGAGTTCGTTAAATAACTCAATGGCCATATTTCGAAAGATGATGATGATTTGAATTATAGACGCTTTCGCCGATAAGGGCACGTGCATCTGGTGGGCTATCCACACACAACGGAACGAAAACAAACCACAAATATACTTTAAAAAACCACAAAATCTACTACCCACACATAAGGAAACAAAAGCACGTCATACGACCATATACCCGCTAAGGGTTCCGTATTGCTTTGTTCCATCCAAATGGATATTCGTCACACGACCGCTTACTCGGATGTTGTTGCAGCCACGTTAGTAAATGTCTTATTAGAAGTAGTTGGTGTATCAGAAGCAACCGTATAAGTATTAGCTATTATGCAGAAGGTCAGTTAGTAGTAGTAGTAGCAGTATAATTAAAATGAACGGGTGGATGAATCTCGTTAGAGGTTGAAGACATAATTTTGACATGGTTCAACAGAAAAAAAACAGAGTAATAGCCTTCAAGATAGATAGATAGATAGATAGATAGATAGATAGATAGATAGATAGATAGATAGATAGATAGATAGATAGATAGATAGATAGATAGATAGATAGATATATATGGATGGATGGGTAGGTAGGTAGATAGATAGATATACAGACAGACAGACAGACAGACAGACAGATAGATAGATAGATAGATAGATAGATAGATAGATAGATAGATAGATAGATAGATAGATAGATAGATAGATAGATATATAGATAGATAGATAGATAGATATGGATGGATGGGTAGGTAGGTAGATAGATAGATATACCGACAGACAGACAGACAGACAGACAGACAGACAGACAGACAGATAGATAGATAGATAGTTAGATAGATAGATAGATAGATAGATAGATAGATAGATAGATAGATAGATAGATAGATAGATAGATAGATAGATAGATATGGATGGTCGACTAATAATAATAAAGCTTGTTGTCATGTGCATGGATTTCTCTGCAATGACTGGTTGGTAGTACATACTAACATTGCTTTGCTTGGCGAAGTGAAACAAGTAGCCATTGTACAGAATACACTAGTTAACTTGGAACACGGATATTTTATGGGATTTATACATATTCTGTAAGTACCAGTCTATTAATTTTTATTTATAAATTAATCTAAGTGTATTTTATATACTCGCTGAACATGTATATGTTCATATTATGCGTGTTGATAACAGCGTGAACACATATTGAGTCAATACATGACCTTGGAATAACGTTTACACGTATCAAGGTTGCTAAACGCGAGAAGAGTTATGCTCTTAATAGCACATTAGTAAATGAGAGAGAGAGAGAGAGAGAGAGAGAGAGAGAGAGAGAGAGAGAAAGAGAGAGAGAGAGAGAGAGATCCACGGTAGTTACACCCACAACATATTACCACGTCCGTATATTATACAGCAGATAACTTAAACACTAGATCATCATATATATAGAATGTGGCCGATTTTCAACTAGCGCAATTTTAATGAAAATACAATATGCACCTTGTTTCTTGTGAATGTGAAGTCAATTATGATAGATAAAGCTTTTATAGCAGCATTCATTCGCAGTATTTCCACTCATTCAAATCCTTCCCCACAGTAGTTACACCCACCACATATTACAATCAACAGTATCTACACTCATGAAAACCCTCCCCATCCACATAAATTACACCCACCACATATTCCCATCAACAGTAATTAAACTCATGAAAACCCTCCCAATCCACAGTAATTACTCTCACTACATATCACCAACAACAGTATTTACACTAATGAAAACCCTCCCCTACAGTAGTCACACCCACCACATATAATAATCGACTGAATTTACACTCACGAAAAAGCTCCCCATCCACAGTATTTACACTCACGAAAAACCCTCCCCATCCACATATAATCATCAACAGTATTTACACTCATGACAACTTCATCAGCAACAGTAGTTACCCCCCCACACACACACATATATAACCATGCACAGTATGTGCACCCACCGCTAATTTAACCATCCACAGAAATTACACCCGCCACTTATTGCAATCAACATTAACTGCACTCATACAAAACCATTTCCATCCACACTAGTTACACCAACCACTTATAACCATCTCTCTCTCTCTCTCTCTCTCTCTCTCTCTCTCTCTCTCTCTCTCTCTCTCTCTCTCTCTCTCTCTCTCTCTCTCTCTCTCTCTCTCTCTCAGTGACTGTGTGTATGTGTGCATATCTTCTTGTCTGTATTCTACTACATTATATAGTTTGTGTGCACGGGATGAACTCCAAATGAGGATAACAACAATATTACAATATTATTGTTCGTTGAATATTTTTGTATATTTTTAGAGTAAAATAATAAAATACCTTTCGTCCGTTCTCAAGTGCACTAAAATAAGACTGATCTTCTTTACAAGCTCTTCGTAGCGTTTGCAAAGGTTGGGGTGGAGTACTTCCAATATATTAATTAAAATATTATGGAAGTTCCACCCTGGCTCGTGAAGTGAAAAAGTTAAATTACTGACGAAATAGATGTACAGCTCTGAGACCCCAGTCAGCACTGCCGACGGTTAAATTATATAGAACACGAAGATGAAAGTCAAAATAATAATTTAATAAAGTTGATAATTTTAAATGATAAACTCAATCACTCGTCCTCTAAGTGACAACCTACTTCATCTCGTGATTTTCAGTGTGAGTTCGATTTTCCCCTGGCCTTTGGTTCTACTCGTCTCTTTATTTCGTTCCTCCCACTCCTCCTGGACTTCACCTCAGCAGCAGAGAGGGTGAACAGACCACACTTTTTAGACAAATTTTTGATTGAATCCTCAAAACGGAAAATTGAGCCTTCCTACGAAATCTCATATTTTAACCAAAAAAAATAAGTCTCCATTTAGCAAACGGAGACTTTACGATTTTTCAATCAATTTGGGTCGCAACGATGTGGTCATTCACCCTCTCTGCTGCTGCAAGTTAACAAAAATAATAAATGATTTCAACCAAATATTTGATCGAGTCTTTATGATTTCACAAACAAACTAATCGCTAACACCTCATCTTGTAGATCAATTAAATTATTTGACTGATCGGTGAGTCGGAAATTAATTCTCGTTAGCGAATTATTATGGCATCGCATGTAGACAGGATTAATTGGGTTTTCAATAATTAGGAATCCTGGAGGAGCTGTTGGTGCAAACGAATAAAGAATATATCCCTGCTGAGCTTGATTTGATTGCTCTAGATTTATTTGATAGCTTCCTTCGATAACATCACATACTAAATTGAACGCAATCACCGCTGAAATATTTACATTGTGCGGTGCAATATGCCTACCGCCACCGTCTGGGTCATTATTATGTTTGAGGATTTTTATTTCCTGTGATGTTGTTTTTTTCCATGCATCATGAATTATTTTAAAACCAACATCGATGGTGTCGTTAAGTTGTTTCTTTAATTCTGGTACGTTATATCCTGGTAGTTTGAATGTTGGAATATCTTTGACGGAGATTTTATAATCTGTTGCAAATCTTGTTCTCGATAGGGGATTATCGTCATCTAATATATCCTGAGTAATTTTCAAATTAAATGTTTCCATATCGTCAATAATTTTGTTGCATGTTTCTACGACGCTGATAAATTCATCTCGGGTAAGAGTACCAGATTTGAGAGATATTAACAACAGCGAAAAATCATTATTCATTGCTGTGAAATTTTCAATAATTCTAGGTTCGTTAACAAAATGATGTCCCTCTATTCTATCCCCTTCGTTCTCTCTTCCAGTTGGTTGATATCCGAGACCAAAAAACTCTATAGTGATTCTGTGATCTTTATAACTTTTTATTGGATTATCAGGTTTTATCCTGTCTGTGATATAATCGGTTTTTTGTGGTTCTGGTAAATCAACGGTTCCCTCCCTTGGTGGCAATTCAGGCCATCCTAGTACGGTTCTAATAGAACTCTGATAGATATCTACGACATAATTTGGTGAGTTTATTTCAATGGTAGATGATAGTGTTGGTTCGTGAACCGTTATAGCGATTTTTGATTCTGCTCCAGTAATCGATTTTATTCTACGTTGCAATTCAGCATTGATTTGTTCAATTTGGTATGATCCGGTTGGTATCGAAACAACGTTCCAGTCTCGAGTTCCATCGGGTTTATTCTTATTCGCAAATACCAAGGAATTATTCGGTTGTTGACCACCAAATGATTTTGATCTGATATTAGGCCAACTGTGATACACTCGTAGTTTTGCTAGCGCTATCTCCTTCACGGGGACTGGGATAGGGAAATTCACACTAAATTGTGGGTTTGTTGATGTTATTGATATCATGCTTGTTTGTACTGGGTTTGTGTTCTCCACTATTCGTTGAAGTAATTCCTGCGGTGTTGTCATTGTTATTATACTGTTGTTGTCGCTCTAATTTTGACATCGCAGAATCATAAATACTGACCATCGCTGAGAACTCACTATCTGATATTAATGTATCATTGAGCGATGACGATATCAACGAGGATAATTGCGAGTATGCAGTTGATACAATATGAAATTTAATCACGTAGTCTTGCAGTTTACTCTGGCTGCATGATGATATTTTTTTTTGTTATTATCGAAATTATTCCCGCGATTGTTGTTACTGCCGATATACAAATTGGAACAGCTATCGGGGCAATCATTGTCACCGAGGATAGTATAATTCCGGCTCCGGCGATTACACCACTCAACGAGTATACGGTAACATCAACTGCTGTGATTCTTCGTTGGTATTTTTTAATTTTTTTTTGATACACCTCGGCGAGGGTTTTGAGTCTATTTTGAAATTCTCTGACTTGATCATAGCAATATTGAGATACCAAAGGTACCGTTGATGACGATGTCATTTTATTCCCAAAATCAGTTTACGATTTCAATTGAAACCGTTATTTACTTAAATCCGCTACGAATTCCAAATACCACGCTGTTGAAACCTTAACTAAATCTTTATCAGTAGATGTTATCGTGAACTTTTCAGTTGTATCCTTGTCGATGATCGTTGAAATCGTATTGTTGACCCCGGATGAACTCGACGATGAAATATTAAATTGAGTCGTTGTCACTAGTGTTAATCGATAAATACCTTTAACGGTTGCAGTGATATCTAATTTGTTATTTGTAGGTGTCCACGCAAATGATCCGTGTTGGATCGTGTATACTACGTTGTTGGTTTTCTCATGAGGAATTTTTGTTTTTTCAATGATTAGTATCATCCTCGAAAAATCATTTTTGATTGTTTCGATAAAGTTTTTCGTCTCATCGATGGATTTTTTAACTTCAGCGAGGGTCGGGCCTGTCAGAGATGTGGTTTCAGACACAGGTGTTCTCCCTAAAAATTTATCCACGATGGTATTAAGTGTTGTTTGTCTCACCATAAACATATTAATATCTTTGAGAGTCATGGTAGATGTAGCTGGGACACCAAAGAAACTATTAGCGACGTAGGCATTGTGAGTATGCTTGCCAATAAACTCGCTAATTTCAGCTAGAGTCATGCCAGCCACAAGCGGGGTTCCAAAGAATTTATGTACGACATTTTTGCGAAAAGTACTATAACCTCGTATATGATCATCCAGCTCACGGCCGCGGGTGGCAATCATGCTGTCGTGGGCGTCAATCGCGTCGGTGATCGTAGACACAAGTTCGCCTGGTTTAAGTTTTCCACCGTTGGAATAAAGCGCAATAGAGTTTTCAGCGGGATCGTATTGTCGTATCAAAATGTCATCCAATGACACATCACTGCTTTTCAATTTACCCTGGCGATCTTGAAATACAACTATTTCGTTCGGGTCAACACTTGTTAAATTTGACGTCTCAGCGATTTCATCTTTAATTATTTTTTTTACATCCTCGATAGAACCCGCAGATGTTTTCGTGGTTGGTTTCGACATTGACAGAGATCGTCCCCAAATATCAATCATTATTGTTAGCGCAACTTGTATTTTCAATTTATTGATTCTCTAAAATTACCTTGTAATTTCCCACTCGTGTATTTATTTACAACCAGATGAGGTGGTTTCTGTGACGATGAAATCTCCGCGAGGACATTTAATACTTCACGGCCGCATATCAGTGGATCATTTAATTGTTGTGTTGGCAGCGTGGAATAAAAAACTCTTTGAGTTTAATCAAAGAATTTATATACCGCATAAACTCGCTTGGCGGAGCTAACCCATATGAATCAAAATAGACAATCCCACGCGGATAGATCGCGTATGCAACCCAGTGAGTTCCCGATCCGCTGCTGTTATCAAGATTGATGATACCGGTTTCAACGCGTTTAGGTTTTCTCGGTAATTGATCTCTCATAAAAACCCCTCTGAAGTTTTTTATCGCTAGTTTTTTATCGGCATCAATTAAATAAAAATTGGACATAGGGAGAATTGGGCTTTCAACTAATAAATCGTTCCTGGTATTCTTAGACCCTTTCCGCTGTACCATGAATACGGGGTTCCTGGTAGTCTTAAACCCTTTCCCTTTTTTATATCCTTTCCCAGTTGCCTTTTTCAACGCCATCCCTGCCGCGGTCCCAACGGCTCCCAACGCCGCCGCTTTCGCCACCGCTGGGGCAGCCGCTGCAATAAATGCTGGTATTGCAGCAAACAATGGAAATATACCACCTGATTTTATCATGTTGGCGACTGCAGCCTTTGAAAATAAAATTTGAATCCCTCGCTGTTTCTTCGGCGCATCATTGAAATGTTTTATTTGACGATCCGTCAGTGATATTTTATGTGTACCGCCGGAAATCTGCGCTGGTTTCAACGTTATTGTTGTTCCACATTCTTTAGCGGATTTTGATCGCAATTTCTTGACTTGACCATCAGTCAGCTTGACACTAACAACACTATATGGCATTTTATTGTAAAACACATTTATGCTTTCAATTGATCTAATTGGAAACTCTTCAAGTTTCGTTTACATATTTTCCACTGGTGCATCAACGATTCTCATTCGTCCACCAACACCTTCTAACAACATTGATTTGTCGCTGAGAATAACAGCAACCGCTCTATAATTAGCAATAACGCCACGAAGGACATTGGCTCTGAAGTGTATATCAACGACGGATTGCCTTGTTAAATCAAGATGTTCCAGCGAAAAGTAGTATATCGGATACAAGTTCTTAAAATCATGTTGCGATATTTGCAAACCAGTATCAACATTTTGATCACGGCCCATATATGACAGCATACGATATTACACGCGCGCAATATGGTTTTGACCGAAATTAAGTTGTATGTCTTCGGATGGTTCCTGCTGGCCATTTATTCTCAACGAAACCTCAGTAACTCCTAATTGATCAAATATCATATGACTGTGCAATTGTGATTCCACTCTTGTCATATCCTGCAACGTGATAAATATATGACGTGGAGCTGAAACGTCTTGTTGTGATGCCAAGTTCCATGTAAATGTACCATTGATATTTGATTGCTTAACATCTGTTGTTGTTGTTACCCAACTTAGCAATGATTTGCCACCCGCATCCATAAATGATAGTAGTCGCCGTTCTGTGGTAATTGATGGGGTCATTACTGGCATCCACAAGACCAATTTAGTTAAAATGACTTTACCAGCGTCAGCATCTGGATTTGCAGGATCCGCTGGAATTCTCCAGATTGCATCATTGTCACTACCCTTTCGCACGAGTACTACTGTATGCTTCGCTCCATAAATAACTTTTCGTACATTTCTACAGAATCCGAATATATGATGCAACGGAATCGCACATGAAAACGATCTACGTTGTCCTGCCAACATTGCTATTCGTATTGCAGCTCCTAGATTGTACTGGGTATCAGTATTTATAATCATATCCTCGATACAAGCAGGGGCGGGAGGACCAGCACGATCATTTGGTCGTCGTACAATAAATTGAGTGTGTCCAGCAGTGTTTTTATTATCTTTTGCAAACATCATAGACGGACCTGCTGATCTTGTATAATCATCGGAGTATCTTGCTAACCCAATTATTGTTGTAGCCACATCAACATCACGTTCTATAGACTCAATCTCTTTTCCGTCAATGAGATATCTCGCGGATTCAAATAGCGCCATGATACCATTATTGATTAAGCCGACTTTGGTACCATCTGGATACGGTGCGGGTACAGCTGGAGTGTCAGTAAGTCGTACAAGTTCTCCTTCTACTTCGATAAACGCTTCAGCGGGTAGAAAGTATTTGCTGGTATCATGGACTTGAAGTTCAATTCGCGATCGAATATCTGCTTGTATTGCATGATAGGAATAAAATTGATAATCGCGGACAGAATCATCTTTGCGCACTTGGGCTTCCATATCTAACGCTGGATCAGCTGTTCGTTTAAACATTTATAACATTACTAGTGTTTTCAATTGTGAAACTCTTTGTAATCATCGTAGTTTTTGTTTTCGTTTCAAACCACTTCCTGCTATCATGTTTGCGATATCATCTTGGTTACTGTTCGCCAACGACGCTAATTTTTCTTCCACTGCGCTATTTATTGCTTTGCTGATTTTTGCAGGCATCACTGTAGTTGATGGCAGTACAACTGGTTGCTTTTTTCGTCTTCGCACCAATGATGCTATTTTATCTTTCGCGGCAGAAAATGCCTTTACGGCAAGATTTTTAACAGCGCTGATTCCCTTATCACGAATAATATCAATGGCTGTCATTGATAATTGTTTAGCTAACGGCGCCACTTTTGGAGCCATTCTTGTAAATAACCCCGCAATGGTATTGCCCAAACCATCTCCGTAATATGCTCTATAAACAGGCAATCGTGAGTTCACCACGTAGACGCTTACGGGTTTATCATGGTTGTAGTGTATAATCATCTTGTTATAAAACTAGTAGTTTTTCAATTAGTGATCAATCGCTGAGATCCATAGGATTTTCATCATAACCATGGGCGTCTCTGTGATTTTCAACTAATTCAGCAATGAGTTCTCGATATACATTAATGTCCATGATACCACCGGCAAATAACCGCCTGCAAATATCAGCGGCCTCATTAATTATTTCCGGAGAGTTATTTCCGGCTCGCTTCGCCCCGATGAGAACTTCCAGCCGTGATATATCACTGAGGATGTTACCAGGACAAGTAACTAGACCACTACCTGAAATTACTGGCAATTTCTGAGATTTAGAAAATCCCTCCCCACTACTATAATCAGATGCTTCCCCCAGTTTTCCGAAATCCGCTCCTTGTAAATAACTAAAAGGATCATCATCATCTCGATCAGATGGTCCAGGCGAAAGTCCAAGCGAAGCTTGGGGTGGTAGTTGTTGTTGAGATTTTTCTTGTTTAGCAGGTGAAAAAGATATTTTTTTGCAGCTTGTTGTCGCTGCCGCTGCAGTCTTTGTGGTTTTCTTTGTGATTTTTGTTCTTCATATTTATTATACACTGTACTCACCATTTTGAGATATTCAATATATGACGTATTGTCTTTTTTAACTGTACTTTCTTTAGTTTTAATTTTGTAAAATATATCAACCCAATGTTGTATACCTCTTACATACTTGTGCTGTTCTGGTCTTAACATTTTTTTTCTGTTTTCATACGTCGTAATAACAAGTGCAGGAAACTCTGCATGGTCAGTCTTATCAATTGCTGCTAACCCTTCTTCGTTAAATCGCGCGCGTAATTCATCTACTATTTCATTATTGGTCTTTTTTGGACCAGGTGGGGGTTTTTGTAACAACGCTGATGTCTTTTCAGTTTCTGCTGCTATCTTTTCAAGCACACCAAGAACAGGCACTTCTCGTCGCTTGCCTTCCTCAGGAATATCCCCAAATATTGATCGTTCAGTTGCTGTTTTCACATCGCTGGTCGCCTTAGTTACCGGGGCGAACAGTTGTTCACTTGACACAGAAAAGTCAGTCTGCGCTTGTTGTCGTTGTTGAAGTTTCTCGCGAAGTCTGTCTCGAACCGGTATAAACTTTTTAATTGCTGCTAGCCGCTCTCGGGCTAATTTAGTTGTAAGCGATTCACATACCATATAGTGTTTGTGAACTGAGTTTTCAAATGTGAAACTATCACAATTAAAAGCTGAGTTATTAAATAATGTGCCATCAAGCTAATGTATCCATCTCCGACAAGGTTAAACTGTACGACGCTATCCGCGAGTGTTTCAGAAATAACATCGCTGGGGGTTTCAAAATTGTAATATCTGAGAACGGCGATGAACGATTTTTGTTAACGACGCGGCAATAACAACAACTACGTGAAAATGGAGGCGTCGCGGTGATTACTTGCTATCACAACCAGATCATCCAGTACGCACATAACTGCATGAGCAAGCCCAAACTGCTGAGTATCCTTTCAGGAAAAAATCCTATGTGAGTGTTACAAAAAACTCTAAAAAAAATTATTTTTTACTGAAAATTACTGAAGGCCTATTTTTTATAGTAACGCTTACGTGGTTAGGATACTGGATTTTCCTCGTTTAATATCTTCCTAAGATTACGAACTTTAGAACTAATTTCAGCTCGTTTTTGATACTCTTGGCCGAGCTTTTGACGTATTGCTTCAACGGTGCTAAATTGCGTTATAAATACATCAATATCGTTACCATACAAACAAGCATAGATGGACTTTTGAATTTCTTTCACGAGTCTGTACATCTTAGGTAAAACATAACGACCCTTACTAGACTGATACTCAATGTCTTTATATTCCGAGGTAATCCTGTCACAGTCGAGATCTTTAGATAATACTACCCCTCTATTTTTTAAATCTGAGATTTCAGCAATTATAGAATTTACATCTTTGATATCCATATTTTTTATAAAAATATAGATATAATACATTTACCTTTAATTATTAGAAAAAATTGGGGGTCGTTTTTCACCCGTTTTTTTATGGACAGTACAATGCCGTATATCTTCACTCGAGTGTTGTGACAGATTTTAGGCATACATATACTTAATTAAGTTAATTAATGGACGGTACAATGCCGTATATATCTCCGCTCGAGTGTTGCGGCAGATTGTAGGCATACATATACTTAATTAAGTTAATTATTCAATGAAACGATGATGGAATTTGTGATGCGATGGTGGGCGTGCCATGCAAGCCCAAGGGAACACCAAAGCATACATCTCCGAAAGGGAGGTCTAAGGTGACAAACATCATCTTAGACCGCCCAGAAGATATGCTTGGGGGGGCATCACAACAAACCCCAAAGCATACATCTCCAAAAGGGAGGCCTAACGTGGCAAACACCATCTTAGACCGCCCAGAAGATATGCTTGGGGGACATCACAACATTTACTTAATTAACTTAATTATGGACGGCACAATGCCATATATATCTCCGCTCGAGTGTTGCGGCAAATTGTAGGCATACATATACTTAATTAACTTAATTAAGGATGGATTATAATTCAATGGAACGATGACGGAATTTGTGATGTAATGATGTGGGGGCGGAACAATGCCATATATAATCTTCGCTCGAGTGTTGCGGCAAATTGTAGTCATACATATACTTAATTAACTTAATTAAGGATGGATTATAATTCAATGAAACGATGATGGAATTTGTGATGTAATGATGTGGGACGGCACAAGACAGCACAAACATGAAACGACGGGGCAGATTTTCTACGGCCAATCCAACCAATCAAAAGCAACCAAACTAAATTAACCCGGTTGCATGATTGACAAAAGACAACCACACGCCCGTGTTAATGGCGTTGGTTAGTTTTGATTGGTCGATTGGCTTTCGAAAGCCCCAAGCTTATTACGAGCCGTAATATATATATATATATATATATATATATATATATATATATATATATATATATATATATATATATATATATAAGGCGACTAATACAGCAGCGTTGATTCACGGGTGTGTTATTTTATTTCCTTGAATTACTTATTAATGCTGTTTCACAACATTTAAAACAGACAGATATTTTAAATGAAACATTAAACAAAATAATACAGTTGTTAAATAACAGCGTATATTTTCCCTGTTCTAATTCTCTAGACAAGTACATTATCGATTAAATCACAAAGAGCTGTATACAGGAATTTTTAATCCCACATATTCAATGAATGGAAAACACTTCCGGCTGAGCGCGATAAAGAACGTCTGTACTAAAAGTGTATTATAGATGACTAAATAAATACAACTGTTTAAATAATGCAGTTTTAGCCAAAGCGACAATAAAAGGTTTTAGAAATTGTTAAAAATACACTCTAACCGAAACTATGTATTTCCATTACAGTCACGTGTGCGGCGCGCCTTTTCAAGGTATACAGGTAAATAGCAGACGACACAATTCTTTTGACGTCATAATACAAGGGAACTTAGTGACTAGAGTGTAAGTTGCGGCGGATTTATCCATAAAGGATTTATCTCCCTTGAATCGTTTCAGATGTATACGAATTTTACTTTATGACCATTTCTTTTAGACAGAGCAGTTTTAATTATATTTTCTGCAACAAATCGTATTGAAGGCATACAAATGTCAAAGTATCTACTGGCTTCATTTATCGACTGAAAGCTTCTCTCTTCATTATTTTCTAAATCAAACGATTTGACCCCCCCTAGGGCGTTTTGCGTATTTGCCAGTTCCACCTAATTTTGCATTCCGACTTTGTGAGACGGCTTGAAGATTCACAAGAAAATTATCAGTCTTCACGTCATTTATGTGATCAATCACAAGACCGTCTTGGATTAATCCGTAAAATGCTTCATAGATGGCTCTGTAACAGAGATATTTCTTCCTCCCAGCTGAAAACATCAAATATCCCATATTATTTAGAAATCCAACCGGTTCTTTTAGTCTGCGGTGCCTGACAACACCATCACTGGAGGCTTCGTAATTAACAAGCACTGGACGGGGTCTGAAATCTTGGCTCATTTGTATAATAATACTGTTTGTCTAATGTATATCTGCTTTAATTATAAACCTCTTGATATAATCTTGAGGGTTTTTTATGATTTTGTCATCGTTGGGGTCAATGACTGCATTTTTTATTCGTTTGTCATAATAGCGTTTTAGTTCCCTGTATCGTTTACCCCCACAAGCAAGACACAACTGCGATTTTCCCCTTACCCCAGCCCCACATTGGAGGCATGCGAGAGGACCGAAAGAACCGTTGCGAACGCTTTGTAAATGATACCCACAGAATTCGCTTCTGCATGATTTGTTACACGGGGTTGTTGATCAAATCATTAGCCACTTGCAGTGATTCATTATACTATATTTTTCTATTTAAATACTTGTTTTAATTATAACATGGAGGAGTTCAAGAGATTATCGAAAATTAAGCCTTGGAAAAATACTAAATTCATTGATTATACCAGGAAAGAATTCCAAAGATTATCGAAAATTAAGCCTTGGAAAAATACTAAATTCATTGATTATACCATGAAAGAATTAGAAAGATTATCGAAAATTAAGCCCTGGAAAAATACTAAATTCAATCTAGATAAGGAGTTCAAGAGATTATCGAAAATTAAGCCCTGGAAAAATACTAAATTCAATCTCGATAGAGTCTCTGATACACCAAAACGTCTAATCGGTGATAGAACTATACTGGGTAAAATCAGGGAGTGTTTTAATGAATTCTACCGAGACGACGCAGCATACTGTTGGTCGACATTTCGAATTATTGACGAAGATGTCAATGTACCCAACATCGATGCTACTATGAACGATGAAAGAGCAGCTGAGATAATTTCACACCTTGGCGGGCCAAGGGGCTGGAAATTCAAGGGTAAATTGCAAAGCAATTCCCAACAGAAGTATTTTTTCAGAATAAAATTCATTATCGAAGTCGAAGGCAAATGGATTATCAGGGATAAATTTGAACCAATCCTCAAGGATAAAAAAAACTGTCATTGTAAGTAGAGATTCCAAACCAGGAATTCTAACTGGAATTGACAAACCATACTACGAAACATCTTATCCTGTAACAGCAATTGTTTATGGGATATATCCGTTAAATGATAAACCCGATATTGCAAAACTAGCTCCTATGAAATATTCTAGTTCACTGAATTGTGTATCAACACGGGTAATGAAACACTTCACAAATGCATCCCGAGGAAATAAACTAACTGATCTGCGACGTAGGAAAATAACCGAATGGGAACTGACAGTGAAACAGCACGGTGCAAAGATTTCTGATATAGCTAAATTAGAAGCATCATTAAAATTCCCAATATCAGTAACGACAATAACCGGAGAAGTATTATACGAACCGAAATATCAATCGCGAGGTTCTTCAATTAAAATTATTGATCATAACAAACACGCGTGGACGGCTGCAGTAACAATATTTCCACGAGATAGAACCGTGAGATATATCCCTAAGGAGTTCGTCGGGGATGTTTTTTATAATGAGAAATTATTCGATGCTATTCACACGCTGTGTAAGGATGATCCTGTGTCAGTAAGGTTACTTAGAAGTGATGAAGATCCCGAAATAGGATTTGATCAATTTGTAAGACCAAATGGTGAATTATATCGCATTGAAGAATTAGATAACAGAATGAAAAAAATCGCTAGTGATTTTTCACCGGAGAGTTCCCATGAAAAACTATTAACGGATAGTTTTACTATTCCATCAGTGGTAGCTCACTTCGCAAGAGAAAAAACTCATGGCGTCCAACACGAAGTGATTTTCTCGAGGACGTTAAATTGAGTTGCATCGAATTTGGTCATGGAGGACTGTGGAATACAAAATACCATCGTAACGGTATGATTTCAATTGATATATCCGCGTGTTATCCTGGAAGTTTTCTCGGGTATGGAGAATGTAGTAACTATTTTAAACGATTTGGACACCCCACACATGAAATGACTCGTGTTGCGATTAATGGGCCATTACCTGATTTTGATTTAACCGGATTCGCTCGTGTGATATCATTTGAACTCGCTACAGGGTTACATCCGTGTAGTTATGTTTGGCTTGGTAGACATATATCTGAAAAGGCCTGGATGCCAATAGTGTTACTACGTGTTAGTAGTGGTATGCTAATATCGTTGATTGTTTCCGAAGCTATTATATGCTATCGAGCTCAGAAAGAAGTTTGGCTACCACAACCCGATCTAGATCGTATAATTAGCGAACAGCGAAAACAGTTTCCAGATTTCAATGAAGAACAAATCATGAATTGGTCTAAGAAGTTATTTGAAATTAAAAAAGAACAAGCAAAAGATTTTGGACGAAGAATAATCGGTAAATTTACCCAGGGTGGAAGATACGACAATGCAAAATATTCTTCGCGGTTGATCATAGACATCGCTGAATACGATTTTATTGTAACGGATTTAACGAAACAGGGAAAACTTGTAAATCGTAAAGACGCTTTCCTATCCGATGGAAGACGATTAGGTACAATTGTTACCTATTGTGATGGATAAATTAAACAATATACGTATTTGAGAAGTTCTATGCTAGCTTATGCTTCTATCAATTTATTTTCGATGATAAATAGATTTCCTAATACCGCAGTTAGAGTAGCCACTGATTCTATGTATATCCACGAGAAATACAAATCAGATGTAGCTAAATTCACAGATCCGGAGGCAAATTGGGGTTGTTGGAGATTTAAAAAGGAGACGCTCCATGAGTATTGTGAATCGGCAGATGTTACCATGGACGAAAAGTACTTAAAGTGTGATGAGATTCAATCCGAATTTTCTAATGCACCACCTGTATCTGATCCAATATGTAGATACAAGACAGTTTATTTAAACGGTTGTGGTGGGTCAGGAAAGACAACTTTTGCAATTGAATTATATCATAGAAACGCTAGCGTTTCAAAATCAAACATGATTGTCCTAACACCTACTCACAGACTCGCCAGAGAGATGAAACAACGAGGGGTAAATGCCTGTACTTATCATAGTTTCTTTCGATGGAAAGGCGATGAATGGACCCCTGATCGAATGGGTGATAAATTCATTCCTGAAATCATAATTTGGGATGAAATATGCACAGTGTCATTAGATGTATTACAAACATTTCTCGAGTGGTTGTTATTGAAAAATACAAAAGTCGTCATGTGCGGTGATCACTTCCAACCACCACCATTTATCGGTGCATCCCCACATGAATGGCTAAAGGGTTTTGTAGACTATTATGAAGAAATTACCACTGATTATAGATCACTTGATGAACAATTACGAGAATTCAAAGCGCTAATTAGATTACAACCGGATAGAATCCAGTGTGAAATAGGGCGTGAAATAATTTCAGAAACTCTTATGAATGATTTCTGGGAAGCGTGGAGACCAAATGATTTGATAATTGCAAGTAGAAAAATAGTCAGAGACACACTTCAGATGAAGTTATTTGAATTGCATAAAGAAATATTTGCAACACTTCCAGTACCGTTGTGTTATAGGCCTTCGGATACACGAAAACAGAATATAGAAGTTGATATTCCAGGACAAAGTGAAAAACAAATTCTCGTATTAAATGATATTGTGCTGGTTGATATCAGCGTCGTTAAAGATGCATTGCGTGCTAATAAATCCCCATGGACGCTAGGATACGCAACGACGATACATTCTTCACAGGGATTGACTATATCGGATACAATTGTTTGGATGGTGGATAATCACATCGAATGGTCGAATTTAGTCTATCTTGCAGTATCCAGAGTACGAAAAATAAATCAGCTTCGAAGAATTGTTTTCGATGATGACACCCCAATGGATGATGCTAGCATCGTTGATGTTAAAATTATCGATAAAAAAACTCTCCGGTTACAAAGAACAAGACAAAAAAAAAAACAACGAGAATTTGATATTGATGCTGAATTAATAATTACGCTGAAGCAACAACAGAATAATCACTGCGCAAGTTGCAATTGTATAATGCGTTGGCAGTATTCGGATAAAGATCCTCGCCAATTTACCGTAGACAGAAAAAATAACAGTCTCGGTCATATCAGAAACAATGTGATGTTGACTTGTCTTGAGTGCAACAGACGCAACGGCGCTAGTTAAGACCCTGCGGTGGTAATTGAGTATCGTCAGGAATCACTTGTAATTGTTCGCGTGTAAAACCCCGCTGAGGGGCAGTTAAATTCAATTTATAGATTGGAGGTCTACCAGTTGATCGTGTTATAGTAGATATCTTGTGTGCTGTAACACTCCAAATAGGATCAGTAGCCCTTTTTTTACCACCTTCAAGCTCTTCTGGTTCGTATAAATACCTAACAGTGACATTACTACCAAGAATTGGCTGAGAAACGCTATCCCGCTGTGATTGTGGTATAGACTTCTTTTTAATCGCGTTGATAGGTTTCATGTTGATTGTTCTAGTAATCTCGTTATTTAGCGCTGCAAGTACCCCTGGTAACCTTTCAACCCATTCACGGGATCGCTTTTCTTCGATGAATTCTTTTGCGTATTGATATCCAAATAACCGCTCAGCAAGAGTCCGATTAAATCGTTCAACAGCGCCTTGAAATTCCTTGCCAGGATCAACTTGTAACAGATTTGGCCAGCGTAGTGAGCCTCGTCGATAAATCTTTTCAAATGCAGAAGCAACTTCAGGTGATGATTTTGTTTTTAACGGCTCTGCTTGTTTGTATCGACTCGCAACATCAACTACGGTTAGCGCGTATTTGTAACCGTTGTCATGTGGTAAAAACAATAAATCAGCTTGATGAACTTCATTGGGTACAGTAACATCAAAATGCGAGAAATTGATTTTTTTAGGACGCGGTAGATAAATTTGCCATATAGCCTGTTTGGATAACCAATTAGCCGCAGTGGTCTTTTTCACTTTTGCGGCGTTGGCGAGTTTATTGATTGCAGCGTTACCCCTCCAGTATCCCCTCGGAGAATAATAAATAGATTCCATGTTGTTATTAATTACCGGCACCTAACATCAATTTGCCTTTCATAGCTGATTTTACCAACCATGAAGCCAATTTTTCTTTGAAAGATTTATCAGGAATAACATTTAACGCATGAATTAATTTCACATCCGCGAGATGCCTGTGTTGCAAATTGCTGCTTTTATCATATGCAACATCATGAGCATGACATGCAATATCAATAGCGTTTATCGGACACTCGCCGGGTCTTGGTTGATTTTGATCATCAAGTCTGATATCTAATCGTGTTCCAGGGCCACAGTAGCTATATCCTGGAAGGTGCTTTTCTCCGGGGTTTTTTGCCCATGGGGTTCCAGGGAGCTTTGCCAATTTGGCTGCGATACCACCTCCTCGTTTTTTTTTAAAACATCTCCGGATTTCATAGAAACAAATCTAAACTTTTTTATACCACATGTTGCACATCTACCAGTAAGTGCTGATCTGATATTTTTAGTTGTAATCGTCGTCACATCATTTGTGTTAGTACGCATTTTACACTTCACACAATATAGATCCATAATTTATGTATAGAGATATGGATATAATTGATTTTTCAGCTACCCGACGACGGGAACCTATTAAACACCATGCGATGTTGCCGAATTCAATTAGAATGATTATAATCGGACCATCTGGATCCGGCAAGACACAATTGTTGCTCAATTTAATAGTGAGATGGATGAAGTGGGATAAGTTGTATTTAGTTGCTCCTAGCGTAGATGATCAACGATGCTATGAAGTGTTAAAGGATTTTAGCGAGAATGCATCAGAAATTAAGGGTGAGAACGCCATTGATTTTATAACTGATATTGACGAGGCACCATCCGTGGATGACCTTGATGGGATCATTAACAATTTAGTCGTATACGACGATGTGATGTTAGACAATCAACAAAACCCAGCTAGAATATTTTCCCGAGGCAGGCATAAAAACACCGACGTAATATATGTCACTAACGCTACACTCAGATTCCAAAAGTGATCAGAGATAACTAATATTCTTGCTGTGTTTAACGGCGTTGATACACATACGTTACGAAATATTTGGCAGACATGGTGCTCTGATATGGACTTCAATCAATTTAAAAATTTCTTTAGTAACGCTCAGTCGACCCGCATGGATTTATAACAATACATTTACATGATCCTCGGACACGATATCGTATCGGACTCGATCAAATATTCGGTTGAAATCATTTATTATTTTTGTTAACTTGCAGCAGCAGAGAGGGTGAATGACCACATCGTTGCGACCCAAATTGATTGAAAGATCATAAAGTCTCCGTTTGCTAAATGGAGACTTATTTTTTTTGGTTAAAATATGAGATTTCGTAGGAAGGCTCAATTTTCCGTTTTGAGGATTCAATCAAAAATTTGTCTAAAAAGTGTGGTCTGTTCACCCTCTCTGCTGCTACCTCTCCTGTCTACTCTGCTTCCTTCTTTTTTCTTCCGTCTCTCTATAGAAGACACTGGAATCACTGTCACTAGTCTGTCCCTCGAAGCTTCCTTTAGAAGTTGCACTTAGAATCCTGTCCTAAGATATTTCTCCGCCAATAACGCATGGCTGATCGGAATAGCTATCTTCTGACAATCTTTCTAACGAACTGTAGCGAACTAAATCTTGCTGGCAGGTTTAAGGATATCATACTTAGCCAAATTAGGGTCCCGTCCCTATCTCGATTCTGATTGGGTAGCGCTGTGACCCTGTCCAATCAACTAAGCGACTAATTCAACCTGTCAGACTGCGGAACAAGAAGATAAGGCACTTCCACTCCTTCGGGCAACTTCTTTGATCTGCACAAGCGTTTCCACAATAAGGTATTAATTGCGCTTCTGACGGCCTTGGTCGGGCTTCCCACCCTAGCTACGACAAACTTACGTAAGGGATAGTGCTAGGCTGCGGTCATGTTTAACATTAACAATTTCTTGTCCGAATTACTTTGATTATATTATACATGTTTCTATACTATTTTGGGTCGGGCAAAACGCCACACTCTTCAGAAAAGAAATTGTCCACAATAATGTATACAAGATAAAAATTGGTATGCACGTGACATAAGTTTGATCTTTTTCAGTCTAACCCTTGTGTCAGCATTGTGTTGGAGTGACGGTTTACTTTTCTTTGAGCCAGTAACTGTTACCGACAATTTGTTATAGCTACAAAATGGCCACTGGAGGACAGACAGAAAATGGTTGCAGTCTGATTAATGTTGAGGGAGTGTCATTACATGACGGTAAGTGTTCTATAAATTATATTTTTAGAAAAACATTTGCTTGTTAATAAACCGTCAATATATACGTATATAATATCTTTTGTTTGATTTTGTTATCATAGACATAACTATATGCAGTAGAAGCAATGTATATTCGATTACGAAAAGTTGAAAGAGATTTTAAATTTAGATGAAGTCAGGGTATGTTTTCATACATTTTTGTTACCTAATGTCTGACATACTAATGGAGTATGTCAGGGTATATTTTCATGCACTTTTGTTACCTAATGTATGACATACTAATGTAATATGTCAAGGTATATACATGAACATACCTAATATATTATAGTAGGTTGCGTAAAGGAAATAGACACTTGAACATACCTAAAATCCTATAGGGGTTTGGGTAAGGGAAATATACACGTGAACATACTTAATATGTTATAGCGGGTTGTGTAAGGGAAAGATACACATGAACATACTTAATATCTTATATGGGGATGGGTAAGGGAAAGAAAATGTAACATGAATATACTTAATATCTTATTTTGGGTTGGGTTAGGGAAAGAAGCACTTGGACGTTTTTAAGACTCCAGTGTGCTGGGCAAGGAGAAGATACAAGTGAACGTTTTTAATACACCGCACGGTTGGGTAAAGGAAAGATACACATGAAAATGCTTGATATCTTATAGGGGGTGGGTAAGGGAAACAAACACATGAACATACTTAATATCTTATAGGTGGTTGGGTAAGGGAAACATACTCATGAATATGCTTAATATGTTATAGAGGGATCGTTAAAGGAAAGATACACATGAACATACCTAATATCTTATAAGGAGTCGGGTAAGGGAAAGATACACATGAACGTACCTAACATCTTCTAGGGGGTTGGGTTAAGGAAAGATACACATGAATATACCTAACATCTTATAAGGGTTGGGTAAGGGAAAGAAGCATTTGAACTTTTTTAAGACACTGCAGAGTGCTTGGTAAGGAATAGATACACTTGACTATTTTAATACACTGTAGAGTGCTGGGTATGGGAAAGATACACGTGAACGTTTTTAATGCACTGAACGGTTGGGTAAAGGAAAGATACACGTGAATATTTTTGATACATTGCATAATGCTGGATAAGGGAAAGACGCACTCGGGTGTTTTAATGCACTGCAAAGCGCTGCGTAAGAAAAAGAGACACGAGAAAATTCGTAATGCCCTGCAGAATGCTGGATAAGGGGAAAGAGACGCATGAACATACTTTGGGGATGACATCTCCACCTAATAACCAGGTTCAAGGTTAATATGCAAATATGGGCGCTTACCGCATTTAAATCATGTTAAGGGGATCGATAATAGTTCAGTTTATTTTTTACACATATATGGCTAAAGTGGTTACAGAGTGAGTTAATGTTATTCATTGGTCAGCTGGAACTTTATGCATTTCGCATAGATATGGTTAAAAAAGATACCGAGTAATTTACGATATGTTATTGATTTGTCAGCTTGAAATTTATATATTTCATATAGATATGTTTAAAAATAAACTCACTGAGTAATGTTATATCTGTTATTCATTGTCAGCTGGAACTTTATGTATTAGACATAGATATGGTTAAAGAAGTTACAGAGTGAGTTAATATGTTATTTATTGGTCACCGGGATATATTAAAGCTTCAAATGTGGATAATATAAAAAACATTTGATAAAAAATAATGCTGAGCAATGTATAAATTCACACATTCAACAAATATATTATCATTTTCTTAAATCAATTATTGCACCAATGTGTACAGCCATTTTGAGAAAGAATTATTTTCAGACATGTTTGCACAAACAAACCTACTTTTCAGAAGAAATTTTAAATCACCATTGTAGAATAAGTGAAGACATAAAGATGTAACAATAGTTTGCCAAATTTATCCCAATATCAAACTAAATTTGATCAACAGAAAAAGGTCCTTATCTGGCAAAGCAGCTTTTGTTACATTAGTCCAGTTATAATACCCTTAGATAATTGTATTCGCTTTTGAAGATAAATTTGAAAAATTCCATTGCGGATTTACCGAGATGGAGAAGACAGCTCAGAATCACATCCTTTTGCACCCTCATCCCCAGACCCCCATGGTCCCTGTACACTCTTTCGTATCACCAAAAATCAGGCAAAACATGAAGATATTATTGGTGCCATAAAATCTTTAATTAAATGAGACTATTGCAGTAATTTACTTGTATCATCCAGGTAATTATAAACAGGGCTTAAATTGCAATCAAATTATTTATTATGTAATCTCTCTCAATATATCGTTGTTTCCAGGACTATACATATATTCATGAATAAATCCATCCATCCATCGTAACGTTGTCCTTTGGACATATATTTTGTTTTGCATGTGTTGATTATGGTAAGACATCATAATAAACAGTTTCCGGAAGCTACAACGTCAATGTTATGAACCATGTTCAGGCTAATGTTTTAGCGCTTACAACTAAAATGACATGTGAGTTTTTGCAGGCGATAAAAGAAAGGGAATCCATGTATGACATACATTTTTCATAATTTCTTTCTCATCTGAATCTCTCAAATTCTTCTTCCAAATGGTTCAAGTATATTTATAGTGAAGTACATATATGTACCATTTTATAATATGTACATTCCTAGTGAAGTACATGCAGGTATGTTTTTATGACATGTTATAGTCATAGGGATGTACATGGATGTACGATTTAGCACAGGTACATTCATAGTGAAGTACATGCATGTACGATTTTCTGACAAAGTTGTTTAAATTACACATGAGAAATTACTTTCTTGTCTTTCAAATTGATTTAAATTATAAATCCCATGAAAAATTACTTTATAGTCCTTTAAATTTGTTTAAATTAAAAATCCCATGAACGGTTACTTTATAGTAATTTACATGTGTTTAAATTATAAATCCCATGAAAAATTACTTTCTAGTCCTTTAAAGTTGCTTAAATTATAAATCCCATGAAAAATTACTTTGCAGTTATGTAAAGTTGTTTAAGTTTTAAATGACATGAAATAATACTTTCTTGTCCTTTAAATTGTTGAAATTGTAAATCCCATTAAAATTACTTTCTAGTCAGGTGAATTTGTTTTAATTATACATCCCACAAAAATTACTTTCAAGTCCTTTAAATTTGTTTAAATTATGAAACCCCATGAAAAATTACCTGATAGTCCTTTAAATTTGTTTAAATTATAAATCCCTTGACAAAAATATTTAATAGTTTTCAAGGCTTCTAAGAGTATGCATATACCAACATAAAGGTCGATGATTCCAAACAAAACAGTAACCCTATGATTCAACTTTGTAAAATGGTATTTACGGATTTCCGTCCGTTTCAAGACTGTTGACCTTGATGTGGAAAACAAGTTCGGTGATATCGATAAATCAGAGCTAGTTAAGACGTTCAATTGTAATTCTGTATAGGATAAAACAAGTTTGGTTAGTATATTTATCAATATACCCGAACCAGTGAAGAAGTCTCTTGTAATTCTGTATAGGGTAAAACAAAGTGGGTCAGTGAAAATATTGATCTGCCACTGGAAACGTCAATATTGTAAATTTGTATAAATATTGATCAATGAAACTTCACAGCACGTTAGCGGAATTATAACATATATAGATGTGAATAAAACACACAAAATAATTCTGCCTGGCATAGGTTTTTAACTAAACTGAATCAGTTTGACTTTCAACTCTAATCAATGCTTAAATATGCATTGGTTTGGATATAAGTCTGTCAGACGGAAGCAAAGCACAAATGTGTGCTTATAAAAGCATCGGGTGGATGAATAAAAATAATACAACTTTGAAGTGGAATTAATCAATGATTAATAACAGTGAATATTCTCAAATTCAAACGTAAACATATAATGTTGAATCGGAAAGTAATCAATGATTAAAAACAGTGAATATTCTCAATTGCAAACGTAAACATTACAAGGTTTAGATTTGGAAATTAATAAATGACACAGTTATACTTTCGGAACACTTTCAGTGATAAAGAGAAGAAGAAAAATTTCAATGCAAACTATCTTTATTTACTAATATAAATATTTTGCAAATAGATTTTCATTTTCTATCTGAACCATATACCGTGTTAATTTCGAGTATAAACTGTGTACAATTATTAATTCAACATAGAGAAATACAGTGATATCAATAAGGTCTTACTTGAGGAAAAAAAACTTTTCTATCAAAAAGGCTTTTCATTCAGCACGTGAAGTGATTTCAATGCAAAATAGTTTTATACATTGAATCCAAATATACTAACCTGTGCTTCCAGTGATATTTCACCTAATAAACCATTATGAACAATACAGTCAACAAGTACATAACCAAATTTGCTAAATGCAAAAGAAAGTGTGAGAAAACAAAACAATTCCCCATACAACGCTCAGTTAGACAGAGATGCCCTCTATCCATGTTACATTACCTATTTGTCATAGAGATACTGAAAAACAAAATCCAATGTGACGAAAAAATATCAGGAATCAAAATCCCAAACATAAAAGAAGAGTGCAAAACTTTCCAACATGCAGATCATTGTACACATTTCATAACAACTCAACAATAATACAAATATCTAAAATAGACCAATATAACAATTTTGGACTAGCATCAGGATAAAAAATAAACCACGACAAAACTGAAATATTACTAATAGGAAACTGGAGAGGAAACCACCCCGGCCTCCCTCCCTCACAAGTATTTCCCCATGGACAGTTTAGAACCCGTGTCAAACTTTTAGGTTATAATTTTGGCACAAACAACAAAAACATAAATTTTAACCAACTCATGCGAAAAGTAAAATAACAAATAGATACATGGGATTCCAGACAACTAAACATACTAGAGAAAGCACATATTGCAAAAACATATCTATACAACTCAATTTGGCATGAATTCGACAACACTAACTTCGAATTCATATACATGTACATAAACAAAATTGAACAAAAAATAATTAACTTCATATGGCATGGAAAGATCACTAAAATAGCCAAATATACTCTACAAAAAGAACAGACACAAGGAGGAATAGGCATACCAAACTTACGAATTAAACAAATCAACAACTACTTAGAAAGACTAAGACATTTAGCACCCCACCCCACATACTTTTGGCAAGTATTATATTTCTACTGGTTTGGCTTTAGGCTACCAAACCGACCAGAAGTATACCAAAACAACAGCATTATAAAATTATGACACCACCAAAAACAACATACAGAATACAAAGTAATACAAACATACAGACAGAACAAAGAATTTTGGACCCCAAAAATAAAAAAGGATATACTTTACTAATGGATAGACAAATAGACATGAAAAACAAAATTGAAACACTGTATAGTTTCCTTGATTGAAATATAATATGGACAAACTGGTCCAAATTCAGAAATACAAAACATAAAGCAAAAATATTAGAATATCTTCATGATGCATGGTGCACACAAGAAAAAGCATTTCAAAGGAAAATAATCAAAACAATACCACCATGCTTCCTATGTAAACAATATAGAGATCATAAAATACACATAATACTAGAATGTACGAGCATTGATCAACAGAGAAATATAATTAAAAATAAAATTACACAAAAAATATGATAACTATAACTTACTATACACAAATCAAATTAAAGAGAAAAAACTATATGATGAAGTTATTCAATTTATATTGATGGCAATTGAGATGAGGAGACTAAAGGTATTTCACATTGAAATATAATCTCAGAAAAATAAAAAAACCTAACAAATAAACTTTAAAAACAACATTATACAAAATTATAGGAATACAACCTACAAGCGTGACCCAACACATCCAACAAAACAAAAACACAATTCTTATTATTACGACGACATGATAAGAAACACTATTTGGGGGAGCGAGATCCCTTCAGCCACTATGTCCAAATGTATTATTCCAGTTATTCTGCAATGCCTTTACCAACAACTTCTGTTCAACTAGAACCATTTACCTAGCAATGAACATGCCCTTACAGGCAGGTATATATACATGTATGTACTTCCAAATTAATACCAATTGTATTTAATCTTTGAGTAAATATGGAAACCTTCTAGGATTTCTTTGAAATATATTCAAAATTTCAATTTTCTATCTTCATAGCACATACCGGGTAACATGAATATGCAGCTGGCAGGTGATAAACCCCATGAGGAGTCGATCACATGCAGGCAACATATATCTATCCCCACACGTCTTATAGACCTTTTATTTATAACCTATTGTATAACTATGCTTTCTCTAAGGAAACTAATTACCTATTATCTTATACTTTGAACTGTACAAAGTCCAGTCATGAAACGAACTACGAACATCTACTTTCCATGCCAACTTTGCCGGAACCAATAGGGATCCAGATAAAGACCCTCCCATCATAATGCCCAGGAAACGGGCACAATGCCCCACAGAATCATTAACTCCAAACAAAAAACAAAAACAAAAACGAACCAAGGAACATTGCCCTAGGGAAGACCCGAGGTTTACAGGAGTTTATACAAACAAGGCTTCCACAGCCTCTACTAACAAGGACATTTAACTAACTCCCAATAGAAGATTTCAAGGTATGTACAGACATTTAGACACAATATATATATATATATATATATATATATATATATATATATATATATATATATATATATATATATATATATATATATATATATATATATATATATATATATGGAATTCACAAAACACTTTTATCCCCATACATACAACATCTCCATTCTACAACCACAAATAAAAAAAAGATCAACACTCTAAGAGAACGACATTATACAATATATCAATTTGGCCGCAACCAGATGGTATCTTTGACCCCAAACTGATAACATGGAACAAAACGGCACTCTGCCTCAAACTAAGAAACTGATACAATTCCCTTTACAATACGGGAGTTAAACATACATGAAGACAACACAATCTTGACCTACATTTACCCAAATTCCTCCCTAACATGGAAAGAAAGAAGGATAAAGAATAACCACAACAACAACAATAACGGATTTCTCGAAAATAACAAAGTGGATATAAATATTGGTAAATATGCCACTGCATACATAATAACTATGATAACATCACACAATTTAAAACACAACCTATACATACAAACAAGAAATAATACAAATAAAACGTTAAATAAACACCATTTACTAGAAAAAAATACAAATAAAAGAAAAATTAAATATAAATAAATATCAAATGAAATTTAATATAATGGAATTAAAAAAAATAGATAGAATAAAAAGGCAACTATATGAATATGATCTAGATAGAGCCGTCTGAACAATACCATGTATAACACAAACAACAACCAAAAAAACAAAAAACAAAAGCAAAAAAACAGACAATACAACTCTGACAAAGTCACTAAAACGGGAAGTAACCAATGAATAAGGTAAGGAAACCTACCATGGGACAAGTGTACTAAGTAGGAAAGTACAATCCTTGTTTGAAGCATATAGAGAAAGTAAACCAAGTTGTTTTTGTCAGTCGCAGACAAAATCTCTGAATACGAACTATCACCACGGATAGTAAGTAGGAAGTACACTCTATAAAGCTTCTTTGCGATAAAGTAACTTGAAAAAAATGATAAACGAAACAAAGAATAACCCTTGAAAACTTCAGAATTCAAAATAAATTAAAAATAAATAAAAAAATGACAAAATATAATTACAAAACACAATAACAAAAAAATCATAACACTGGGTGGACAAGGAAATCCTACGCCTAATATTTTATAACTAGCACATACAAGGGTGTCGCTTCAAGTACCAAACCAGCTATACGTGCTGGGGAGGGACGAAGGGTGTGAACACCTAATCAAACAATATTTGTTTTAAATAGTGGCCTAACGCTAGTTCTGCGCCAGATGTTTGAATTATAAATCCCATTAAGAAGAAAAAATTAATAGTTTTCAAGGTTGCCAAGAGTATGACAAGAGTATGCGTATACCAACAATAAGGACCATGATTCCAAACAAAACAATAACCCTATGATTCAACTTTTTAAAATGGTATTTACGGATTTCCGTCCGTTTCAAGACTGTTGACCTTGATGTGTAAAACAAATTCGGTGATATCAATAAATCAGAGCTAGTTAAGACGTCCAATTGTAATTATGTATAGGATAAAACAAGTTCGGTGACTATATTTATCAATATATCAGAGCCAGTGAAGACGTCCCTTGTAATTATGTATAGGGTAAAACAAAGTGGGTCAGTGAAAATATTGATCTGCCACTGGAGACGTCAATATTGTAAATTTGTATAAAAATTAATCAATGAAACTTCACAGCACGTTAGCGGAATTGTAACATATTTAGATGTGAATAAAATACAGAAAATAATTCTGCCTGGCATATGTTTTTAAACAAACTGAATCAGCTTGATTTACGCCTTTAATCAAACAATATTTTGTTTTAAATGATGGCCTAACGTTAGTTCTGTGCCAGACGCTTTAATTTGTCAACCCAATTTAACATGGTTCCCCTCTCCGCGTTTGCCTCTAAAGTTACACTTTCTACTACTGCCGTGAATAGTTCATACTTTATAGTTTTTTCCATGTTGACTAAGAGTTTTCATCAAGAATTCATGGCAATGATGCTAATAGTAAAGCAGCAGAGGGGGCGAATCAGACTTCTCTAATTGGGGTAGATTTTAAGTAAAACATATTAAGTCTCCTTTTGCCAAATGGAGCCTTAACGATTTTAAAGCCCTATTTGTCAAATTAGGGGTTTTTCGAAACCTCTTGGGGAAGTAAAATTTTGCCAATGAAGCGTAAAAAAAGCGTCGACGAGGCAAATTCCTCGAAGACGCCATTGTCGCCGCATCTGCTGCTATGGGTTAACAATTCTTGAAATCGTAAACGATTTTCACGATGAAAATCATTGTTGAAATTCGAAGAATTTTCACGACTTCACAAACAGACAAATTTGTAGAACCTCACCTTGTAGATCAATCAGATTATTAGACTGTTCAGTGAGTTTGAAGTTGATTCTCGTTAGCGAATTATTATGACATCGCATATAGACTGGATTAACCGGAGACTCAATTATTAAAAATCCTGGAGGAGCTGTTGGTGCAAATGAATATATAATATATCCCTGCTGAGCTTGATTTGATCGCTTCCTTCGATAACATCACATACTAAATTGAGCGCAATCACCGATGAAATATTCACATTTTGAGGAGCAATATGCCTGGCGCCCCCATCTGGAACATTATTATGTGTCAGGATAGTTGTTTGTGGTTTTGTTAATTTTTTTCCATGCGTCATGGATTTTTTGAAACCTTCATCGATGGCATCACTGAGAGATTTTGTTGTTCTAAGAAATTATACCCTGGTGATTTGAATGAGAAAACATCTTCTATGCGTATATTATGCATTGTTATAAACTCTGTTATCGTTTTAGGATTTCTGTCATTTAATACCTCTTGATTGATTTTCCGCTGAAATGTTTCCATGTCATCGAGGATTTTATTACATGTTTCTACGACGCTGATAAATTCATCTCGGGTGAGAGTGCCGGATTTAAGAGATATTAACAACAGTGAAAAATGGTTATTGAACGCTGTGAAATTTTCAGTGATTTTATCCTGTCGAATTAAGTAGAATTTTCTATTAGCGGGAAGTTCTATCATTTCAGTGAAAAAAATTCAATTTGGTGTAATCGCTATAGCTTCTTACTGGATTATCGGGTTTTATCCTGTCGGTGATATAATCAGTTTTTTGTGGTTCAGGTGGTAAATTAACGGTTTCTCCCGGGGGTGCTAATTTAGGCCAGCCCAGTATTGTCCTTATAGAACTCTGATAGATATCTACGACATAAATCGGCGACTTTATCTCAATCGCGGATGATAGCGTCGGCTCATGAACCGTTATAGCGATTTTTGATTCTGTTCCAGTAATTGATTTTATTCTACGCTGGAATTCAGCATTGATTTGTTCGATTTGGTATGATCCGGTTGGTATTGAAACAACTTTCCAGTCTGGAGTTCCGTCTTCGCGATTCTTATTCGCAAATACTAAGCTGTTATTCGGTTGTTGACCGCCAAATGCTACCGACCTAATATTAGGCCAACTGTGATACACTTGTAGTTTTGCTAGCGCTATTTCCTTCATGGGGGCTGGGATAGGGAAATTCACACTGAATTCTGGATTCGTTGATGTTATTGAGATCATGCTTGTTTGTAGTGGATTTGTGTTCTCCACTATTCGTTGAAGTAATTCCTGCGATGTTGTCATTGTTTTTATACTCATGATGTATTTCTAATTTTGACATCGCGGAATCATAAATATCTAGCATCGCTGATAACTCACTATCGGATATAAATGTATCATCGAGCGACGACGATATCAACGAGGACAATTGCGAGTACGCGGTTGATACAACATAAAATTTAATTATGTAGTCTTGCAGTTTGCTTTGGCTGCATGATGATATTTTTTTGTTATTATCGAAATTATTCCCGCGATTGTTGTCGCTGCGGATATGCAAATTGGAACAGCTATCGGAGCAATCATTGTCACCGAAGATAGTATAATACCAGCTCCGGTGATTACACCTCTCACCGAGTATACAGTCACATCAACTGCGGTGATTCTTCGTTGGTATTTTTTAATTTTCATTGCATACTCCTCTGTGAGTGTTTTGAGTTTAGTCTGAAACTCTCTAGCCTGATCATAGCGATATTGAGATACCGAAGGTACCGTCGGTGATGAAATCCTCGATGACGACATTTTATTTATTATAACAGATTTCAATTGGAACAGTTATTAACTTAAATCCGCTGCGAATTCCACATACCATGTTACTGAAGCCCCAATCAAATTTTTATCAGTAGATGTTATCGTGAACTTTTCGGTTTTATCCTTGTCGATGATCGTTGAAATCGTATTGTTGACCCCGGATGAACTCGACGATGATATATTAAATTTAGTCGTCGTCACTAGTGTTAATCGATAAATACCTTTGACGGTTGCAGTGATATCTAATTTGTTGTCTGTAGGAGTCCACGCAAATGATCCGTGTTGGATCGTGTATACTACGTTGTTGGTTTTCTCATGAGGATTTTTTGTTTTTTCAATGATTGTTATCATCCTCGGAAAATCATCTTTGATTGCTTCGATGAAGTGTTTCGTCTCATCGATGGATTTTTTAATATCAGGGAGTTTTATTTCAATTTTATCCAACGTGGTTCCAAGAAATTTATCCACGATGTTTCTACGAAAATTTGAAAACTGTTTTCCGTTATCTTCAATTCTAGATTGAAGTGTTGCTAGTTCCAACACAGAATTTTTTAAGTCATCGTTGAGAGTTTTTAATCTATCTGTAATATTCAAAATATGTACACCCGGTTTGAGTTTACCCTGATCGGAAAATAACGCGATAGTATCCTCGATTGCGTTTCGTTGTTTAACTAAAATATCATCCAACGACACATTACTGGTTTTCAATTTACCCTGACGATCTTGAAATACAACTATTTCCCCGGGGTCAACACTTGTTAAGTTCAACGTCTCAGCTATTTCATCTTCGATTATTTTCTTTATATCACCGGTTGCAATGCCATTTTGTTCGGGTTTCTTCAGCGTTGATAAAGATCTCCCCCAAATATCAATCATGTTATTTTATACATCTCTTTCTAAAATCTCTTCGATTTCCAGCGATTACTAGTGTATTCATTTACGACAACATGTGGTGGTTTTCCAGATGTTGAAATAGCGTCAAGGACATTTAATACTTCGCTGCCGCATATTGGTGGGTCATTCATTTGTTGTGTTGGTAGCGTAGAATACCAAGTCTTCATTGGAAAAGTCTTTAAGCGGTTTATATAACGCAAAAATTCCTTCGGTGGAACTAATCCATATGAATCGAAATAAACAATCCCGCGTGGATCAATCGAGTATGCAACCCAGTGTGTTCCAGGTCCGGTGCTGTTATCGAGATTAATAATACCGGTTTCAACTTTATTTGGTTGTGTCGGCAACTGATCTTTCATAAATACACCTCTGAAGTTTTTAATCGCCAATTTTTTAGCAGCATCGAGTAAATCAAAATTGGACATAGGAACTAGTAAACCGTTCCTGGGATTCTCAGGCCGCTTCCCTTGTACCACGTGTGGGGGGTTCCTGGTAGTCTTAGACCCTTTCCCTTTTTTTAATACCCCTGCCCAGTTGCCTTTTTTAGTGCCATCCCTGCCGCGGTACCAACGGTCCTAGCGCCGCCGCTTTAGCCACCGCTGGGGCTGCTGCTACAATCAACGCTGGAATTGCAGCTAACAACGGGAATATACCGCCAGTTTTTATCATGTTTTTGATAACAGCCGCAGAGAGAGTGATTTGAACGCCTTTTTTTTATCCTTGAAAGCATCATTGAAGTGTTTTACTTGACGAGTTGTCAGCGACAACTTATTCGCCCCGCCAGTCATCTGATTGTGTTTCAACGTGATTGTGGTTGCACATCGGTTAGCCGATTCTTATTGCAATTTCTTGAGTTGGCCGGGAGTTAACGCAACACTGATATGACTCTATGACATTATACAATAACAGATTAATTCTAAATCGCAAAGCGATTCAATGGAAAAATAGAGAAAATCGTTTACGATTTCAACGAGGATTTTTCAATCAAAGATTTTCCACTGGCGCATCTACCACTCTCATTCTTCCGCCAACACTTTCGAGTAGCATTGATTTGTCGCTGAGAATGACAGCAACCGCTCTATAATTAGAAATAGCACCACGAAGCACATTAGCTCTAAAGTGTATATCAACGACGGATTGTCTTGTTAAATTAAGATGTTCCAACGAAAAATAATAGACCGGGTATAAATTCTTAAAATTCATTTGTGATATTTGCAGACCAGTATCGATATTTTGATCGCGTGCCATAAACGACAACAACCTATGATACACGCGAGCATAATGATTTTGACCGTAATCAAGTTGTACATCTTCGGATGGTTCCTGCTGGCCGTTTATTCTCAGTGAGACGTCTTTAACACCTAATTGATCAAATATCATATGGCTGAAACGTTGATCGCCAACTCGTGTGTTATCCTGTAACGCAATAAATATATGACGTGGCGCAGCAACGCCTTGTTTTGATGCTAGGTTCCACGTGAATTACCCGTTAATATTTGATTGTTTAACATCTGTACTTACCGTTAGCCAACTTAGTAATGATTTTCCTCCTTGGTCCATAAATTATAGTAATCGTTCTTCTGCGGTGATTGATGGAGTAAACACTGGCATCCACAATGATAGTTTTGTTAAAATGACTTTACCAGCATCAGCATCTGGATTTGCAGCATCTGCTGGAATCCTCCAAATTGCGTCATTGTCATCACTCTTTCGCACGAGTGCTACTGTATGCTTTGCTCCGTAGATAACGTTTCGAACATTTCTACAGAATCCAAATATATGATGCAGTGGAATCGCGCATGAAAATGATCTACGCGCTCCTCCCAACATTGATATACGTGTTGCAGCTCCTAGATTGAAATTGGGATCGTTGTTAGCAGCGGGGGGGGGGGGGGGGGGGGGGGGGGGCGAATCGGACATTTGCTCCAGACATCATTTGCTTTAAATCTAACAAACATCTCGAGAGAATTTATTCGAATCCTTCTTTTTCAACCAAGAAAAAGGATTACTTGCTCGAAACATAAGTTTTTCGCAAATCATACTCCAAGGCCATTTTCATCGTTTAGTCAAAATACGGTCTCGTCGTGATGTCATCGCCCCCCCCCCCCAACTGCTGCTATCGTTTAATAATTTATTTCAACCAAATATTTGATCGAGTCCTTAGGACGAAAATCATTTATGATTTCACAAACAAACTAATCGCTAACACCTCATCTTGTAGATCAATTAAATTATTTGACTGGTCGGTGAGTCGGAAATTAATTCTCGTTATCGAATTATTATGGCATCGCATGTAGACAGGATTAATTGGGTTTTCAATAATTAAGAATCCTGGAGGAGCTGTTGGTGCAAACGAATAAAGAATATTTCCCTGCTGAGCTTGATTTGATTGCTCTAGATTAATTTGATAGCTTCCTTCGATTGCGTCACATGTTAAATTGAGCGCAATCACCGCTGAAATATTCACATTGTGCGGGGCAATATGCCTACCGCCACCATCTGGATCATTACTATATTTGAGGAGGACAGTTGAATCTAGTGTTTGTAATACCTTGATATTGTTTCTAACAGTTTTTTTAGTTCCTCAGCGTTGTATCCGGGAAACTTGAAATTACACAGATTGGCTTCTGTGATATTGTAATCGGTTAGGAATCATTGTTTATTGTCGCTGTTGTCATTGGTTATTGTTTGAATAATTAGCTCATTGATATATTCCATGTCAGATATAAGCTGATTTAATATTTCAACGTGTTTTTGCGATTTTGTTTGCCGTCGTTGTTCTAGTTGTGTTTTATGTAATTGATTAATTTCTTTAAAATAACCAGTGATGTCAGTTAGCGTAAATGAAATAGTAACAGATGAGTCGGCTGTTCTTTTAATGATAAAATCCCATTGCAATGTGTTTTTGTTGGTAAATATAAATCTATCGGCGATTTTCCTTTTTTATATCAGATAAATTATCTCGATACATGGGGTTGATTTCATGATATGATTGTACGTCTGTGGTTAAGTCGGTGGTGGCTCCGGGTGGTTTTTCAGGCCATCCTAACACTGTTCTTAACGAGCTGTTATAGATATCTACAATGTATCCCTCTGTGCTTATTTCGATCGACGACGAGAGCGTCGGTTCATGAACTTTAATAGCTATTTTTGATTCTTTTCCAGTGATTGATTTTATTCTACGCTGAATTTCAGCATCGATTTGCTTAATTTGGTACGACCCAGTTGGTAACGAAACAGTTTCCCACGCTGGATAACCATCGGGTTTATTCTTATACGAGAACACCAGTGCGTTATTCGGTTGCTGACCTCCAAATGCAACCGATCTGATATTGGGCCAGCTATGATATACTCGTAATTTTGCCAGCGCGATCTCGCGCACTGGAATCGGAGAAGGGAAGTTCGCACTAAATTGTGGGTTTGTTGATGTTACTGATATCATGCTTGTTCGTATCGGAGTGGTATTCTCCGCGATTCGTTGAAGCAGTTCGAGTGACATTATTGTTAACGCTGTCTTCAATTTCCAATTTCAACATCGCGGAGTTATACAACTGGGTCATCGTGGAAAATTCAACATCGGATATGAACGAATTATCTATCGACAGCGAGATCAACTCGGATAATTTCGAGTATGCGTCAAATACCACCCGGTACCGAGCTGTATAATCGGCGAGTTTTTTCTGAGAACACGATGATAATTTTTTAGTTATCGCGGTGGCGACTGCCGCAATTGTTGTTGCCGCGGAGATAGCGATTGGAACTGCAATCGGAACCATCGTGGTCACCGTCGACAAAATAAACGCGGCGCTGGCCATCACACCGGATACCGAGTACACGGTGATGTCGATGATGGCTACGCTGCGTCGGTATTTTTTCATTTTTTCACGATAGCGCTCTGAAAGTGATTTCAAGTTCGCGGAAAACTCTTTCACGGTATCATATCGATATCGACGCGATTGTGATACCTCTGGGACTATTATCGGTTCAATTGATTTCATCGATGTCATTACTATTTTAAACCCGCTAGTGTTTTTAATTATTCGCCATCGTTAAGGGGAATTGCTGGCCTATAGGTATAGTAGCTTCAGCCGGAAAAATCATCTACAAGTTCTAAACACCAAGTTATTTTTGATCTAACGGTGGAGCTAACAACCGCGACGACATTAAAGTCTTGTCCGCGACCCTCGTTAATTAACATCGCGGTGCCACCAGAGTAGGTTTTACCGTCCGCGATCATATTAAATTGATCGATAGAGATCCACGTTAGCCTGTAGATACCATTGACCCATGTTGGCCTGTAGCCAGCGCCCCCCCCCCCTGCTGCTGACACCCCGGATACTGATGGACAGTGTAGTATAAACGTCTCTTATCCAATCCGTGGTTCCATGATTAACCGTATACACGATATTTTTAACGCCTATGTCTGGATGCGGAATCTTTACCTTTTCAAATTTTTCTTTTAGTCTAAAAATATCGTCGTAAATATCGAGATAATTCGCCCTGATTCTGGTAGGATATATTGTTTTCCCCCTCTCCTCCTTGTTAGAAAAGAATGAAGCCAGAAGGCCGTTGATTCCAAGCCGTGCTTGTTCTTTAATATGCCAGCCGATGTGATGAAGTTTTGTCGTGATATCTTGGGGTTTATTGCCATCAAAGAACTGATTAACAATTTCGCTGGTGAGCTTTTGTTCGTCAATAGCTTTTTTAACTTCAGCGAGGGTCGGGACTGTCCGAGATGTGGTTTCAGACACAGGTGTTCTCCCTAAAAATTTATCCACGATGGTATTAAGTGTTGTTTGTCTCACCATAAAAATATTAATATCGTTGAGAGTCATCGTAGATGTAGCCGGGACACCGAAGAAATTATTAGCGACGTAGGCATTGTGAGTATGCTTGCCAATAAACTCGCTAATTTCAGCGAGAGTCATGCCTGCCACAATTGCGGTTCCAAAAAACTTAACAACGACGTCGTTAGTGGGTTTTTGTACCTTTTCAAAATTTTCTATTAGTTTAGAAATATCCGTGTAAATATCGAGATAATTTGCCTTGATTTCATTTTCATTCATCATCCTTCCCGCCTCTTTGTTAAAAAAGAATAAAGATAGAAAGTTTTTAATTTCAGCGAGAGTCATGCCAACCACAAGCGGGGTTCCAAAGAATTTATGTACGACATTTTTGCGAAAAGTATTATAACCTCGTATATAATCATCCAGCTCACAACCGTAGGCGTCAATCGTGTCGGTGATCGTAGACACAAGTGCGCCTGGTTTAATTCGTCCGCCGCTGGAATACAGCGCAATAGAGTTTTCAGCGGAATCGCACTGCCGTATAAAAATGTCATCCGCGGATATATTACTGCTTTTCAATTTACCCTGGCGATCTTGAAATACAACTATTTCGTTCGGGTCAACACTTGCTAAATTTAACGTCTCAGCGATTTCATCTTCAATTATTTTTTTTACATCCTCGATAGAACTCGCAGATGTTTCCGCGGTGGGTTCCGACATTGACAGAGATCGACCCCAAATATCAATCATTATTGTTAGCGCAACTTGTATTTTCAATTTATTGATTCTCTAAAATTACCTTGTAATTTCCCACTCGTGTATTCATTTACAACCAGATGAGGTGGTTTCTGTGACGATGAAATCTCCGTGAGGACATTTAATACTTCACGGCCGCATATCGGTGGATCATTTAATTGTTGTGTTGGCAGCGTGGAATAAAAAATCGGAAACTCTTTGAGTTTCATCGAAGAATTTATATACCACATAAACTCGCTTGGCAGAGCTAACCCATATGAATCAAAATAAACAATCCTACGCGGATCAATCGCGTATGCAACCCAGTGAGTTCCCGATCCGCTGCTATTATCAAGATTGATGATACCAGTTTCAACGTTATTTGGTTTTCTCTGTAATTGATCTCTCATAAAAACCCCTCTGAAGTTTTTTATCGCTAGTTTTTTATCAGCATCAATTAAATCAAAATTGGACATGGGAAGAATTTGGTTTTCAACTAATAAACCGTTCCTGGTATTCTTAGACCCTTTCCGCTGTACCATGAATACGGGGTTGCTGGTAGGTACAACCCCTTTCCCTTTTTTATATCCTTTCCCAGTTGCCTTTTTCAATGCCATCCGTGCCGTGGTAGCAACGGCTCCCAACGCCACCGCTTGGGAAGCCGCTGCAATCAATGCTGGTATTGGAGCTAACAATGGAAATATACCACCTGATTTCATCATGTTGGCGACTGCAGCCTTTGAAAATACAATTTGAACCCCTCGCTTATTCTTTAGCGCATCATTGAAATGTTTTATTTGACGATGCGTCAGTGATATTTTATGTGTACCGCCGGACATCTGCGCTGGTTTTAACGTTATTGTTGTTCCACATTCTTTAGCGGATTTTGATCGCAATTTCTTGACTTGACCATCAGTCAGCTTGACACTAACAATACTATATGGCATTTTATTGTAAAACACATTTATGCTTTCAATTGATCTAATTGTGAATCGTTTACATATTTGCCACTGGTGCATCAATAAGTCTCATTCGTCCACCAACGCCTTCAAGTAGCATTGATTTATCACTGAGAATGACAGCAACCGCTCTATAATTAGCAATAGCGCCACGAAGGACATTAGCTCTGAAGTGCATATCAACGACGGATTGCCTTGTTAAATCAAGATGTTCCAGCGAAAAGTAGTAGATCGGATACAAGTTCTTAAAATCATATTGCGATATTTGCAAACCAGTATCAACATTTTGATCACGGCCCATATATGACAGCATACGATGGTACACGCGAGCAATATGGTTTTGACCGAAATTAAGTTGTATGTCTTCGGATGGTTCCTGCTGGCCATTTATTCTCAACGAGACCTCAGTAACTCCTAATTGATCAAATATCATATGACTGTGCAATTGTGAATTCACTCTTGTCATATCCTGCAACGCGATAAATATATGACGTGGAGCTGAAACGCCTTGCTGTGATGCCAAGTTCCATGTAAATGTACCATTGATATTTGATTGCTTAACATCTGTTGTTGTTGTTAGCCAACTTAGCAATGATTTGCCACCCACATCCATAAATGATAGTAGTCGCCGTTCTGTGGTAATTGATGGGGTCATTACTGGCATCCACAAGACCAATTTAGTTAAAATGACTTTACCAGCGTCAGCATCTGGATTTGCAGGATCCGCTGAAATTCTCCAGATTGCATCATCGTCACTACCCTTTCGCACGAGTACTACTGTATGCTTCGCTCCATAAATAACTTTTCGTACATTTTTGCAGAATCCAAATATATGATGCAACGGAATCGCACATGAAAACGATCTACTCTGTCCTGCCAACATTGCTATTCGAACCGGTATAAACTTTTTAATTGCTGCTAGCCGCTCTCGGGCTAATTTAGTTCTAAGCGTTTCACCTACCATATATTGTTTGTGAACTGAGTTTTCAAATGTGAAACTATCACAATTAAAAGCTGAGTTATTAAATAATGTACTATCAAGCTAACGTATCCATCTCCGACAGGGTTAAACTGTACGACGCTATCCGCGAATGTTTCAGAAATAACATCGCTGCGGGTTTCAAAATTGTAATATCTGAGAACGGCGATGAACGATTTTTGTTAACGACGCGGCAACAACAACAACTACGTGAAAATGGAGGCGTCGCGGTGATTACTTGCTACCACAGCCAGATCATTCAGTACGCACATAACTGCATGAGCAAGCCCAAACTGCTGAGTATTCTTTCAGGAGAAAATTTTATGTGACAAGTGTGACAAGTGTTACAAAAAACGCTAACAAAAATTTACTGAAAGCCTATTTTTTATAGCAACGCTAACGTGGTTAGGATGCGTTTTTCCTCGTTTAACAATTTTCTAAGATCAAAAACCTTAGAACTAATTTCAGTTCGTTTTTGACACTCTTGGCCGAGCTTTTGACGTATTGCTTCAACGGTGCTAAATACCGTTATAAATACATTCAACAAACATTGATGGACTTTTGAATTCCTTTCACGAGCCTGTACATCTTAGGTAAAACATAACGACCCTTACTAGACTGATACTCAATGTCTTCATATTCCGAGGTAATTCTGTCGCAGTCGAGATCTTTAGATAATACTATCCCTCGATTTTTCAAATTTGAAATTTCAGCAATTATAGCATTTACATCTTTGATATCCATATTTTTATAGAATACTGTATCTCTAATTTTAAAAAAAAATAACACTCATTTGGCAATCTCGCTGGATCCCTATGACGTCAGAGAGACCCAGAGGTTACTTTATTAACTTAATTAAGTATCCTTAAAGGATTTATTTCCCTTAAATCGTTTCAGATGTATACGAATTTTATTTTATGGCCATTTTTCTTTGACAGAGCTAATTTAGTTATGTTTTCTGCAATAAATCGTATTGAAGGACTACAAATATCGAAATATCTACTGGCTTCATTTATTGACTGAAATATTTTTTCTTCGTTGGTTTCTGTATCAAATGATTTACATGTTTTGCCTTTTTTGCGTGTTTGCCGGTTCCCCCTAATTTTGTATTCTGACGCTGAGTAACAGCTCGTAAGTTATCCAATTTGTTATTTTGAGGGAATCCATCAACGTGATCAATCACAAATCCGTCTTCGATTAATCCGTAAAATGCTTCATAGATTATTCTGTGATTAAGATATGTCTTCTTCCCGGCTGTAAACATCCAATATCCCATATTATTTACCCATCCAACCGGTTTCTTTAGTCTGCAATTTCTAACAACACCATGACGGGATGCTTCATAATTAACAAGCACTGGGTGAGGTCTGAAATCGTGGCTCATTTGTATAATAATACTACTTGTCTAATTTATTATTTGCTTTAATTATAAGTCTATCAATGTAGTCTTGAGGTTTTTTATGATTTTGTCGCTGACGGAGTCATCGGTATGATCAATGACTGCATTTTTTATTCGTTTGTCATAGTAGCGTTTTAGTTCCCTGTATCGTTTGCCGCCACAACTGAGACACAACTGCGATTTTCCCCTTACCCCTACCCCACATCGGAGGCACGGAAGGGGCCATAGGAACCGTTGCGGACGCTTTGTAAATGACACCCACAGAATTCGCTTCTGCATGTTTTTTTACACGTTGTTGTTGATCCAATCATTAGCCACTTGCAGTGATTCATTATACTAAATTTTTCTAAATAAATACTTGTTTTAATTATATGAATGATGAATTCAAGAGATTATCAGCAATTAAACATTACAAAAACGTTAAATTTAATCTCGATAGAACCCTCAAAGATGTGCCAAAACGGGCAATAACGGATAGAGCCCTGATAAATAAAATACGCGATTGTATTAATGAATTCAAGCACGACGGTGCATCTGATAGCTGGTCAACATTTCGAATTGATGGTGTTGTTGATGCCACCTTGAACGACAGAAACGCAGCGTTGATGTTATCACAACTTGGCAACAAAAGGTATTTTTTTAGACTGAAATTCATTATCTGTGTAGAATCAGGCGGTTGGATTATACGAGACAAATTTGAAATCATTCTCAAAGACAAGAAAACAGTCGTTGTTAGCCGTGATTCTAAGCCGGGTCTGTTAACTGGAATTGACAAACCATACTATGAACGAGCATATCCTGAAACAGCAGTTGTGTATGGGATATATCCTTAAATGAAAAACCCGATATAGGAAAAGTAAAACCAATGAAACAGTCGTCGCCGGCGACTTCATCGCTAAATTGTGTAGCAGCACGAATAACAGAACATTTTAACAATGCATCCCGAGGGAACAAACTTACCGATCTACGGCGTAGCAAAATAGCTCAATGGGAGTTAACGGTGAAAGACCGCGGAGCAACTATTAGCGATATAGCAAAATTAGAAACGTCGCTGAGATTTAGAATAACATTACAACGATAACCGGAGCAGTTTTATACGAATCAAAATATAAATCAAAGGGAGCTCCAATCAAAATTATTAATCATGACGAACACGCATGGACGTCCGCGGTCACAATATTTCCACGAAACAGAACAATAAAGTATATACCCGACGAATTCTTACGAGAAGAATTCTCCATGGATGGTTTTCTCGTTGAAGAGAGACTATTCGATGCTATTGAGCATTTGAGTAAAAACGACCCCGTGTCGGTGTGGTTACTTCGCAGCACTGAAAACGACACGGATAACTTTGACCAATTTGTAAGACCAAACGGTGAATTATACCGCACTGAAGCATTTCACAACAAAATGAAAAAAAAAACAGCTAGTGGGTTTTTAACGGCGTGTGGCGAAGGCAACAACAATGATGAAATCATCAGCGATGATGAACAATTATTAACAAACTGTTTTACAATCCCGTCGGTTGCAGCTCATTTTGCGAGAATCAAAAACGCATGGAAACCAACACGCGTAGAATTCTTGCCAAACATTGAGGCTAGTTGTTTAGAATTTAATCATGGTGGTTTATGGAAAATCAAATACGACCATGATAATATCATTTCAGTTGATATGGTTGCTTGTTATCCAGCGAGTTTTCTTGGTTATGGAGAGTGTACTGAGTATTTTAGACGATTTGGACACCCCGTACATGAAATGACTCGTGTTGCAATTAATGGTCCGCTGCCTGATTTTGATTTAACTGGATTCGCTCGTGTAGTATCATTTGAATTTGCAGCAGGACTTCATCGCTGTTGTTATATTTGGATTGGTAGACACATGTCTGAAAAGAAGTGGCTGCCAATAGCGTTATTACGGTTCATGATTGATATAAAAATGTTAATTTCGCTGACGGTCAGTGAAGCAATTATATCATATCGGAAACAAATCAATGTCTGGTTACCAACACCGGAACGTCTTGATAGTATAATTGACGAATCCAGAAAACATATTGATGCCGACGAAGAATATATCATTGAGTGGTCCAAACGAGTATTTAATCTACGAAACATCGAAGCAAAAGATCTCGGCAGAAGAATAATCGGAAAATTCACTCAGGGAGGAAAAATATGCGACTATAAACGATATTGTTCACGGCTGATTATGGATAACACCGAATACGACTTTGTGATCGCGGATGCAGTATCCAAAAACATATATGTGGATCGTAAAGACGCTTTTTTTGACCGATGGAACAAAATTGGGTACGGTTGTTACTTATAGCGACGGTTACAGATCCCCGTATACACATTTGAGGTCGTCGATGCTGGGTTATGCTTGTATTAATTTATTTTCAATGATAAATAGATTTCCTGACACTGCGGTTAGAGTTGCCGTTGATTCATTTTACATTAACAGCAAGTACAGTTGCGCAGTTGCTGAATTTACTAATTCGGATGAAAGCTGGGGATCATGGAGAATTAAAAAAGAAATGCTGCGTGATTATTCTGAATCAGCAGACGTTGAAAGTAAAAGTAATTACTTACGCGATGATAATTTATCAGTGCGTTCTAATGCACCATCGATATCAGATCCAATTTGTAGATATAAAACAGTTTATTTAAACGGCTGTGGCGGGTCAGGAAAAACGACTCGGGCGATTGAATTATATCAAGGTCGAGCAAATATGATTGTGCTGACACCGACCCATAGACTAGCGCGAGAGATAAAACAACGAAACGTCGACGCTTGCACTTATCATAGTTTTTTTTCGATACAACGGCGACAAATGGACCCCTGAACGAATGGGTGGAAAATTTATCCCTGCGGGTTATTATTTGGGATGAGATATGTACTGTTTCAGTAGATGTATTAAAGATGTTTCTTGATTCGTTGCTGCAAAAGAATACATCGGTGATAATGTGTGGAGATCATGGCCAACCGCCACCATTTGTCGGCTCGGGTCCACATGATTGGTTAAAAGGGTTTGTTGACTATTATGAAGAAATCGATACTGACTATAGAGTACTTGATGAACAATTACGCGAGTTTAAGAAATTAATTAGATTACAACCGGATAGAATCCAGTGTGAAATAATCAGAGAAATAATTCCTGAAACTCCCATGGAGGAATTTTGGGAAGCGTGGAGACCAAATGATTTTGTAGTGGCAAGTAGAAAGATAGTCAGAGACACACTTCAGAAAAAGTTGTTTAAGCTTCACAAAGAAAAATTGCCGTTGTGTTATAGACCCTGTGATACACGGCGACAGAATATTGAAGTTGAAATTCCAGGACAAAACGAAAGACAAACACTAGTGTTAAATGATATTGTGCTGGTTGATATCAGTGTTGTCGAAGACGCATTGCGTGCTGATAAATCGCCATGGACACTGGGTTATGTAACGACGATAGATTCCTCGCAGGGATTAACCTTCGCGGATACAATTGTTTGGATAGTCGATAATCACACTGAGTGGTCAAATTTAGTCTATCTTGCAGTGTCTAGAGTACGGCGAATAAATCAACTTCGAAGAATTGTTTTCGATGATGACACCACAATAGATGATATTGATGTTAGCATCATTAATAAAAAAACTCTGTAGTTACAAACAACCAGACAAAAAAAAAAACAACGATAATTTGACATTTATTGTGAATTAATAATCGCGTTGAAGCAAAATAATCACTGCGCGAGTTGCAATTGTATAATGCGTTGGCAGTATTCGGATAAAGATCCTCTCCAATTTACCGTAGACAGAAAAAATAACAGTCTCGGTCATGTCAGAAATAATGTGATGTTGACTTGTCTTGAGTGTAATAGACGCAACGGCGCTAGTTAAGACCGCGCGGAGGCAATTGTGTATCATCGGGAATCAATTGTAGTTTTTCGCGTGTAAAACCCCGCTGAGGGGCAGTTGAATCCAATTTATAGATTGGTGGTCTACCAGTTGATCGTGTTATACTAGATATGCTATGCGTAGTGACACTCCAAATAGGATCAGTAGCCCTTTTTTACCACCTTAGTTCTCCTGGTTCATATAAATATCTCACGGTGACATTGCTGAGAATAGGCTGAGAAACGCTATCCCGCTGTGGTTGTGGTATATACTTTTTCTTTATTGCGTTGTTAGGTTTCATATTGATTGCTCTGGTAATCTCGTTATTTAGCGCTGCAACTACCCCTGGTAACCTTTTGACCCATTCACGGGATCACTTTTCTTGGATGAATTCTTTTGCGTATTGATATCCAAATAACCGCTCAGCAAGAGTCCGATTAAATCGTTCAACAATTGCCTGATCGCGATTTAGTGCAGTATGCCCCCGTCTGATGGTGACATTGTGATGTCTCATCGCTGATAAAACAGCGCCTTGAAATTCCTTGCCAGGATCAACTTGTAACAGATTTGGCCAGCGTAGTGGGCCTCGTCGATAAATCCTTTCAAATGCAGAAGCAACTTCAGGTGATGATTTTGTTTTTAGCGGTTCTGCTTGTTTGTATCGACTCGCAACGTCAACTACGGTTAGCGCGTATTTGTAACCGTTATCATGTGGTAAAAACAATAAATTAGCTTGATGAACTTCATTGAGTCCGGTAACATCAAAATGCGAGAAATTGATTTGTTTAGGACGCGGTAGATAAATTTGCCATATAGCCTGTTTGGATAACCAATTAGCCGCAGTGGCCTTTTTCACATTTGCGGCGTTGGCGAGTTTATTGATTGCAGCGTTACCCCTCCAGTATCCCCTCGGAGAATAATAAATAGATTCCATATTATTAATTACCAGCGCCCATCATCAATTTGCCTTTCATACCTGATTTTACCAACCACGAAGCCAAGTTTTCTTTGAAAGATTTATCAGGAATAGCATTTAACGCATGAATTAATTTCACATCCGCGAGATGCCTGTGTTGCAAATTGCTGCTTTTATCATATGCAACATCATGAGCATGACACGCAATATCAATAGCGTTTATCGGATACTCGCCGGGTTTGGGCTGATTTTGATCATCAAGTCTGATATCTAATCGTGTTCCGGGGCCACAGTAGCTATATCCTGGAAGGTGCTTTTCTCCGGGGTTTTTTGCCCATGGGGTTCCAGGGAGCTTTGCCAATTTGGCTGCGATACCACCTCCTCGTTTTTTTTTAAAACATCTCCGGATTTCATAGAAACAAATCTAAACTTTTTTATACCACATGTTGCACATCTACCAGTAAGTGCTGATCTGATATTTTTAGTTGTAATCGTCGTCACATCATTTGTGTTAGTACGCGTTTTACACTTCACACAATATAGATCCATAATTTATGTATAGAGATATGAATATAATTGATTTTTCAGCGACTAAAACATGAGAACCATTTAAGCATCATGCAGCGCTACCAAACTCTATCCGCGCAATTATAATCGGGCCATCTGGATCCGGCAAGACGCAATTGTTGCTCAATTTATTAGTGAGATGGATGAAGTGGGATGATCAACGATGCTATGAAGTGTTAAAGGATTTTAACGAGAATGCATCAGAAATTAAGGGTGAGAACGCCATTGATTTTATAACTGATATTGACGAGGCACCATCCGTGGATGACCTTGATGGGAGCATTAACAATTTAGTTGTATACGACGATGTGATGTTAGACAATCAAAAAAACTCAGCTAGAATATTTTCCCGAGGCAGGCATAAAAACACCGACGTGATATATGTCACTCAACGATACACTCAGATTCCAAAAGTGATCAGAGATAACTGTAATATTCTAGCTGTGTTTAACGGCGTTGATACACATACGTTACGAAATATTTGGCAGACATGGTGTTCCGATATGGACTTTAATAAATTTAGAAATTTCTTTAGTAACGCTCAGTCAACCCCGCATGGATTTATAACAATAAATTTACATGATCCTCGGACACGATATCGTATCGGACTTGATCAAATATTTGGTTGAAATAAATTATTAACCCATAGCAGCAGGGGGGGGATCACATAACGACGAGACCGTATTTTGACTAAACGATGGAAACGGCCTTGGAGTATGATTTGCGAAAAACTTATGTTTCGAGCAAGTAATCCTTTTCTTGGTTGTAAAAGAAGGATTCGAATTAATTCTCTCGAGATGTTTCTTAGATTTAGAGCAAATGATGTCTGGAGCAAATGTCCGATTCGCCCCCCCCCTACTGCTTTGTTTATAATCATATTCTCGACATCAACATTAGCATTACCAGCATTATTCTGTGGTCGTCTTACAAAAAATTGATTTCCTCCAGCGGTATTTTTAACATCCTTAGCAAACATCATAAAAGGACCCGCGGATCTTGTATAATCATCAGAATATCTCGCTAACACGATTATTGTTGTAGCCACATCAACATCGCGATATATCGACTCAATCTCTTTTCCATCCATGAGATATCTTGCACTCTCAAATAGCGCCATGATACCATTATTGACAAACCCGACTTGAGTAACAACTGGATACGGTGCTGGTACAGCAGGAGTATCAGCAGCTGTTACAAGTTCTCCTTCTACTTCGAAAAAACGCTTCAGCGGGTAGAAAGTATTTACTGGTATCATGAACTTGAAGTTCAATTCTTGATCGACTATTTCAGTCTATTGCATGATAGGCGTAATATTGATCATCGCGTACAGAATCATCCTTGGGGACTGGGGCGTCTATATCAAACGCTGGATCAGGTGACCGTTTAAACATTTTATTCTATTTATCAAAGTCTAAATCGCGATTTTCACCTGCGAATTGGACATTGCTAGCAATTTCACACTAGCGTGAAAATCCGTAGGATTTTCCCCGTCGTGCTTGTAAGCCACTTCGCGCTATCATATTTGCGATGTTGCTTTGGTCGTTGGTGTATGACGGAATCACCAGCGACGCTAGTTTTTGATCTACTGCGTTATTTATAATTTTACTAACACTCGCAGGCATCTCTGCTGTAGACGGTAGTTTTCCCGGTTTCCTTCGCCGCCGAACTAGCGCTGTTAATTTATCCTTCGCGGCTGAAAACGCTTTCCCGGCAAGATCTCCAACAGCACTAATACCCTTATCACGAATAACATCAATGGCTTTCATCGATAATTGTTTTGCTAGCGGCGCCACTTTTGGAGCTATTCTGGCAAATAACCCCGCAATTGTATTACCGAAACCATCACCAAAGTACGCGCTATAAACCGGAAACCGCGAGTTTACTACATAGACGCTGGCTGGTTTGTCATGGTTGTAGTGTATGATCATCTTATTTAAATGATATTTATCTAATTGTAAAATTGCTAGCAATTTTCATCGTAAACTATTTCCAATCCAAAGGATTTTTGACTTAGTCGCTGTGGTAACCATCCGTAGGATTTACCACTAACTCATCAATGAAATCTCGGTATCGACCAATGTTCATGATACCGCCGGCAAATAACCGCCTGCATATATCAGCTGCTTCATTGATTATTTTCGGTGAGTTATTTCCAGCTCGTTTCCCTCCGATGAGAACTTCTAATCGTGCTATATCGCTGAGAACATTACCAGGACATTGAATTGATACCCCACTTGGGGTCCCACTGGAATCTTTGGAAATTGCTGGCAATTTCTGGGAAAATCTTTTTCCGCTTGATTTTTTAGTTGTACCAGTTGCTGAATCCATTTTTTCTAAATCCGTACTTTGTAAATAATTAAATTCATCATTATCATCATCTCGATTCAATGGTCCAAGCGAAGTTTCTTTTGGTTTTTTAGGTGAAAAAGACATTTTCTTTGAAGGTTGCTGTCGCTTTCTTTGCAATTTTTGTTTAAACTCTTCATGTTGTTTATACACTGTACCCACCGCATTGATATATACTATGTATGATGTATTTGTTGTGTCAATTTGACTTTTGTTAGTTTTGATTTTGTAGAATACATCAGCCCAATGAGATATACTTATAATGTAGTTATGATGTTCTGGTTTCAACATTTTTTTTCTGTTTTTATAAATCGCAATAACAAGCGGATTAAGTTCTGGTCGATCGGTCTTATCAATTGCTGCTAACCCTTCCTCGTTAAATCTCGCGCGTAGATCATCTACTTTTCTTTTTGATTCAGGTGATTTACTAACATGAAGTTTTTATACATCTTGTTTTGTTTGTTCAGTTTCCGCTGCTATTTTTTCGAGTTCACCAATAAGAGATTTTCCCGTAGTATCGGGAATATCTCCGTAAATAGCACGCTCTACCCCCTTCGTTGCTGTGGTTATTGGTTTAAACAACTCTTCAGACCCCGCAGCAAAATCCGTTTGTAAATTCTGTCTAGCTTGCAGTTTATTCCTGACAGAGTCGCGGATTGGTATATACTTTTCGATCGCGACCAGTCTCTCACGAGCCAATCGGGTCGTTAATGCTTCATTAACCATTATTGAAATTGTAAACAATTTTCCAATTTGAATCTCGAAGAGATTTCAATGTACATGCAGTGATTTTTCAATTAAGTGAGAAAATTCTACGAGAAATCCCATACAAAATCGACCATTTGACCCTACTGAAAAATTTTGGTCGTTTTTGTCGTTTTTTGGTCGTTTTTGACCGATTTTTGGTCGTTTTTAGTCAGTTTTTGTGATTTTTTATAATTTTCTACTCAAAGTCATTCATAAGTGAAAAAGTCTACGAGAAATCCCATGCAAAATCGACCGTTTGACCGTAAAATTTCTTTGAAATTTTCAACTGAAACCACTGGAAAATCGACCAAAATCAGACAAAAAATAAGCATAATAAGTTAAAAACGGTCAAAATCAGTAAAAAAATAGCAAAAATCATTCAAAAAACGATTTACTATGAAAATTTATTTCAGTAATAAAAAATTATTTACTATGAAAAATTATTTCAGTAATAAAAAAATATTTTTCTATGAAAATTTACAACTTCCTAGGATACCGTCCATGGAGGTTTGTAGTACTCAAAGTCATTCTTGAAATCTTTGATTGGAAACTCAAAGAGTTTCAAGTGAAAAATCTTCGATTGGAATCTCGAAGAGATTCAGGGAAAAGTCTACGGGAAATCCCATGCAAAATCAAACTTTGACCCAACTGATAAAAAACATTTTTGGTCGTTTTTGTCGTTTTTTGTTCATTTTGACCAATTTTTGTCAGTTTTTGGTCTAAAACATCATTAAAAATGATTTTTGTGAAAAAGTCTACGAGATATCCAATGCAAAATCGAACATTTGACCGTAAAATTTCTTTGAAATTTGCAACTGAAACAACTTTAAACCAGTCAAAAAATAACCAAAATCAGTCAAAAACGGTCAAAATCAGTCAAAAAACGGTTTACTATGAAAATTTATTTCAGTAATGAAAAAATATTTACTATGAAACATTTTTTCAGTAATAAAAAAATATTTTACTATGAAAATTTACAACTTCGTAGGATACCGTCCATGGTTTTACTAACAATTATCCGAATGGGATTTCTCATTTTGTTCAATTAACAATCTAATATTTCTGATTTTTGAATTAATTGTTCTTTTTACTTCATACTGTTTCCCTAATTCTTTTCTTATTCTCTCCACGATAGTATATAACGGGACAAATTTACTGACGTCGTCACAGCATAACAAGGAGTCACGGATAGAATTCTGAATTCGTTTGATTAGTGCATATTGTTTGGGTAACACGTATTTGTTATTGTTAGCGCCGTATTCAATATCCTGCAAGTCAGACATAATTTGATCGCAGTCTAAATTATCCGATATGTAAATCCGTTGAGATTTCAAATTTAAAATTTCGGTTATCACATCATTGATATTTTGAGAATTCATATTACTAATAATTATATACTTCTAATTGTTATATAAACAAATTTAATTTTTTGTCCGGTCTTTTTTGAAATCACAGATCGATAAATTCCCTCTGCAACTTTTCGTACAGAAGGTGGACAAATATCGAAATATCTACCGGCTTCATTCATTGATTGAAATACTATTTCTTCGTTATTCGTTGTGTTAAAAGATCTTACGAGTCTTTTCCCAATTGATTTATAAGTACCAGTTCCTCCTCGTTTGGTATTCTCACTCTGTGTAACAACTTCTAGATTATCTAATTTGTTATTCTTAGGATTGGAGTCAATATGATCGATAACAAAACCATCTTCGATCAATCCATGGAAACATTCATACACGAAACGATGGCAGTAATAATTCTTCCCTCCAGCGCTAAACATCAAATACCCCAAACCATTGTCAAAACCGACTGGCTTCTTCAGTCTATGGTTTCTGATAATACCATCAGGGGAAGACTCATAGTTTACAATCAGGGGATATGGTCGGAATTCTTGGTTCATTTGTATACAAATACTATTTGTCTAATTCATTGTTTGGTCGAATGATTACACTAGGAAATCTTTCGATGTAGTCTTGGGGTGTTCTTATGATTTTGTCCTTGACAGAGTCAAGGATACTGACTTTGTCAGCATTAAGGACGCTGTCAAGGTCAGGGTCAAGGTCATTGATGGATTTTTTGATGGAGTTTTTAACGGAATCTTTGATTCTTTTGTCATAATAACGCTTCAATTATCTGTATCGTTTGCCACCGCAACTAAGATACAATTGTGATTTACCACGCACCCCTACCCCACATCGAATACAAGGAATAGGACCAAGGCTTCCACGTCGAACACTTTGCATATGATATCCACAGAACTCCTTTCTGCATGATTTGTTACACGGAGTTGTTGATCCAATCATAAGCCATTTGCAATGATTCATTATACATAATTCTTCTATTTAAATACTTGTTTTAATTATAGCATGAAGGAGTTTGAGAGATTATCGAAAATTACACCCTGGAAAAATGCTAATTCTTGATAGAACTATGATAACTAAAATCAGAGACTGTTTTAATGAATTCAAGCGTGATGGAGCATCTCATTGTTGGTCGACATTTCGAATTGATGGTATCGTTGACGCTACCATGAACGATAAAAACGAGGCAGTGATAATTTCACATCTTTCGCGGAAAAGGTATTTTTTTAGAATAAAATTCATTATCCGTTCAGACACTGGAGATTGGATTATTCGTGATAAATTTGAACCAATTCTCAAGGACAAGAAAACTGTCACTGTGAGTCAAGATTCCAAACCAGGAATTTTGACTGGAATTGACAAACCGTACTACGAAAGATCTTATCCTGTAACAGCAGTTGTTTACGGGATATATCCGTTAAATGATAAGCCGAGTATTAAAAAGCTAAAAACCATGAAACTGACTTCGTCATCAGTGGCTTTGCCACTCAATTGTGTAGCAGAACGAATAATAGAACACTTCACAAATGCATCCCGGGGAATAAATTGACTGATCTACGACAACAAAAATAAATGACTGGGAATTAACAGTTAGGAAAAACGGAGCATCGATTCAGGATATACCTGAATTAGATAAATCATTAAGATTTCCAATATCGGTAATGACGATAACCGGTGAAGTATTATACGAACCGAAATATAAATCACAAGGAGCTCCAATCAAAATTATTGATCATAACGAACACGCATGGATACCTGGGGTAACAATACTCTCGCGAAATAGAACAATAAGGTATATACCCGAAGAATTTTCCGCTCCAGAATTCTCTGAGAAAAAATTGTTCGATTTTATTCACCTGTTGAGTAAAAACGATCATGTATCAGTGTGGTTACTTCACAGCGCCGAAAACCCCGAGGGCGGATTCGATCAGTCTGTAAGACCCAGTGGAGAATTATACCTCACTGAAGCCCTCCAACAGGCAATGAAAACACTAGCTAGTAGTTTCTCGGAGAGTTTCGACGACGAACAATTATTAACAAACTGTTTTACAATTTCGTCGGTTGCAGCTCATTTTGCAAGAAAGAAAAACTCGTGGAAACCAACGCGAGCTGAATTTCTCACAGACATCAAATCAAGTTGTATAGAATATAACCACGGTGGATTATGGAATACAAAATACGACCGTGAAAGTATTATTACAGTTGATATAGTCGCGTGTTACCCAGGGAGTTTTCTAGATATTTTAAACGATTTGGACATCCCATACACGAGATAACCCGTTTTGCAATTAATGGACCACTGCGTGATTTTGATTTAACCGGATTCGCTCGTGTGGTGTCATTTGAATTAGCTACAGGACTTCATCCGTGCTGTTACGTTTGGATTGGTAGACACATGTCTGTGAAACACTGGATGCCAATAGTGCTGTTACGGTATATGATCGATTGTAGGATGTTAAAATCGCTGATTGTCAGTGAAGCGATTATATCCTATCGAGCTCAGACGGAAGTCTGGTTACCACAACCTGAACATCTAGATAGTATAATCAGCGAACAACGAAACCAGTTTCCTGATCTCGACGAAGAATATATCGTGAAATGGTCCAAACAGTTATTTGAAATCAGAAACAAAGACGCAAAAGATCTTGGTAGAAGAATAATCGGTAAATTCACTCAAGGTGGCAAATACGACAATAACAGATATTCTTCACGATTGATTATAGTTAGCGCTGATTACGATTTTATAATCGCGGATATTACATCTAAGGGTATATACGTCGATCGTAAAGACGCTTTCTAGTCCGATGGAACAAAATTTGGTACAATTGTTACTTACGCAGACGGAGAAAATCTTCAGTATACACATTTGAGAGCATATATGCTGGCTTATGCTTCTATCAATTTATTTTCGATGATAAATAGATTTCCTGACACCGCAGTTAGAGTAGCTACTGATTCATTTATACCAATGCGAAACACAGCGAAGCAGTGGCTGAATTTATTAGCGGTAGCAACGAGAGTTGGGGATCATGGAGAATTAAAAAAGAAATACCGTGTGATTATTCCGAATCAGCAGATGTTACGATTGAGGATAAATATTTGAGCGGCGATAAAATATCAGAGCGTTATAACGCACCGGAGATATCTGATCCAATATGTAGAAGTAAAACAGATTATTAAACGGCTGTGGTGGGTCAGGAAAGACGACTCGTGCGATTGAGTTATTTCGTAGAAACGCTAGCGTTTCCAAATCAAACATGATTGTGCTAACACCGACACACAGACTAGCAAGAGAAATGAAACAACGAGGGGTAAATGCTTGTACTTATCACAGTTCCTTTCGATGGAAAGGTGACGTATGGACTCCTGCACGAATGGGCGAGAAATTTATTCCTGAAGTCATAATTTGGGATGAGATATGCACGGTGTCGTTAGATATATTACAAAAATTTCTCGATTGGTTATTGCACGAGAACACAAAAGTCGTCATGTGCGGCGATCATGGCCAACCACCACCATTTGTCGGTTTATCACCGCATGATTGGCTAAAGAATTTTGTAGACTATTATGAAGAAATTAACACCGATCATAGAGCACTTGATGAACAATTACGCGAGTTCAAGAAACTAATTAGATTACAACCGGATAGAATTCAATGTGAGATAGCGCGTGAAATAATTTCAAAAACTCCCATGGAGGAATTTTGGGAAACATGGAGACCAAACGATTTGATAATCGCAAGTAGAAAAATAGTCAGATGAAGTTATTTGAATTGCATAAAGAAAAAATTTACAACACTTCCAGTACCGTTATGATATAGGCCTTCGGATACACGAAAACAGAATATTGAAGTTGATATTCCAGGACAGAGTGAAAAGCAGAATTTAATGTTAAATGATATTGTACTGGTTGATATCAGCGTCGTCGTCGAAGATGCACTGCGTGCTGATAAATCCCCATGGACGCTAGGTTACGCAGCGACGATACATTCTTCACAGGGATTGACTATATCGGATACAATTGTTTGGATAGTAGATAATCACATCGAGTGGTCAAATTTAGTCTATCTTGCAGTATCCAGAGTACGAAGAATAAATCAACTTCGAAGAATTGTTCTAGACTATAACGACACTACAATAAGTGATATTGTTGATAATGATATAATCAGAAAAGAACTTTCTGGTAATAAACAACAAGACAAAAAAAATAGAGAATTTGATATTGATGCCGAATTAATAATTATGCTGAAGCAACAACAGAATAATCACTGCGCGAGTTGCAATTGTATAATGCTTTGGTGTTGGTCGTATAAAGATCCTCGACAATTTACCGTAGACAGAAAAGATAGCAGTGTAGGTCATACCAGGGATAATGTGATGCTGATTTGTCTTGAATGCAACAGACGAAGAGGTACTAGTTTAGACCACGCGGTGGTAATTGAGTATCCTCGGGTATCACTTGCAATTGTTCACGAGTAAATCCTCGCTGAGGAGCGGTCAAATCCAATCTATAGATTGCTGGTCTACCCGTGGATCGTGTTATACTAGATATTTTATGCGCGGTAACACTCCAAATAGGATCAATAGCCGTTTTTGTGCCACCTTCAAGCTCTTCTGGTTCGTATAAATACCTAACAGTGACATTACCGAGTATTGGCTGGGAAACGCTAGCGTTTCGTGGTTGTGGTATATACTTCTTTTAAATCGCGTTGTTAGCTTTCATGTTGATTGTTCGAGTAATCTCATTATTTAGCGCGGTAATTACAGCTGATAATCTCTTGACCCATTCACGGGATCGTTTATCCTGAATGAATTCCTTTGCGTATTGATATCCAAATAACCGCTCAGCAAGTGTCCGATTAAACCGTTCAACAATTGCCTGATCGCGATGTAGTGCAGTATGCCCTCATGTGATGGTGACATTATGATGTTTCATTGTTGATAGAACCGCACCCTGAAATTCCTTGCCAGGATCAACTTGTAAAAGATTTGGCCAGCGCAGAGGACCCCTTCGATAAATCCTTTCAAATGCAGAAGCTACTTCAGTGGCCGACTTTGTTTTCAACGGTTCTGCTTGTATGTATCGACTCGCAATATCAACTACAGTTAACGCGTATTTGTAACCACAATCATGCGGTAAAAATAATAAATCAGCTTGGGTACGATAACATCAAAATGTGAAAAGTTAATTTGTTTATGCGGTGGTAGAAAAATTTCCCATATTGCCTGTTTGGATAACCAATTAGCCGCGGTGGTATATTTCACCGATGCTGCACTAGCGAGTTTACCAATTGTTGCCTTACCCCTCCAGTATCCTTTTGGAGAATAGTAAATACATTCCATGTTGTTATTAATTACCGGCACCTAACATCAATTTACCTTTCATCGCTGATTTTATTAACCATGAAGCCAATTTTTCTTTGAAAGATTTATCAGTGATAGAATTCAACGCGTGAATTAATTTCACATCTGCGATATGTCTGTGTTGGAGATTGCTGCTTTTATAAGCGACATCATGAGCATGACATGCTTTATCAATAGCGTTTATTGGTTCTTCACCGGGTTTGGGTTGGTTTTGATCGTCGAGTCTAATATCGAGTCTGGTTCCGGGTCCACAATAACTATACCCTGGAAGGTGTTTTTCTCCTGGATACTTTGCCCATGGTGTTCCTGGGAGTTTAGTTAGCTTGGCTGCGATATCACCTCCTCGTTTTTTTTTTAAATCATCAGAAATGCTAGCATTTCCTGCAGATCTCATAGAAACGAATCTAAATTTCTTTGTATTGCATTGTACACACTTACCATAAAGTGCTGATCGGTTATTTTTAGTTGTAATCGTCGTCAAGTCATCTGTGCCAGTACGCGCCTTACATTTCACACAATATATATCCATAATATATATATATAAGGACATGAATGTAATTGATTATTCAGCTACCCGACGACGAGAACCTATCAAACACAATGCGATGTTGCCGAATTCAATTAGAATGATTATAATCGGACCATCTGGAAGCGGCAAGACACAACTGCTACTTAATTTAATAACGAGATGGATGAAATGGAACAAATTGTATTTAGTATCCCCGAGTGTAGACAATCAGAGAACGTGTTAAAAGATTTTAATGACAAAGCAGTAGAAGAATCCGGCGAGGGTATTATTGAATGTATAACTGATATCAAGAACGCACCGAGTATTGATTCCATCGACGGAAGTATTAGCAATTTAGTCATATATGACGATATTATGTTAGACAATCAAAAGAATCCTGCTAGGATATTTTCCAGAGGCAGGCATAAAAGCACTGACGTGATATATGTCACTCAACGGTACACTCAAATACCAAAAGTGATCAGATATAACTGCAATTTATTGTGTGTGTTTAACGGAGTAGATACTCATACGCTACGAAATATTTGGCAAACTTGGTGCTGCGGTGATATGGATCATAATCGACTTAGAAATTTCTTTATTCACGCTCAGTCAATCAAACACGGATTTGTGACGATAAATTTATCAGACCCACGGACGCGATATCGTATCGGACTTGATAAAATATTCCGTTGAAATCCTAAAAGGATTTTAGCCCCATAGCAGCAGATGCGGCGACAATTTCGTCTTCGAGGAATTTGCCTCGTCGACGCTTTTTTTTAACGCTTCATTGGCAAAATTTTATTCTTCCCCAAGAGGTTTCGAAAAACCCCTAATTTGACAAATAGGGCTTTAAAATCGTTAAAGCTCCATTTGGCAAAAGGAGACTTAAAATGTTTTGCTTAAAATCTACCCCAATTAGAGAAGTCTGATTCGCCCTCTCTGCTGCTAGTAAACACTCCATGACGATAATAATTGTTTTAGGTTCAAACACCATTTTTCAGCGTATGATAGGCGGCCAGTGTAATTCTTGTAGAAAGAACCCGACAAAGCCCGTGTTTGCACCAACGATTCACTGCAGGCTACTGCACTGCACGACTTCTCACATGCAACCCAGAGACTAAAGCCAACGCTGACAGAAGTGAAATGGTAGTATTCGGTACAGGCGAGCGCTTTTGACCACTCACTGCTGCTAATGATAATTTCATATTGCTGCTGTTGATGAAGATAAATGATGATACTTTTTTTTCATGAAAATAATTATATGACCTTGTTCATTTTTTTTCATAAAAATAATTATATGTCCTTGGTACTTGATTCCACTGTGTATGATAGGGGTTCCTAAAACACCGAAATACACTGAAAAGCTGAAATACACATGTATTTACATGTTCTCTCTGTGTATCGGTTTCCACACACATATTATTTTGTTTTTGTTTGAATAATAATAATAAGCAAAATAAAATAAGATTAATGTGATTTTGATCAGAATAATCTACTTTTTTCCCATTTATAGCACAATTATTGTAATGATGTCACTTGGTCGTACTTGATTCGACAGACCTGATACATGGCGAGTTAATATATACACAGAGTGAAAGGGAACAGTATCGAAGTATCAACAGTATTTCCTGACATTATATTACATATTTAATATAACTTCTTTTAATGATATAGTTTTTTGAAAAGTAAATAACATTTAATTTAACTTTTGTTTAAAAGGTTTCCAAATATTTGGCATATATATATATATATATATATATATATATATATATATATATATATATATATATATATATATATATATATATATATATATATATATATATATATATATATATATATACTAGTTATGATGATATGACAATTTGTTGTATGGGTGAAGCTATCAAATGTGGGAAACCAACACTGCTCCAATCACTGCACGAACTACTTTGCCTCTGCTGGGAGGAAGGAGCAGTCCCCTAAGACATGCGTGATGCCACAATTTTGACCCTTTACAAAAACAAGAGCAACCGAAGTGACTGCAATAATTACAGAGTGATCTCGCTTCTGAGCATCGTTGGTAAAGTGTATGCCCGCATCATACTTAACAGGCTGCAGTTGCTGGCAGACCGTGCGGCTTCAGAGCATGCATGTCGACAACAGACATGATCTTGTCTTTATGACAACTCCAAGAGAAGAGCAGAGAGCAAGGTCAACCACTCTACATGATGTTCATCGACCTCACCAAAGCCTTTGACTTGGTCAGCAGAAAGGGCCTTTTTTAAGTTCTCAGTAAGGTCGGTTGCCCTTCAAAACTCCGCAGCATGATAATCTTTTTCCATGCAGATATGAAAGAAACAGTCCTGTATGATGGATCTTCCTCAACCTCCTTCCCAGTTAACAGCGGTGTGAAGCAGGGCTGCGTTCTGGCACCAACCCTATTCGGAATTTTATTCTCCTTGCTTCTGTCCTACGCCTTTGACTCGTTCACTGATGGCACATATATACACACCAGGTCAGATGGGAGGCTGTTCAACCTGGCACGACTGCGCTCAAAGACGAAAGTGAGGGCTCTGCTCATCAGGAAGATGCTTTTTGCAGATGACGCAGCTCTTGTGGTACACACTGAGGAAGCTCTTCAGAGACTGGGAGACCGTTTTGCTGATGCCTGCATGCAGTTTGGACTCAGCATCAGCCTGGAAAAGATAAAGGTCAGCGTACAAGATACCACCATTGGCCTTACAATAAAAAAATCAACGGTGTCACCTTGGAAGCAGTCAACAACTTTACCTACCTGGGATCAACCATCAGCAACACTCTCTCCCTCGATAAGGAGCTGGACAGAAGGCTTGGAAATGCAAACACCATCATGTCACGACTGACCAAGAGGGTGTGGGAAAACAACGCGCTGACAGTGCAATCCAGTCAAAGTTTACCAAACCTGCATTCTCAGCACCCTTCTATATGGAAGTGAGACCTGGAATACCTACATGAGGTAAGAGCGCCGGCTCAACTCCTTCCATATACGGTTTCTTAAACGCATCTTGAAAATCAGCTGGCAAGACCGTGTCCCAATCTGCGAAATCCTACAGCGTCCAAACACCCACAGCATGTTCTCCCTTCTGAGCAAACGTAGCCTTCGACGGCTGGGACACATCCAACGCATGGAGGATGGGAGGCTGCCAAATGACATCCTATATGGACAGCTGGCCACTGGCACAAGAAGAGTCGGCCGCCATTCACTCCGTTTCAAGGATGCATGCAAGAGGGACCTGAAGGCATGTGACATCGCACCTGATGGCTGGGAAGTGCTGGCCGAGGACAGAGGCACCTGGGGACTGACAGTAAGTAAAGGTATCTCAGTCGCTGATACGAGTAGAGGTCAGTTGGCAGCAGAGAAACGTATCAGAAAGGGCCACGTGACAGCAACCACAGCAACTCGGGCTTCCCAGCATGTCTGCACAAACTGCAAGAGGGACTGTCACTCGCGCACAGGTCTCCACAGCCACAACAGACGATGCCAACAACCCAGAGACAGATGAACCCCCAAGGGCGCTATCCGCACGGTCTCCCGAGACTAAGGCGCCAATGATGATGATGATGTATGGGTGTTAAGAAAGTCTATTTTTGGACATATGTGAACGTTGATTAGTCATACATGTTTGAATAGTAATGAAAAGCAAAATAATTTAAGTTTATATGAATCCTTTATTTCTTACTTGATTTGACATATATGATAAACGGCGAATTGAAATACATACACAAAGTCAAAGTGAAATGTAACAAAGTACCAAAGTGTATAAGATAGTACATATGCAAGAGTGGGATTAATCCTGTGAGCGTAACAAGCCACGATATATGATGATAGACAAAGACAACTCAGGTAAGCAATTAATCCGATAGTATTCAGGATTATGCTCCTCTTAAAAATACAACTACAAGTCATGTGCACAAGATAAGGTAAAATAAACCTAACCTAAAGCAATGAAATATACGATATTATGACGACATCTCTGGTTCATGTTTAGCATTTTTAGCTATAATTATCACAGTTCATACATTAATGTTTCGTGTCCTTTGTCCAGGTTTCGGTCAATTAGTCCTTGGTTCAACAACAGTTGTCTGACTGTCCGTGAAAATCATGTATTTTGTGTCTATGTCGATGTGGCGTTTGAACAAGTATGTGTTGTTGTTCTATTATTTCTATCCAGTCTGTTTTTCTCAAATCAAATAGTTTATGACTGTCGGCAGGCCGGAATTATCCAGTGCATACTAGAGCACTCCTCAGATTTCTGAATTTTCGGGTTACTAATTCATGTGTTAGTTGCACATATTCCGTCTGCGTTTTCTTCTTCCATTTAATTATCTGTTTTTGAACGTGGTTCGTGGACTCACAGTTATTATTTTTCTACATGCGGTCTATCTGATAGATTCTTAATGGATTAATGACTTTTAGTTTCATATTTGTCTTTAGTTTGTTTTACGAATGTACCTCCCATGTTTTAGAAAAACATCATGATGTGAGTACCGTTGTCAGAAAGCAAATAGTTGGATTCATGGGATGCACCAGCAAATGTATCCCATACACCACAATCGTCTGAAAAAGAACTTTTGCCATTATTCTACCTCATCTCGAGGTTGTTCGCATTATTCACAATGAAATATACATTTTCTTACAAACCACATGGAATGCATTCTACTCTTGAATATGATTTTAACAAAAATTCCACTGATTTTCCCATGTCAAGAAAATGACACTGGTCTAATTTGCCTTTTGCTGGATGTTTGTGTGTGTCATTTCCGTATTTTACCTCGTTGTGTGTCAGTGACTTCGTTGATTATATCTGTATGTGACTCGTTACTAACGTGTTTTGCCGTCATGTCAGAATTAACAGAAGAAACATCTACTGAGCCATCTAAGGATTCGTCGACATTTACAATGACCATATGCTCTTTGTTTTCATATACCAAAGGCACAAAGTGATTGGGTATAAACCCGTTAGTTCTTTCTGGGACATACATTTGAGTCCACATTATGCCTCCTGCGGGAGATGCGGATTGGTTCACTGCCCTTCCAACAACCTTACGATTAAAAGGTTGTGACTCGGCTTGTAACTGTGGCGGATAATAAGAACGAATGGGTTTGGAGATGCCGGCACGTAGTTCATAAATGTACGCCATTTCAGAGTAGGAACCAGCATCAATAGCGTATTTCACAAGCTTTGAATAGTTACTAACAACGATGTGATTACCACAGCTCAAATCTACATAACTGTTGGATTTTTCATCATAGTAAATAGAATTCAAAATCACTTATATTGTATTTCGTAGTCGCATTAATTCGTGAAGGTTTTCTGAACCAGTCAGTGCTCTAGAAACTGCATCTATATAAAAAGTTACAATCACCACAAACTGACATTGGTACAAGTTCCCGTAAAATTGCTGGATTAAACATTTTTTAAATTTCCACATAAACTGCATATTTCGCTCCATATGTGCTTTGATTCTGGAATCAAAATCCCGTAGGTGATGAGCTTACTTTCTGACTTCGCAGCACTGGTCAGGGCATTCTTTTCCCTCAAATGAAAAGCTGTCAGCAGATTGGAAATATAATTTTACAGAGTCATTTTAATTGAAATTATTGTTTGCTTTACCTTACAACTTACGTATGCATAGTCACATCCGCTATCAAAATCGTGGCCGTTTCTTTAATATGCTGGACATTGTTATTCTAGTTTGAATAAAAAATGTGATCACGGGAATGACAATAAAGGATATGCAGTTAATTAAAAGTGAATAAAAGAACGTGTGCAGGACACATTGAGGAAGGTATATTAATTGATTAAGTATGGCGAAAAGGCAAGATTGGCCAGACAAAGGCTATGTACATTTAGTTTAAATCATTTATTTTATGAAACTTTGTAAATTGCAATTACAAACGGGGATTTAGTAGAACGCATGAGCATATTAGAGTCCTTACTCCCCAAATGGTAAGTGCAAATATAAACAAAGAATATTAACTGTAAAATGCGATTTGAATCAATACATTCGATATTTGATTTGTTCTTGCGCAGGCAATAATAAAACATTGTGATTTATTTTTCTCAACTGAAGTACGCTTGAAAATAAGTAAGTCATTCAATTTAAATGAATAGAACATTAATAATGTACTGAATGGACAGACTATATATATGGATATATAGAGAGATACAGGAAAGGTATGTAACTGTCGCAAACACATACATTCGATTCAATGACAAAAAACGGCACTAATAAAATATTTATTTGAAGAATAATAACGACAAAAAATATGTCATTCATCAAGGTATCTGTTTATCTATCAAAGAGAGACATAAATTTATATTGCTACTGTAAGGCTTGTCATGCATCATATACATCTCAATTGAAAGAACACGTCGTGCAAATAAACGCCAAGTAATCGAGAGACCATGAACTCAAGTCTTTTGAACAACCACTGTGGACCCATTGTCGACAGTTTGTGCACTGCAAAGTATCATTTTTACATTCACTGGAACAAATAAAACATGGATATTGATCCATCCTTGTTGCGTACGTTTGTGTATGTGATAATATCAGTATTGTATAACGCTTGTATATCAAAACATGTACTTCTCAGTTATGAAATGTGTGCATAATCAAATTAGGGTGTGATTCCTTTAAGAGAGCAATTAACGAATAATGACAACGTTGAGCAAAAGGGTGCCTTTTCATTAATGTGCGCGACATTTGGCTGTAACTTGAGCAAACAATGGGTTCAAAGGGATGACAATAAAGTGTGTGCAGTCAATTCGAAAATGAATTAAGCGACTTAAAAGATGACTTAAGTCGACTTTCACTGTCCGTTCCAAATTAAGCAACTTACACAAAAAAGATTGTTTTCTTAACTTGAATAAGAAATGAGATTGTACGGAGAACAATAAATGTATTTGCAGTGAAGCCAATTAAAACATTAATTAAGTGACTAGAAACAATATGAATTAGCCTACTTACACCGTCCGTTCTGGAGATTACATTCGGTCCGGAACGATCAGTGTTATCAAAACATCACTGTTCCAGAACGCTCAAACTATCCAAAAAAGTACGACCAATTGTCGCGTGCTATGACTAGGAAAAAGTAAACAATTCGTATCAAAATCAAATAAATCATATTTTATTTATATTATTATTAATGCAAAATAGAAAATAATGTTTGTGTGGAAACCGATATAAACAGATAGAACATGTAAATACATGTGTATTTCGTGTTTTTCCCCAGTTTATTTCGGAATTTCTAGTAACCGTGAGGGATATTAATTACCGAAATCAATCTTGAGAAAAGTAAGCAAAAGCTGCACCAGTTAGTCTTTAGTTCTGGCTTAGTTTATATCTATACTTATTGTTTGTTTTATATGTTAAATAGCAAAACCTACTATTACCTGCACACATTAAATCATATGGTTGTATATAATTTGTATCCCGTTCTATTTCTCATATTTTGATACTGATATTTTCTCAGAGTATTGTAGTATGCGGAGTTGGTGTTATACAGTAGGAAACGCGCTACCATAGATCTTGTGACGCATATAGCGCGCTACCTTGTAACATCATCAGCATTGTGCTCTAGGTATAACGGTACCAATTGCGCATGTCCAGAAGGGAGGTGCTTAAGGTGTAGGGTCCATTGTATTCAGAAATAAACAACAACACAATCTTTGATTGGTGGATTATGTAAGAGTTGTACTTTCTGTTAGGCTTCAAAAATAGTTTAGCCTCTTGGCAACATGTGAATTTATGTTAATTCCTATATAGATCATATTTTGTATTTTTATGATTTTTTGAAAATGTCATAGACATGACTGAAAATAAGTATGTTGTGACTAGATAACTCATACCCCTGTCTACTTCCAGCAGAGTTATCTCTCTTAAATGCAATGGAGTACCTGGTTTTGTCATCATCAAATTGACAATCTAACATTGTTCTCTATAAGAGTGTGTGAGATGCACGCTAAATTAGGATAAAAAATATATTTATCTCTCCAAATATTAGCATTGAGGTCTATGGAAAAACAATTGGTACCGTGATACCTAAAAGGTAATACCAGCTTCACAGTGTATCCATAGCACCGAGTATACATAGCCACCATTTATATACTGTCATAGTGTCATTTGGTTAAACAATGGATATTGAGAAGTTTTTGTCTAATATTGATAGACTTTTACATAGAAAATGTATAAAATCTTCAGAAAATAGGACACATTAGCTTTGGAATGGGGCTTTTGTAACTATACATATAGCATATATAGACTGATGGCTTTGTGCTTGTGTAGTCAGCTTTAAGATAGCATACAAGCAAAAAAAATAAGTTTTGTAAAGTTAATTTAGTTAATTTTAGCCAAATATTGACTATTTTATGCGCAAAAGATGAATAATAATGGATAAAAAACAACTCTCTTGTTCTTCTAAAGCATGTTATAGACCAGGATAGAGAACACTACTGGTCCTCTTGTAGATAGTTCACTTGTATCATAAAGAATATTCTGCTATGAGTATTTTAGGTAATTTATTAAAGATATGGTATTCCTTCCTATTTTGATTTGAATTGTCCTGCTCTAAATGTCTTTTTTTTTGTTGTAAACTTTTGTGCCTTGAAAAATGAACATGCGATTCCTTAGTTAGATAATCATTCTTGAGGTCTCTACTACATATAAAAGCCTGGATTTTAGGTTCTCACTTTATCAGTAATGCATTTTTGGATAATTTAATTGCATTGAAGTTAATACATGTGTTCTTGAACTCATCTATATTACATGGATAATATATTGGAGGAAATAAAAAGACCACACCTTATGTATATCATTAAGTTATCTCCCTTACACCAGACATAAAATTTAAAAAGATGAAAACCCACAATTTAAGTTAATGTGTAAGAAAATCAATAGAAGATTTGTGAAGAATCATATTAGCCCTTGGTCTTGATGCAAATTGAACTAGAAGTACTTTAATAATTTTTCCCAGTAAAGTTTAAAAGTTTGAAAACTGATCAAACATGCTTTGTTTGGTTTAGGTATTTTTCTGTCTAACAGAAGCCCATTATTGTTAATTTCTTATCTAGAAGAAATATAACTTATACGCATCTATATTATCTACATTATTCACCCTTTTATATTAGCTAGGAATGAACACCATGTCACCTGATATTTGGTGCCTGTAAGGGATGTTATAGCACAGGTGCCTTTGAATTGTATTTGCAGCTATGGTCCACTGCCACCCTATATTTTCCAAGATAATGTTATCAAGCTCTCACTTTTCATTTTTCTCATTGGTGCTTTTGTCTCCTTTAATTCCATTATCATACGCTACATCTCCCATTTAGATACACACTTTCCTCCTGTTTTTAAATCCATTGGACTCACTATACTCATTGTAAAACTTGAGCCTTTTTCTGTATTTTAGTCCCCATTTTCACCCCCAAATCCAACATAAACACTTACAAAGCTGTTATCTACTTTATTTGGTGTCAGATTGGCTTATTACATCAACTGTATTCACTACACAAAGGAGGGAAGCTTTCTATTTGTATGACAAAGAGGCTCGGTAGCTTGACCTTTGTGTGAGGACTGGGGGTTACTGACCTCATTCATATGATGACACAGTAAAGTGTTCAAAGCTAAGACTTTATAATTATATTGGGCCATGTCCACCTGTCCCTGTTGTTACTTTCTGTGTTCATGAAACAAATATAAGTCCTTTACTTTAGATCAAAAGGTCTCTCTAAGAGTAGAACTGGTACATGCTAACTAGTGCATTGAACTTTGACCTTACTATTAAACAATATGACATAATGTGATTTATCCTCTATCACCAAAATGAAGTTCGATAAGTGCTAATATGAATAAAACACAACTCATAGTTAAAAGAATTCATTTTATTTCAAAAGATGAGTTTGATAGTGAAGCAAAGGTATGAAAACAAGAGTTCAAACAGCTCCATAACATTTCTATACACGATCATATAAAACATAGCTTAGTACCTTATAAAATTTGTTTTGACAAGCGAGACTAGGTACAAGTGTTACTTATATAGTCTCGAGCTATTTCACAGATTATTGGAAAAATCAAGGTTTGCTATAGGTATAACGGTACCAATTGCGCATGTCCAGGTGGGAGGTGCTTAAGGTGTAGGGTCCATTGTGTTCAGAAATAAACAACAACACAAGCTTTGATTGATGAATTATGTAAGAGTTGTACTTTCTGTTAGGCTTAAAAAATAGTTTAGCCTCTTGGCAACATGTGAATTTATGTTAATTCCTATATAGATCATATTTTGTATTTTTTAATTCCTATATAGATCATATTTTGTATTTTTTATGATTTTTTGAAAATGTCATAGACATGACTGAAAATAAGTACGTTTTGACTAGATAACTCATACCCCTGTCTACTTCCAGCAGAGTTATCTCTCTTAAATGCAATGGAGTACCTGGTTTTGTCATCATCAAATTGACAATCTAACATTGTTCTCTATAAGAGTGTGTGAGATGCACGCTAAATTAAGATAAAAAATATATTTATCTCTCCAAATATTAGCATTGAGGTCTATGGGAAAACAATTGGTACCGTGATACCTCTAGCACTGGAAGAAAAGAATCCCTTACCTTTCCCTCAAACGTTTTTGCAACAAATCTTCACATTTTCCACTTAAATCGCTCTAAAGTACAGACTGTAGCAAACGGAACCTAAACTTAATGTAATAAATATTCCAAAAGGCACAGATTTACGCATGTTTTAAGTTTCCGCCAGCGATCTTAGCAATGACAGTATCATAGCACAAGTAAGAAAGCCCACCGTGAGGAATATTCAGCAGACGATACAATAAAGAAGGAATGAATGGAGGTGTTTGCCAACAGGGATTTTCGTTGAAATGCAGGGAGTAGTACACTATAAGGATACGAAGAAATCTTGCATATGACAATACAATATTACATCAATGATTTATTACTAGTATTATTATTATTATTATTATTATTATTATTATTATTATTATTATTATTATTGCTATTAGTTTATATCCAGCCATCCGCTTGTGTGGCCAGCGTTATATAATATGGTTAAACACGTTTTCTAAGAACGAAAGAAAATGTAATTTATCAGGACTAAATTCTTTATATTTTCGAAAGAAAACATTCACGAGTTCCAGGATATTACCTATTACCTTATTTATTTATTACAATATGATATTTTTAATAAAATGATTTTCAATATTATTGAAATGATAGTCAATAATGCTTAGTTTTAACGATGGTGGGTTTGTTATTAGATGTTACACATTTACTCACGCACGTATCACGCTAAAAAGGGACAATGGCAGTTTCCACACAGAACTTGTTAACGCACTCCAACTACAATAGCGTGCTTATGGGTTCTATAGGAATTCTGCTATAAAACCTTCTGTAATAATAATATCAAGTAGATGATAATAATGACGACTCTTGTAATTGTTAGATAGTTATTATATTATACTAAATTTATATGCATTAATTATATGCAAATCCATTAATATAGGTATAAATGTCAGTAATTGTTTTGAAAATGTATGTTATATTAAGGTCTGTATCGAATTCCACATCTGACCGTCACCCCTGGTACAGAGGTGTTGTCCAAAATATAATGAAATACATTTGTAATGATAAGACGACGTATGCAAGTTATTTATTACAAGGGAATTGAGTAGTCACCCAGAATTAGTAACTACCACGCTTTTTCTTATCGTTAATTGTGTACCGTATTATTTTTTGTTAACAACAGAAATGTCCAACTGAAGATAAAGTTGAAATCTTTACTAAAATACTGTACAAAGAAGAATAATATGCTTACTGGTGAAAACAAAATACATTTAACATGGCCTGTGTGATTTACTAAAATAATAATAATAAAGATGACTATAACGATAGCACCTCTACTACGATTGTAACTGTCAGATGCTTTAAGTGGAGTTTACTTAAGGTCAGATATATAATTCAATGAATAATAAAACGTTTTTTTTAACGACGATTGTAACTGTCAGATGTTTTAAGTTGACTTTACTCAAGGTCAGATATATAATTAAATGAATAATAAAACGTTTTCTTCGACGATAATAACTGTCCGATGTTTAGGTGGACTTTACTTAAGGTCAGATATATAATTAAATGATTAATAGAGCGTTTTTTTAAGGTTTATATTTTCGTGTCTAAAGAAATGGTAATAATTATATATGTCTATGTAAATTTGTATCCCTGATTTAAGCGTTTTTTTGTGTGTCTGTAAATATGATAATAATCAAAGATGTCGATGAAAACTTGCCTATTGTCAGAAATTAAATTTATCGTAACGATAAGACGACGTATATAAGTTATTTAGTATTTTAATATAGGTATCCATATTGGTATTTTTGTGTAGATGTGTATTAATGTGTATATCACTTTATTTCCACAGCCAAAACGTTTCCCTGGTATTTCGGTATCGTGGTTTTTAGTAACAAGATATTCGTCATAGACAGGATAGACAGGAAAGTACGGATTCACGGACTCCAAGATGGACGATTACTGTACGAGTCAGACAGACTGGAGTCAGATCCAAATGCCGTCTGTCTTATCAACGACTCGGAAATTGCTTTGATTCTAAACGATGGTTTGATAAAAATTATGTCCACACTCAACACATCTGTTATACGATGGACTAGGAATTTACGTGTAAAGGGAGGACTGAAATGGTATCGAGGAGTTGTGTCATTCAATGGGGATCTTGTTGTGTGTGGTGTCAAGAAAAAGACGTTGTGTTGGTGTATTGTGTCCAGTAATGATGGACATGTTGTTGGCACCATTCACAAGATTTGCAAAGTGAAGTCCTACGGGTCCTTGTTGTCAGGTTTAATTACGGCAAAACATAACATTATTTACATTTCGTGTAATGCTGAATCCCCTGATACTGGTGTATATGCCTATGATGTCCAGCATCCTAGTAAATATAAATATAGCTACAAACATAAAGATTTGGAGACACCCACAGGCATCGCTATAAACCAACAGGGAAGTCTGTTTGTGTGTAACTTTAATAAACCTTATTTTTGTATTCACCACCTTACGTCTGAATGTCAACTAGTGTCCATTGTCAGACAGGGAATACCACGTGGTCTATATGCCATATTCTGTGATGAAGGATTTCTATATGTAACACGCTTAGCGAGTAATCACATCACTATATACAGGACACAGTACCCAGGTAATCCATATTTCTTTTTTATTACCATAATTTATTTCATTTGATTTACAATAGTTATTATTTTATTGACATAGTTTTATTTATTTTAGTGACATTATTACTTGACATCACAAATAAAATTACCAACTTATTTACTGAAAATGTTAAACAATTTAATTTAAATTTAGAAAAAAAGATGTCAGTTTCGTTATCTACTGTTGCCTTTATTAATGTTAATTTGAAATAAAATTATTAATTATTAAATTTAATATTAATATTGCTTTATATATGTATTTCCATTTCCTTACTGTTAATTGAGGTACGTTCTATTTATCAACCAAAATGTACAGACAAAAAAGAATAGTTATGGACGACTACGACCGGATTGAGAAGCCATTACCTATCTAGGGCAGTACACAAAATATTTCCTACCAGGTGTCGGTTTTTATCGTGGCGCATGCCTCTCAATCCGGTTTAGAGCGGTTGGCGTCTGGAAATGTTTACTGGTTGTGTATCACGCATTTATTTTCACTGGTCTATAATGATTTTGCAAGAAATATTTATATTTAACAATCGAAATAAACCGAACATTCTCTCTTTAAAGGTTTTGTTTGTTATAGTTTAAGAAAAGGATACAAATAAATTAACAGTGGGAACAACATACATGCAAAGAAACGGACAAAATATTTTGAGCGGCTGCGAGGTTTTATGATATTTCAACTAGTTGATATATACTATTAATTTAATTTACTTTTATAAACTACAACATTACCCATCCTATGAAAATCAGAATTTTTCTCAATAACGCTCATATTTAGTCCGTGAAATATACTCGTAAAATCTTCAGAAATTATTATATTAGAATGTCACATTTAAAAGACGTCATTTAGAATTGATTCAAAACTTGCTGTACCGGCCTATCCCATAATGCACCCATTTTAATTTGATAGTAAATATTTTTTTATGTGTATCAAAATAATAATAATAATACAGAGTATGTTAACGATTTGTTGGCTTTTAAAAAAAATAAAAACACCAGAAAATGGTATTTTTTTCTGATGGTGGTAAAGATGAGTGTACAGTTGTAATGCAAATAAGATTATCTCATTGTTAAATAAAAATATTACTCAGTGCATTTTGAATTTATGTTATTATTGTCCTTAATTCCTCTACAATTTGTCACTATAGTTACCATTTGCTGATTGTTTTAAAATTAGTGTACATGTAGCTTGCATATACCACATTTGTTTTTTTTTTACTGTATTTGAATTTAATACCATAGCAAAAATATTGGAGGGGTGTGTATCAAATATATATCACTCAGTGCGATGGTAATCATAAAACGTGTTTTGTAATATTATCAATAAATTCTTCCAATACAATTAAATTCAATCAAATCAAGGAGTCGTGATACTTGATTAAGCACTTGACTGAGAAATCCAAGTATAATGGCTTCAATACCCACATAGATCATCCTGGGTTGGCTATTTCAGTAAGTACCCAGGAAGGTTAATTCATTTTTATAGCCAATAATTCATTTAAGAGTTGTTGACTCCTCCCCTCCACCCTTTCTGCCCCACTTTTATCATCTTAGTTTATTGCTAGATTATTCTCAGGATTGATTTATTTAAAGTATTCCAAAAACAGGCGGTGTATCAAGAGCATGTATCACTGTGGCCATTAGTTGGCTATTGTGGAGTTATGATATCAATGGGACGTTTCACTGTGGTCATTAGTTGGCTATTGTGATGGTATGATATCAATGTGATGTTTCACTGTGGTCAATAGTTGGCTATTACTGAGTATATTGAGACTGTGTTTCACTATCAGCATTTACCTTTATCTTCATTTGCACTTCAGAGACTCCCAAATTTTCATTTGACCCCCAGTTTTAATACCAAAGTTTGCTTTTGTTTTTTACTCAGTCTGACCCCCAGTTTTGACACCAAGGTTTTTTACTGTCTTGAAGCCTTAAAGGATAAACTGACTGTAGTTAAACGTTGGACTGTGGAGGTGTATCAGGAGCATGTTTCACTGGTCATTAGTCGGCCATTGTGGTGGTATTACTAGATCATGTTTCACTGGTCAATAGTTGGCCTTTGTGGTGATATGTCAAAATCATGCTTCATTGGTCATTAGGTCAAAAGTTGGACTGTGGAGGTGTATCAGGAGCATGTTTTACTGGTCATTAGTCGGCCATTGTGGTGGTATTACAAGATCATGTTTCACTGGTCAATAGTTGGCCTTTGTGGTGATATGTCAAAATCATGCTTCATTGGTCATTAGGTTTGATATTGTGCTAGGTATCAGGAGCATGTTTAACTGTGGTCATTAGTTGTCTATTGTTGGTGGTATATCTGGAGCATGCTTCACTGTGGTTCTTATTTGGTCATTTTGGTGGTATGTCAGGAGTGTGTGTCACTGGTCATTAGTTCACCACTGTTGTAACCCTTGTTATATGTTGCTCAGTAAAACATAAGACCCTTTCGCATTCTTTTAATATAGGAATTATTTAGAGAAGAAATATGGATAGGGCTTTAAATATAACATTTAATTTTCATATATTTGATTTAATTAATAGGGTGTAAAATCTATCATTAAAATTAGTATGAATCCTGCATTGAATGCCATCATTCCGTTTCATATCCAGTTATTCCATCAGAGGTTCTAAATATGGATCCAAGATCCATTGAGATGTACAGAAAGGCTCTTAGAAATGGAAAAGAGAAGGTTTTCAATATCAGAATAATGGTCGTTGGTCCATATGATGTTGGGAAAACAACATTGACAAAGCGCCTGTTGGGAAAAGAAGTGAATATACGTGACAGACAGAGTACAGAGGGGATAGATATTCAGACAGAATGCTGCAAAGTTTCCTTGGCAACTGGAGAATGGATAACACAAGAGCAAAGTATGTCAAGAGTCCAAATCTCCGTGTCTATTTCCCTTTCTTGTAGATTTCTGTTTAAACCATTGTTGTAATGGTGCTTATTTGCTATATTTGGTGAAAGAAAGTTCAAAGATTATTACACTTAATTTTAGACTGATCTGAGAATATCCAGATTTACTATATAGTTTGTTTATTGCCAAAGAAGCAAACAGCAATCAATTTCATTGGCAAAGAGAAATATCGCATTTCAATCACATTTTTGAAATTTGTTTTTAAAGGGATATTAAATAGCATGAAAAAATATTCTTCAGATTTATATGTAAAATGGCATATTATAGCCATTACAGTTGTTGAAAAAGTTGTATCTATTACATGTATTTATGTATATTGTACAAGATAGAAAAATGATCCCACTCCACCTCATCCTCGAGTAAATCATTGGCTTTTAAGCAAAAAACTTTACCAGAACATGCACCATCTGAATTTATGCAGCATACATATTAGTGAGACACCAAAGTTGAAGGTTGGAGAATTTTTACTTTAAGTTCTAATGTATTTGTTAAACCAAACAGGTTCAACTTTTCATCCACTAAATTAGATTTTAAATAAATGCATTGATAATTGTACTTTCTCTAATTTCTATTGGGATTACTGTTACAAATTAAATTAAATTGGGTGTGTTTCATTTTTAGCATGAGGCCATATTGTTGGATAATTGTTTAGCCTTTCTCAAGTATGTTTGTATGCAGGGATATACTGTGGCAAACTCCAAGTTTGTTTGACAATAGGAGCACAAATGTGACCTTTTATATTCAATTTATTGGTGTTTTCGTAGATTAGTCTAACTTGGTCTATTCATATGAAACATGTTTCAGAAAAGGTGAATTCATATCTTTGGCCATTTAGAAAGATGAAAATCTATAATTCAGTGTAGGGTCATATTTAAAGCAAAGTTGTATTAATGCATATCTCGACCATTTTAATGTAATTTGGTAATGTCTCTAATTCAAACGTTACAAAACTTTTAAGACTCCAGAAGAGGGTACACCTTTGAATTCTAGATCAATTTATACACAACATCCAGGATGCAATGAATACTAAATTTTACCAAGGCATGAAAGAATATTTCTTAGAAAGGCCAATTTTACGTTCAGTGTATCCAGAACAATCAATCTTGTCTACATAAATAAGAGGTGTGGATGTTAATCAGATTTAAGGTTTGTGAGAATTAAAAATGACATAATACCAACCCCAAATAAGGAATTATTAAAAAAGTTTTCATTATACTGGTTTACTGATATTAAACAACATTTCAACAGACATAAGTAAATATTCAGCATAGGTAGTGAGGTAATGCAAATACACCTCAGCACTGTCAGGGTTAAGGTTGTGCAAATGATGTCAATAAAAATATAGTTACCACAAGCCCTTGTAACATTTACATTGCCTAATTCCTCTAGAAAAGATAACATTCATAAAATGTTGTAGATGATCTAAGACCAACATTGTATATTGGTAATGTTAACTTTAAATGGAAATATTAGTAAGTATTTCTATATATACTGTTCTAAAAGATTGCCATTTTGATGTAGGTTGCCAATATAATTCACTTGTTCATTACTTAAATCTTTTAGTTTTCTTAAAGTATGTAAAGGCATCTTTTATATTGAATAGTAATTAGCTTAGGAAATCCCTTGGGGCCAAGAGGTCCAAAGCTCCCACATGTATGGATAAATTCCATCTGGGATAATAGGGGTATATGAGATAGCTTGCGAGTAACTTCCAAGGGTTTGGTGGTTCTTTGCAGGGTTTTTTCCAGCTTCTTCCTCCACCATTTATTCAGGCCAAAATGAATAGCCAGTCATGTGCTAACATGTTGTGCCAAGCTCACAACATCATTGAACTTTGTGAATCTTGGATATCATTTACAACAGATTCATCACATTAGTGAACCAATTTTGCACCATTAAACATTATAATATTTTGCAATTGACATGCTTTTGGCTTTTTGCTTCTGTATGCACCCTTTGGCTTTTAATCATCCTCTGCTGCATGCTAACCTGCTTTGTAACATAGCTGCATGGTGACTGGTATCTGTATATAACCATAGAAGCCATTAGCCAGGAAACCTTAATACAGAAGGACCTACGGGTTTGGGTTTGAGGAAGACAGATGAAGTTAAATACTTGAATTTAATCACATTCAGATAGGAACTTCATTAGAAAGGTAAAAGGAGAATGTTTTGTATTTCAACCTAACCATTACATTAATACAAAAATGTTGAACTATCTCTGGACATTTTAACAGGATGACATAAAAAAACGTGGTCAATCAAAATTAGTAATGTAACAGTTGGACAGTATTTTCTTTTTTTATTCTTCAAACAAATAAAATATATTCCTTGTCAGCTACATGTAGTTGTGTTAGAGCTGCATAACTGTTGAACATCCAGATCGTTATATGTTCTGTGCACTCATGTATTATTAACCGAACATTGTTAGATGCATGATGGTTTCAAACATAGCTGAGTGATGGTGGTATATTTATTATAATACAGTATGTCTAATACACACGTATTGTGCATTTTAATTGATACATTAATCCCCCCCCAAAATAAAAAAGTCATAGTCCTTAAAGGGTACCTTGAGACTCCAATTGGATCTGATGGTAGGTATCCAATTTACAAAATCCTGGTCTCGAGTCCAATGCTCTAATTTCTTAGTCACTGTAATACCCTTGAGTGGTGACCTTAATTCTGAATCATTTTCAGGTTATGACCTTAGGGACATTGTCCAAGACGGGTATAGTTAAGTCCAGTAACTATGCTACTGAAAGAAAAATAATTATTTGTATAAAGCCAAGTATTATGAATATATGCTCTTAAAATAAGGATCAGAAAATCAGAAAAGAGTGAAAGACAACAAGCTTTGTACAATTTAACAAAATATTTTTATTACATTAGAACATAAAGTAAAAATGAGATGAAAAAAACTTTCGATATTGTCAATACAATCCTAAAATAATCCAAGAATTACATAAACAAGTCCTAGTAGTTTAAAATGCTAAATAAAATTCAGTAAAAGTCCAGAAAACCTCAGAACTGAAATAGATGTGGTAGCTGTTGAAATGTTGATGCAAGTGTATTGTTGCCTCACAGAAATATAATTCTAGGCTTGAATATACATTGTACTGTAAATTCCAGTGAAAGTGCCTATCAAACAATTTTATCGAAGCACCATTTTGTATTTCAAGACAACATAATCACTTGAAATCAATAATTTGAAGGAAACGTTTCCCGCCCAAAACTCTTGGTCACAACATAAAAGGCCAATTAAAAGTGCTAGATGTTAAAGCACAAATGACCTCATAATTACATAATATATATTGTTTTCTATTTCACCTCAGGTCACAATTAGCATTTCTTATGGAATATATCCTTCTAATGACCCTGATGTTTACAAATCCATAATAAGGGTTATGTAGAATTCACTTAGGAAACTCCAAAACTGTGACCCAAAAAAACATGTTTTCTTCATTTAATAATGATTATGATATAAGCCTGATACATAAATTATAATTTCGTTTTGAAGTAGCTGTTTACATAAAATGAAATAAAGAAAAGTCAATGAGTTGAAGCAGAAATTTCGGACAAGATAAAATCCAGCATACAATGTTACTTTCCAATATCATGTAATGATATAAAAATTAAACAAGTTTTAAAACAAACAAGAAAATAATTGCATAACACAAGTATGTGTGTGAACCTTAAAGGTTGTGTCAGAACAGTTTCAAACTTGTGAATCGGGTCCTATATCCCAATACTTCCAGGGGACAATACTGGTAGCATTGATTATTTCCATGTATGCAGATAAAGCAATTATGTGTGTGTATGTATGTATGTATGTATGTATGTATGTATGTATGTATGTATGTATGTATGTATGTATGTATGTATGTATGTATGTATGTATGTATGTATGCATGCATAAATGTCTGTCTGTGTGTGTTTGTGTTTGGTACCACCAGATGTAATATATCTGGCATTAGCATTGGGAAAGAACACTTTAATATATACCAAACTAGATCCTGAATGAAAACTTGGAAGATTAAATTGAATTTTACTCTTTGGCGTAACAAGCTCACTACCACCTCTTTTTCATCATCAACCTCACTTTCATAGGCTGAATATATTTAAAAAAATACAAAAGCAAAGAACGTGATAGGAACTAAACTACATTATTATCATTTTAAAACTATTTTACCTTAACTGTTCACAGAGCAAGTCCTATTTAGTTATGCATTGTTTTGGGTTTTTTGTTTTCAAGGATGTAAGGGAAGATAACTTGGATGTAAATGGTGTCTGGTCCAATTTTTTTATTAACAATTAATTGCCATGTCTGCAAGGTAAATCAGCTTCAGCTCTAATGTATCTTTTCTGACTCACAAAGTACTCTATTTTTGGGGTTTGCACTGTGACAAGAAAATCTTTTTTCTGCCTCTACCGCGCAGTTTCCGAATTTCTTGGAGTATGGAAATTCGAAAGGTGGCAACCTGATTATTCTTGGAGATTTCAGCTTTCACTTTGACTTTCCTGGAAACTCGTACACATCAAAACTCATATTTTTAACCTTAAAACAGTCAGTTAACCAACCCACCCAAAAACATTGTTTTATTTTTGACAGAGTTTTCATAGACCTTATGATAATATTCTCCGATCCACCCATCTATTCTACTTACTTGCATCAGCTCACCTCTGCATTACATGCCATCTGGACATATCAGTTCCTCACCCTCCACCTTTATTTGCTACTAAGATAAACCTCAGTATGATAAATAGAACCAAACTAATGCATGCCAAACAAGCAAACCTAAAACTTTCTTACCTCGTACAGCTGAACAAGTCAATAACTGCCTGCGTTCTTAGGGACCAGCTTTGCACTGCTAAAACAAGACCGCCGTAAAGAAGAGAAGCCTTGGCTTTCCACCAGACTCACTATTCATAAACAAGAATATGAAGCCACTAAGAAGAACGTCACAAACATAGTCCATTTAGCCCAGTAATCCCACTACAGTACTAAGATCACGGAGAGTTCCAGCTGCAAAGAGCTCTTCAAGATAACTAACAAACTAATGTAATAAAGTCCTTCTAGACCGATTTGAAAAAAATTCTGAGATTTTTGTGGCCAGTGATGTGTATAGCCTGAGTGTCTGGAACATTACTTTCTATTCGTTTCTGACATATGTTGTCGTGCTAGAACTTTTAATGCGTTTAAAAGCCAGATCGATCAAGTTTGCTTTCATAGACATTTTTTTTCATTAGCTAGTTCAGCTTTTGGGCATAAACTGTTGCACATAAAATCGATTGCTCATTTGGCCCAGGTGCATGCATCTGAGGTAAAGGGGCAAGGTAAAATGGATAGTGCTTTTTACAAAAATCGCTTGGACATTTGTTTATAAAACATTTGTAGATAGCTGCCAGTCATCTACTGTCCTTGTCATCGTATATTTCTCGTTAAATTCTAAATAGTCTTGTTTAACTTTACAATCTTATTTTAATGAAATCCTTTCATCGTCAGATCTTTCTGTTTACTTTTTAGGGCCTCTCTTGCCTGATAAAATTCAGGTCAATAAACAAAGCTGGAATTGTATGCAATATACTTTGTCTCAGATATTGTTCAAAACTTCCTATCATGCCTATAATATATAATTATACAAAGCCCTATACCTATAGATATTCTGTAGATAACAGGGGTGATAAAATATGCATGTATAATTTTTTGTATAAAACATTATAAAATGCCTAGAATACAAACTAGCCAGGACCCTTAAGTGTACCAAAGCGAGGTCACATTAAAAAGGTCATACATACCATTGAATCAGGCAAACCGATGTAAATGCTGTAAACATGCTAGTTCAGTGCAAATATTAATTATAGAAAAGAAATAAAAAGTAGACAATGAAAAGAAAACCCAAGTTACAGGGTATCGGTATTGATTGAAACAGTAATAGTCATTTGCATTATGTACATGTAGCTTGAAACTTGAATATAAAGTCAGTTGTCAATATTTACTTTAAACAAATGATTATTTATAAGTTTACAAGTAATACATATTGTACTTAAATTTCATGCCATGGACCTAGATTTTAATTTTACAAGAACTTTACGCTGAACATTAAGCTCTGGCCATAAACCCAGTTTGTAAATTTACAAGAACTACATGTACTACAATCTGATGCCATAGACGCAGATTGTAATTATACAAGTACTCCATGCTGAATATTAAACTTTGGCCATTTACCCAGATTGCAATTTTACAAGCACACCATGCTGAATATTAAACTCTGATCATGGACCCAGGTTGTAATTTTACAAGTACTCCATGCTGACTATTAAACTCTGGCCATGTATCCAGGTTTTAATTTTATAAACACAATATGCTGAATATCAAACTCATGTATCCAAATTATAATTTTAGAAGCACTACATGCAGAACGTGAAAATCGTGCCGTGTACATGGATTGTAATATTGTGCACTATCATGCTGTAATAAAATGTGTGCTATTCACCCAGATTATAATTTTAAAAGCAGTACATGCAGTCACTATGTCAGAATGTGAGTGTAGTTGCTATGGTTACTGCTAGAGTAGAACCTGTCTTGAAAGACCACTCTTTCTGCCAATGAATAATGGTCACTCAAGACAGGTGGTCTCTCTTGACATGTCATACCACTATATAATGAATAAATATGTGCATGTAGATTATGTTCTCTCAAGACAGGTGGTCGCTCATAGCAATGGTCTCTCAAGACAGGTTTTACTGTACAGTACTAATATAGTGCTGATTTCTGGATAACTTAAGCTCTTCCAAATTCTCACCGGTTCCTTTGCATATTCAAAGATAGTCGTCCGTGATCTTACACCAATTAGTACGACTTGGTAAAAACATTGATCCTGAAGTCATATCAGAAACTACTTCACATATATGCAGTGTCATCCTGCTAGTAATACATGCAGTTAAGTTAGAAAACAATTATCACCATATTGCAGTGGGAAAAGTCTGATATTATGCCTTCTGTATGCTTGTCCACCCATTCATCTGTAGTTATTGTAGCACAATCTGGTTTGTGGGCCCCGGGTTGCCAAAATGTCTAAAGAATGCACCTTTATTGATTACTGCCATGTCAACTCTATGTGGGTTTGAGTCTCAGCCCCATGATATAGACTATTTTGCACTTAGAAATGGTGTTAAATCTGAATACAATAAGACTTATCACTAATTTAAAAGCCACACATAGTACAGGCTAAACATGGCTTTGTACACATGTGACCACACAAGTTTTCCATTGTAAATTGGCTTTGGAACACCTAACATGTACGAATTAGCAATATTGTTGTTAAATTTATTATAACAGTACATGTATTTGTATTATTATTATTATTATTATTATTATTATTTTATTTGAGATTGTTTTATTTTCACTCTTCAGCAACATCATTAATTAGGCGTATGTTGTTCACTTCCAAATTTATTTTCCACACAATATTACTGGATCAGTTTTAACTTGTATCTCTCTGATGAGTTAAACCATAATTAATTTAGAATAATAACTGATCTAAATTGATTTTGAGGACAATCGCAGAAACTTATTTTTGCTACTGGCTGGTAGCTTTTATAAAACTGTAACACATACTTGGAAACAATTTTGTTTGTAATGTTTGAGTATAAAACTTGTGTGAATACAACCTGATGACAGCTCAAATTTACTGTCTAAAGCTTATGTACCATATAATTTTTAAGTTGCATCGATAAGAGGTTTGAGTGTGGCTGTTTATTGTGATGTCATGCTATGGGGCTTGATGCCACAAACACGTAGCACCATGTCCAACCTAGTAAAATTATCCAGACATGAGGACAACTAGTCTTCAAACTAACTTCTGAGCACCTAGCAAAGCAGCTGTTAGTACCAATTTTTGAAAAATCTTTAGTATGACTTAGCCAGGGATTGAACCATTGACTTCCTGTGTCCAAAGCAGATGATCCAACTATTATGCCACCTGATCGATATGCTACTTAGTATACATTTTCATTCTTTCTTCTATGTTTTGATTTATTAATAGTTTTCACAGACACACATACACACACACAGATACGCATGGGTTTCAGGTTTACAAGTAGTATCATTGAGATTTATTGTATTATTGTCTTTAGTGTCTGGCCATTTATATATGTCCCCATCCTTGAAAATTTGGATTGTGGCCTCATCTTGATTCGGTTTTCTTTGTTTTAATTCAGCTTGAGTCATTTAAATTCATTGTAGATTCAATCTGAAATTTGCCTTTTATTTTCTGAAAAGAGGTTACAAACCAGTCTGAATCATTCTATGTATACATTAACGATTGACTCATTCATATAGTCTGTACATTCATTTTGTTTTTTGTTTTAGTGTCTTTCCAAGCTGGTTTGTTGTTAATTTCCTTCTCCATGACCCAGAATAAAATAATTAAATCGTCTGTGCATCAATCCAGACCAACATTCTTGTTTAGACTTTGTTTTGTGGGAGTCCTTTGGTTGACTTCTTTGTGATGGATAAACAGAAGGCTTTTCTTAACACATTAACCCCTATAGGTTTTTGCTTTTTTTGTGTGAAATGGAAGTAGGAAACACATTTCGGGGACTATTTATGAATACGTTCTAATAAATTGACTTTAATGCAATTTTCCTTTAGTCTAGTGCCTAGTTGTGCTACAGACAATGGTTCCATTGTTTTTTTCTGTTTGCGCATGAGCAGAGGGTGAAAAGTTGGAGTTCTTTTTTTCTAGTTTTTAACGGCCTCATATATGTCGTATTGAGAAGACTTTTTATTGAAAATGTCCAACTTGTCCTATTGTTTGCACAGGTTCACCTGTGTGTGTGCACCAAAGACTAGTCTGTCTTACATATGTGGCCATAAAGTCTAAAATGTGGACACAAAATCTGATTCCGACCACAGGCAAATTTTGAGTGGAAGAAAATGTGAAGAAAATTCAGTGTTTCCCTCTGTATTTTGTAGTGCAACTAAAATGTCCACATTATTTGGTATCATTGCAGAGTTAATCTGTCTGTCTTTCTATCAGAGAACCCACATTAGTGTATGATACATGGCTGCAATACTAGAGAGCATGGCAGTAGGCTATTACCCCATGAGCCGTAAACGCGACGCGGCATTAGCGATTAATGTGTTAACATATCCACAGCCCTACACCAGATATCCTGAGAATTTGATATTTGAACCTGTAGTGGAATGCTCTGTTTGCTGTGCCAACATTGTCAATATTAGTAGGCCATGTTTTGTTATACTCACATATTATTTTGGTTATGTTCAAATTGAGTTTTGTCAATGTAAATAGTCAAAGTTATGTTATAGTCACGCTATTTTGATTAATATGTTCTTCATTTTAGCTGAAGAGGAATATTTGAGACTTCAGTGGCTTGTAAAGCTGTTAAATGAGCAAGTTCAGCAGAAGTCAAATGACAAAGAGCAGGTGCCAAAAGAGATGGAAACTCATGTAATCACTACAAAACAAATTAATGGACGTGCCCAACATGATGTATCAGCTGGGGCCAAACAAGATATTGATGAAGTCATGCCTACATTATCTCAGCCTGTTGAATCATCCATTGCCATTTTGAGCCCTGAAGAAAACAGTGATGTAGCCAGAGAAAATGAGAAGAAGGATGTAGTGATGGAAATCCTCCAATTAGTCAATGCAAATTCAGACAAACTAGAGAAGAGCTTGGAGGAATATGCAAAATTGGGAATGTGGGATTTTGCTGGACAAGATGTTTTCTACACTACCCACCAGATTTTCTTGAGCTATCGTGCAATATATGTCCTGGTTATAGATCTCAGCCAGCATATCACAGCATCAATAAAAGGTGAGTGTTTCATTGACACAGGTTAAAACTGTGTCAAGTTCAGGGTAAGTAACATATTTTTGGCTGAGACTATTGATACCGATACAGATGACAGATAATTATGTACCCATAAATCGCAAAGTAAAATATGACTCAATGCATAAGATATAAAAGACAAAAATAAATATTGCCACCTGAAATATCTTTTTCTGCCACCAGGTGAAACAAAAGCAGGAAAAAGATCAGTCAATAGTTGGGTAAGATTCTGAAGCCTTAATGTATTCAGAACGGAATAAGTAAACAGTTGGGTAAGATTTCAAAGCCTTAATGTATAGAGACGAGTCAAACATCAGGAAAGATTTAAAAGCTTTAAATGACATATAGGCAAGTCAAAAGGCAGATAAGATATAGAAGCCTCTTTGAATTTAAGATACAGACAAGTCTAAAGTCATGTAAGATTTTAAAGCCTTGATGAAAAGTGGGGTAAAATTTAAAAGCCTTCATGAATTGAGATGAAGATGGGTCAAAAGTTAGGTAAGATTTAAAAGCTTTGATTCAGATGCAGACATGTTAAAAGGCAGGAAAATTTTGAAAGCCTTAATGAATTAGGATACAGATGAGTCAAAACTATGGAAGACTTAAATGCCTTAATGAATTCAGATAAGACAAGTGAAAGATCAGGTAAGACTTAAAATCCTTAATGAATTCAGATAAGACAAGTGAAAAGTCAGGTAAAATTTAAAAGCCTTCATGAATTGAGATGCAGATGGGTCAAAAGTCAGGTAAGATTTAAAAGCTTTAATTGAGATAAAATAAGTGAAAAGTCATGTAAAATTTAAAAGCCCTCATGAATTGAGATGCAGATGGGTCAAAAGTCAGGTATTATTTAAAATCCTTAATTCAGATAAGACCTGTAAAAAGTTATATAAAAAATCCTTAATGAATTCAGATACAGATAAGTGAAATGTCAGGTAAAATTTAAACGTCTTGATGAATAGAAATACAGATAAGTCAAAAGTCAGGTAAGATTTAAAAGCCTTAATGAATTGATATACAGACAAGTGAAAAGTCGTGTAGGATTTAAAAGCCATAATGAACTGAAATACAGACGAGTCAAAAGCCAGCTAAGATTTAAATGCCTTAATGAATTTAGATATAGTATCATCAGCACATGCTGACCTTTAGATTTTAACACTAGAAAAGCTTTTTTGATTCTATCACGACGTATTTCCCTACCTGCCATGTCCCTACCTAGCTTTTCCTATTTAGCATGTTATCATGTCCTATACCAGTCTAGCTTATCATCAAATACCTATCTTATGTGCCATGAAGTACCAATATAGCTTGTCATCAAGTACATATCTAGAATGTCATCAAGTATTTATCTAGCATGTCAACAGTTACCTATCTAGAATGTCATCAATTACCTACATAGCTTGCTAACAAGTTTCTTTCTAGCTTGTCATCAAGTGCCTATCTAGAATGTCAATTACCTATCTAGCATGTCATCAACTACATATCTATCATGTCATCAAATGCTTATCTAGAATGTCATCAGCTACCTATATATAATGTAATCAAGCAAACTATCTAGCATGTCACTAAGTAAATTTTTAGCAGCTCATCAATTAACTATTTAGCATGTCATTATTTGCCTATCTAGAATGTCACAAAGTACCTAATTAGTTTGTCATGAAGTACCTATCCAGTATGTAATCAATTGCCTATCTAGAATGTTAACAAGTACCTATTTAGGATATCATCAAGTATCTAATTAGCTTGTCATCAAGGACCTACCTAGAATGTCATAAAGTGCATATTTAGAATGTAATCATTTACTTATCTAGCAAGTTATCAAGTACTTATCTAAGATGTGATGAAGTGCATATTAATAATGTTTTCAAGTCCTTAATTAGCATGTCATGTACCTATCTAGCATGTGATAAGGTGCCTATCTAGAATGTCATCAAGTACCTATCTAGCATGTCATTAAGTACCTGTCTAGAATGTCACCAAGTACCTAATTAGCACGTCATCACGTACCTCTCTGGAATGTTATCAAGTAACTATCTGGACTGTGATCAAGTACCTATTTAGAATATCATCAAGTGCCTATCCTGCATTTCACCAACTAAGTATGTATCATGTCACCAAGTACCTATCTAGAATGTCATCATGTACCAATATGAAATGTCATCAATTACGCATCTAGAATGTTATCAAGTACCTATCTAGCTTGTCATCAAGTACTTAATTAGAATGTCATCAATTACTTATCTAGCTTGTCAACAAGTACCTAATTGGCTTGTCATTAGTTACTTAATTTTAATGTCATCAAATACTTATCTAGCTTGTCAACAAGTACCTAATTAGCTTGTCATCAAGTACCTAATTAGAATTTAGTCAGGTACCTACCTAGAATGTCATCAGATACCTAGTGTCAGATTGAGGGCAATCATTTCTCTCCACAAAAGCCTTCTACCTGAATAAGTTCCGTTTTTATGATGCCCTTATCACAGATCACAATAAGAGGAGACCAGAATACTTCAAAGTACTGCTGAATGGGACAAAGATTTCTGACAACCTTTAATGGATCAGAATGTGGACTCAAAATCATTCTCAGCACATCTTCGTATTGGTCCACAGTGTCTGCAGCTTTAAACATCCTCTTACACCCACTTAACATTGCCACTTTGCAGCAAAGAAGAAACAACTTTCTCCCAAAAAAGCAATAAAATTGTTCACATTGGATCTTCACCTTGCGTTTTATCCCAGGCCGGTTCTGCTTCCAAAGGCAAATAACATTCTGCATCATGGCAGTGACCAAAGTACTCTATTCATGCATGATCCTTGGTTCATTGGAGAATCAACTCCATAAAATTGAATGGTCTCATCATCCCATGGTTTTCATTCCGATATGTGCTTGATGGGATTGACCATTGTTGGACATATTTGCAACCAGATGTAATGGCAAACTCTCTACTTTATTCTCACAAATCATTTATCTAAAAGGTTTCAGGGCATTCATTGTAATTTCTAATGACTGGAACAGCCTGAATGAGTATGCTTATAACCTCCAACACCTCATATGATAGGGGATTAAAAGTGATGGTTTATTCTGATTACTCTAATCTAACTGGTAAAATCTTTAGTCAATGACCTCAGCAATCATGCAATATAAATACCCAGAAAAATAGAGATACCCTTTCATCTGCTCAAGCAACCATGATGGAAGGTGTTTCATCCCAATCCAGATCTGCTGAATCTGTAAATCTGGACTATATTAAATGAGCCTTCTGGTGCCAACAATTCTCAAATCCAGTCCAAAATCACTTGTGCAATATGGTTGTGCATGTTACAAGTGTACTATTAGCTAAATGAAAATTCTTCACATGGTACTGTGTCCAAGAATCCAAGAACACATTATACCACTTCAGGCATTAATACCTCGAATAACTAGCTTCCTAATATGGGTCTCTGATGGGATAAACACAAGGAACACTCAGGTACATGATCAAATGCCATATGGATAAATGATGGCATTGTCCAAGCTGTGAGATGGAGATCTGAGTTCACTTTCTTCGGCTTTTGTCACTGAGCAAATCCTTGTCAGAACTGAGTAGCTTAAGACCACTATAATGCTAGCATTGTCATAAATGTATACATGCTTGATCATGAAATATTCTTGTATTATTGGAGAAAGGGGATTAACATAATATTTTGAAGTTTACTAGGGTATTAACTTATTTCATGGCAAGAGTCATTCTAAATAGCATGGGTGAGTTAATAATTATTGTTTTAACAAGATTTTATAGCAAATTTAAAATAAAGATAACTAATTGCAAGGATCAGTCCAGCATGTCGAATATGCTACATTGTTGAATATACTACATTTTTGTCAAATATGCTACATACAAATGGTGCTCCTTTTTCGACGGATATTGCATACTTCACAATGACTAATGTATATATGTGTAATGACCCCGTAATACTGTGCTTGAAAAAGTAAAACTCTGTCAACCTGGAATTTTTAAAATTACTTTTTCTGCTTGCAGAGTTGTATGCATATTTCTTCTTCAATCACACTCTTCCAAAATGAATCACACTTTAACATGTCATGGCTCTCATGGTCTAAGTGGTTAAAACTTCTGCCTCAGATGCAGGAGGGTGTGGGCTTGAACCCCAGCTGAGTCATACCAAAGACGTATGTGAATCAAACGAGCAGAAGTTATTACTAGGACTAGTTGACCTGGTGTAAGGATAATGTGACAGAGCAGGACATCATGCTACATGTCTGTGGCATGATTTCCCTGTACCAGATATCACTAACCTGCCACACTAAAGACTGAGACATCATAGTGATATGACTGGAAAATTCTTAAAGCTACATTGTTAAATCCAGTCACACACACACACACACACACACACACACACACAGACACACACACACACACACTCTCTCTTCTCTAGTGTGAATACATAGAAAACTTGCCAGTAGCTGTTTTTGGATAGGTGGTTCTTCCCGGGGTTTTCTAGGGTTCCTCCTTTAACAGTTATAATGGCTGCCAAGTATATCCATTCTTGTGCTGAATAATAGCGTTAAACCCTACAGCAACAACAGAAACAATTAATACTATTCCAACAAAGGATATACTCATGTTTTAAATTTTATATCTGGAGTAAATATCTGACTTCGAAGAAATGTTGCTGTTCATCACAAACTTTATTAAAATTACCTTTAACATTCTCATTTATTGCACTGATGTACTTTACGATGTTTCTTTGATGTTCTTTACTGAGATGAATTGGGATGTTTAACTTTGTGTACTTCATCTGGCATATATGTTATTATTATTATTTGTATTAATTATTATTATTATTATTATTATTATTATTATTATTATTATAATGATTATTATTATTATTATAGAGAAACTTAAATAATGTGTACTGTTTGATCTTTAGAGACGATTGACACATGGATGAGTTTGATACATTCCTGTACACCATCCCCTCAATCTGACATCCCAGCTGTGATCCTGGTTGGGACGCATGTGGATAAGATTCTGAAGGTGTGTGTATCTATCTATCTATCTATTTATCTATCTTAAACATGTCTATAAAGCTATAATCTTGATAGAGTTGGTATAAATGTAAAAACAATATTTAGTAATTTCTTTAAAATGTGTGTTTGCATTTTTTATTCAATAAAAAGGTTACAGTGAGAAACAGAAAAAGACAGTTAAAATGAGTCATGATTTGTTTACTTTCTGCATAATAGGGATATTTTTAGTATATACTGCATGTGCGTGTATGCATCAAATTTAATTGTATCGTCATTATTTCATATTACTGAATAATCGCAAGACAATCAGTGGCAGTGTTGCCATAACAAGCACCCACAGTACTCTCGCTTAGAATGTGTCAGATGTTCCCAGGTGCATGTTACAAATTATGGCCTTCTGAAACCTGAAGTTAGCTGATTCAGCTCAACTAATCCCTCTAATCATCTGAAAGTTTTAGATTTCTCTTGCAGACTATCCCCCACCATCAAGTCTTTGTGAGAGGCTTTGCTCTTGTCAGCTCAGAAGTATACTTAAGGGTCTGAGGAGTCTGATACCAACTTCTATGATTTCCCTTGAGGCCCTCCATAAGGAGGTACTATAATGTTTGAGGTGTCTAACATCTCCCACTGAAATTGAGTTGTCAGTCACTCTTCATATTCAGGCCAGCATATTGCGTCTTCCCCAAGAGGGAGTTTATGGATTGCTCATCTTGTGTACAGATTAGCATGCTGTTTCATCCCAGTTTTCATAACATCATGTTACTTCCACTAGTGTGAGAGGTGGTGCACTTCACACCTCATATCCATGAAGGCATTTGATTCCACCCATTAGGGCAATGGTGCACAGCACACATTATATTCATGTTAGCAAGATGTTCCCTTCTATTAGGAAGGTAGTGCCCACACATCTGATATCCATGATGGCATGTTGTTCGATTCAGTTAGGAAGGTACTGACCACACACCTCATTTCCATGATGGCATGTTGTTCCCTTCTATTAGGGAGGTACTAACCACACACCTCATTTCCATGATGGCATGTTGTTTAGTTTCATTAGGAAGGTAGTGCCCACACATCTGATATCCACGAAGACATGTTGCTCCTTCCATTAGGGAGGTAGTACCCACACATCTGATATCCATGATGGCATGTTGTTCCTTCCATTATGTAGGAACTGACCACACACCTCATATTCATGATGGCATGTTGTTTCCTTCCATTAGGAAGGCATTACCCACACATTTCATATCTATGATGGCATGTTGTTCCTTCCATTAGGTAGGAACTGACCAAACACCTCATATCCATGATGGAATATTGTTCCCTTCAAATTAGGAAGGTACTGACCACACACCTCATATCCATGATGGCATGTTGTTTCCATCCATTAGAGAGGTACTGACCACACACCTCGTATCCACAATAACTTGATATTCCTTTTTTCTGGGTAGGTTGTGCACCACAAACACATTTATGTCACCATTTGTATCTATATTGTTAAGAATGTTGTGCACACAACACACATTCCTGACAGCATGTTTCTCTCACAAGTTAGGGAGATTGTGCACCACACACACATTCATGAAAGTATTGTTTTCTCTCACTAGTTAGGGAGGTTATGCACTTCATATTGATTTATTGCTTTCTCCCATTAGAGAGATGGTGCACCAGACACCTGTTATCCATGATATCATGTTGCTCCCTTCTATTTGGGAGATGTCACACTGTACACATATTGATGACAGCAGTTGTTTTCTTCTGTTAAAAAGGTAGTGCACCACACACCTCATATCCATTATAAATGTTTGATTCATCCTATTATGGAGGTGCTGCATGCCAAATGCACTGTGCTGCTTCTTCTTTTAAGGAATGTGATGCACAATAAATCTCATGTCCAGGGAATGCATTGCTCCCTCCCACAAGGGAGTGGTGCACACCAAATCTCCTGTCCAGAGAAATGTAGTGCTCCCTCCCACAAGGGAGATGGTGCATTACTCACAACAGTTTTATTGTAATATGTCTCTCCCTTCTAATAAAAAGGATTAACATCATACATTTCTAAGTGATGAATCAGTTGATATTGATGCAATCTCTGATTATTACTGTCATAGGGATAGGTATGGACTGATAACCTCTCTCAGCTCTTTATATACAATAGTCTTATTCTCTGCTATCTTGCCATATTAAATATATCACCATCGTTTGTATAGCATTGGTTCTGGAAATAAATTCATAATGGTTAGCCAGTTAGATTTAGTTAAAAGTACAAGTCAGATCTACCAAAATTCTATCATCTCAAAGAATTGTTCATTAGATGTCTATTTAAATGATTTTTATCTAAGATTGAAACATGATGAAATTAATACAAATAAGTGTTTTCAAATCACTGGGAAAAGTCACTTTGCAATCATTCAAGTATGTGGCTGGTTTTAAGTTGTCTAGTTGATAATTATTAAGCTTTAGCCTAATGGATAACTTAAGTGTTTAGAAATCATTCAGCTGTGAGTATAAATAAATCATTTGCAAAATCTTTAACTTTGAATAGTGTGATGTGGCGGAAGAGATGAACATATGTACTCAGATATGAGGACATTTGACAAAGCTTCCACAATCAAATCAAATAAATCTTTATTTTTAAAAATAGTGAGATATTTCAGTTCAAGGATTTGTTTTACATTCTCCCTCCTTAATAATTTTAACAAACCAATGTTTTCACTAATAATGTATCTCTACATATGATTTTAATTTTTTTCCTTTACATCATCTCTATTTTTGTGTATTTTGTGATTTCCTTTACAACTTTCCTTTTTTATACCTAATGTTTAAACTTTATTTTAGATATTATGTTAACACATTTTCATATGGCAAGATCAAATCTGCTGAGGGCAAGTTTAGATTTACAATCAATGTGCCTAGGGAAAGCTGCTTTATATGACTCTTTTAAATCCCTGCATAAATTATATACTAAATACCAACCTGGATAAAGACGTTGAACCAGACTCGAGCAGCATGTCTTTAATTATGATACTCGTTCGTAGGAAAACTACTATATCTACTACAATTGTATTCATCCCTCACAGATACTACTTTTAGCTAATAGGTGCTAAAAGATGTCTGCTGACCTAGATAGTGGTCAGGCAGGGTGATCTACCATTAGGTATAAGGATTGGAGGCAAAACCATGGTTCCTTGGTTTCTACTTCTGCTTGTGCAAAGAATTATGCTCTCATCATGAGATGCCTTGCAAAAGCCATACTCTATGCTACAAGTTAAGAGTTTTTCCATTCTATGTTAAGCATATTCGATCAGTAATACCAACATTTTCTCATGTGTTGACAAAGTGTTGCCTTTACAATGTGCTCGCACTGGTTTTGTGAGGTAGTGGTCCTAAAGTGGCTGTTGCAAGGCTGACTCGCATATGCGAGCAGACAATATTTGGCTTTGTATAGCCAATTTTTAAATTGAGAAGGCTGGACCTGTGAGGTAGTGGTCATAAGGTAGTATATTTATCTATTATTGAAGAGATGTGTTTTAATTTTCCTTCATAAAAGTTGTAATGCCTAGCGTCAAGGGTAAAATTTTCAGATCCCAAAACTGTTTAATTATTCCATTGACTACCATTCTGATTTATGGCCGCCATTACTTAAAATAGAGTTTAAGGAAAATAACAACTCATTTCACAGATACTGCCGAGCAGAATCTCATATTTGGCACAACATTCTGGCTTGAAGAACAGTTTTAAATGTATACAAAATAGCATATGCCAATTCACCTTTAAATCTGGTTGCTATTAGAAACTAAGAACAATTTATAAACAACTTAAAAAGACCTTTTAGGCATATAAACATTTTGTGCCATCACCATCAAATATTGCTGCCATCACTAACAATTAAAAAAAAAATATTGATTTAGTGATTTTTTTTCTGACTCAGCTGCAGATGGATTTTCCTATATTCACTTTGAGCTGATCTTTCTGTTATAGAGGAATCGTAATGAGGTATGTGAGAGATACTTCAGAGAGGTCCGTTCTTATCTCAGTGATAAACCTACAAAGTTTCACTTGGTTAATGAGGATTTTGCCATTGACAACACAGTTGTAGATGGCAAATTGGTGGATCTGAAGCAGAAAATTGTAGAGGTAGCAAAGCAGCAACCATATTGGGGAGAGGAGGTACCTGCACGTTGGATCCTTCTGGAAAGAGAGTTGATGAGGCTCAAGTCTGCTGGAATCAAGGTAGATGTTTACAAATGCAATGTAAAAGACAAATCAACTTTTATAGTGTATACCTTGACATGTATAGTTGAATGGGACATATTACTTAGCTGCCTTCTACCTGTTAACACTATAGCACCACATATGTTAAACTTGCATCCATATCATGGTCATTAGAAGGTTATTTCATTAGATTTTAGTGTATAGCTCTACTGGTCACATGCTAGAAGAGCTTAAGGGATGGCCTGTTGTCCATTTGTACACATTATGTATATTCTGTATAGACTGCTTGTAGGATTGAAGTGAAACTTTACATGCACATTCATCCCAATATATGTTTGGTCCTAAATGGACATAATGCCATTCTTGCTTTGAATATGACCATCACCTGACCATGCTGTCCATCTCAACAATCTTGTTGTCAGTGCTTCTAGACATTGTGTTTTCAGAAGGTTTGTTTTGAATTTTAGTTGGTCCTAAATATAAAAGCAGAATGCCAGTTTGATAGTGCCATCATGGCAGCCATCTTGAAACTATAATAGCAATTCCTCCTGAAGGACATGTTATGTTGTATGGGATGGTCATGAATGAAAATCATGCAGAAGTAACAGCCAGTATTGTAACCATGGCAGCTATCTTTAAAACATTGATTACTTTCTTCAACATTTGATGGTCATATTAATTACAAAATGAGTTTATAGATCTAATTTTTCTAAGTGCATATGACTGCTACGAGTGTCATCTTGAAAAATCTATCAGTACTAGCCCAAAATGGATGTGCATATTGACATGGAGATTTTACCAATTGTCTTCCAATGACGTCTGATTTTTTAAATAAATGGAAAAAGAGTTGATGCTGCATCCAATATGGACACTGATAATGCTAACTTGAAATTGTATGTCAGAATATCAATAATTGTTTCATCAACCAGCAGTTAATTTATAGTTTCAACAGTCCAATGGTGATCCATATGTTGCCAAAGGACATGTAAAGATACAACATATTCAGAAAAATTCTCAATCTTCTAGTCTTCTGGCCACAAAAAAATAAAGTTAAACGTTTGTTACTGTGCAAGAGCATTTGGATTAAGGCTTCGGACAAAACTCTGTTATCACTGTTTGGATTCTTATTAAGAATACCTGCTTATGGTGTCATAAAATCATAAAAGCGATTATGAAGTTTTTTTAAACATGTTTGAATTACTGTATTTGTGAGGTACCAAAACATTGGTAACATCATAGAGTAAACGACACTGGAGTTAGACATGTTTATGTATCAAACACTCTTAACATAGTTGAGTAGAAGTCACCTGAGATAGACATGTTTAGGGATGAGAACATTCTTAACATGACTGAGTAAAAGTCACAGGAGTTAGACATATTTAAGTATGAGAACCTTGTTAACATCATTGAGTAAAAGTCATGTGAGTTAGACATATTTATGGACCAGAATCGTCTTAACAGCACTGAGTTAAAGTCACTTGAGTTAGACATGTTTAGGGATCAGAACCTTCTTAATATTATAGAGTAAACATCACTTGAGTTAGACATGTTTACGGATCAGTTTGACATCTTATTTTTGTGGGACCAAAACCTTATTAGCATTATTGAGCCAAAGTCAGTCAAGTTAGACATGTATACTTTATGTGTGAGGGGAGAGGACCAAAATCTTGTTTGATTTAATGACTAAAATCCACACGAGTTAGCTATATATATAATTTGAAGACCAAAACCTTGGTAGAATTAATTACTAACATCCGCATGAGTTAGCTCTATATATCTATTGGAGACCAAAACCTTTTTAGAAGTAATTACTCAAATTCATATGAGTTAGCTATATCCAGTATATACCTTTTCGGGAATAAAATCATGTTAGGATCACTAAGTAAAAACATCTTGAGTTACCATAGATATAAATATATTATGAGGACCAAAGCCTTGCTGAGATCCTTGACTAGAAGCCACTTTACTTAGTCATGTATACTGGTAATGTGCTACTTCTATCCATTAGTAAATGATTGGTGAAATTTAAATGACCATTACAAAACACGTTTTAAACTTTTGTATATATTTCTAGACATCTTCAGCATGTAATTGGTTGTCAAAAATCCTTGTTAGTGCAATTTAGCAGACATTAATGGATGTTGCAAAAGAATGTTTTTGTGAAATATTTGTATTTACATGTAAAAAACCTAATTAGATTTTCATGTTATTGTAATAATTTGTTAAATCCTACTGATTTTAGAGAAAGCTTTTGCCATAAACATTTTAGCTGAAGGTAGCAAACAAAGCTTGTGATGGACAATGCTATTAGAAGGTATACATGCATATGTAGATTATCTCAATTCATTTTTAAGTCCACTATATAAATCTGTGTTACATTATAGTGTGTAGCCTGAAGAAATTTCATACTGCTGGCACCCAGATTAACAATAAAAAGAATATTATCACTGCTGGTGTTCATATTCGCAATGTAAAGAATATTATCACTACTGGTGTCCAGATTTATAATGTAAAGAATATTTTAACTACTGGTGTCCAGGATTTAAATGATTTGGAAATCTACCATTTTTCACGGATATTTGCCCGCTTGCTACGACGAGAGAGAGAGAGAAAGAGAGAGAGAGAAAGAGAGAGAGAGAGAGAGAGAGAGAGAGAGAGAGAGAGAGAGAGAGAGAGAGAGAGAGAGAGATATGTGTATTTTGATAATTGAGAGCATACCTGTCAGGAATCAAACTTTATAAGTGTTCCAGAGAGAAAGAGAGAGAAAACAAATGAATATCTAAAATAAGAATGAAAATGATTATATAAAATGAATTAAACTTATATTTTTTGTTTCTACAGGTGATACGTCGGACCCTATTGGAAGCTTTTCACCAGGCAGACGATGTTCCTATACCCATGGACGAATTGGATTTATTTCTTAAATTTCAGAATGACATTGGCACAATCCTTTACTTCTGGTAAGATTGGGATTGTTTTCCTTTTGCGTTTTTACACTTGCCTTGATTCATAAGTATATATTTAAGTGACAGTGGAGTTGATAATTGCAGATAACTACTATAATGAAGACTATAATTTAAGCATATCATTCTTTATCTGATAATATAGATGATAATTGCATTGCAGATGATTACTTTTATGGAGACTGTACTGTTAGCATATCATTCTTTAAATGACAATGGGGAGATGATAATTGCAGATAATTATTTCCATTTAGCCTAATGTAAGTATGTCATTACTTACTTTGCAATGGAGATAATAATTGCAGGTAATTACTTTTTTCGAGAACATAATGTAATCATATTCTTTAGGTGTTTGTGAAGAAGATATTCAGATAATAAAATTGATGGAGACTAATGTAAGCATATCATTCTTTAAATAACTGGTGATGATAAACGCAGATAATTACTTTTAGTTAGACTGTAATATCAGTATATCATTCTTTATATGACTGTGGAGATGATAAATGCAGATAATTACTTTTAGTTAGACTGTAATATAAGCATATCATTCTTTAAATGACTGTGGAGATAATAAATGCAGATAATTACTGTTATGGATACTGTAATGTAAGCATATCATTCTTTATTTGGCAATGGAGATCATAAATGCAGATACATGTAATTACTTTTATCGAGATTGTAATGTGAGCATGTTATTCTTTAGTTGAAAGTGAAGGTTATAATTGCAGATAATTACTTTTATCTATAACATAATGAAATCATATAATTATTTAAATGACAGTGGAGATGATAATTGCAGATAATTACTCTTATGTTATATAAAATAAAAGTATATAATTCTTTAAATGATTGTGGAAATGATAAGTGCAGATAATTACTTTCAGGTATAACTAATGTAAGCATATCATTCTTTAAGTGGCAATATAAATAATTATAGATAATTAATTATATATACAACAAAATAAAATCAGATGTATTTCTAAAAGAGATATGCAAAAAAAATATAAACATTGCTTCACTGAGAATTTATGGCATTATAAAACCAGTATCCTTATTACCTGTTTAAAGTTTGGGATAATGTATTTTGAAATAATCATTCTCACTATCTTACATCTAATGTCAAGGGGTTTACCTCAGCGTTTTTGATAGTACAATGTAGCATGTTTTGTCAGTAAATAGTAACAAATGCTAATTAAAAATTGAACATTTACTTGAAACAGATATCAAATTCCTCTTACCTCAGACATAATCATTTTACAAATATGAATTTACTCTGATATTTTTTCTTGAGTTTTACATTTTTAGAGTACATTTAAGCTTAATTACGCTGTTATGTATTTTACTACATTGACAGAATAAGTTCTACATTATACAACATTAGTTTACTCTTGTAAACTATATCAGTTTTTTATACATTATTGGAATTGGCAATAATAATCTCTAATAATCGCAATAATAATATACATTATTGGAATAGGCAATCCTAATTTCAATGAAACTTAACCATATAACAATAATATCATACTTGCCAACCATTATACTTTAACCTTATATTTCCCTTAATTGCCCATGTTTGATAAGAAGATGAGTTTCATATTAGATTTAATGGGTTTGGTCAAGGAACCATTCTATCTTTTACAATAGCACCTCATTAGATTTGATAGTATTGGTAGGGAACCAATCTAGCTTTTACTATTGTACTTCATTAGATTTAGTAGACTTGGGCAGGGAACCAATCTATCTTTTACAATAGCACCTCATTAGATTTGGTAGTATTGGTCAGGGAACCAATCTAGCTTTTACTATTGTACTTCATTAGATTTAGTAGACTTGATCAGGGAACCAATCTAGCTTTTACAATAGTGCCTCATTAGATTTAGTAGTGTTGGTCAGGCAACCAATCTATATTTTACAAAAGCACCTCATTATATTTGGTAGTGTTGGTCAGGGAACCAATCTAGCTCTTACAATTGTACTTCGTTAGATTTACTAAAGTTGGTCAAGGAACCAATTTAGCCTTTACAATAGTAGTAATCAAATTATCTTGTACAATACTACTGCATACATGTATTAGATCTAGTGAAGTTGGTTATGGAACCAGACTAGCTCTAACACTAGTACCTCATATTAAACTTATTGGATATGGTCAGGGAACTAATATACTTTTTATAATAATACATGTACTTCAGATACTTTAGTCTGGCCATATGCAAAATGCCTGTATGATCAAAGTGGTGGTTTTATCATTTTCTAACAATGGCATCCAGCACACAAAAACACTGTGAAGACAAAAGAATTTGTAACATGTTTAATAATTTCAGCAATACCATTTAAATTTTGAGACATCATTTCAACCTCCCTTCAAATATAGCCATATCGAAAAGTTTATAAAGAAACTAAAACACTCTGCAGTATTATATCAAACTGTACAGAAGAGTATGTGGCAATTTCGATTTTTACAAATGATATTAATAAGGCAACCAATTAGGTCACTTCAAACAACGTCTCAAAATGGATCAGTAGAATTCACAAAGGTCTTCCAAATTGATACATTGATACCGATTGACTTAGAAATCTTGCTGCCATTGCATCACAAAGGTCTTCCAAACAGATACAATGATACCGATTGACTAAGACATATTGTTGCCATTACATCACAAAGGTCTTCCAAACTAATACAATGATACCGATTCCAAGAAATCTTGCTGTTATTACATCACAAAGGTCTTCCAAAGAAATACAATGATAGCGATTGACTTAGAAATCTTGTTGCCATTACATCACAAAGGTCTTCCAAACTAATACAATGATACAGATTGACTAATAAATAGTGTTGCTATTACATCACAAAGGTCTTCCAAACTGATACAGTAATACCGATTGACTAATAAATATTGCTGCCATTACAAAGATAGATAAAGCTTAGAATGATTTGTGACAATGGTGTGACTAAGTTTGCATAGGCATTTACATTTTAAAACATCATTCTGATCTCCAATCAAATAAAGCCACATTTAACATTTTGACATAAATTAATGTCTTTAGAATACTCATTCTAAAAACAGCCTATAACCACAATTCTATCAAACTGTACAGAAACGTTTGTGACAAGAAGCCCTTTCAAATGATTTAAATGATATTAATCAGGCAACCAATATGACCACTGCTGAAATTCATTAAATGATTTTAATTATTTCAGTAAACTTCAAGAGATTTTTTTTTACAAACGTACGAGGGCTTTTTATTCTGTTGTTTAACAAATGATGCTGATATCTTGTCTGACATGTTTATATATTGTCTGATATGGTTATATATTGTCTAATATGGTTATCTATTTTCTAATATGGTTATATATTGTCTGATATGGTCATATATTGTCTGATATGGTTATATGTTGTCTGATGGTTATCTATTGTCTGTTATGATTATCTATTGTCTAATATGGTTATCTATGTTATAATATGGTTATATATTGTCTGTTATGGTCATATATTGTATCTTATAGTTATCTACTATCTGTTATGGTTATCTGTTGTCTGATATAATTACATTTTATCTGATATGGTTACCTATCGTCTGATATGGTTATCTAGTTTGTGATATTGTTTTGTACTGTCTGATATGGTTATCTATTGTCTAATATGGTTATTAATATATGAAGATCACTTAACTGTATACAGCCGTGTCATTACCCTATCAAGGCCATATACCTTTATTTAACAGTGCCATCACTCCATCAAGGTTCATACATATACAGAACAATTTATATATTGTCTGATTTGGTTATATATTGTCTAATATGGTTATCTATTGTCTGATATGGTTATATATTGTTTGATATGGTTATCCTATTGTCTGATATGGTTATATATTGTCTGATAAAGTTACCTATTTTATGATATGGTTATTTATTGTCTGATATGGTTACTTCTTGTCTGATATGGTTACTTCTTGTCTGATATGGTTATCTATTGTCTGATATGGTTATATAGTTTGATATGGTTATCCTATTGTCTGATATGGTTATATATTGTCTGATAAGGTTACCCTATTTTATGATATGGTTTCTTCTTGTCTGATATGGTTACTTCTTGTCTGATATGGTTACTTCTTGTCTGATATGGTTATATATTGTCTGATATGGATATATATTGTCTGATATGGTTATCTATAGTTTAATATGGTTATATTTTGTCTTGTATGGTTACCTATTGTCTAATATTGGTCCCCAGGTGGCTAAATGGTCTATGTTGGTCACTATTACAGATCACTGACATTTCCACTCTGCTCATCTGTCAGTATGATTGCATATTAACATTAAACATTCACATCTGTAGTATGGACTACCGTTAACAATATGATTGCAGATTAATATTAGACATTAAATATATAGACTGGGCAACAGTTGTCACTATGTAGGCAGATTAATATTCAACATTCTCATCAAATAGTCTGCTACAGTGTTGAATATTATTGCAGATTAATATTAGACATTCACATCTCTATAATCTGGGGTACAGTGATCAATATGATTGCAGATTAATATTAGACATTCACATCAATAATCTGGACGTAGTTGTCAATATGAAAGCAGTTTAATATTAGACATTCACATCTACAATTTGGGAAACAATTGTCAGTACGATTGCATAATAATATTAGACATTCACATCTACAGTGTTCGCCAACATGGCAGATTAACATCATACATTCATAAAGATAGTTTGGGATATTTGTCCCTATGATGGATATCGTTAATTTATTTCTGATTCACTTGTTTCCCAGTTCACCACTGCATTTAATTTAGATCTAGAAATTGTCCCAGTAAAGAATCACGGAACAAATATGTTAAACTATAGAGTAGATAATAAAACTGAATTTTGATTTATAAAAAAACACAAACTACATTATGACAAGTTAACTATTGCAATATGTCACTGAGAGATTCTGCTAATATATTGTATATTTAGTATGAAATCAAATTACGTCCAAATAATCTAAACACTTATGCAAATCTAACAAGACCACATGTAATTTTTAATCAATGGACAACTCATAAGTGGAATATACTAATGTGACACAGGATAGTTTCATATATTAGCCACTGGACAATTTCTTAAGGCTATGGTATGGCATTTTTAGATCTTATTCCTTCATACCATTTTACTATATAATGTACAAATAAAGTTTCATACAGTTTGGAATATATTGATCACTGGCAAATGTTTGTTAATTTAGAATTTCTGGCTTGTGGTGTTCTGAAAAGTGGTGTAAGGCATGTACGCCTTATATAGTCAGGGTACATTATGTAGCGAGTGAAATACCAATTCTAAATACCATGTTAATTAGAAAGCAGAGCTAGCCATTTATATCAGTAGGCACATTGGTTAGAGGCAAGTAGAATATCTAAAAAAATTGCCTGGATGACAACTTTTGTAATAGAAATCAAGTTATTACGTTTACAGTATTTTTCAAAATGATCACCAAGGGAAACATCTTGTGTTTGTTCTATGAGCATAATATGTGTTCCCAAAAATAGATTTTAGACATGAAAACTTAATGTATACATTTGGGGGTCAGGTGCATGAACCTTTCATTTTCTGTATTTCCCAAGACTTATCAGGTCCAGTGAATTATAATTTTATGTGTTGTTTTAAATCTATCTGACCTCACTCATGTATTTTATTTTTTTAGTGAATTTTTACATGATGCAGGTGTATGCAACATTACATGTGTACATACAAACTGTCCCTTGCATCCTTAGGAATATGATAGTGATGGTAATCGGTCAGAAATTCATAATCGATAATCGGTTCCCCTTAACCAACTGATCATCGATTATAATCAGTTACTAAGAGCAAATTTTAATTTTCGTTAAACAGTTATATCTTTGATCAAGAGTTCAATATGTTTATAAATGTACAGGAGTAATCTCTTTTAATGACATGTATACTTTAACCTGACAATAATATTTCATTATATGTTACTTTTCTTCTACAACATTGTTGTTAAATGAACGCAACTTTTAATGGCTGATCAGACAAATGTAACTGAAATACTGCTACAATCCCCCCCCAATTCTTTCGTTCACATGTGATGCGTCTAATAATTAAAATATAAAAGGACATGTTTTTCTTGTTTTGTCATTGTTTATAAATACTACAAAAGATGTTGCACTTTTAACTGAAACAAATCAACAAAATGTGTTTATATTTATTAACTCAATAATTTAACAACTTGACCATGCAATAACGACTATATGTTCCTAATTATGAATCATAAGGTTTCATATTTGTAGTTGTGAAGGGAATTAATAAATTTCAGGTCAACTTTAGTGGCTGGGAGTTTTACTAACCTTTCTGCTTTACATACACTTTAGAAGTAGTCTCCCTTTACACACATTCGATTATGGAGTTCACAGTTGATTATCTGCTCAACCAGCTGATGATCGATTATAATCGATAATCGGAACAACACTAGAATATGATACAAGGGAATATTAATGCCTTCAGATGTGAAGAGCTCACGTATATGGCATCAACATCCTACACATATGGAAGATCATTGATTGCAGAAACGAATGTGAGAAGCTATCTCTTACAATATTGCTATTACGAAGAATGATGGTACAGACAAAAACATTGATACAAATTTTCATTTAATAAAACTGTCACAAACAGTATGTGCTCCATTAAGCAAAACACCTTGTCTGTTTTCAATTTACCGCCAACACAGGTTGTTCAGGCCACTGAGTAACCATTTACTGGTTTCAATAAGGATAAAAGAAACATGAAAGTTAAAATACTTGGTAGCATTTATACTTTTTGTTTTCATATACAGCATAGAAGTATTGAAAGACAAGATTGTCTTGGTCCCACAATGGATGATTGATGCCCTCAAGTCACTCATCACTGCTGATGAGATGTTTGTCCGGAGAAATGCTCCAGCTGTCTCTGAGAAGTGGGATATGTTTAACAAGAATGGAAAACTATATCCAGAACTAATTGGTTTGTATATTTCTTTTCTTCTATAAGATTTTCAAAATGTGGTTTCCTCATTATATTTTATATTAATTTAACTAAATACCAAATGGATATTTTCTGAAGTAAATTTTGTCCTCATATTTTGAAAAGTAATCAATGTATTGTAATTCTGCCTATCCATATTTGTTTGTTTTTGCTACATTTTAGTACATGTGATGTTGTTATCTACCACATTTGTAGCTGAAATGGATAAAGGCGGTGCAATATGCACTATAATAACATGGCAGTGCAACTTTATGTCATGGCCCAAAGTCTATTTTGGAGTACATCTGTCTATATTCCATCTGTTTTCCACCCATCAGCATTTTTTATTAATTGTTATGTCCATTTGATGTCCAAGTACTGGGCCAGTTGACTAAACGTGCTGTGAAGGTTTCCACATTTTGTGCCAAAATCCTTTATGATATAGCCTTTAAAAATTGATGATGGTTCCATACCAAGATGTGGATAACATTTAACTTCTTCCTAAGGGTTAGTTTTAATTAGTGGCATTTCAACCTAATGTTTTATACAGCTTGGAATAAATCCCTATTGTTTTATACAGCTTGGCATGAATGTCTAATATTTTATCGAGCATGAATCCCAAAACTTTTATAGACCTTGGCATGAATATCTAATGTTTTATAGAGCATGAATCCCTAATGTTTATAGAGCTTGGCATGAATCTCGAATATTTTATAGAGCTTGGCATGAATCCCTAATGTTCTATAGAGCTTGGCATGAATCCCTAATGTTTTATACAGCTTGGCATGAATCCTTAATGTTTTATAGAGCTTGGCATGAATCCCTAGTGTTTTATACAGCTTGGCATGAATCCCTAATGTTTTATACAGCTTGGCATGAATCCCTAATGTTTTATACAGCTTGGCATGAATCCCTAATGTTTTATAGAGCTTAGCATGAATATATAATGTTTTATAGAGCTTGGCATGAATCTCTAGTATTTTATAGAGCTTGGCATGAATCCCTAATGTTTTATAGAGCTTGGCATGAATCCCTAATGCTTTTATAGAGCTTGGCATGAATCCCTAATGCTTTATAGAGCTTGGCATTAATCTCTAATGTTTTATAGAGCTTGGCATGAATCTCTAATGTTTAATAGAGCTTGGCATGAATCCCTAATGTTTTATAGAGCTTGGCATGAATCCCTAATGCTTTATAGAGCTTGGCATGCATCCCTGATGTGTAATTGAGCTTGGCATGAATCCCAAACCTTTTATAAAGCAATGAATGAATCCTTAATCTTGCAACCCATGTGCATAGTTTCCACAAGGGTACATTTTCCATGGTAACCCAAGTGTACATTTTCAACACTAATCCAAGTGATGATGATACGAAAATATAGGACTAAACCAATTTTTTTAATATTCATTAATTAACAAATTAGTTTAAATAAAACCAATATGAAATTGGTATACCTAAAGAACGTTCTTAAACTTGCTTACATTTTGACAACACAGAAGCAGTTGTCAGAAGGTAATGCAGTTAGATTGGTCAGTACAAATATTGTACCTAAAATAAACCATGTTAGAAATTGTGATTTTCCATCTGGCTAAAGTGCAGCCTGATTTTAAATAGGACATTTTTTATTTAAGAATAAGATTTGTCTATACATCTACACATTATATTCATAATAATCCATTGGTCAGTTAAACACATTTTATTTAACACTTGTTTCTGAATGAAATGTTGCATGTGGTGACATCAGATATTATATAAATCAGCATGTTCAACATATTAGACACAAAATGCATACAACTCCAGAAACAATATTCATCACATCAAACCCATCAGAGATAGTGAGAAAAGAAAACTTTGCCTAGTGGATTTATGTTTGATTAGCTAGTAAGTCAGTGAACTAGTCTGTATTTTCAAAGTAAATGGCATCAGATGTTAAATAAAATGCTTTATTGCGTGAGTTGTTGATGATATATGATGGAAAATGTTAGAGCAGATGGAACATTTCAAACATCCAAACATGTCAGAGCAGAAAGAGGGACAAATCGACAGCACTTAACAAACTTTAAAGGAAGAAAATGAGAGTAATGTAATACCTCAATCTGAGCAAATGACCATGTTCATTGCACAATTCAATTCGTGATCATTCAGCTGAAGTTACACATGTAGACTATTTGATGAGAGTGCCGAAGATAAATACATTTTTTTCAGAATATTGTATGTTTGTATTCTGATTGTAATCTATATAGATTTGGCCCTTTCTGACAAGAATTTTGACCATTTGTAAAACCAGTATACATGTACTAGTAAAAATGGATATTTTTCATAAGGCATAATTCTGGTATGAAATGTATAGATTACACTTTATATACCCAAATTAAGCATTATAGCTACTTATAATAGGGGTTGGGGTTGGATTGGCATGGTCTTTTCATCAGTCGACATTCTATCAGTGACAGAGTAATGTTTTATACGTGTTGTTATTATGGATGCATTTTCAGTATGTAAATCATAGACAGAAATATCCTTATCATCTATTTATATACCATTCTCGTCCTTCACAGGATATCAGTAAAACATGATTTCAAAAAGACTACCTCTTAGTTGTTAATGGTTTTAATTGAATCTTTTGATCAGAGACTGAACTCCTCTTGGCCATCATGCCCTTTGTTCTATGCAGGAAAAATTCTTTTGAATATCTTGCTGTATTTCATGTCTACTTAAATTTGGAAGGTAATTTGATCTTGTCTTCAAATCAGTGCAGAGAGTGCAGATTCCTCATCTATGGAAAATCTTATGTAGAACAAAAACAATCAAATCCATCACAATACTGCAGATGCAAAACCAACTGCCGCAACTACAGGCACATGTTTCTGTCAGTGAGATAGGTAATTGTTGACAAAACACACTTCCCTTCTAGTGAATCGAAAGGTGAATAGAACTCATGGGATTTGGATTCTACTCCTTTACCAAGACTGTGTTAATGTTTTAGGATTTGTTTTTATTCCTGTCAGCATTCATTCATCGATTAATCATATCAGCCTGAAAGGTGGCATTCCAAACTAACTCCCCATGTACATCCTAGTAAGTACTTTACAGACTGTATGCCAACTACTTTTGTGTGAAGCATTTGTTGTGTATCTATTTTTATTTAGTTTTGATGTGATGCTTCTTGTGTATCACTCAGTCATAATTAGTTCTGATTAATGTACCGCTCCGGTGGCCTAGTGGTTAGAGCGTTCGCCGCGGAAGCGGGAGGTCGCGGGTTTGATCCCCGGCCGAGTCATGCCAAAGACTTACAAAAATGGTACTAACAGCTGCCTCGGTTGACGCTCAGCATTAAGAGGTTAGTGTTAGGACTGGTCGGCCTGGTGTCAGGATAATGTGACTGGGTGGGACATCATGCTACATGTCTGCGGCATGATGCCTCAGTGCTAGACATCACTAAAAAAGTGCTCACAGCAGACATCGTAGCGATATGACTGAAAAATTGTTAAAGCTAAGTTAAAAATCCTAATCAAACAAACAAACAAATCTGATTGGTGTATTGCTTCGTTAATAAGCTATAATTAGCTCTATTTGGTGTATCACTCAGTTCATAAGATATAATTTGCTCTGTTTAGTGAATCACTCAGTCATATTAAAACTATAATTAGCTCTGTTTGGTGTATCACTCAGTTAATAAGCTATAATTAGCTCTCTTTGGTGTATCACTCAGTCAGTTAGCTATTATTAGTTCTGATTGGTGTATCACTTTGTCAATTAGCAATAATTAGCTGTTTGGTGTATCACTCAGTCAATAAGCTTTAATTAGTTCTGGTTGGTGTATTACTCAGTCAGTAAGCTACAATTCATTCTGATTAGCGTATCACTCGGTCCATAACCTACAATTAATTTTCATTGGTGCATCACTCAGTCAATAGGCTATTATTAGTTCTGTTCGGTTTATCACTGGGTGAAAAAGTTACAATTAATTCTGATTGATACATTACTCATTAAAAAGCTACAATTAGTTCTGATTGGTGCATCACTCGGGCAATAGGCTATATTAGTTCCGTTAGGTGTATCACTCGGTCAGTAAGCTACAATTGGCTCTGTTTGGTGTATCACTCAGTGAAAAAGCTAAAATTAGTTCTGATTGGTGGTTATTACTTTGTTTTACCTTGGACCTGCAAAAACAATAACCATGAACCATAACATATTTTACTGTTTGATGCACTGGATGTGTAGCATTCAAATTCAATACAATCAAGGAAGATACAAAGCAACAACGAAGCTTGTTATTAAACGGTTATTAAATAATCAGTCAAGTAATTCAATCATAAATGAAGAACAAGTCTGGCATGTCTCCATAAAATTTTCGGTGGCTTATGATGCTGATGACTGAGATGAAAAAGTTAGAATGGCATTGACCAGAGATTAGACTTCCAACAATCCGAGTTAGTCACCTTGCACTGATTTGTAGAGGGCAACTGATGTTGTAATTACTTTTTGTTTTTAAATCTGACAAATATGTGACTGTCACAGGTGTTTCAGATTATTGATATTATTGATTATTGAGATTATTGATACAACCATCCATGGAGTAGAGAGGTGCATTTCTGATGTGAAATCATGGATGACATATAACAAGCTGCAGATGAATGATGATAAAACTGAAGCCATTTTGATCACAACACAAAGACTTTCTCATTCACCTTCTTTACCTCAGACAATAAATATCAGCAACATAAACATTAAATTCATACAGTCCATACGAAACCTAGATGTTGCACTGGAGAGTACCTTCACATTGCACCAACATGTCATGAACATATGCAAGGCTGCATATCTTGAGCTGAGATGCATCAGGTCCATTCGCAAAGATCATTCAGTTGCTGAAATTAGAACACTTGTGTGTTCATTAGTACTGTCGAGACTTGACTATTGTAACTCAATTATGTCTGATTCGTCACAATATCTATTCCAGAAACTTCAAAATGTTAAAAACACAGCTGCTTGGATCATCATTGGTGTACCTCAATCAAAGCACACCATACCACTGCTCTGTACTCTACACTGGCTATCCATTTGATACAGAATCAAACACAAAGTTTGATCTCTTTGTTACGTTTCACTAACAAGCTCCAGTCCAACATACCTATTCGGCCTCATCCATGTGTATAAAACAACAAGATACTTACATTCCTCTTCTGCCAATTATATTCTCATTGTTCCCACTATGAAAACAAAGTCATATGGACAACGTTCATTTGCATACCAGGGCCCGGTGATGTGTAACGAATTGCCCATTGAAATTAGACACAAAGACTCAGTGGTCCCTTTTAAGAGTGCTCTTAAAACTCACATTTTTTACTGCAGGAACAAACTTAAAGACCTAATAATGTTTTGTACCTTAAATGTTTTCACCTTTTATGTTTTCAATTTCCAATTTATTGATTTTCTGTAGTGTAGTCATATCATTATAGATGTTGTAAAGCGCTTAGAGCTTCTATAGATTAGGCGCTATACAATGTACTCATTATTATTATTATTATTATTATTATTATATTGATTCTTCACAACTTGAATCAAACAAGATATATGAACAAAGTAATGACGCATTGATTTATTAATCAATCACTTCACCCATATATAAGGCATTCCTATCACTGTTGGAAATCCTTTTCATACATTTTTCTGATGCTATACATTAATTAAAGTCCTTGAAAAGAATGAAGATACACTATTGGGCATACGTTGAAGGATGGTAGTCAGACTGGGCAAATCTTGCATAAACAAGGTTTTCCCATTAGAGAAACTGTTCACACACAAAAATTAATTGATGAGAGTGATTTTTTTGTCAACATTTTTCAAACATATTCCTAAAATAAAATGTAATTAATTGCAAAGAAATAGATTGTTTCAATAATTGTCAAGGATTATATTTTCTCACAACTCTCGTAAAATTTGTAATGCCGTTATGTGAAAAATAAAGACTCTAATAAAATTATTATTCTCTTCTCACTTTAAGATGCTATTTGGACAAAGGAAAAATACCCAGATCTCCATGACAACAAAGAACATATTTTGCTACTCATGGAACATCTTAACATCATTGCCAGGCCAAGAAGTTTCAGTGAAGATGGGTCTGAGATCAAGGTTAGTTGACTCCAAGTTCTGGATTTTGTCTTTTCTGCTCCTAATATATGTCCTTACATCACAGAACATTGCATTGGTAACAAGTATTCTGCTTTTTATTATAATTTTAAATCATGGAGAACCACTGAGGCTTCTGAAATACTATCTCACTAAAAGAAAATGTTCTCCAAAATATTTCTGAGTGACAACCAATTCTTGGAACAAAGCTGCATCAGTAGACAAACCCTTTGACTTGGAAATAGGTAAATTTGTTTCAGTTTATATTTATGAACAAGTGCATCGAATGAAATTTGTTTTCAAGAACTCCCAAAAATAGAAAGAAATCCATTGTTTGCTTAAATTGGCTATCTTGAAGTATGGGTGCATCCAATATGTTTTGATGTAGTTTGGCTGTCTTGGAGTGTATCTGCATCCTAGATGTCTTGTTTTGGTTGTATTGAAGTGTGAGTGTATCCAAGATGTATTGTTGTGGTTATTGTGTCTATCTCCTTAATAAACACTTATTTACTACCAGGTATTGTGTCTCCATAATACACACATATAGACTGGCTGGTACTGTACTCGACTCCATAATACACACGTATGGACTGCAAGGAACTGTGTCTGTCTCCAAAATAAACATTTATAGACTGCCTGGTACCGTATCTCCATAATAAACACTTATAGACTGCCTGGTACTGTGTCTCCATAATAAACATTTATAGACATCCAGAGATTGTCCGTGTCCATAACAAATACATATAGACTGCCTGGTAATGTGTCTCCATAATACACACTTATAGACTGCCTGGTACTGTGTCTCCATAATAAACACCTAAAGACTGCCAGTTACTGTGTCTGTCTCAGTAATAAACACTTATAGACATCCAGGTATTGTCCTTCTCCGTAACAAACACTTATAGACTGCCTGATACTGTGTCTCCATAATTCACAACTTAAACAAGATTTCCCAAGTCGAAGTTAGATTGTAATTTCATGAACCCCATAAGTGCCTTAGTGATCACATGAGATGAGATGATGCTGGTCATATGGCTGGTCAGTCTTGACAGCAACGAAATAGAAGCTTAAATGTGTTATTGGGTGGGAAGTGTGATCACTAAGGAACTTATAGGTTTCATGAAATTACAATCAAACTTTAACTTGGAAAAGTCTTGTTTAATTTATCAATTTCACTTCCCCCATCAGTGCATCGTAATCCCATGAGACTTCAGAGCGAGGCTTCCATTTATGGAATTGATTAACAACAACTAAGCCGGAAGTAGGGAAAAAAATTATATGTTGATATTAAACAAGACAACCCAAATTTGAGATATATATTACATTACCATTATAAAATTCTGGATGCAGACAAAACATTTGTACTGAATTCAGTCTGGTCTGTAACAGGCTTCTTATAGAATTTCCTGAATGTACAACCATTAGCCCAGCCAGCTGCCCTCAAAATTGTACCCAATTGTACCCCTCTTGCACAGGCTATGAGCCTGGAAAACTGAGGTATCATTACCTGACTTTTTCATAACATTCTTTATCCAGTTTGATATTGTGTTTTTGGCAACTTTGTTATGTGGAGATTGTGTGCCGATAATTTCTCAAAAGCTTGGCCCGTTGCAAATAACACTGTAAACAAGAAACAACACAATTTTTTGTCAAAAGGATAAGATTCAAAAACAAATAGCTCCAGATGTTTAACTGGTTTAGATTGTTTTAGCAATGAAGGAATGTGTATTTGTATACTGTTTACACCAACTTTAATGCCATTTATCTGCATAAGGTGAAGCGCCTGACACCTCTTTCCTGTCTTCAAAGCAAGCAGCATGACTAACTTCATAGTAAATTCATGTAATGATAATTGGTCACTGCCTTGTAGAGAGAGAAAATAGTTAAACACAAGCCGCACATCCCACACAAAAGTGTATTTTGGCAATGAAGGCTTTGCAATGAACACTCCTCTCATAAATCGTTTAAGTAAAATATTCTTGCTTATACTGGATTAAAGGAGTAAGACTAACTAATGATGAAATTGCAGATCTAGCTAAATTTAACGAACTATAACCTAAACCTCTATCTACTAATTCTGTTAAAAACTCTACAACAATAGTCACAGGTGGGTTAAATGGATTAATCTGTCTCTGATTTGAAAATAGCATCCACTTTTGGAGATGACCTCAAAAATGTTTTTTAGTTGATGTTTTCCATGAATTGATGATGAGGCAGGCAGCCCTTTCTCATAATCTTTGAATTTTGATTGCTGTCTTGATAAGTGAAAAACGCCCATCTTCAATTTTTTCGAGGGTTTGTGTACATTGTGGATTGTGTGCCACCAAACATCTGCTTTGTCTTGGGCCATTTTTTTTGCAGCACTGCTCCCAACATACTGAAAGGTGGAAAACAATAATGACGATTGTAATTCCATTTTAAAAAAAAAGCATCAACTGCTGTAGCTTTTGCGTCAGGTCTATATGAAGCATAACTCGGATGTTGGTGATTTAGCCTGGAAGCAATTAAATCCACATTTCTGTGCCCATACACTTTAATGATTGCATTGAAGACTTGAGCACTTAACTTGATTGCATTGAAGACTTGAGCATCACAATTCTGTGTTCCCAGCAAATGAGAAACACTTAACCAGATACCCCTAACTGTACACCACAGCCAGATATCGCACGATAATGTATGCAGTATAGAAATGCGGCGCCCCCCCCCCCCATTTTTTCACAAATGAAACTGCTACAGAGTTATCCATGTAGATGCGCACATGTTTGTTCTTCACTTTGGAACAAAAAGATTGTAATGTCAAAAAACATGCTTTCAGTTCCAAGAAGTTAATATGATACAGTTGTTCCTCTTTATCCCAATGACCACCCGTTTACAGATTTACTCCCCCAGCCCAATCAACAAGGGAGCTGTCACTGGTCAAGACAACTTGTGGTTCACCATGCGAAACTACTTTATAACTGGAATACACATTATATATCCACCAAGATATACACTCTCTGCTCTCAGCCGAAAGAGACAAATAAGCATCAAAATTACCTTTATGCATCTTTAAGTATTTATCTTTTCATGTTCTAGATCTTATAATATAAAGGTGCATACGCTATACCTGGTTCACAAGGAACACGCTTTCCCACACGTTGAGCCAATTAACGAATAGTGATGTTCTGTTTCCGCAGTATGGCAGATGAGCAACGATACTGTCTGTTTTATCTTGTGTTAGTCTGACAGTCATTGTGACAGAGTCTAGCAAAAATCCAACAAATATTTTTTGGGTGGGTTCAAACAGATTTTCTAGGGTGAATGGTTAAGCCCAATCCATCAAATGTACGAACTGTTTCCATAACATTTTGCTTACACTGATCATAAGATTCCCCTAACAAACAACTATCATCCATATATGCCACATTTGTGAACCCTTTTTGTCTCAATGATGCAAAAACTGGCTTCAGTAGCTTGGTGAAAACACGTAGTGCAGGTGCCAAACCATTTGGCAAACAGGTATAAATTCATATATATCCAAACCACTGAAAAAGTAAATATTTCCTATGTATCCGAGCCACAGGAACAGAATAGTAGGCATCCTTCAAATCAATAGATGCAAAAAAACAATTTTTTCTCATGGCATTAACAGCCGTTTTCAAAGTTTCCATTTTAAAATGTATCTTCGTAACATTTATATTAAATTGTTTTAAATTCAAAATAAGTCTCACGGACCAATCTTTTTTACATCTAATGAAAATGTTTGAAAATTATTCTCCAGGTGTTGAATTAACTTTAGGAACAATACCTTTTGCAAGATTTTTTTTAATTTCAGCATTAATTTGTTTCTCTTCAGTCTTGAGACTCTAAGTTGGTTTGGTATACATGTTTGCACAGGTTGCTGTTCAAACTCTATTTCATAGCCTTTCACAGAATCCAAGGATCAGAAGTAATATTCTGCCATGCGTCAAACCATGCTGAAATTTTCCCAGCAACAAAATTGTCAGGTGTATTGATCATACAAGAAACATATGTACTTACATGAGGCTGCATACAAATAGCCTGGGAAGATCTTACTGATCCTTCCGATGTTTGAGAAACTCAGTTCCTTGTTTCTGGACTTTTTTGAAACCCTGCCTCCAGCGATAGTTTTGCTGCCTCTGCTAATTTTGGTTCCAGAAGTGTCCAGCCCATGAATAAGAACGTACTAAACAAGGCACATTGCTTTTAAAATTTGATGTAACTTGACGTTTTGCTGCTTCCTGTTGCTTTTTCCTAGTAGCTTAGTTCCATCCTTCTGGGATTCATTTAGTTTAGTTACCTGCCCATTCAGGTTATCCCCAAAAAGCCAGTCTGTGATAGGATTCGATGCAGCACACATGGGCTGATACATGTCGGTTAGCTCAGGTTTTATTAAATCACGACGCTTAAAGCTGATATCGTTGAACAAAAATGATGACATTCTAAAATTGTCAATGGCGAGGTCCCTAACTGAATCTTATGGCAATTCTCGAAGATTGTTCTATGCTTTTTAAACAATTCCAATACCCTTAAGGTAGGGACCAAAATTTGCCCTAACAGAGTTTGCAACTTTTGCAGTAGTATATCCACACTCCTGGCTGTTTTGACATTGCATTCCAGACCTCAATATTGACTCTTGGCACCTTTAAATTGTCACAATTTCCTGGTGTGGGATACTTATCCTGCAAGAATTTTAGCTAATCGGAGGTTAACACTGAACGTAAGCCTTTATTGAGGACTTCCACTAATTTGTCATCCACATTTGGACCAGCTTTTTGATGTTCAAGGACAAATTTTTCCAAGTCCGCAAACAAATCATCGTCATCATTTGCACTGACATCAGCGGAATCTGCATCTGGCATAATTAAACCTGCAACATCCATATCCACATCCGAGTCAACGTCCCCTTTATTCGTGCACAATGTCCAAATCTTTTTCAAACTGCCCTAGGTGTGCCGAGCATGCACAAACCGCATTTTATGTGTTTGGCATTTGGGTTTTATTAGCAACACTCGCCAAGATCTCTTCCAATTTTGTCATGTGCGCATGCATTTTGGACACAACATCTGCGTTTTGTGTCCACAGCTGACATTGCATTGCTAATTCTTTATCCAGGGTAGCCATATATTGATTGTTTGGGTGGAAATCACGTGACTTGCACCAGTATCAGACAATGACATCATGTCTTCTTGTCGTAATGGTAGACTTAATGTAGCTTTTCCCAGCTGCCCAACATGTGCCCAACTAGACCTCAAATCTATAGTGGCAGTTGCTGATGGCAAATGCATTCGTTTCCCCCCCCTCCCCCCCCATCAAACCCGTTGCGGAAACCGTACTTACATCATCTGTGACGTTTTCATTTCGTTTTCGACAATTTGTTTAGTATTTCATGGCCTGTCCCCTCAGGGAACTGCCTTGGGTTGTTCGCACCATACATTTTCTTGATACTGAAGTTCAGACTATCTTTCACACTTTGCCTCTGCAAAGGCGCAACCCAGTTTGTGGAAATTAGGGCTTCAGAATGCACAAACCCGATGACTGCAAAATTTTCTTCCGAAATCATAAATTACGCTGTTACTTTTTGGTGTTTTTCTTCTTTAATTTGCTCCCAAACTGTACACTTCATACAACTGTTGTTCTCCTGACCAGCCATGTGACCAGCGTCATCTCATCACGAGATCACGAGGCAATTATGGGGGAAGTGAAATAAACACTTATAGACTGCCATGTATTGTGTGTCTGCTTAATAAGCACCTACAATGACTGGTGTTTTGTCTGTATCAATAATATACATTTATAGACTGACTGGTTCTAAGCTGGTTTCCATGTTGAACACTTATAGGTAAAGCGTCTGTTACATTTATAAAGATATATAGATTGTCTGGTACTGTGTCTTTCTCCATAAAAAAACACATCTAGACAGTCTGGTACTGTGTCTGTTGCCATAATAAAGATATATAGACTGTCTGGTACAGTGTCTGTCTTCAAAAAAAACAAAAACTTATAGACTGTCTGGTACTGTGTCCGTCTCCATAATAAACACCTACAGACTGCCTGGTGTTTTGTGTTTGCCTGGTTCTGTGCTGGTCTCCATATTGGACCTTATAGGTAATGTGTCTGTCTCCATAATATACACTAATATACTGTCCATTACCGTGTCTGTCTCCATAATGAATTACTACATATAGTATGATACTGTGTCTATAATAAATAGGCAAGATCTACTCAGTATAATGAAGAAAAGAAGTCAGTTAAACACATACAGACTACCAGATACTGTCTCCATGTTAAATAGCTACAACTGGTTTGGTACTGTGTTTTTATCAATAATAACACTTAAAGACTGCCTGGTACAATGCCTAACTCCATAATGTACACGTATATACTGCCTTATACTGTCACAGTGTTAATCTCCTTATTAAACAGCGAAGGTCTACTCTGAATAGTGTAGAAATGAGTTAAACACCTGTAAACTAATTGCTACTCTGCCTGTCTTCATTATAAATGATTTTGTTTCTGTTGCAGTATATTGGATTTACCTTTAAGATTAATATTAGAGATTCAAACATAAGCTTTCTTACAGATTTTTCTTCATTAGAAAGAGTGCCAGATTTAAACGGACTGCATCACGTTGCCCATGTTAAGTTGGTGGGCCAATATATTGTAATTGGAATTTTCAGATGTTCTCATGTACCATCTACAAAATTTATGTTGCTCAGATATATATATATATATATATATATATATATATATATATATATATATATATATATATATATATATATTAATTTCATTGAATACATTTGATTAGTTATACTTAATGCTATTCTTGTATTTCAGGTAGAGGATTACTATCTTGCTCCTTGTATGCTCCGTGAGGCAGTGCCCACAAGAATTATCTCCAGTGAATCAGATCCTGAAATTGGAAATACATCAGTCCTTTGTTTTGTGTGTACTGCAAAATTTCTACCACCACCTGTGTTCCATAGACTACTTGGTGCCTGTTTGACACAGTGGCCCATCGCCAAGCAGTTGTCTCAGAATTTAATATACTGTGGCTGCTGTGTTTTTGACCTGGACAGTGTTCACCAATTGACTATACACTTCAGGGACTATGTCATCTTTACTCGGGTGAAGGGGGTTGGAGTGATAAATATGCATCAGTCTTCCGAGGTTTGCAGAAAAGTAAAATCTGTAATCTCGGAGAATCTGTCACGGATTATTGGAACCCTCGGCCAAAGCATGCAGTTTGAACTGCATGTTCAGTGCCCTAAAACAGATCCAGAAAGTCTTGAAGGCCTGATTGCTGTGTCAAAACTTCAACAGAGTGAAAAAGTACGTTGTGATTCTCATGAAAAGAGTCATATACTTGAGTCACAGAATCTGCTAAAATTCTGGTTTGAGGACAAGGTGAGTACGAGTAGCATGGTCATCATAAGATCTTCCTAAATGTAATAGCTTTTAGATTTTGGCAAATATTTCATTCTTTATCAGGACAGTGCTGGGGTGAAGGTCAAGGTGAATATAAGTAGAATATTTTTCATAAGATCTGACTGAAGGTAATACCTTTACGATTCTGGCAAAATTCTCATTCTTTATCTGGACATTAGTAGATTTAAGGTCAATTTGAATACAGCTAGCATAATTATCATAAGAGCTTACTTAGGTAATACCTTTGACACATTAACCCCTGGAGATTTTCGCTGTTTTCGCATGAATGCGAGTAGGAAACCCATTTTGGGGACTATTTCTGAATACATCGTAAAACATCGATTTCCAAACAATAATCCGTTAGATAAATGGTTACTAATGATACAGAAAATGTTTTTCATTGGTAAGTTTGCTGGCGCATGAGCAGAAGGGCAAAAGTCGGAGTTCTTTTTTTTGTATTTTTTTTGTTTTTGCTTAACGGACCTATAATTTTCTTATGTAGAAGACTCTTTATTCAAAATGTCCACCTTATCGTACTTTTTGCACAGGTTCACCTGTCTGTGTGCGTCTCAGACCAGTCTGTCGTAGATCTGAAGTCATAATGTCTAAAATCTGGACACATATTCGGAATCCGCCCATGGGCGATTTTTGGGTGAAAAAAAACCTGGGTTTCCAAACAATTCGGTTTTTCCCTCTGTATTTTCTAATGCAATTAAAATGTCCAGATTACTTGCTATCATTGTAGAGCTACATCTGTCTACTTTTCAATGATACTACCCACTTTAGTGTATCATGTATGACCTTGACGCTACATACCATGGAAGTAGGCTACTACCTCATACCCCGTAAAGTCGTCGCTAGGGGCTAATGTGTTAAGATTCTGACAAATATGTTGTTCTTATCAGAGCATTACTTGGGTTAAGGTCAAGGTGAATACGAGTAGCATAAGATCTAACTAAAAGTAATTCCCTTAAGATTTTGGTAAATATTTCCTTCTTTATGTGGACATTGCTGGGGTCAAGGTCAAGGTGAATATAAGTAAAATAGTTTTCATAAGATGTACCTAAAGGTGATACCTTTAATATTCTGGCAAATATTTTGTTCTTTATCAGGTCTATACATTGGTGAAGGTCAATGTGAATGCGCGTAGCACAGTCATCATAAATATATACGTAAACATAATACCTTTAAGATTTTGGCAAATATTTTGTTCTTTATTAGGACATTACTGGAGTGAAAATCAAGTTGAATACAAGTAGCATAGTTATAGGACCTTCCTAAAAGTAATGCCTTTAAGATTCTGGCAGATATTTCATTCTTTATCAGGACATTGCTGGGGTCAAGGTCAAGGTGAATATAAGTAGAATAGTTCTCATAAGATCTACCGGAAGGTAATACCTTTAAGATTATGGAAAATATTTTGTTCTTTATCAGGACATTGCCGAGGTCAGTGTCAATGTGAGTAACAGTAGAAATGCTGCATGTTAATGATTATAATAGCCCTTCTTGATGAGTCCCATGAGTCCTTTAAATATCAATGTGTCTCTTCCGTAGTCCATCAATCATTCTGTTTATCCAATTGAAAGCCATTTGGTCATTAGTTGCAGTGTCTATTCCCATATATTGTCTTTCCTTTCTCCTATCTTTTGGTTACATAACAACCTAATTTTCACATATTGTTTGGAATTAAATTAAATTTGGCATACAACTTTAGATTACGAGACCTTGAAGAAGTCAGATGTTTATATTTACATGAGTTCTTTCTTATTTCCCATCCTGCTTGCTTTGGTTCACACAGCATCACTTTAAAACAGGTGTGTTGGATTTCAGGTAGACTTTGTAGCAGCTTATCATTGATGATACCATGAGCAAGTTTGATTAAAGTATTCCGAGACAATTACAGGAGTTATTTCTCTTAATACCCATTATGCTGGCCTTGGTATCCACAGCAACATTTTAAAAGGGTTTTTTTCAGTTTCATTCAGATTTTGTAAGAGACTTTTCACTGATAAGACCTGAAAATGCTTGATTTTAGATGTTGCATGAAATATACAAGAGTTTATGCCCCATATTCACCATCTTCCATGCAGCAATAAATTCATTTCTCATGATTAGATCAGATTATTTATAGGAGTCATGCAAATTTAGTTCTAAGTATTATATGAGATCATTTATTGGAGTCGTGCCAATTTAGTTCTTACCATTACATGAAATCATTTATTGGAGTCATGGAAATATATTCTCACCATTATATGCAATCATTTATTGGAGTCTTATAAATTCAGTTCTAAGAATTAAAATAGATCATTTATTAGTGGCGTGCAGATTAAAAAGATAAATGTTTTATGGTGATCAAGCTTTGAATAACTTTGGTGAATGTGTGTGTCTCTGTGTGATTTGGATTTGCAACATACTTTTAACAATTTTTTAGTCATATTGCTACGATGTTTGCAGTGTGGCAGTTTATAGTGATGTATAGCACTGTGGCATCATGTCGCAGACATGTAGCATTATGTCCCACCCAGTCACATAATTCTGACACCAGTCTGACCAGTCCTGATACTAACCTCTTAATGCTGAGTGCCAAGTAATGCAGCTGTTAGTATCATTTTTGTAATCTTTGGTATGACTGAACTGGGCATCAAACCCATGATCTCCTGCATCCAAGGCGGGAGCTCTAACCACTAGGCCACCGGAGTTGTTGCCTTTGATCTATAGTGTTCTTATGCATCATTTACTGGATTCAATGATTGTCCAAAAGTTCATAGAATTGGTTTTATCTCAATTTTAGATAGGTTTCTTGGATTTTAACCCAGTTTAGCATTGTAACTTTATAATGTAGAAAGCTATTGCCCCTGATTACCCAGCATGCTTTGATTTCCATAAATTGTAACTTCGTGTTGCAGAAACGTTATTGCCACAGATTACCCAGCATGCTTTGATTTCCATAGCATTATAACTTTAAAAGTATGGAAAAGGTATTGCCACTGATTACCCAGCATGCTCTGATTTCCATGGCATTGTAACTCTATGATGTAATCATGAGACTTATCATTGAGAAAGTTATTGTATCATATTATCCAGCATGTTCTGATTTCCATTCATTGTAACTTGATGCCACTGATTACCCAGCAAGCTGTGATTTCCATAACATTGTAACTTGATGGTGCACTGATGAGACCTTATCATTGAGAAAGTTATTGCCCCTGATTATCCAGCATCCTTTGATATCCATATCATTGTAACTTTATGGTGTAAAAAAAATATTGTCACTGATTACCCAGCTTGCTCTGATTCCCATTGCATCGTAACTTATTGGTGTAGAAATGTATTGCCCCTGATTACTCAGCATGCTTTGATTTCCATAGCATTGTAACTTTATGGTGTAAAAAAGTTATTGTTTCTGATTACCCAGCATGTTCTGATTTCCATGGCATTGTAAATCTATTTTGTAATTATGAGACCTTATCATTTTGGACAATTGTACAAATGTTGGAGAACAAGATACACAAAATAAAATGGTGCTAAAACTTTAATGTCCTATTATATAATAGTTGTTAAATGCTTTTGTTCTCACTCTTACAAAAGGTGCATTTGTCATTCTCTAACTTGTTAACATTTTTCAAAAAGGTTTTAGTCACAATTATTCTATGAATTAATTTAATATTAAATGAGATCAACTTTATATTCTTTGTGCAAAGTTTCTCCAGGGTACAAGTCTTTGACCACTCCGCACTACATATATATATATATATATATATATATATATATATATATATATATATATATATATATATATATATATATATATATATATATCTGTATCCATGTTTCTTGCTTAGCAGTGTGTTGCCATTTTACCGTTTGTTTTAAAGAAATATGTTCACAAACAAACTTCAATGAGTTTTGTTTTTGCAATTGCATTATTTTATCATCCTCCTTATCAAACTTGTGAACCAGGTTTTTTTTATTGCATCTTTCTAAGATTTTGTAATTTTGCATATTATCGAAACGGCATACTTTTTTTCTTTGCTCATTTCAAAATATTTTAAATTACAGCGATCATCAACTAAATCATTAATAACTTTAAATCCCTGCATATTTCCAGGATTTATATTGATGGAGTTTTATAGGTGGAACAAAATTTAAAAGCTGAGGGATAAATATTCATTTGAATATTGCTGATCCTCTATTCCAATTCAATATTGCCAAAATAAAAGTTCTCCAAAAACTGTTTTTAATGAGCTTACCAATTTCTTCATATTTTTACCTCCCTGCATATGTTGTAGTACAGTTGTATTTAATTCATTTTGCCATGTTCCAGTCTTCTTTTTCAATAAGATTGTAACCCATCTTGCCTTATTATACCTAATGAATGAATAAATGTGTATCATATTTATTCTTTTCTCGTTCTCCAGGGATACTAGACTATTATGTTCAATTATCTTTATGTTTTCACCCCATACAAAAGATCTGTTTTTTTCTGCCTTAGCCTTTGCTGACGGATTTGGAAGTGCTGAACAAAGTTAAATGAATATGGGCAGGATAAGAGTTTTTATGGTAATTACCTGAACTGCTGCTGAAAGATGCCTTATGCTCCACCTTGCCAGAATGTCTTTTTTGGCATTGTTGGTTGCTTCCTATATTTAATGTCCATCCTTTGTTGTATCTTTAGAGTAAAATTGATGCCAATGAGTGAAAACTTGGAAGAAAACTAATTTAGTTCCACATCAGTCCCCGTAATCTGTATTTTGCTTTAAATATATAGCTAAAACCTCAGCACTGATAATACACAAAGCACAAGAGGATCCCCTTGATTACATCCTTAGTCAAATCTAAAAGATAATGATATATTTCATTACCTTTTAGAGTTAGTACAAAACAACCTAAACCACTTACAAATTAAAGTATAAAAGGCAAAAGATATAACAAATTGTCATCCAAAGCTCCAGTTGCACTACAAATGACGGAGGGAAAACCTAAGTTTTTGGACCCATTTTTTTGTCCATGGTCGGAATCGGAATTTGTTTTTACGATTTAGACTTTATCTCCTCAGATCTTTGGCAGGCCAGTCTGAAATGCACACAGACAGATGAATCTATTCAAAAAATAGTATACGGTGGACATTTTGAATAAAGAGTCTTTTCCATTTAAAATTATGGGTCCGTTAAGCAAAGAAAAAATAGTCAGAAATTTTCACCTTCTGCTCAAGCACTAGCAATCTAACCAATGAAAAACATTTTCTTTAGAACAACTAGCCATTTTTCAAATGGAATATTGCTTGAAAGTCGATATATTAGGATGTGTTCAGAAAAAAGTCCTCAGAATGTGTTTCCTACTCGCATATTGTGCGAAAACAGCAAACACCTCCAGGGATTAATGTGTTAACAATAATACACCATACATATTTAATTCTCTGGTTTATCCATAATAACATATTAACAGCCTGATATTTTCTCTATGTAATCATTTTGACTTTTTTCCATACGTGGCTTACTGGCTTACATTTAATATATAATGTATGTTTGACTTTGGTCCATAATTGAGGTAGAGGTTTTTTGTAACTGATTTTTGTCATGCTTGTAAGATATTCGAATTCACTGTCTAGCCATGTTTACAGGTTTAGAAGGCTCTAGTACCCTAACCAATGGGATTATTGAAGACATTGTTGCACCGTGATTAAAGAACTTTATCGACAATATTATGACTGTAATTATTAAAGAACATTGTTGACAATGTTATGACTGATTATTAAAGGAATATTATAAACAGTTTTACAACTTTGATTATTAAGTAATGTTATTGAACAATGTTACAACTGCGATTATCAAGTAACGTTGTTGACTAATATTACAACTGTGATTATAATATAATATTATTAACAATGTTACAACTGTGATTATTATGTAACGTTACTGACAGTGTTACAGCTGTGATTATTAAGCAACGTTGTTGACTAATGTTACAACTGTGAATATTCAGTAATGTTATTGACAAATAGTACAACTGTGATGATTAGGTAATATTGATAATGTTACAATTGTGGTTATTAAGTAATGTTACTGACAATGTTACAACTGTGATTAGTAGATAACATTACTGACAATGTTACAAAGGTTATAGCTGTGGTTATTAAATAATGTTATTGACAAATAGTACAACTGTGATGATTAGGTAATATTGACAATGTTACAATTGTGGTTATTAAGTAATGTTACTGACAATGTTACAACTGTGATTAGTAGATAACATTACTGACAATGTTACAAAGGTTATAGCTGTGATTATTAAATAATGTTAGTGACAATGGTACAACTGTGATTATTAAGTATGTTATTGACAATGGTACAACTGTGATTATTAAGTAATGTTATTGACAATGTTATAACTGTGATTATTAAGTAATGTTATTGACAATGTTATAGCTGTGATTATTAAGTATGTTATTGACTAATGTTACAACTGATTATTAAGTAATATTGTTGACTAATGTTACAACTGTGCTTATTAAGTTATGTTATTGACAATGGTACAACTGGGATTATTAAGTAACGCTATGGACTAATGTTACAACCTTGATTATTAAGTAATGTTACTGTGTTAACTGACAATCTTATAACTAATTATTAAGTAATGTTATCGACTAATGTTACAACTGTGATTATTAAGTAACATTATTGACAATGTTACAACGGTGATTACTAAGTAACGTTATTGACAATGTTACAATGTTACAACTGTGAGTATTAAGTAATGTTATTGACTAATGTTATAACTTTGATTATTAAGTAACATTATTGACAATGATACAACTGTGATTATTAAGTAACGTTATTGACTAATGTTACAACTTTGATTATTAAGTAATGTTACTGAGTTAACTGACAATGTTACAACTAATTATTAAGTAATGTTATCGACTAATGTTACAACTGTGATTATTAAGTAACGTTATTGACTAATATTACAACTGTGAGAATTAAGTAACGTTAAAGACAATGTTACAAATGTGTTTATCAAGTAAAATTATTGACAATGATACAACTGTGATTAATAAGTAACGTTATTGACTAATGTTACAACTTTGATTATTAAGTAACGTTATTGACAATGTTACAACTTTTGAAGTTTTAAGTAAGGTTATTGACAATGTTACAACTGTGATTATTAAGGAAAAATATTGAAAATGTTGAAACTGCGATTATTAAACATTAGAGACAGTGCAACGACTGAGATTATTGACAGAACTTATGAACAACCATAGAACACTATGGCAGCGTCTTTACACCATAATCTCTACATTTGACCTATATAATCATCCATCTTAGAAAAACATGGCAGAGGAATTCATTCTTTAATGATTGCATCATTTGTATTCATTCAGCAGGGATTGATTATTCCTGTTCAAACATAAGTGGCAGTAGCAATTTCAAATATAATAGCTATAAATACCACCAAATAATATGTAGAAAGAATAATAGTTTTAAAATGGTGTCTTCTGTGCTTTTCAGGAAGTGTCTGATGCAGGATGTAAGTACATATTTATATTTTTATTCGCTTTAACCAAGCAATAACGTGTGAGGCTCATTTTTTAGAATAATCATTTTCCATTTAGGTGCAAAACTTCATCTAGATGTTGTTTTATGCTTTTTTCATTTCATTTAGCTCATCTACTTTTAAAGTCGGGTGAAATTATGGAATGGTAATATATAGAGCTTGAAATTAACGAGTAAACTCTCTGAGTGTCAACATTTGCTTTATCCACTTCTCAAAACACCATTGTTATCCGTCAACATTTGCTTTATCCACTTCTCAAATCACCATTGCTCTCTGTCAACATTTGCTTTATCCACTTATAAAAACACCACTGTTGTCTGTCAACATTTGCTTTATCAACTTCTCAAGAAAAATACTGTCATCTGTCAACATGTCCTTTATCCACTTCTCAGATAACCACTGTTGTCTATCAACATTAGCTTTTTACACTTCTCAAAAAACCACCGGAGTAATTTGAACCCACATTCAGAGTATGAATTTTGCCATGAAGCTATTCAACCCATAAGCATAAGGGCCATAAAGTCATTTGACCTTTAAACATAACAGCTATGAAGTCACTCCGCCTTTAAGCATAACGGCCATGAAGTCATTCGACCTTTAAACATAACATCAATGAAATGAATTTATCCATTAGGCATAACAGCCATGAAGTCAATTGACCCATAAGCATAACAGCAATGAAATTCATTCAGCCTTTAAGCATAATGGCCACGAAGTAACTTTACCTTTAAGCATAATATCAATGTAATTCATTCAGCCTCTAAGCATCATGGCCATGAAGTCAATTGACCCATAAGCATTACAGCAATAAAATTCATTCAGCCTTGAAGAATAATAGTTATGAAGTAATTCGACCTTTAAACATAACACCAATATATTCATTCAGCCTTTAAACATAATGGCCATAAAGTCAATCGACCCATAAGCATAACAGCATTGAAATTCATTCAGCCTTTAAATATAACATCCATGATGTCATTCAGCCCTTAAGCATAACAGCTATGTCATGAAGCCTTTAATAATAACAGCTATAACTCATTCACCCTTAAATTATAATAGCTGCAAAGTCATTCACTCGTTAAGCGTAAGTCATGAAGTCATTCAGCCTCTAATCATCACGGCCATGAAGTCAATCGACCCATAACCATAACAACTATGAAGTCACTCAGCCTTTAATCATAACAGCGATGAAGTAATTCAGCCTTTAAGCATAACAGCTATGTAGAAAAAATGAAAACATTGGTCATCTGTTACTGATGAAAAGTGCTTGAGACATTTTGACCAAATTTGATAGATTGCATCAGATTTTACATACCATTATAAGCAGCAATCTAATGTAGCCAGGAATATCACAAATATGTTTTTCAAACTCTGTACAAAATCTCATGAAGATTTAATCAAATTTTATAGGACATATCCAGGCATGAAGATCTTTCAGAATTTGAGAGAATGCATCCAGGAATGATGATCTCTCTGAATTTGAGAGAACACATCCTGACATGAACAGCTCTTATAAATTTGATAGAATGGATACAGGCATGAAGATCTCTCCGAATTGGAGAAGATGCATCTTGGCATGAACACTTCTTTAAATCTGAGAGAATACATTAGGCAAGATGATTAGCCAGAATTTGAGGAAATGCATCCAGACATGACGAACTATCCGCATTTGACAGAATGCATACAGACATCATGGTCTCTGAATTAAGGAGAACACATCCAGGCACGATGAACTCTCTGAATTTGAACGAATGAATCCAGGGATGATTGTCTCTGAATTTGAGAGAATGCATCCAGGCTTGACCATCTTTCAGAATTTGAGAGAATTAATCGAGGCATAAAGATCTTTCCGAATTTGAGAGATTGCATCCACACAGGATGATCTCTCCGTAAATCTCTCTGAAATGTTGGGAATGCATCAAAGATTTCTTTGAATTGAATGAATGCATCCATGGATGAAGATCTCTCTGAATTTGAGAGAATGCATCTGGGCGTGACATTCATTCTGAATTTGAGAGAATGGTTCCAGGCATGAAGATCCCTCTGGATTTGAGAGAATGTGCCCAAGCATAAAGAACTCTCAGACTTTAAGAGAATGCATCAAGGCATGATTAATTCTGTGAATTGAATGAATGCATCCAGGCATAAAGATCTCTCTGAATTTGAGACAATGCATCCAGGCATGATGAACTCTCTGAATTTCAGGGAATGCATCATGGAATGATGGTCTCTGAATTTGAGGGAATGCATTCAGCCATGAAGATCTCTCTGAATTTGAGACAATGCATCCAGGCATGTTGATCTGTCAGAATTTGAGCTAATGCATACATACATGAACAACTCACCGAATTGGAGAGAATGCATCCAGGCAGGATAGTGTCTGCATTTGAGCGAATATGTCCAGGCATGAAGAACGCTCCAGGCACGAAGGTCTCCCTAAGTTTCAGGTGATCCATCCAGGCATGATGGTCTTAATGAATCTGAGAAAGCATCCGGCTTGAAGAACTATTATGCAATTGAGGGTATGCAATCCTGGCAAGATGGTCTCTCTGAATGTATAGGAATGCATCCAGGCATGATGGTCTCAATGAATTTGAGACAATGCATCAAAGCGTGAAGAACTCTATAAATTTGAGGAATGCATCCATGTATGATGGTCTCTCTGAATTTGTGGGAATTCATTCAGGTATTATGGTCTCTTTGTATTTGAGGGAATGCAACAAGGCATGGTGGTCTCTGTGAATTTGAGAGAATGCATCCAGACATGACGGTTTCTCTGAATTTGAGGGAATGCATTCATTTATAAAGGTCTCTAAAGTTTTCTTTAATAACACATATGCATCACTTTGTGTCGTGTTATTAACGAAAAAGATTTGTCGTGACTTTATTAAAAATTGACAAGGATGGTTTTAAACATTGTCTGTCGAAAACAGCTGAATAGAATTGTTCTATCTTGGACAGAAGCTTAGTTTCATCAAGGCCATTCAAGTTTATACAAATTATGCTGATCTGGCATCCCATCCAGTATGGCTGCTATTACAAAATCAAAGAAAATACAGAGAATAAAGTCTCAAACTTCTTTCTGCAATTTGATATATTTTGCATAAGAATATCCTAGCATAATGAGCTGTATCAAATTCATACAAGTTATGCTGATTCATTATCATATGTATACATGGCTGTTATTTACTCAACCAAATTTATACAAGCTACTTGATTCATTATCATACAGGGTTGTTATTTGTACAATCAAATTTCTACAAGTTGTTTGATTCATTATCATACATGTACATGACTGTCTTTTGTACAATAAAATTGGTACAATTTTTTTTGTTCATTATCATACATGTACATGGCTGTCTTTTGTACAATCATATTGGTACAAGTTTTTTTATTCATTATCATGCATGGCTGTTATTTGTTACACTCTAAACCAATGTAGAACTAACAGCTGTTTTATTATTTAACATCACTGAACTCTTGCAGTTGTCATTATTCAACACTGGTTACGTTTTACACTCTACACTGGATGTAACCCTAATGGATATTTTTGTCATTTTACATCATTGAGCTCTTGCCCTTGTCACTATTCAACATTGGATATTTGTTACCATTACATCATATGTAGCCCTTTTAAATGTCTGTTTTATCATTTCACATCCCTGAGCTATTACATTTATCATTATTAACCATTGGTTATTTGTTACACTCTGCATCATATGTAGACCTATAGACTATTCTATCATTTCTCATCATTGAACTCTTGCATATTTTATTATTCAGCATTGGTTATTTGTTGTTTGTTTGCGATGATATTAAAGGCCAGTATCTAAACCATTATTACAAGTTTGGGATGACATTTAGGGTCTATATCTAAAACCACTATTACAAGTTTTGGAATGATATTAAAGGCCTGTATGTATTACAATATTACAAGTTTGGGATGATATTAAAGGCCAGTATCTAAATCATTATTACAAGTTTGGGATGACATTTAGGGTCTATATCTAAAAACACTATTACAAGTTTTGGAATGATATTAAAGGCCTGTATATATTACAATATTACAAGTTTAGGATGATATTAAAGGCATGTATCTAAACCATTAATACAAGTTTCTGATGATTTTAAAGGCCTGTATCTAAAACATTATTACAAGTTTGGGGATGATATTAAAGGCCTCTATCTAAAACACTATTACAAGTTTGGTATGATTTTAAAGGCCTGTATCTAAAGCATTATTACAAGTTTGGGATGATGTTAAAGGCCTCTATCTAAACCATTATTACATGTTTGGGATGATGTTAAAGGCCTATATCTAAAACACTATTACAAGTGTGGGATGACATTTAGGGCCTGTATCTAAAGCATTATTACAAGTTTGGGATGACATTTGGGGCCTGTATCTAAAACATTATTACAAGTTTGGGATGATATAAAATGCTTGTATCTAAAACATTATTACAAGTTTGGGATGATATTAAAGGCCTGTATCTAAAAAATTATTACAAGTTTGGGATGATATTAATGGCCTGTATCTAAAACATTATTACAAGATTGGGATGATATTAAAAACCTGTACTTAAAACACTATATCAAGTTTGGGATGATATTAAATGCCTGTATCTAAACCATATAATTAAATTTTAAATTGTTTAGTTGATATAGAAAAATGTATAATACAATTATTATCAGTTTAGTTTTTATGGAAAGATGTACAGTATAATAAAATTATAATAAGTTTAGTTGTATTGGACGATTGATAATAAAATTGTAATAAGTATAGTTCATATGGTATGGTCTATCATGTGTTGTTATTCTGTTTATTATTTAGGTGATTTTGTATCTAATTGACTGAGCTTTCTTTCACTCTGGAAGCCATATGTTTGGTCGGATTTTAAACAACCTTGATTGTGTATGTCGGTGTGTGGATTTTCAACCAAAATCTCCAACCCTTCCAAGCCCAATTAAATTTGAAATAAGTCAGTCCTTTGTATCACTAAGCTCAACACTAATCATAAGTAGCTGATAAATGACATCCATGCATAAAAGTGATTATATGTAAAATACATCATGTCAGTACATTCAATACACCACCATGTCTGTGTAATAAAATTTATGAAAAAAATGTTTAATTTAAGAACATGGTTCTATGTAAGGAATTAATTCTACAATTATTTGTCTTTCAGCATCTGCTGGTGCAATTCCATCACCACCAACCAGTGACACTGATAGGTTCATATGCATTGCATATCTTCTAGTTGATGTCGGATCCAGGGTACTGAGACAACTTTTAACTCATCACACAGTCACTTCCACCTGCACTCTGGACCAATATCTGGCCAAAAACATGAATATTATCAACAGTCTTAGAAGGGTATTCAACCAATCCCTGATGGACATTATGTTTCCACCAAATGGTAATGATACAAACCTAGATGACTATGACATCACCTTGCTGTCCGCCCTATTTCAGAACATTGTACCAGCTCTGAGTCAGCCAGAAAAATACATGATCAAAAGACTACGAGAAGAGAGAAACAAATTGTATGCTCATGCTAAGTCATGTCAGATTAGTGCCAATGACTTCCAGACTTATTGGAATGATATCAGCTCAACATTGACAACTCTCAGCCAACAGTGTGGGGACACGGCTTTTGAGGCTAAGATATTGCAGGAAATTCAGCGCACTAAAGTTTCAGCAATCCCTGCTGGATCCTACCTAGATATACTCAAAACATGGTTTGACGAGATAAAATCAGTTAAGGATGAGTTACAGAATGTGACAACAAGACTACAAGCACTGGAGTCAAATACAAAGTGATCAGCAAATGAGACATAAACATGGATGTCCCTCTGTACTAGGATCAGTCTGAAGAAAAAAAAACGGGGTCATAATGTAATCACACTTAAAGGAAGAGTCCCAGACAATATGAGGCATTGACAAGTGTTGAATTATTATCCCTGCACAGTAATGGTATTTACAAACTGCATTTGAAAACAAACATATTTGTTAGCACAATTAAATCATATACATGTATAACATTAAACTGAAAAGAATCTCAGGTATGCAAGTTACAAATATACCTACCTTTCAGCTGAAGAAACAGTAACAGGAAAGCAAATCAAAAAACATACATGTGCATGCAATTTTGAAAGGAAATCAAAACACGTGAGATTATGTGTTTGATTATTGACTTTGGAATGAACTGTGTGTATAAGATTCCTAGCATTATGTGTTGGATAATTGAGTTTGGAATTAACTGTGTGTATATAATCCCTATCATAATGTGTTTGATTATTGAGTTTGGAATTAACTGTGTGTATATAATCCCTATCATAATGTGTTTGATTATTGAGTTTGGAATTAACTGACACTATCAGTACTAATTTGGTATAGTTGCTGTGTTATATACAATGTATATAAATATGCTAGACATACTTTGGCTTTCCAGTGCAAGCTTGAGTGTATGTACATATGCTAGACATAGTGGCAGTTCAGGGTTATAGTTAAAAATAGTGTATATATATATATATATATATATATATATATATATATATATATATATATAGTCCTACCCGTTTATATCGACATCGCTTATCTCGACAAGCAGCCTCTGTCGACAAAAAGCAAAGTCCCGGTCCCATGGTCTACTATTACAATCAAATTGTCATGCCTATGTCGACGTCGAGATAAAAGTAAAACGTATATGTCGACAGAAGCCCTTGGTCCCAGCTTGAACAAATCCTTTGTTTTCAAAACGTTTATGTCCACAAGCTGCCAATTAAGACCAATACTTTGTTCAACAATTAGTTGATCTTGCCTCCAGGCTTTAATGTCGAGGTCGGATAAAAAAAAACAATCCTATAGCAGCACATTTTCTCACCACTCTGCAGCTAGTTAAGTCTTTGATCTTGCCGCCTAGCTTGTGGGTCATGTTCTTCAAATGTACTCTTACAATCACAGCATGTACATCTGTGGGTCTTTCAGCCACTGAATTTTATGATTGTAAATATATCAGCACAGCGAAAAAGATCAATTGATGAACACAATTTCCGAATCAACAGGTGGTCGAAGCAGGACTAGCAAGCCCTTAAATTTGCCGTCCAGGAAATTGATGCGTAAAGAGGACCCTTGTATACGTGATTTTCTGAATCCCATATATAAAAATTGCGTGAAAATACGGATTACGCGTTTCCGAGACCTTTGAAAGTGATCGGTGATTTTCGCTGTGAAAGTTTCGTTTTTAACTTTATTTTCATTTACGATGGCTACCGACAGAAGGGTAAAACGCAAATTAAATTTACAGTCTTTGGAAACTAAATATCTGGCTGTTAATGAAGTTAAGGGATGAACATCTCACAAAGAGGTCTGTGAAATTTTTTTCATTTAAAAATAACACGTTCAGGAAGGATGAAAGCTGCAGAGTCATAAAGAAAGGCTAAGTTGATTGTAACTGCGCTCCCCAAAGGAAGAAGCAAGTCTGCTACATTTGAAGACGTGGAGGAAGCATCTAAACGGTTCAATGAAGCATTATCGAAAAAGCTTAGTGTGGAGAACTTCGCTGCAACAAGTGATTGGTGAAGTCGCTTTAATGTTCGTCATACCATCGGATACAAAAGTATTTGTGGAGAATACATGTACTGTTGACAGTTTTTCATTTCCCTGTGAATAGCCCCATCCCCTTGGTAGCCTCAATAAGATGGGAAGAGACTGATCAAAATCTAGGCAAGTTTAAGTACATGTACATGAAGCATTTAAATGACAACTTCCCAACCACGTGTTAATGCCGACGTTGAATATCGTAATATTGTTCGTATCAGGATGTGATCAATGCAATATTTTTATTTGGATTTATTACACAAAGGTAACGAAAATGTAATTTGTTAATATACAAGTGTATTTCACACTGATTCTGTCTTCATGTACTTAAAGTTCCATTTTTATTTCACAAAGAGTAAATGCTATTCACTGACGACGGGTCACCCTTTGCTGACGAATTTTAAATTTTATCTTTTTTCAGCCCCCCCCCCCCTCAACACTTATCTCGACATCCGCCTATGTCTACATTATTTCCTCAGGCCCGAGGATATCCAGATAAACCGGTAGGACTGTATATATATATATATATATATATATATATATGTATATATATATATATATATATATATATATATATATATATGTATATATATATATATATATATATATATATATATATATATATATATATATATATATATATATATATATATATATATATATATATATATATATATATATATGCTAGACATAATGACAGTTTGGGGTTGTAGTTAAATAGAGTGTTTTGAAATATGCTAGACAATGGCAGTTCAATGATATTGTTAGTGTGTATAGAAATATGCTAGACATAATGGCAGTTCAGGGTTATAGTTAAATAGAGTGTATAGATATCTGCTAGAAATAATAACAGTTCAGGGTTTATTTAAATAATGTTTAAAAATATGCTAGACATAATGGCAGTTCAGGGTTATAGTTAAATAGTGTATAGAACTATGCCAGACATAGTGGTATTTCAGGGTTATAGTTAAAAATAGTTGTTAAATATGCTAGACATATAGGCAGTTCATGATTATAGTTCAATAGAGTGTATAGAAATATCCTAGACAATGTCAGTTCAATGATATTGTTATGTAGGGATATGAAAATATGCTAGACATAATGGCAGTTCAGTGTTATTGCTATAGTGGATATATAAATATGCTAGACATACTGTGGCAGTTCTGTTATGGTTTTATACGACATACAGGCTAGACATACTGTATTATCATAGTTCAGTGTCATATAATGTGTATAGAAATATGCCTGACATGATGGCAGTTCAGTGTTACAGTTACCTAGAGTGTTTAGAAATATGCCAGACATAGTAGCAGTTAAGTTTTATAGTTATATATGGTGTATAAAAATATGCTAGATGTACTGTGTCAATTCAAAGTTATATTTATATAGAGTGAATATAAATTGCCATGATACATGTATATAGGCATTTCAATATTAAAAGTTGCTCTGCAGGCCAGTAACTCTAAAACTATTATTAAGAGTTTGATAAAACTTGCAATACTTGTGTTCAAGGAATGTGAGTTTCTCATTTTAATTGCACTAAATACCATGCCACTGGGGACGTTTTCAAAGTCTACCCATTGCTATCATGCATAATTCTATCATTGCGCTGAATACCATGCCACTGGGGACGTTTCAAAGTCTACCCATTGTTATCATGCATAACTTTATCATTTGAATTTTCTGGAGACATCGTGATCTTTACGTTATTATGATATGTATAATTTCTTACCATGGTCAAGACATTCATGCAGCCAACATTGGTATTTAAAGTCCCCTCTCTACCCTCCAGGGACTTGCCCTTGACCATCACTTAGAAACTGTTCATACCTGACCCTAAAATATATATATATTCTATAACGTGGAATTGCAGTACTGTAGAAATTAACTTATTCAGACCACATAAGAGGTCCTTACTCAGCTACAATGACCATGGAAACATTTTTGAGTCTTGCATTATGACCATGAAGATTTATATTGTTTTGTCTGAGATCCTTTGCAGTATTTGAAATTAACCGTCATTTATACCTTCTAGTGTCTACATAGAAACAGTTCAACAAAGGTAAGGATTATGTAAAATTGACAGGCATCCATGCCCTACTAGTGTCTGTATAGAAGACATTGAACATGGGTATGTTGTCGGTAAAATTTACAGGCATCAATGGACTAATATTTTCTTAATAGGATCCAGTCAACATGGGTCTGATGAAAGGGAAATTGACAGTCATCCAGGCCCCACCATTGTCTATATATAAGACATTCAACATGGGTCTGGTGTAAGTCAAATTGACAGTCATCTATGTTCCACTAGAGTATATAAAATACATTCAACATGCCAGTCTGATGTATGTGAAATTGATAGTCGTCTATGCTCTGCTAGAGTCTATATAAAAGACATTCAACATGCCAGTCTGATGTATGTGAAATTGACAGTCATCTATGCTCTACTAGTGTCTATATAGAAGGCATTCAACATGCCAGTCTGGTGTGTGTGATCTGTATAATAGTTTGTTTTCAAGTGTAAAGTAATAGATAGTTATAGTGTCACTACTTACATTGATATTGAGTTTAGTTTAGGTACTAATTAGTCTGTTGATGCATATACCCACATTCATGATAATTGTATATAGGCATTCATGATAATTGTATGTACCCACATTCATAATATATGTATATGCCCATAATAATGAGTACTCCATATACCCACATTCATGATAATTGTAGATATTAACATTCATGATAATTTCATATAACCACATTCATGATAATTGGATATACCCACATTCATAATAATGTGGAATTATTATTTGAATTCACTTGCCAGTAAGAGAACTGTACTGTAAAGGAAATTATTATTATTTGTGTATATATTATTTCATGTTATACAATATTTTACCTGTTTATTTTACAGATAAATTGTGATTTGTGCAGAAGAATATAATGACATGACTTGCAAACTGTAATTTTGTTCTTTTTTATAGTTCCTTTTAAACCCTAAAACCCAGCTTTGGCAGGAAATATCTAGACCAGGGTTGAGAAACACAATGAATAAAAATGAGCTTTGGCAGGAGTAAAAAAATACCCCGCATTGGCAGGAGCATCTTAAGGCCCAGTCTTGGCAGGAAAGGTCTAAAAATATTCTTGGCAGAAACAATGAAAATCCCAGCCTTCACAGGAAATTTTTTAAACTTTGCCTTGACAGGAAGATTTTAAAACAAGCCCCTGGCAAGGATATTCAATGTTTTGTCAGTGTTTATGCAACATGCTAAAGCAGGTTTTATAGGATGTAAAAAAGTTGCCTTGTTCCATTTTCCCTTGGATATATTTAGTTATACAATCTATAGATTGATTTGTGTTATTTTGACTTCTGTTTATCTGTGTCAGTTCTTCCTCTCATTGTCTCTCCATCCAACCATTAACATATTGATTTGTGTTCTTTTGACTTATGTTTGTCTGTGTCAGTCCTTCCTTGTATTTATTTCTCTCCGTCCATCCATCAACATTTTGATCTTTCTCTATGTATACGTTTCTTTCTCGCATTGAGTTAAATATACACATTGAGCTTTTCTCTATTGATGTATGTATGCATGTATGATACTATATCTAGTATTTCTGCTTGCAGTTAGTTATTTCTCCATCAATTCATACAGTACAGAGACAGCTTTTTAATGCATCATATTATGTTTTTGCTATTAAATCATAAATCTCTGGAAGGCATTATCTTCTAAATTTCTATGTGATTAAAGTTTTCATCTTTTGAATTTAATCATATGTTGCCAATGTATAGACATTTTTGTGATGAGATGCAATAAGAACTGCATTTATTCATACTTACATCCAAAACAAGCATACATACATACATACATACATACATACATACATACATACATACATACATACATACATACATACATACATACATATATATATATACATAGAGCAGTTTTGAACTTATTCAATACTTATTGTCCAGTGTCATGGAAACACTAAAGGAATCAAATTAGTTTCAGGACTTTGGATTCCTGAAACTTATTTACTACTTCTAGCTAAGTAAATTCAAGATATGGAATCTGGAATGAAAACAACTTGGACCTAGGAATTTGGAAAAAATATATGGAACTCCAGATTTAGACAATATCTACCACAGTGAACATAATGCTGGGTCAAGACAGAGATCATTTCTCTAGCTGAGAGGAGAGATTTTCAATACTTTTTGTGAAGTATCATGGAAACTCTAAAGGAATGGAACTTATTCAATGCATACATACATACATACATGCATGCATACATACATACATACATACATACATACATACATACATACATACATACATACATACATACATACATACATACATACATACATACATACATTCATACATACAGGGTTTGGGGGAATAGCAATCCTATATAGGAAGTCACTCTGCGTTAATCCCTTGTTGAGCGTCGGCAACGATAGGGTCTTAGGGATAGAGGTAATATGTAATGATAAATTGAAATATTTTGTATTCGGAGCACTTTTGCCATCAACTAATTTTCCTATTGCAAGTTACTATGAAACAATGGAGGAATTAAAGGACCAGTTTGATATGTCTGTAGAGAAGGCATTCCCATACTCGCGGGAGACTTCAATTTCCAGTTAAGTTCACTGCTTAGCTCCAAAACAAACTGTCTAATACCAAAGGCTAGAGGCTCTATTCTAGAAAAGTTTCTGACCGATAGGCACTTAATACCCGTTAATAGTCGATCTATTTGTGAAGGGCCTGACATTACATTTTTCTCAATCGATGGTAAATCCAAATTCTTGATAGACCATATACTATTGCAAAAAGCAAATTCGATTTAGGGGTTCAGGCCGAAATAATTGATGACCATCCTTTGAACATTTCAGATCATCATCCTGGAGAAAATAGAGTTGGTCATTCCTTTTGCATATAATATAATCATGGCTGACAAGCATATAATTCCCACCATAAATTGGAAGAAAGCATCGGCAGAACAAAAAAATAAATAGGTATAAGGAAGCAACACGCAATGCATTTTTAGCGCAACTGAATAAGACAGAACTAGTGACAAATGTCGATATTGAAGTTATTATTCAAGACACGGTAAAGATTTTACATGACGCAGCATCTAGGTTTCTGCCTATAAAAAGGGTTTGCCCGTACGCTAACCCTATTGGAAACTACTAAACGTAAAAAAGTTTCATACAGAAATGAGGCTGAAATAATTGGCCAAGAGGATGGGAATTTCATTCATACGGGAACTATATGAAAGCGAAGAAACTGTTTGGAAAAGAATTACTGAGAGCAAAAGAAATGTCTGATAGAGAACAGTTCAGTGAGCTTGAAAAGGCTGCAGAGCTCGATATTTCCACTTTCTATAAGTTTACACGGAATAAAAGACATAAACGTGATTACATATACGAAATTGAATCTAACGGAAAAATTTTACGCGACCACGACTCTATCAGAGACTTATGGGCAAATCATTTTTCCAATTTGTCACTACCTGACAATATCTATCTGTACGATGAGAATCATTACCAGATGGTCTTAGCAGAGGTTTGAAAATAGAGTATAGAAACCCATTCCCGCTTTGATGAAGTTGTTGACAAAATTACCACAAGAGAAGAAATCAGTAGTGCAAATAGTTCTCTCAATAAAAATAAGGCATGTGGTCACGACGGTATTGTTGCCGAGCATTTACTCTTTGCGGACACTCAAAGCAGTGTACAGTTATTTGAAACTGTCTTCAAAAAGTGTACGAGACCGAGGAGTACCCATGCCATTTTAAACAAGGTTTAGTAAAACCAATAATTAAAATGAGGGGGGGAAAGTAAATTAGATATGAATAATTACCGTGATATAACTATAATTCCAGTGCTTCAGAAAATCCTAGAGCAAATTATATATAATAGACTCCTTATATTTTCTAAGCACATTAATTTTCCAAATCCATTGCAACAAGGTTTTAGGAATAATTGTGGTAGTATCACTGCAGCGTTTTGTATCAAAGAATCTATTATATAGATAAAGATACTCCTGTATATTCAGCAATTCTTGATAATGCTAAGGCATTCAATACAGTCTGGCACAATGGGTTATTTTACAAGCGGTACAAACGTGGCATAAAAGGGAAGACGTGGCTCATCAGGAAAGACTCGTTTAAGGGACTAACCAGTTCTGTTTTATTTGCGGGCAATTGTCCAAATATTTCAATATTAAGCAGGGTGTAGGACAATGTCGTATCTTATCTGCTTGGTTCTTTCTCGTTATGATAGACGATTTGATCACTGATTTAGATCACACATTGCGAGGCCTAAAACGTGTCGATCTCCACCTGCCGTGTGTCTTATTAGCGGTTGATACAACTGTAATGGCTAATTCGCATCATTCGATGCATCATCTGCTCGATCAAATCTCTAATTATGCGGAGAGGTAGAGATTGAAATATAACGCAGATAAACGTTGCAGCACCCTCTTTACAAACAAAAGAAGAACTGAAATCTCTTCTTTTCTATTCAGCAAATCGCCAATTCCAGTAGTCAATAGTAAGAAATATGCCGGCATACCTCTAAAGTGCAACTTTTAACCAAACGACGATATAAAAGAAGCATGCGATAAAGGTAAACACTTATTAAACTCTTTTTATTTTATTGGTATCAGAGACGGGGGAATGAACCCTCTAACAAGTATGAAAATCTGGAAAAGAATCATTCTACACTCAGTCCTATATGGATGTGAATTAAGGTCGAATATGACAAACACCAATATAGAAGAATGTGAGCTATGTCAAAGATATGCAGCGCGACGTATGCAAGCTTTCGATAAATATTCGCCCACAGAGGCAACGCGTAGTACCTTAGGACTCTGGTCAATGGAAGCATACATAGATAAGATGAAATTGTGTTTCTTCAACCGGATGTGTAGGGGCGATTGGACTCTTATCTGGAAAAGATTTTCATTTTGCGATTATGTCAGTACTGACCAACCCACTAACACAGACTGGGTTTATAGCAGATATTAACAAAATATTCAAGAAATATGGTTTGGGAAGTGTACTCTTAGACTACGCAGTAAGAGTACAAACCCAAGGTAAACTTGTTTGGAATCAGTATTTTATTAATAATATTCAAAACCTCGAAGAATCTACCTGGAATAGAGATATTGAACTAAGGAGCGATTTACTTTACTTCAGAAACATTCATTTGGACTTACAACCAAGCAGTATATGGCTTCTTGGGCGTAAATTTCCATGTATGTTATGGCCTCTCTCTGAAATAGTGAAACTATATGTCATGCCTGTTGGAAAAGTTATGATATGCAAACTCTGTGGAAAAGAGACTGACGAGAGAGCTAAACATCTTATCTTAGGTTGTGAAATGCTACTTGAAGAACGAAACGTCTTCTTTGAGAGGGTGATTGACACTTTAGAGGTGAGAGACGGGGTTAATTTATTCAATCAAGAAGACGATATACTATTGGAGACACTTCTTGGAAGCATAGTAGATTGCTTGTCGTCTATCGACGATGATATATGGGATAAACTCATGTTAGTGACGGCAAAAAGCATAACCTCATTTTAAAATAAAATGCATGCCCTACTCTCGACCAACACGTCATAACATAACAACAATAATAAGTAGTTAAGCTAAATAAATAAATTAATTAATTTTAAAAAAAACATAAACAAAAGGCCATCCTGTTGTTGTCAAATTCCGCAATTTGTTGTATGACATATCACGGATATATAATGTTCTCTGGTTCATATAAAATAAGAGTGTCACCTTTTGCTATCTTTTTTCATTTGAGAATGGTTTCATGTTGTTCCACATATTACGAATAGATGTGTGTATGTGTGTGTATATGTGCATGTGTATATATGTGTTGTGTGTGTATATATATATATGTATGTGTATGTGTGTAAATTAATATATGTGTGTATATGTGTGTGTGTGTATATATGTGTATGTATGCATAAGCACATATGTCATGAAGAAAGAACTACATTGATAATTACACTGGTATACGTTTCAATTTTTTTTTGTAATGCTCTTTTCTGTTGTATTTCATGATTTTGTATTATCCTGAATTTGATTAATCTGATGCAATCTCTATTGAAAAGGAAATAAAGTGAGTCAGTCAGTCAGTCATACACACACACACACGCACGCACGCACGCACGCACGCGCACACACACACATATACACACATACATACATACATACATACATACATACATACATACATACATACATACATACATACATACATACATACATACATACATACATACATACATACATACATACATACATACATAAATACTTTTACAGGGATAAAGGTTTCATATTAGTTTGTGGGTTGAGGCAACGAAAGCATATCTTTTCGAGACCTATGAGTGACTTTGAAGAGAGCCTTCTTCTATTTTTTCCCATTGTTGCACCGCCTCTTGATTTTTCCAATGATTCCTATTTTCTTCTTTTTATTTTCATCCTCAGGAATCCAATCAGGATGTCCCATGACTCAAAGCTTCTCCTGAACATTTATCCATATGGTATATTTAGTTTCTCAAATCTTCTTTGTTCTTTTTGTTTTCTTTATTCTTTTTTTTCATTACCCCATGTATATTTTATCTTCTTTACCTCCTTTTTCAGTACATTGCTGATGTTGTCTTAAGCTTCTTTTATCTTGTCTAACCCCCACTTTACAATAGACCACTCTGTCCAAAACAACACATCTTCCAGAAAGTACCAGACTTTGAAAACATTGACAAGTGCCTCCTTTAAACTTCGCACTCTCACATATTTTGGTGTAATACATTTTCTTAACGTTCCCACTTAATGCTCTAGCATACCTTTTAGGAGATTTATCGCCACTTTGAGACTGTTCACAAAGTCTTTGCTAAATATATTTCGATTTGTCAAGCTTTTCCACTACATCAGTCACATCATTTAACAAAAATCAACTGTATCTGAGTTCGTTAAATAACTATATGACCATTTGATGTATTCAAAGTTGAATGGCATGAATGATGGACGATTTAGTACATGTCTCTCAAGCACGGATACGAAGGAAAACACCTCTTAAAATCACTTCACATATGATCTACCATCCACACAGATGGGAAGGAAAAAAAACAAACCACACATATACTATCAAAACCCACACAATCTACTATCCACACAGAAGGGAGGGAAAATAAACCATAGATATACTATCAAAAAATTGTATATGATCTATCCACACAGAAATGAGGTAAACCAAACCACACAATCTACTATCGACACAGAAGTGAGGTAAAACAAACCACACATTTACTATCAAAACTCATACAATCTTCTATCCACACAGAATGTAGGGAACACAACCCACACAATCTGATATTCACACAGAATCGAGGTTAAACAAACCACACAATCTAATATCCACACATAAGTGAGGTAACACAAACCACATATATACTATGAAAATTCACATATCATCTACTATTCACACCGAAGCGAGGTAAAACAAACAACACAATCTAATATGCACACAGAAGGGAAAGAGACAACAAATCACACGTATACTATCAAATACCATACAATCTACTACAAACATGAATATGTAGAAGCAAAATAAAACACACACACACACACACACATACGCAGACTACTACATCACTAAAAAGTTCTGCTTTTAATTGCACTTCTCATTTATATACCAAATGTCATTTTTAACAGTCTCTTTTCTAAAGATCTGGTTAGCCCTGAGAAGGTCTGTTTTGTATTTTGAACTCCAAATACACCTGGCTAATGCTGGCAACTCAGAGGTCTAGCCCCTCACACACAACGATGGCTCCAGTCATTGTCCCAATCCACCGTTGTTCTTGGGAGTGCAGACCTAAACCAAAATTGCAAGCTTATTTAAAGCTTGCACCAAGCTTGTATTTGGAACGTTGCAGCAAACTTGCGCATGATTATTTTTGAAAGCTTGCGTAAGCTTGTTTTTTGCAAGCTTGCAGCAAATTTTGTATTTGGAGCATTGCAGCAAACTTGAGTTGCTTCACTATACCAATCTTCCGTTTGAGGAATAGTGAAGGCCTGCTCTTCTCTTCTTCCTATATACCACAACCGTGGATGAACTTGTGATTGTTGTGGCTGTGACTATGTATGTCTTACTGGGTCTAGTTGTGGAGGTGTCCTCACCTCAGGTTTGATCTAACAGACTGCACGCATCATGATGTAAAGTAAAATTGTTTTTTCATGTCCTCCTTTTCGTGTTTAATTTTCTTATTCTCCTCCTTTTCTATCCTGTCCTGTTCGGCTATGGCTTCCATAACCAGCTCGTGCAGGAGTCACCTATCATGTTCCAGGTGCATTTGGAGTTTAATCAACTTTTCTAGTCTGATCATCTTTTGGGTGATGCTCCCACGATAGGAGGCCATGCTGACGAACGTTTCTCTTTATATACTATAAAAGCTGACGCAATAGAAAACATCCCTAGATTTGTTTGTTGGGTCAGAAATGTTAAGTTTAGGGTGAGTGATAGACAGAAATAAAATAGTAAAGATATGGATGAATCTTTGAAAACCAACGACAGAGCGTTTAGTTTCAAAACCCAACTTCTTTTATTTCAAATAACAATCAACTACCCATTAACTATGAATAATGAACACAATTTCTTCAATACATTAATTTTCGACATGGTTGTCAACGTTGTCAAGACCTGAAGCTAGATTGCTATGAATGGAAGTCATTCGGTCATTGATGTACACTACGGAGCCTAGCTAAATACCACAAAAAAGCATAATGGTCACAAAACCATCGATCTACTTTGTCATTGTTTCTAGAAGAATGACGATCAAAATAAATGACTAAATGTTCTAAAGAATATATAAGACTACGATGATACAGCAAATATACACACTTTTGTCCACACATCATATAATCTGTGCCTTGTAATTTCACATTATTGAATTGTGTCCTCTGAGCATTTCTTCGCATAAAGTCAATGCTATCGTCTTATATAGGTGGCAATGCGTAAGAATCAAAATACTCCACACATCCCTCTTTAGGAACGTAGACAGCTACCCAGTGTATACATCAATGTTATTGCTCTATCACGACCTCATGAACGTATACAACAGTGTCATCACTCTGTCACTTCCACATTAGCTGTTTACAACAGTGTCATTACTCTATTTACACCACATAATTCTATAGAGCAGTGTCGTTACTCTATCCAGGACACATAACTGTATATAAAGGCGCCATTACTCTATCACGGCCACATTACAGTATCCGACAATGTCATTCTTCTATCAAAGCCACATAACTGTATACAACAATGTCATTCTTATATCAAGGTCACATAACTGTATACGACTGTATCAATATTCTGTCAAGGCCACATAACTGTATACAACAATGTTATTCTTATATCAAGGTCACATAACTGTATTTAACAGTGACATTGCTCTGCCTCTGCCACTTCCACACACCTCTATACAAGAGTGTCATTACTCTATCAATACCAAATAATTTTAAACAATAGAGGCATAACTCTTTCAAGGTCATCTAACTGCATACAACAATGTCAATACTCTATCAAGCCATAGAACTGTATGCAACTATCGTTCGTCTATCACGGTTACATAACTGTATACAACAGTGTCATTACTCTATCATTTCCACATAACTGTATACAACAGGGTCATTACTGTCACTTTCACATATCTGTATTCAACAGTGCCTTTACTATGTTAAGGCCACATAATGGTATATAGCAGTATCATTACTTTGTCCGTTCCATATAAGTGTATACAAAAGTGTTATTATTCTGTCAAGACCACATAAATATATACAGCAGTGTCATCACACTATCACGGTCACATCGCTGTATATAAAAGTGTCATCACTCTATCCCGGTCACATCTCTGTATATATAAAAGTGTCATCACTCTATCATTTCCACATAACTGTATACAACAGAGTCATTATTGTATCAATGCCACATAAATGTATACAACGGACTCATTACTCTTGCAATGTCACTTATTTGTTTACAACAGTGTCATCACTATATCGAGGTCACGTAACTGTATACAACAGTGTCATTACTCTATGAAGACTGTGAACGCCACATATCTATATACTAAAGTGTCATCACCCTATCACAGTAATATCGCTGTATACAAGTGTCATTACTATGTCACGGTCACATCGCTGTATACATCACGTAACTGTATACAACAATGTCATTACTCTAGCACGGCCACATAATAGTATACAAAAGTGTCATGCCTATCACGGTCACATAGTTGTTTACACAATTGGCATGTTGTCAATCACGTTTATTTCGCTATTGTCCTTTGCAAGAAAGGTAATTTTACAATTTTACACATCAAGTGGTTAATCAGTCCATGCTGAGAGGTTAATCAGTCCATGCCGAGTGGTTAATCAGTGGCTGTATTTGGCATTTATGTATACTTTTTTTGAACTGACGGAATTCTGTTTTCTGAAAATAGACTATCTAATATCCATTAAAGGGTTGTTTAGGGTTATTATCCATTTGAGGGAGGTTTATGGGTTAATAACTATCAGAGGGAAGTTTAGGGTTATAATCCATGAGAGGGAGGTTTAGGGTTAATATCTATTAGAGGGATGTTTAGGGTTAATATCCATTAGAGGGATGTTTAGGGTTAATATCCTTTAGAGGGAGGTTTAGGTTTAATATCCATAAGACCGAGGTTTAGGGTTTTATATCCATAAGAGGGAGGTTTAGGGTTAATATCCATAAAAGGGAGGTTTAGGGTTAATATCCATAAGAGGGAGGTTTAGGGTTAATATCCATCAGATGTAGGTTTATGGTTAATAACTATTAGAGGGAGGTTTAGGGTTAATATCCATTAGGGGGATGTTTCGATCTATTATAAAGGTTGGGGTAATATCCATTAGACGGGTTGGGTAATATGAATGAAATAGATGCGTTAATTAGAAATATGTTCTTTATTACAATAATCTACCAAAACAATGTCAGCGTTGGATTTGAACAAATCTTTGGGCAGAATTCAATATTGAATTAAACGGTAGTGATTCGTAGCAGTCACGGTTTCTGCTGGAAAACGTTCTTTAATTGCTAAACCGTTTGTAAGAATGGTGGTTTTATAAATCAGTTCCTAAAGGGAGGTGACTGCGACAAAGAAAAGAGAATTCATTTGGCGAGTTTATTCCCATAGTTCTTGTCAATTTTCGTTTAAACAGAATTGATGATGATGACGATGATAGCGTTAATAATAATAATAATAATAATAATAATAATAATAATAATAATAATATTAATAATAATAATAATAATACTTTAATAATACTTTAATAATAATACTACTAATAATAATAATAATAATAATTTCATAAAAATAGGAACAATAACAAGAACAACAACAACAACAATAATAATAATAATAATAATAATAATAATAAAAATAATAATACTACTACTAATAATAATAATTAGTCGTAGTAGTAGTAGTATTCCTGACTTATATCCTTTTGAAAATATCAGCCATTTCACACTAGAAAAAACAAAACTTTTAGTACAACTGTTTGCCCCAAACATGTCTGCTGATGAATTACGGCAGTGTGCAAGGTGAAACTGGGAGTACAATAATGATATGCAATGCTGTCATATTCATACGTACACTTTGCTGAGGTAAGACTTTACTATTCATGCACACAATTTACTGAGTTAATATCGAAATACTCTGAAACAAAATATACTAAAGTATACTAACAGAATGTCGCTGACTATGTAGACGAACACCAAACATTTTAGAGTAACAGGCTTTCAAACTTTGACTTCCATACATTTGTAGCAGCAGTAGTAGGAGTAGTAGTAGTAGTTTGTAGTAGTAGTAGTTGATTTAGCAACAGTAACTGTTAAATGTAGCAAAGGTGATGGTAGTTTTAGCAGAACAATTATAAATGACTACTGTAGTATTAGTAGCGTTATTTCGATTTTAAATGTTGCTTAAACACTTTGAGCCATATCGTTACGATGTCTGCAGTGTGGCCTTTTATACTGATGTCGAGCACTGGGGCACCATGCCGCAGACATGTGGCGTCATTACCCACTCAGTCAAATTGTCCTGATGAGGGACCAACCTGTAAAATCTTTGGTATGGTTCTGCCGGGTTTCAAATCCGCGACCTCCATATCCGATATGGACTCTCTAACCACTTAGACCATCGGAGCGGTCATTATTGTTATTACTACTATTATTATTATTATTATTATTATTATTATTAGTAGTAGTAGTAGTAGTAGTAGTAGTAGTAGTAGTAGTAGTAGTAGTAGTAGTAGTAATAGTGGAGGTAGTAGCAGTACAGTTAGCAATTATTGCAGTAGTAGTGGATGTTGATGATGAAGATAATGATAATGTTGGAGGAACATCAGTAGTGGTAGTAGTAGTAGTAGTAGTAGTAGTAGTAGTAGTAGTAGTAGTAGAATTCACCAAACCCCAAATTCCGTACATAATTGTATACAATGAAGACAATTCAAGTAAATTCTTGTGGAATGACTTAACGCCAGCACGAGAAGCCCACAAAGCTATCCAGTTTTTGTGACCTGATTTTAAAACATGGATAAAATGATAATAGATATATAGTTGTTTGTTACCTTTAAGAAACTTAGTTTAGTACATAGTCAGAATTGTGCAGCATTTTTCCATGTTGCACGGCTTCATATGTGTGACGCGTGCAAATAAAAATAGTATGATGTATTGGGAACTACCCTGTAAACAAACCACGTACACTCATTTTGAAGACGCTTTAGGTTTTAATTTAAAAAATTTGTATGTGTATGGATTAAAGAAGATGTTTCGTCTATTTGAAAACAGAAATATTACAGTGAACGACGTGTCCAAAACAAATGTGAGAAATGCAGTATTGAGCATATAATTCTGATCATTTAAACAGTATTTAGGAGAAATATTCATAATATTTAGTAAATGGAATGGTTATAATTATAACCCGAGATCTCTGGGTATACATAAATAGTAGAGAAAGGTATACTGAGGCAAGGGTTATCTAATATCTGTCAAAGACGTGCCTTTGTTTAAGTCAAAGTACTAAATTCGAGAAAAAATACAACGGAAGGCTTTAGTAAAAAAGTAAGAGCTGTTTTGTAATCTTCCACCTTAACATTCTTTTAAAAAAAAAACGTTCCAGATATAGGCTACCAAAAGACGCCATACATTTCATTTCATAACTGCATATGAAAAGGCATACAAATGTCTTCTTTAGTCGGTTTATGCTGATTCACGTGTGACAGTTTTGATAACAGTGTATGCCATCATAGATGCGTGCCTCCGTATTTGCTATACGTCAGCTGATTGTCTACTCGGGGTGGGGTTGGGCTGAAGACAATTTGTGTAAACGATTCATATACTATTATACTTAAATTTGTTGGCAACAAGTTAAACATAAGTACAGCAAAAAAGGGAGAGCGTGAAAGAAGATGCTTGATGATGACACGATGCACATCTACAACTTTTAATATGCCTGGCAATCAACAACTATTAATATGTCTGTTAATCTATGAGTATTACCATGTCTGATAATATACAGCTATTAATATTATTATTATTACTATTATTAACTATTATTATGTTATTAATATACAACCATTACTATGTCTGATAATCTACAATTACTACTATGCTATGTAATATACAACCATTACTGTGACTGATAATCTACAACTATTACTATGCTATGTAATATACAACCATTACTATAACTGATGATCTACAACTATTACTATGCTATGTAATATACAACCATTACCATAACTGATGATCTACAACTATTACTATGCTATGTAATATACAACCATTACTACGACTGATAATCTACAACCATTACTATAACTGATAATCTACAACTATTACTATGCTATGCAATATACAACCATTACTATGACTGATAATCTACAACTATTACTATGCTATGTAATATACAACCATTACTATGACTGGTAATCTACAACTATTACTATGCTATGTAATATACAACCATTACTATAACTGATGATCTACAACTATTACTATGCTATGTAATATACTCACATTACTGTGTCTGATAATCTACAACTATTACTATGCTATGTAATATACAACCATTACTATGTCTGATAATCTACAACTATTACTATGCTATGTAATATACAACCATTACTATAACTGATGATCTACAACTATTACTATGCTATGTAATATACAACCATTACTACGACTGATAATCTACAACCATTACTATGACTGATAATCTACAACTATTACTATGCTATGTAATATACAACCATTACTATGACTGATAATCTACAACTATTACTATGCTATGTAATATACAACCATTACTATGTCTGATAATCTACAACTATTACTATGCTATGTAATATACAACCATTAGTATGTCTGATAATCTACAACTATTTCTATGCTATGTAATATACAACCATTACTATGTCTGATAATCTACAACTATTACTATGCTATGTAATATACAACCATTAGTATGTCTCATAATATACAACTATTACTATGACTGATAATCTACAATTATTAGTATGCTAAGTAATATACAACCATTACTATAACTGATAATCTACAACTATTACTATGCTATGTAATATACAACCATTACTATGTCTGATAATCTACAACTATTACTATGCTATGTAATATACAACCATTACTATAACTGATGATCTACAACTATTACTATGCTATGTAATATACAACCATTACTACGACTGATAATCTACAACCATTACTATGACTGATAATCTACAACTATTACTATGCTATGTAATATACAACCATTACTATGACTGATAATCTACAACTATTACTATGCTATGTAATATACAACCATTACTATGACTGATAATCTACAACTATTACTATGCTATGTAATATACAACCATTACTATAACTGATGATCTACAACTATTACTATGCTATGTAATATACAACCATTACTATAACTGATGATCTACAACTATTACTATGCTATGTAATATACAACCATTACTATGCTATGTAATATACAACCATTACTATGTCTGATGATCTACAATTATTACTACGCTATGTAATCTACAACCATTACTATGACTGATAATCTACAACTATTACTATGCTATGTAATATACAACCATTACTATGTCTGATGATCTACAATTATTACTACGCTATGTAATCTACAACCATTACTATAACTGATAATCTACAACTATTACTATGCTATGTAATATACAACTATTACTATGACTGATAATCTACAACTATTACTATGACTGATAATCTACAACTATTACTATGCTATGTAATATACAACTATTACTATGACTGATGATCTACAACTATTACTATGCTATGTAATATACAACCATTACTATGACTGATAATCTACTTTGTAGTCAAAATAGGTGATGGTTAAAATTAATTTTGATCGACATGATTGGGTCATTGTGTCGAAAATCAAAGGGCAATTCATTTCACGTAACTGGGCTTTCGTACGCATGTCAAAAGAGGAAATCAAGTTTTTAGATGAGCTGTACATATGGGTGAGGTCAAATTGATATATTGTTTCAGAGCAAGCGTTTTAGTGGCATCAACTGAATTAAACCGATTTATCAACTTCCAAATCTGTGTTGATACTGACAGTCGATAAGTGGGTAGATGTCACTTATTCATTAAAATATTTACACTTTAGACTCTTATTGGGAAAATGGTAACAACAATTTCTAGCGCGACAGTCAAAATGGCCATATTACGGATGGTTGTGCTATTCCACCGGGATTACAAGTCACCAAGCAAAACATTTATTCCGGAAATATAATGTACATGCCACAAAAGGAACCCTTTAGCCGATGGCCTCATCCACGAGAAATACCGATAAGTGTATAAAATATATACCAATGTGTTCAGTCAAAAAAAATTTCAGCGTTTACTAAATAAGTGATATCAGTCCTTAACCCAAACATCAAATCATCACTGGTGCGGGTCTGATTTATCGGCCTACAACCGAATGAACATTGCGAATGTAGCTGATGCGTTTCAGCTCCTGATATGAAGTCTTGTATACCTTGTATATGAAGCCTTGCATATGTGCTTTAAATATTGGTGTATTCAGACCTTAGTACCAAGAATGACAACTATGTTTTGCACAGACTATATACATTTAATGTTGGTATTGCTGATATGTATTGTTTGAGGAAAGCAGTGTCAATGAGAAAGTATTTGCGCGGTGATGAGAATGACTTGAGGTTTATCGTTCTTCATCAGCAATTTGTTACACGTCATCTATGATTCTATATCAGAAATGCGCCTCTCTACGCATTTAATAGTAATATAATTTGAGCAGCTATATTTGAGTGTCATCAGCGAACAATCGGTGAGACACAGATGTCGATTGATGACACGAGAGAGCGCCTGGGTGAACATAATGAAGAAAAAGGGGCCGTGAATAAAACCTTGTTTAAAACAATGCATTGATCACTTGGGCAAGGATATTTTCTATTTATGGACACAATTTTAGTCCTGTTTGCTAAGTGGAACTGTAACCATAATAAGTCTGTATCTTGAATACCAAAATACATGCCCTAGACTGTGTAGTAATATGGCATGGAGAGAGAAGTATTGACATCATCGGTTAATGAAGGAAGTGTTGACTAGGGGCACATCTTTTAACATTTGTTGTTTGAGGTAGATGTAATAGAGAGGATACAAAGTTACATTTCTGATGATGATTTAGTTATGAAGAAAATGTTGAGAAATTCCATTTTTTTAAAGAAAATTGGTCAGTGGATTTCAACGGTAGAACACTACGATACTATTTTATATAAGGTCTTGTAGCGAATTCTTAATACCTAATACCTGCTAAATGTTAAGTGAAATTTTAATTGTGACCAGAATAATGCTACGAAATATATTATATCTACATTTCAAGAAGTAAATGGTTCATTCCGTGCCACGTCACCTTCGTTATGAGGTCATAGATTTTACATTTTGTTATTTGTCTCATGTATTAACCTCAGAAATCGCTTTAACAATGATCCCGTCAGATTACTTTGGCACCAATCTCTTGTATTTATATTCTTTAAATAAAATCATATTTTATCAGTTTGATGGATGACCAGGTAGCATTGGTACCTTAAATTACGAAGTGAAACATCTGTAATGAACTAAAGTCCATTTTAAGGGGAGAATACCTCTATAAATATTTGAGCCAATAAGCATTAGAGTTAAGAACTAAAATACTCATCTTTCATATGTGTATAATACTAATTTTCGTTTTAAAAAGTTACATTGAGTACTGCTCTCCATTTCTTCCTTTCTTTCTGATGGAGGAGAAATTGAAGATACTATTACCGTCTGAGACAAAATGTTTTTGCGCAGAGGGTCTTTGTGTATATATATATATATATATATATATATATATATATATATATATATATATATATATATATATATATATATTGAAGGTGACATCACATGACTGCTGTATTCTGTATTGAAGTGGGACAACCAGCCGTGAGAAATGGTCGCTCCCGTGTCTGTGTTTGTGTGTGTGTGTGTGTGTGTGTGTGTGTGTGTGTGTGTGTGTTTGTGTGTAAGTGTGTGTGGAGGATTTGGATTCTTAACGTAGCTTTAACAAGTGTTCATTCATATCGCTACGATGTATGCAGTGTCAGTCTATAGTGATGTTTATAGTACTGGGGCATCATATCGCAGACTTGTTGCATGATGTCCCACCCAGTCACATTATCCTGACACCATGCCGACAAGTCTTAACACTAACCTTGTAATGCTGAGAGCCATTTAGGCAGCTCTTAGTACCATTTTATAAAGTCTTTGGTATGATTCGTCCTGGGTTCGAACCTACAACCTACCGCATCCGAGGCGGACGCTGTAACCACTAAACCACTGGGGTACCAGGCGATCATACCGTTCGCCTCGGATGTGGTAGGTCGCGGGTGAGAAGGACGGGCAAGTCATAATAAAGACTTGTACAAATGGTTCCAGCAGCTACATCACTGGGTGATCAGAATAAAAAGGTTAGTTTACGACGGGTCCGCCTGTTGTCAGGATGATGTTACTGGGTAAGAAATGACGCTACATGTATGCTGGGTGATCCTCCTTAATTAGGCATCACAATAAACAGTCACATTGCAAATCTCATACTGAAATGACTAGACCAAATTAACGCTATGTTAAAAATCTCTGTTTCTCTCACGCACGAAAAGCACACATATAACGTGACTATGATATATGCCAGTATTTATTAATTTACCATCGTTAGCTGTATACTGATCTACCTGTACCACATTACATATGTGAAGGCATCGTATGTCATCACGAAGATTGAAGAGACCAACATATTTAAGCTGAATAATCTAAGGGAATAGACAATAATAACTAAAGAAGACCTTAGTTTAAAACCCACTTGTGAAGCGCAGTTTCAGGAGACGAACAGTCTACCTCTGTTGTTAGAAAAGCAGGCAGCGAACACGGAGCAGGCAGGACCGGTCTTCACCTGGCTACGGTGAGCGAGAGCTCTCAGCAGATAAATAGTGCCATTTAGGATTGCATTATAAAATGCAACCATAGAGCATTAAGGTACCTGGAGTAGTGTATGGGATTACCACTGCGAAGCTACATCACTAAAAGGTTATTTAGGAGAAACATTCTTCACGACGCTTCGAACAAAGGAAAATGGAGGCCGCCACGAGGAAAACCAAGATGGACGTCACCACACGAGGTCAAAATGACTTCGCTAGCGGTGGGGACCGAAGCGAAGGGGACCAGTGGCTTAATTTGCTAACACCTGAAAAACTTCGGAGCCTTGGGAGAATAAATAGCAGACGGAAATTTGCGGAGCCATGATACAATTCTGGCATTGCTAACGGACTGCACCCCGAGAAGACTGCCTGCGGAGCATGATGTGATAATTTTCACATTTGCCTTTCACTTGCCTGAATAATAGGGTTTCTCATTTGGTTACGAGAACCCTCTTCGAATAATCTCTATTACAAACCTGGTTTGATCAATTTTGAATACCGCTCAAAATTTACAATCTATTTACCAAACAGTGACTACACTTTTATATGTCGCATAGACATATTAGTTAAACAAATTTGTTAGGGTCTTATGATATGCACACTATTGTACTAGAAAATTGGTACAGTTAGGATGTTAAAGAAAAATTCTTCGACTCATTTATTTGATACAATTGCACAGGTGGCTTACACAATATTGCTATTAGGTTGTCCATTTTTATAACTGAATTGAATTTGAATTAAGTACAGCTATGGCGTTAACGACATCCATATACGACAACGGCTGGCTTTCCGGGATCTTTTCATCGACCGGACTCCAACAAAAATGACGATATGAGAAAACTATTTTTCTCTCGTCACCATTTGGTGCCATTGCACCCCTAGTACGTTACGTTTGATTGGTTGATAGGGTTGAGTGTGTGTTGGGTCTATTCCTACTCACCCAGGGCCTTACATTCATGTCATTAGCCACCTTTTAGTGGCATGACATGACGGCCAAATTAACAAGCGCACTTTGTGCGTTAAATGCCCGTGGGGATGTGACACCATTTCTTCCCCACGGGAAACCAACCATCATACAAATTTGATGTTTCAAAACAGTGATCAAATGACCTTTATGGCCGGTATCACTTTAATTCAACTTTCATTGTTAGAAAACACAAACAGCTATTCAGAAAGTCTAATACTGCTCAAACGTACTGTATTGTATATTTATGTATGTCTATGTCTTTGTTGTTATCTAAAACTTAAATCCCAACACCCTAACCTTTCGCTTGTGTGTGTGAGGGCCTACAATTGTAGGATATTTCATTATGTTTGCATGGGAGAGTGTTTTGTTTCATCCTCTTCTATTTCTTCCTACCCCTATTTTATGTGATTGCATGTATGTGTGTGTGTTTCTAATTATACTGTGCTTATAAATACTTCTACAGTTTTCATTCGATGTTAAAGGTGGGTATTGGATTGTATTCAAAACGAATGATGAATAGTAAGGGGAGGGGGTAAAACAGTAGAGGCGTATGACCGGTCGATTAATATATCTGTATGTCTATCTATTCTATCTATCTAAAATCAACCGATCGCGAAGACTATGTGGGATTGCGACCCAAAATGTTCGAGTATGTGTGTGTGTGTGTGTGTGTGTGTGTGTGTGTGATTTGGATTTTTAACATAACTTTAAGAATGTTTATGTCATATCGCTATTATGTATGCATTGTGGCATTTTATATTGATCTCCCACCCAGTCACATTATTCCGATACCAGGCCAGGAAGTTCTAACACTAACCTCTAAATGCTAAGCGCATACTTTGTTTAAGTCTTTGGTATGACTCCGAGGTCGGGTTCGTGCCTGCAACCTCCCGCATCCGAGGCTACCGCTCTAACCACTAATCCACTGGAGTGGTCCCGAGGTTTGTATGACCGCAGATATCTGGTAAGAACATCAAGAAATCCAAGTGTTCCAAATATGATTGTGCAGAAACACAATAAAAAACAAACTGTAGCTGGAATTTGTCCTTAAGACCGTCTTGAATTTGCACATACGTCAAATATGATTTAATCAGAGGACCACCACATGGGTGTATACCGATGTATATCCGTATTTTCTGGAACGACGTGTGAACGAGGCTTTGATCCATCATCGTCTGGTGGACCTAATCGATAACGTGCCAGGATCCACTTGTACCTATCGTCGACATGTGAGCAAGTCGTTCAGTGCACGTACTACATTGGCAGAACCTTTTGGTGTCAATGGCACAGTTTCATTTTATCTGTTTTCCACATCAACAATCGTGAACGCGTAATTGTACGTGCGCAATTTATATTGTCGATTACAGAAACAATAGTGTAAAAGAAATATGATATCGGCTTAACAGACCTTATTTAGTATTTGGACATTAAACCAACCCCTTGAAATCTGTTTTAGTAATGATAAATACATTTTCCATAGCGCTTGTTTCGACAACTATTTCGAGAAATTCCACGAGTGACCTCGCTTGCACTGGCAAAATGTTCCACAACGATTTAACATTTCTAGTATTCATGCGAAATATATCATATTTTGGATTATTTCCGGCATTTTGTGTCTATTGTTTCTTTATATCTGTATAAATTATGTGCTTACTGAGTGCCACGAAGTGAATTTATGGATTTACGACAACATCAATCATTGTAGGTGCACACCAATCGGTATTATTGTATAAGTTATATCGAGAGTAACCGATGTCTCTGGTGGTGCTAGCGAATCAGTTTCTTACCCATCTGCATTACCAAATACGCCTATACTCATAATTACTTGCAGCCACACAAAACAGTCCCAATAAGATCAGTAAATTGTACTCGGTAACAAAACTTCTTTTCTTATCACGAATATACTGCATGTCGTGCAGTTATGCATTATTGTTTAACTAATGTCTGTCTGTTATATTTACAGCTACAGTTCTATAAACATAATAACGTATACAGGAAACTAGCAGCAATTGACAACAAGGTAAAGGAAACTTTGATTTCATTTGCATGTATATACAACAAATTAGCAAAGATAACCGCATTCTTGTAAGCCATGTAATGAAGTTTATACTGATTACACTTTTGAAAACACGCACGAAGGCATTTATCCATCAATTTGGTAAGAAGTACTTGTCCGTGAGAAAGATGATACATTTATAATTCCATTCTAGTGTCTAAGAATGAAAATATAGATTCATAAGGCTGTTGTATGCATGTGTAGTTGTCTATCTGTAGTTATAATATATTGCATGAACTTCTGTTATTCATTTTATAAATGAATACGAATCAAATTCATCTCAATATGAGATTACATTGCCCTAATGTAATTAGACAGCCGACATTATATTAAATTTACTGAATACACATATGTAAAAGTCCGGTCAATCTCATTGTATGCAGAGATAAACCACAACTGGTCACAAATTATCGAAACAGCCGAGTTAAAAAGAAACTATTTGGAAGCCTTCGATAATTTTGATGAAAATTGTTTGATCAGGAAAACGGAAAGACATGTCTCCTGCCAGGCTCTCTGCGAACCTTTGCATGCGTAATCGAGATTCCTTACATAGACCGTTATAGCATGCATATGGTTCCATTTGCAAACTGGTCCACAAGTTAGTGCAGGGGAGATGTACAGGATTAGCACTGCTTACCCGTCTTAGTGGGTAAACAGTTCCTAACCCATAAAGAAAAAATAGTCTTTGAGCAATAATGATTTCCATCACAAATCTCAAAACACAGCTGATTGGAACATCCGTACAGTACCATGATTATGACACACCTGCCCGCTGCTCCTTACCTTAACTAACTATCCACTCGATCAAAAATCAAACACAAAATTTGTTCTTTGTGCTACTTTTCACTGACAGACTTTTGTTCAACATACCTATCTGACCTCACCCATGTGTACACACCTGCAAGATACGTACACTCCTCTTGGGACAATCGTATACTCATTATTCCTACTTTAAAAACTAAGTCATATGGTTAACGTTCTGTTGCATACACAGGGCACAGCAAACTGGATTGAATTGCCCATTGAAATTAGACACAGACACGGTGATCAATTTCAAGAGTGCTTTTAAAACTAATTTCATTCGACTGCAAGAACAAACATAAAGACCTAATAATGTTTCTAACCGTAAATATTTTAAACATTGTTTATGTTGTCTAATTTCATGTTTTTTTTTTGTAGTCAAATCATTATAGATGTCGTAAAGCGCTAAGAGCTTCTGAAGATTAGGCACTATACAGAGTCCTCATTATTATTATTATTATTATTATTATTATTATTATTATTATTATTATTATTATTATTATTATTATGTGTCCTTTGGATTTTGGTGGATGCAAGTAGAGGAGCTAGATCCCATCACAGATGACAAATACCTTGCAACATGCTGTGACGTCATAAATGATAATGAAAATATTAACCCATCCAGAGATGCACACATGCATAAGTCAATGCATTTTCATTACGTTGTTCTCTAGTATATATATATATGCATTTCTGTTTTTGCCTTATAATATTGTATCATATATTTAATAATAGGACTTTCATAAATACGGGAATAAACTGTCTATATCAATTCTGGAAATACTTTCTTTGACTTTAAGGAAATCTCTCTCTCTCCCTCCCCCCAAATATCTCTCTCTCTCTCTCTCTCTCTCTCTCTCTCTCTCTCTCTCTCCTCTCTCTTTCTCTCTCTCTCTCTCTCTCTCTCTCTCTCTCTCTCTCTCTCTCTCTCTCTCTCTCTCTCACTCTCTCTCTCTCTCTCTCTCTCTCCAGTATAAATAAATAATAATTTAATATTCTTCCAATGTATATTAAAAGTACATTTTGAGTCGCACCATTAAAGATGCATATGATCAAGAGATAAGCCAAGAAAGGTGACTTCAAATATGATTTTTATAACATATTTACCCACATAAATAATCTGATAATACCAATACTCATTAACTGACTATACCAATATATGTTGTTATTTGATTGTCAATGTCACTACTGTCAATGACTCAATTTATCACGCCCTGGTTCTATTTGACATTCAGTGTCACTGCTGTCAATGAATCAATGTATTACGTCCCGGTTCTATTTGATTGTCAATGTCACTACTGTCAATGACTCAATTTATCACGTCCTGGTTCTATTTGACATTCAGTGTCACTACTGTCAATGGCTCAAGTATCAAGTCCTGGTTCTATTTGACATTCAGTCTCACTACTGTCAATGGCTCAATTTATCACGCCCTGGTTCTATTTGACATTCAGTGTCACTACTGTCAATGGCTCAATTATCAAGTCCTGGTTCTATTTGACATTCAGTCTCACTACTGTCAATGGCTCAATTATCAAGTCCTGGTTCTATTTGACATTCAGTCTCACTACTGTCAATGGCTCAATTTATCACGCCCTGGTAATATTTGACATTCAGTGGCACTACTGTCAATGAATCAATGTATTAAGTCCCGGTTCTATTTGATTGTCAATGTCACTACTGTCAATGACTCAATTTATCAAGTCCTGGTTATATTTGACATTCAGTCTCACTTATTATGATTGTCAGTGCTTATTACAATTGATTCTATGCCACATACACTGTAAGATAAATGACTTGACTAAATCCTAAAGGTGAGACAAGGATTCCAAACGTAAAGGTCATTCTAAAATTATAAAACATTCCTAATTAGGCATAAACGAAACGATTAACAGAATATATTATTAAAATGACTAAAACTAAACTTTTTCGTAACTTTCGAATTTTTTAAATTAGTTATCCTGAAAGGAAAACAAGGAATTCTTTATCAAATTTAGACGTAAAATAGTACAAAAATCGCGAAACGGGCGATCAATATCCGGGATATAAAAATAATCTGTAAGATTTAAATCATTGCAAAAAAAAAAGCAACATTAAAATATGAATAGTTGAAACAATTAAACATGATCAAATTATTCACATGGGAACATATTTTATGGAAAGCAATAGTATTTGAAATCAACTTTTGCACCATTCAAAACATTTAAATTGTTGGGGTTTTTTTTGTAAAATGTACAAACGTAAAATTCATTATTGAACATGATGGAATGATTGAGTCTACCTTTCAGTTATAGTATGTTAAAATAAATTGTGTTTTATCTCATTTTAAAATTTAGTAATCGCGAACTCTATGAGATGCAAATCTACTTATGTACTCCTAAACCAAAACTGACCGCATCGTTCAAATATAATTATAAAGACAACCTTTGGAATCTCATCCCTAAATCAACCCCATCGTTCAGACGGCGTTCTTGACATATGATTATTTCTGGAGAGAGTGATAGGTGACAAGTAAAGTTGTGTACATTTTGTTACGATACGTGATCTTAAAACAATAGAAATATGCTAGAAGCAACAAACTTTGTACAATTCAAGAAAATTTTATTTCCCTAAAATATAAAGTCATAAAAAAGTCTAGGAACTTAACGGTATTACCAATTAAATCCCAAAAAATCCAAGAAGCACATACACAAGTCCTCATAAATGTTACTGGAAATCCCAAATTAAATCCAATGCTGGAGGTGTTAATGTGTCAGTGGTGACCTTTTGGTAATGATGTGCCAATACTTTTTTAATGGATCACAGTAATACAATCCTAGAATATATCCTTTTTTGTAGTTTAACAAAAAGTCAAGTATATATTTCTACAAATGTTTTTGTATGAGCACTTTGTATTTCCAGCCAATAAATAATCTTAATAACTAAATTTCCATCCTAATTAAACTACTGGACACATCAATAATACACTTGATTCTGCTCAGCTCGTAAAGTATGAATCAATAATTCTAAATAAAATACAAGATTATAAAGCCGTTTACTATACCTGAAAAAGGTCCATAAGCTGTTTTCTAGAACAAATCCTAGTTATAATTAGAATATAAAATGTGATAAACACAATGTCCCTTGGCTTAGACCAAAATAATAGCACCAATATATAATCTGAGCACACAGCTGACCAAAATGACTGATGCTATGTATTTTAAACAATCGGCTTCAATTAGTCTACAATACATTGTCTTGAACAGTATTGATACAGGGAAACCGCATTGTTGTCAGACATGAGAATACCAGCTTCTAAAAGTGCACAAAATGAATTACCATATATATCACATTTTACAAAGAACATATCGGCTCTCTTTTCAACAGTTTACTTCTGATATCCATGAAGTTAAAATGACTAGCAGTGCTAGTAGGATTTTTTTTTATATAGGAGCACATATGAAGTAAGGCCACGCGTGTAACCCAATAATCCTTATTACACCCATCAATCATACACCAACATATTGGGAATCAAAAGTTCTTTTAAAATTAAATAATACATTCATGGGCTTTGCTATATAGATATTATAACCAGTGAGGAAATCCGGGTAAATTCATTTTCTCCAAACATCGATACGAAACTGTAGAGCGTCACATATAAATTTAAAGCCTAATTGTGTACTCTAAAAGCCAGATGAATCCATTCATTCATTAAACAATATAAAGCCTTGCTGTATACTCTCAACCAAAACTCGACCCATCAGTCATATGTGAATATAAGGCATAGTTTGAAGTCTCAAAACCCAAATATAACCAATCATTCAGATATCAATATAATGAAAATTATATAATCCTTTGTCCTCTTTTCCACAACAAGGATTCCGATTTTAGGAAATCAAAAAGGATGTCTTTTCTTTAACTTTTTGGCAATAAGTTAAATTCTTTCAGCAGCGAAACCACATTTAATTGCCCATCGTTATAAATAGCATTAAGAATACCACGCTGAGATACTTATACTTCACATATGCGATTATAATTTTGAATTTAACCTAGTCAAGTAATACATTCCGTGATGTGTCAATATTGTCCGTTCTGGATCAGATTTCTCTAGATCTCATAAATAGTATTTATTAAGTTTGATACGCATTCAATCTGACTCACCGTGTTTAATGTCCGTGGATACATTATCGACCCAAAATTTTAATTTTGCCTTAGATACATACTTCTGACTCATGACTAATGATCGATTTTAACATTAAATTCCCCTCGTACCAGTAATGACCCAAATCAAAATGATAGAGTAATGCTCGACTACCCGGTCCTCACGTTATATTATGCAGGTGTTCAAAGTATCCCATCATGTTAAATTCTGCTGCATATAACAGATGGATAGAATACTCTTCGCTACGTTTACAAAAGGCAGTCTAGTTCGGTACATTGTTGAATTGATCCCATTGATCATGTCATTTGCGTCTGTAATCATGCCAAATATTTAATCTGTATTATCATTTTTATTCTCCGAACATTTCTTTTTCTCACCAACACAATATGAAGGTCTTAATGTTTCAACTTGTAGAATCAATGAATCGATTGGTGTTAAGATTATCAATAGGTAATAAACAAAATACAAAACGCATGCTAGATTTTTACTTGGGATTGTTGTTTGTACGGGTAATAGATTCAGTTTGTACGGGTAATAGTTGAAAATTGTGTGAATGTTTAATCTCAAAGTTGTTGAAGTATTATTATTACAACTTTTCAAATCAAGAAAATCTGACATTATTATGTAAATGAATGGTTCCGATTATTCAATGTTAAGACAAATACCAGACTAGGAATTTCTAGTCTACACGACAAGAAAAATGAGCAAGGTATCAAACAAATATGCGTAGAAAACATGTTATTTCATTTGTAATATCCAAAATCTATTTTTCACATACATAATACCATAGTTTGAATGTTTTAGAGTTTGGATGCTTCGGAGTTGGTTACTTACCTTATGATTAATTTAGAAAGCAGAGTCAGGAACGATGTTCTGTAAATTTAGTGAAAACAACAATTGTCATGTCATCATAATAATGGTCCAAACCTTTTTGTCCTAAAGAAGTGAAATCCTCATGAATATGTAAAACAAAAGACATTGTCACAGAACTAGGCGAAAATTTAATTTATTTTCTAATTAATTTACAAACTAATCTCACCATTTTCTTTGTTTCGTCGTACATGCGTTGCCTGGGGTGAATAAGTGGTTTTCTCCAAGGTAAGCGGCGTGTAACGATTTGCATGTGCCTGATTTTGAATTACATGAAATCCGGAACATTAGTTTCACGTGGTGCACGGTAATCTTGCCGTGATTTCTGCTCACCTATTTGAGGGTATATAAGGCAGAATATTTATGATCAATATTACGGGACCTAAAGTATCTAATCACAGGATAGATAGCTCGTCTTTCAATCTCCAGCCAAAGGGGTGAGTGTTAAATTTATATTTCGTTTTATTGTGAATTTTATTCAGTTTATCATTTCATATAATGATGCCTTTATTGCAATGCAGATTTTAAATGTGGAATATTTGGAATTACTAGTCACTATTAGACTTTAAATGCAATAGCGTGATCTAAGGTTTAGATTATTTTTTTTTGAGACAACTATTATTAGTCTGGTTTCTTTATTGTAGCTGATAACGCATCTGATAGCATCTCTGATAACGCATTTGATAGCATCTCTGATAACGCATCTGATAACATCGTTGATAACGTCTTTGAGATCGTAGCTGATTTTGTAGATGATTTATTGCGGAACATCTCTGATAGCATCTCTGATAACGTCGGCTGATAACATCTCTGAGATCGTAGCTGAAATAGTTGCTGATTTATTGTGCAATCGAATTGAAGTATCTGACTGTCTGTCTGTCGAATTGTCTGTTCGTCTACATCTGTTGTGACGTGTAAATATCCGGAAATCTAGAAGTCCGAGTGTCCGAGCTGTCTAGAGTTGTAAACATCCGGGGCGACATCTAGGGTATTGAGGAACGTTGGTTCTAGTAGAGGTTGTATGCTGTCTGTACGTATAACTGTGGTGGATCCGTGAAGGGCAAACGGCCGATAAAAGTATTGGTCAACCCTAGGTCTTCGGGGAAACTGGGCGGCGATTCAACAGGTGGTGAATCGTACGGTTATACAGGGTCGAGACACATGTGTGTGTTGCAATTGTAGTACAATTGAATACATTGTTGTATTTACATGGTTACTTCAGATCACAATAGTATTTCAAGGGATTGCATGAATCTCAATAAAAGCTATCAACTTGATTGAATACATGTATATGTTCGTGATAGTTGTCGCAATCCATACGTGCGATAGTATAGTTTGATGTTTTGTGTTTGTTATCGTAATTTATACTTGCGGTAATATAACTTTCGTAAAGGTTCCTTGGATCTGTGTATAGTCCAAGAGATCCCTTTATATCTGTGTTTTATTTTGTATTGATATTTCATTTATTCATGTATTGTGAATGGTTGTGAGTGTAATTGTGGTTTGAGCGCATGAGTTATTGTGTTATACATCATTATTTTTCATTAATAATTTATTTCATAAATTTATATTTTCTTTCACATATTGTGTTTGTGTTGTTCATTTAATCCACCATCCTCTCGGTAACAATTCTGTTACAGACATTTTGAAACAAACAACCAGTTGAAGAGAAGTAATTTGCGATCAACAATTCCAAAAGTAACAAGAGAGACACATGGTACGCATTATGCTAAAAGGATCCAAAAAGGTTGAATGCGTGATTGGTGTCAGTTAGAAATGGTAAAACCATGATAATACATATTATCATAAACGATACATGCCATCATTATAGATATAATTTAGAATCGGCACATGCCATGATGATAATACCATTTGGAAATGATACATGCCGTAATGGTAAGTATATATTTTAATATTCGCAGTGTTATATATTGTAATGCTTTTATTATATCGTTCAATTATTTCAACTTTAGTTGTTGGGATATTATGTACACAAGATAAAAATGTAAATTCAAATTAAATACAAATATTTTGTGGACTATATACCAATACACATGAATAATTCATGTCTACTCATTGTATGTGTGCTATTCTAGTCCATAAGGAATATTGGTCAATGTTCATTAATTCCTTCATTGTGACCATTTAGAAGTAACGATAACAAGGTAGGCATTATATGATAGTAACTGTGACAGGAATTGAATCATAGTAGATGTAACGTATTCATCAGATATTAGATATAACATATGCATCGTATCATATCATGTGTGACATAGGCATCATTTGATACTATTGTGACATGAGTCGTATCATAGCAGATGTAACATATGCATCAGAGATTAGTAGCTGTGACATATGCATCATATCAAAGTAGCTGAGACAGGAATCGTATCATAGTAGATGAAGCGTAGACATCAGATATTAGTAGATGTAACAAGTCCATCAAATATTAGTAGCTGGGACATTGAAATCGTATCATAGTAGCGGTGGCATAGGCATCTTATAGTAAATGTGATAAACGATTCGTATCATAATAGCTGTGAAAGAAGCCATATATATTAGTTGCAGTGGCATAATATTAGTAGCTGTGATGCAATGCCTCCGTCACAGCTGGTGTGTTGTGCTGCCTCTGTCACAGCTATTAATGTGTGCGTCCTGAGGCAACACACAGCAGCTGTGACGGAGGCATCGCATCACAGCTGCTGTGACGCTATAAGACGTTTCTGAAAACCTCCATGTTTTATATGACCATCTTTTTAGGAATATTGATAGCAAGTTATCTTATAAGGTCACAGTGGTGTCCATACTGAATGTCAAATCAGTATAAGTTTGATTTGAAACAATTATAAATGATAACAAGTCTTGAGTGGAGTTGACTTTCGATCTTTCGATTTAAGAAGAATAGTAATAACTAGATTCTTATCATGAATGTCACGAAGTATCAATTTGGCGGCAGTGGCAGTTTGGCGGCAATCTCATTTATGACCAATAAATGTTTATGGGTGAAAACACTCTCATAATGTCTGTACATTCAAGACATCCAATAAATGTTTTCTTCTGCAAACACTCTCACGATGACTGTAAAGTCACGCCACGTAGTGTCAGTTCGGAAGCCATCTCATATGTGACCAATACATGTTTAAACATGTCTGTACATTCATGACATGGAGTGTCAGTTTTGGCAGCAATCTCGTGTATGGCCACTAAGTTTTCTTGTAATGTAATCCAAATAATAAATCCGCACAAACGAGCACTTTGTAATTTCAGTGAATAATTTAAATAGAAAAATCCACATAAATTAAAATCTAAATACAAATTATGAGACTGATACCACTACGAATGATAAGGTATGAATAAGTACTATATCAATTAAACAACATATATATGAGACCTAAGACACAATAATAGAGCAAGGGTGTAGGTCAGTTTAATATCTAAAACATGTGACGTCAACATGTTTAAGGAATTCCCAAATGAAATTAGAAGTTGTATGCATTTGCAACATGCACAACAGAGAGCATGTCGGCATACTTCTGTGTTACCTTTATGTGCTGTGGTTGACATATCGTTGAATTTTGTACATATGGAACTTGTACATGATCTAAGCACACAGCTACCCACACAGCGTTAGACCACTGAGCCGCCTGAGGGCACATTTAAAAAATAAAATCTATTAGCATTAAAACGAAACGTGACACATAATATACAAACAACAGGCTTTTGCCGTTACGTAGGAGATGAGAACAATGAGAGTGACTATACGTGAAATGTGAGAACAGAGTGAATTTTCGTGGAATATGAGAACAGTGAATGTTCCTTTACCTCGGAGGTGAGAATAGTGGGTGCTTTTACGTAGGGGGTGGGAACAATGAGATAATATTGAAGCTATACATGAGGATAAGAACGTTATATTACCGAAACCAAAGTTAGACAAAGCAGTATTAAATGGGCCACAACATTAGATAATGTTACGGATCAGGATGATGGACTAATAACACTTGCAAAAGATGGTCATCTAATGTTAAACTTTGAATATATTAAGGTTTCAGCAACATAATTTTTAATTTCATATTTGGCTGAAATCATGAAATCCTTGGCCTTTGATATTTAATTAGTATCAATAAATAGGTCAGCGTAAGCTTGGAGCGTTTTACTTTTCCGTCACAATATCTCAGGCATCTTTTAAAATTGATGTCTCTGTGCTTTGGGGATACTTTGAAACAGGCTCTTGCTGTTAAGCACAGCCTCACAAATCTTGCTGAGGTGATTTTCAGATTTGACACAACTCTGCACATCCTCTCCTATCGAAAAATATCAATGTGTATAATGGTGGGAATCTTCCAATATCCATAGAGTAAATAATAATAATAATAATAATAATAATAATAATAATACTAATACTAATAATAATAATACTAATAATAATAATAATAATAATAATAATAACGAGGACTTTGTTTAGCGCATAATCTTACGAAGCTCTAAGCGCTTTACACCATCAATAATGATATGACTATACTCCAGAACAGCAAATGACAAAAACAATGAAATTGTAAAACATAAAAACATGCTGAAAACATATAAGATACAAAAAATAATTAGGTCGCTAAGTTTGTCCCTGCAGTCGAAACAGGTGAGTCTTAAGAGCACTCTTAAAAGGGACCACTGTGTCTTTGTGTCTAATTTCAATGGGCAATTCGTTCCACGTCGCTGGGCCCTGGTGTGAAAACGAACGTTGTCCATATGACTTTGTTTTCACCTTGGGAACAATGAGTATATGATTATCAGAAGAAGAGGGTAAGGATGTAGCTGGTGTATACACATGGGTGAAGCTGGATAGGTATGTTGGACTGGAGTCTTTCATTGAAACATAGAAGAGATAAAAGAAATTGTGTTTGATTCTGTATCGATTTGATAGCCAATGTAGGGTACAGAGCAGTGGTGAGGTGTGCTCTGATCGAGGTAATCTAAAGATGATCCGTGCAGCTGTGTTTTGAACTTTGTGAAGTTTCTGGAGTAAATATTGTGACGAACCAGACAGAATTGAGTTACAATAGCCCAGTCTTGAAGGTACTAATGAACACACAAGTGTTTTAGTGCCATCAACTGAAACATATTTACGAATGGAACGGATGCGTCTCAATTCAAGATATGCAGCCTTGCATATGTTCATGACATGTTGGTGAAGTGTGAGAGTGCTGTCTAGAATAACGCCTAGGTTCCGTACTGACTGTGAGAATTTAATGTTGGTGTTGCTGATATTTATTGTCTGAGGTAAAGGATGTGAATGAGAAAGTCTTTGTGTTGTGATCAGAATAGCCTCAGGTGTAACATCATTCGTCTGCAGCTTGTTACATGTCATCCATGATTTCACATCAGAAATGCACTTCTCTACTCCATGGATGGTAGCATCAACTTCAGTTGGGTGGCTAGACTTTTATATTTGGGTGTCATCAGCATACAATTGGTGCGACACTGGGTGATGATCTGTGACACTTGAGAGCGGCTGAGTATGAAGAGAACAGGTCCAAAAACAGATCCCTGTGGAACACCATAACATACGTCAACTGAGCTGGAGTGTATTCCATTTGCAGATATAATTTGTGTCCTGTTAACTAAGTAGGACTTGATCCACTGTAAGGCTATATTCTGAATGCCAAATACATGCTGGATACGGTGAAGTAATATATCATGGTCTATTGTGTCAAATGCTGCAGATAAATCCAGGAGAGTGAGTACTGTAATCTTTCCACTATCAAAAGCAGAGAGAATGTCACTAAATACTTTCAGAAGAGTAGTTTCCGTACTGTGGCAAATGCGTTATGTAGACTGTACATTGCTAAAAAGACTATTTGAATTCAAATGAGAAACAAATTGAGTTAGAACAACCCTTTCTAAGATTTTTTATATGAATGGGAGATTAGAAACTGGGCGGTAGTTCCTTAAATCGGTATGGTCCAGTGTTGGTTTCTTCAGCAGTGGCTTTACAATGGCAGTTTTGAAAAATAATGGGAATTCCCCTGATAAGAGAGACTTATTAATAACATCAGTTAGTAAAGACAATATTGGGTCTAAGCACTCAAGCAGCAGTGATGTCGGAATTGGATCAAGTTCACAGGACTTTGGTGCACTTTTCATCACGATTGACCATACTAAATCAATAGAAACAGGTTCATATGCTCCTAACGGTTTTCGCTGTAATTCTGCATCATAACTGTATGGTGATGAATCAGTTGAAATTGTGTTGTCAAGCGAATCTCTAATGGTTTGAACTTTGTCATCGAAGAAATTTGCAAATTGGTCTGGTTGGTCTAGTGGAGAGAAGGTTGTTGGAAGTGGTGTTAGTTTGTTTCTTGACATTAGTATGTTAGTTATCTCAAAGAGTTGTTTGCAGCTGGAACTCTCCGTGATCTTAGTACTGTAGTGGGATGATTTGGCTAAATGGACTAAGTTTGTGACGTTCTTCTTAGCGGCTTCGTAGATTTGTTTATGAATAGTGAGTCTGGTGGAAAGCCAAAGCCTCTCTGCTTTTCGGCGATGTCTTTTAGCAGTGCAAAGCTGGTCCCTATAACACTGCAATACCATGGAGAACACTTTTGTTATTGATGCTCCGCGTTTGGTGGCTGGGGCATGTTTTTCAAGCAAATGAACGCAGGCAGTTATCAAGTTGTTCCTCTGTTGGATGTAAGAAAGTTGTAAGGTTTTCTAGGATGTCATGCATGAATTTGGTTCTGTTTATCATACGGAGGTTTCTCTTAGTAGCAAATAGAGGTGGAGGGTTAGGGACTGATACGTCGAGATGGCATACAATGCAGAGGTGATCCGATGCAAGTTCGTGGGATACAAGGGTGGATTGCAGAATACTATCATCAGGTCTATAAAGAAACCAGTCTAAAATGTGACCAAGTTTATGGGTAGGTTAGTTAACTGACTGTTTAAGATTAAAAACATGAATGGAATCTAGGAGTTTTGACATGTATGGTTGACCAGGACAGTCAAAGTGAAAGTTGAAGTCTCCAAGAATAATTAGGTTGCCACCTATCGAATTTCCATACTCTAGAAGATTTGGAAACTGCTACAAAAAGAGATTTTCAGTCAGCTTGTTTTATTCTACTAGATGGAGGACGGTAGAGATAAAAAAAAATGGACTGACCATTGTTCCAGCGTGAACGTTGTTTTGACTAGTTCAAACGATGTGTGGCAAAAATTGAAGGTTGTGTTGTACTTAAGGCATTTGATCATGGAATGCTTTGTGATTACAGCCGCGAGAGTTGCGGGGGGAACGAATTGATGGAGTAATCGCTGGGTGTTAAATCCGCACACTTACATTCATTACCTGCGGAATGTAACCTGTCAGGAAGAAGACGTCAGTATTCTGGTCGTTGATAAAATTAACAATTTCTGTGCATTTTTCCGGTGATCCTACTGATTGAGCTTTGAATTATGCAATACGTAGTGGTATCCCTGGGACAGTTGACACAACGGTTGACGATTTAAGAGGAATTTGAACTAGGCTATTAAAATTAACAGCAGAATTTTTAAGTTGTTTATCCGTTACGGGTGAAAGGGAGACAACTGGAATTATTCTTCCTGTTCTACGCCGGCCTGCTTTGAACGAACGTTTCTTTTTTCGCTTCCGTTTACATTTAAGAAATGATGAATGTATTCCCAGTTCGTTCAGTCTTGAGCACAATGTAGTATCTAGAACCAAGGTGTGGTCATTTAATCCAATTAATGAGTGTCCGTCATAATGTAAGCGGTCACGTGACGGCGGTTTAAATACCGTATCATATTGGTTTTATCTTAGTAGAAACTTTCGTTTTGTTCATAGAATAAACACCGTATCATATCGATTTGTATCATGGTGGATACCTTCGTATTGTTCATAGAGTAAACACCGTATCATATCGATGCGCTTCTTCATGAAAACCGAACGAATCATTCGTACAGAAAACACCCTATTATATCAATGTATTATGGTGGAAACCAACCGTGTAGTTCGTACAATAAACACCGTATCATATCGATGTGTATAATGGCGGAAACCTTCGTAGGTTTCATATAGTAAACACCGTATCATATCGATTTATATCTTACTCAACGTGGAGTGTATTAATATTATATCAGCTCTATCAATGTGAAGTGTATTATTAGTATATTATTAGTATATAATTAGTATATAATTATTATATCATCTGTATCAGTTTGCAGCTTGTACGTCCTGGTACCTGCGACATAAAAAATGATAAGATGTCAATAACTGAGACAGTAATGTTTCAAGTACATCGATATCATTCACTAGTCCAACATTGTGTGGGCCTCCACTCGCGTACTGCGTGCGTTGTTTATGATGCGGCTGATAGAGTAGATAGTTCCTGTATTTTTTATTATCACCACACTACGCAAGTATCCTTTATTAGTCTGTTAGTTTTTGTAAATCAAGAAATCATGAGTATACCCTTTCTTCATGGTATTGTATCACCACATAACGCAGGTACCAAGCACATAATATACTTTCTTCTGAAGCGTTTGCTTTGGAAAACCAAACTAAAGTTCCGTAGTACCGTGTTATACTGTCTTCTGCAGTGTTTGCTTTGGAATACCAAACACAACTCCCATAGTACTGTTTTATACTTTCTTTGGAGTGATTTCTTTGGAACACCAACCTAAAGTCCCGTAGTGCTATGTTATACTGTCTTATGTAGTGTTACCTAAGGAATACCAAACTAAAGTCCCGTTGTGCAGTGTTATACTGTCTTCTGTAGAGTTTGCATAGACAACAGGTTTGAGACGATCAGACTGAGATATTATATGAATGTTTAAACAATCGTCTTGATTTCTGTTTCGTGTTTGAGAAACAACGGCACATGTATTATCTTTTAAAACTCAGAAGAGTTCATTGCATTTATTGTAGTCACTAATATGCACTCATCAATACACGAATACCTGTCACGAATAATGATTGTGTGCCAATTTATCTTGTATCATATCGATGCGCATCTTGATGGAAATAAATGTATCCTTTCTAAAGAAAATGACGTATCATATCAACGTGTTTCTTCCTATTGTTTATAGAGTAGACACTTATCTTATCGATGTGCCTCTTGATGGAAACCAAACGTATTATTCGAACTGGAAATACTATATTATATCAATTTGAATCTTGGTGAAAACGTATATCATTCGAACAGTAAACTCCGTATCATATCGATGTATATCCTGGTGGAAATATCTGCATTGTTCAAAGAATAAACACCGTAATATATCGATGTGTATCTTACTGTAAAACTTCATACAGTTCATACAATAAGCGCCGTATCATTGATGTGTACTTTAGTGCAAACATTTATATTGTTCATAGAATAAACACTACTTCATATCGATGCGCATCTTGATGGAAACATTCGTATAGAAATTACCCTATTATATCAATATGCATACTAGTGGAAACCAAACGTATCGTTCGCACAGAAAACACCGTATTATACCAATGTGTATCTTGGTAGAAATCAAACATATCGCTCGTACATAAACAACCGTATCTTATTACTGTGTATCTTAGCGGAAAGCTGCATATTGTTAATAGAATAAACACCGAATCATATCGATACTTATCTTAGTAGAAACCTTCGAAGTGTTTATAATGTAAACAGCGTATGATGTTGCTGTGTATCGTGATGGAAACCAAACGTATTATTCATACAGAAAACACCGTATAATATCATTGTGTATCTTAGTTGAAAGCTGCATATTGTTTATAATGTAAACACCGTATCGTATCGATGTGCATCTTGATAGAAACCAAACGTATCATTCGTACAGAAAACACCGTGTAATGTCAATGTGTATCTTAGTTGAAAGCTGCATATTGTTTATAATGTAAACACCGTATCATATCGATGTGTATCAAACAATAAAAACCAATTCGTGACCAAAGCGATATAAAGAAAGAAAGATTACAGTACTGGCCCTCCTTGATTTATCTGCAGCATTTGACGCAATATACCATGATATATTATGACTGCACCGTCTCGAGCATGTAATTGGCATTCACAATACAGCCTTACAGTGGTTCAAATCCTACTTAGTCAACAGGATACAAATTGTATCTGCAAATGGAATACACTCCAGTCCAGTTGATCTATGTTGTGATGTTTCACACGTGTCTGTTCTTGGACATGTTCTCTTCATTCAATACACTCAGCCGCTCTCTAGTGTCATATATCATCACCCAGTATCTCACCAATTGTACGCTGACGATACCCAAATATACAAGTCTAGCTACCCAACTGAATGTGATGCTACCATCCAAGGCGTTGATAGGTGCGTTTTTGATGTGAAATCATGGGTGACATGTAACAAGCTGAAGATGAATGATGATAAAACAGAGGCCATTCTGATCACAACACAAATGCTATCTCATTCCCATCCTTTACCCCAAACATTAAATACCAGCAGCACCAACATTAAATTCAATCAGAAAGAAACCTTGGTGTTACTTGGGACAGCACTCTCACATTGCAGCTATATGTCATGAACATATGCAAGGCTGCATATTTGGAGCTGAGACTACAGTAACTCAATTACGTCTGGTTCCTCTCAATATCAGCTCCAGAAACATCTGGTTCTTCTCAATATCTACTCCAGAAACTTGAGAAAATAAAAACACAACTGATTGTTATATTAATCTATCTTTCGAATACCAAGATAAGAGCACACCTCCCGCTGCTCTGTATCCTACTCTGGCTATCCGTTACATCCATAATCAAACACAACAATTATTTTTTTGTACTAGGTTTCACTGTCGGACTTCAGTCCAGCATACCCATCTGACGTCACCCATGTGCACACACCAGCAAAATTCTTAAGCTCCTCTTCTGACAATCGTATACTCATTATTTACTCTATGAAAACGAACTCCTACGGACAACGTTCTTTTCAATACCAAACCATAGAACATGGAATGAGTTGCCCATTTAAATTAGACCACACAGAGATACAGTGATCCCTTACACGAGTGCTCTTTTTCCGATTGCAATAACAAACTTAAAGACCTATAATTGTTTCCTATCTTAAATATTATAAGAATTTTCTATATTTGCTAATGTCATGGTGTTTGTTTTTATTTTTTGTAGTCATATCATTATAGTTTTTGTAAAGCGCTAAAAGCTTCTAAACATTAGGCGTTGTAAAATGTCCTCCTCCTCCTTCTTCTCCTTCTTCTTTTTCTTCTTCTTCTTCTTCTTCTTCTTCTTCTTCTTCTTCTTCTTCTTCTTCTTATTATTATTATTATTATTATTATTTTCTTGGTGGAAACGATCGTATTATTCATAGAGTAAACACTATTAGTTAATATATTTTCAAAAAGAAGATTCAAATAGCTGTCATTTTCAACTGACTATTTGTTATGAGTTCTCTCCCCTGGAATGGATTTATATAATTTCATCAAAATATGTCTAACATAAATGCGTCACCGTCTATATTCAGACAACCTCTTTATTTTGGGTTCTTTTCTGATTTCAAAAAGATTGTATTATTAAGTTACCGCTTTAAAATGTATTTCACACATTATGCATATGTGAAGGTGATATATCAACACAGTCATTTTTATATATGTCTATAGTTTGGAGATAATAAAAAAATGATTCAGCCAAGTAAAATGAGATATGAGTACAACTAACCAGTTGCAGAAAGATACGTAAGGAAAATATGTCTGAAACAAGGTCAGCATTTTCGTATTTTCCCACCTAAGTATGGCTAATCTATATGAAGACTCAGTATATTGATCGCAACTCAACTTTATCAGTTTACACCTCGTACATCCTGGTAACATGTAAATAATACAGGTAGTATTATCTCAAGTACATCGATATCACCCACTTGTCCAGCGTTGTGTGGGGTGAGTGATTTGTTCTTGGTGCGGTTGATAGGGAAGATATTTCTTTTATCACCACACTACGCAGGTATTCTTTATGAGTCTGTTAGTTTTTGTAATCAATGAACTATGAGTGTAACCCGTTTTTATTATGTTATTTGCTTTATCACCACATTACGCACGTATCCTTTATCAGTTTGTTAGTTTTTCAATCAATAAACAATGAGTGTACCCTTTTTTATTCTCTTATTTAATCAACAAACTTGACTAGTATCCCTTCCTTTGTATGTCCTGTTTAATTTAAATTTTATTTATATTTCCATTTCAATGCGTTTTATAAATAACCAAAATGGGGAGATAGCCGTTAGAATTTAGTTTATAGAACATTACATTCTTAATAAATAGTTCGCTTGTTCGATACCCGCCCATGTCATCCAAGCTAGGCAGTGGCAATGGTAATGACACAAATCTCTCATGTCCTCGACGTCATGGTGTCATTGATGTGCTAAAATGTTCCGTTAAATCCAACAAAGCAAAATGTATTGTATTTGAAAATAGAAAATATCTGCCAGTGATACAATTGTGAGAGCAAAATAATTATTTTTCTGAACATTTACAAGTACGGCAAGATACATAGAACGTTTACATTATAATCTTATAAAAATCCACGTGTCAACAATATTACATGCCCTGTCAGTATGTCGTCCTATATCCCATATCTGTACAAATGACCTACGTTGTTTTTGCAACGGTAACCGATATAGATAAGGAAATGTTTTACCCTTTATCTGTTTTCATAGTTGCATCAATATGTATCAAGCGGGAATGTAGAATTATGACATCGTAATTAATTTACCCCTTATCAGGATTCTAAAGATTTTAAATCCATGTATTTTATAAGGACTACACACAGTTTTAAATCCGTATCCCTTGTAAGTGTTTATAAAATGTGTTAAACATGCATCTCTTGTAAGGGCTTATACAGTTGCTAAACCCATGTCCCTTTGAATGGCTCATACATTTGTTAACCCCGTCTCCCATCTAAAGAATCATACTTTGGTTAACCTCTGTCTCTTGCAAGGACTCGTAACCGTTTTAATTCAGTGTCCCATGTATGATACTCAGAAATTTGCTACATATGTGCCCCTTGGAAGGGCTTAGAAAGTTGTTAATCCGTGTCCCTTTTAAGGCATAATAAAGTTGTTAAATATGTATCCACTTGAAACCCGCGTCGCATGGAAGTGGTCATGCCTTCGTAGGGGCTCAATAAGTTGTTGAAACAGAATCCTATGAAAGGAACCATACAGTTGTTAAGGGATGAAAAGGTTGTTAACCCCGTGTCCTTAGGAACAGCTTATTAAGTTATAAAGCTCTTACACTAGTGACCTTTGTAACGACTTGTATACTGTACATGTTTTTAAAAAAAACTGAACCCGTGGAAGGGACTACAGTTATTAAATCCGTGATCCTTGAACGTAATTGTAAAATTATTTAACCTGTATCAATGTATGGGCTGAGAATATTATTGAAATCGTATCCCTTGAAATGGCTGCTATAGCCTTGTCTCTTGGCTGGTCTTAGCAAACGTAAAACCTTATTCCATGCAATGGCTCTGAAATATATTGAAACATTATCCCCGTGCAATAAAGAAACAGGAAAAAGAGCCTTCTGAAATGGTTCAGACATTTTATATTGCATTGCTTTTATGATTGAAATGGCAAAATGCCTTTTCTTGAAAAAATGGAATGCAGTTGAGGAATAATCAGAAGTAGAAATAAGAACAAATTAAGATCATTAAATGATGGATAACGAATTGCGATTATGAGGCAGATACACTAACAACTGAGATCAGACACATGATAACAACTGAGATCAGAAAGAAGTGGACTACGAAATGTAAACAGAAAGAGGTAAACTAACAAATGGGATCAGAAAGAGGCTAACTAAAACCTGTGCTCAGAAAGATGTAGACTAAGAACTGAGATCAGACATATATGACCAAGCATGTTGCTCCACATTCAGTTGTTGTATATTATTATTTAAAATTTTCTTTATTCCTGTGGTTGACGTTTTAATTTGCGAATGACTTACATCAGCCACTTGCGCGCTAGCGATTTGTACGTACAAAGTGTGATTGATACTGGACGCGTAAAACCGGTAATTCCCATGCCTTATGACACTGGACATGCAAAACCGTTATACCATTTGAGTCACAAAACTAGCAATACACGTTTGTTATGACAGTGGACACGCAAAACCAGAATTGGCCCGTGCAGTTGTAACATTGGACACAAGAAAACCCTCCATGCACCTGTGTTATGACAATGGACACGCAAAACCAGCAATGGTCGTGTTTTATGACAACCAGTTATTTATGTGTGTTGTCACGATGGACACGAAAAACCAGGAATGCCCCCGTGTTACGACTTTGGACACGCAAAACCAACAGCAGACCAGCAATGTCCGTGCGTTATGACATTGGACAGGCGAAAACAAGCAATGACTGAGAATAACAACAATTGAACACGCAAATCCAGTAATTCCCGTGCAATATGATATTGGAAAATAAAAGTCAGTAATTCCCGTGTGTTATGAATATCGATGTGCAAAACCAGTAATGCCCTTGTGTTATGGCATTGGACACTCAAAATCAGTAATGCCAGTGTGTTATGACACTGGTCTTGCAAAAACCAGTAATGCCAGCGTGTTATAACATTGGACACTAAAAACCAGCGACGCCCTTGTGTTGTGACTTTGGAAACCAAAACCAGCAATCACCGTATGTGACTCATTTCTCATTTCTCTCTTGTGGAAAGAGGATTATTTTCAAATAAACAAAACAAATACAAGAATTCTTTATAATAATGTTATGGAATGTTGTATAAAAAATCTTTATAATAATATTACAAATATTTGTATTCAGACACAGATGAGACTAAGGAGATAAAACAGGTAATACTGATAAAGAAAGTCAGTTATACTTAATTCTAGCATGATACTTATTCACGGCAGAAAGAAAAAGATTGTTGTTTTTTGTAGGGTTTAACGCCATTTTCAGCACATGATAGACTTTTCATGGAGACCAGGATTAATGGTTGATGAAGAATCCGGGAAACTCCCGAGAAGCTGCTGGCAATCTTTCTCACATACCCACATTGGCCGAATCTGAGAATCGAACCCAAACAGAAACATAAGACATGACAGTGATCCGTAACTGTAAGCGCTTTAGACTACGTCCAACTCTGGGACCCAAATAGATTGTAGGCAAATGATTGACAAGTAGTGAGGAGAAAAATTTAATTACAATGATAAGAGAGGCGACGATAAGAGGATATATAAACTTTTGCAGGATTAAACTGTAGAGTCTTCTTAAAGTAAACCCGCGAATTTTCCTTGTAGGTCTATCGAGAGCTTGGAACTTCTGAAGATTCGGCTCTATACAAAGTCCTCATTATTATTATAATTATTAGTATTATTATTATGGCAAATGAGGAAAAGAGCAATCAGAAATCAAATCAGGAATCGAACACTATGAAATCATCTAGACTAATATATATATATATATATATATATATATATATATATATATATATATATATATATATATATATATGTGTGTGTGTGTGTGTGTGTGTGTGTGTGTTTGTGTGTGTGGGTGTGTGTGTGTGTGTGTGTGTGTGTACACATCCTTTCCGTGTGTCGAATACACAACATCGTTTGGACTGTTACTTTAACAAGCCCGCACGTTCCATGTATTCCGTAAACAACGTCGTTGGGACGGATTTTTTTAACCAGCCTACGTTTCCAGTTATTGAACGCACAACATCGTTGGGATGAATGCTTGTAAACAGGACTACGGTTCTCCATGTATTAAATGCATAACGTTGTCGAAATGGATGCTTTTAACAGGCATAGATGTTTCCATGTTTTATATACACAACGTATTTGTGATTGATGCCTGTAACAACAGGTGTACACGTTTTCATGTATTAAATGCATACTGTCGTCGGGATGGACGCTTTTAAAACGCCTACACTTTTTTCATGTATTCCATGCATACTCAAACGAATGTAGTTCAATCAATTGTTAATTAGTTTTGCCTTAACCTAATACATTAACGTATTTCAAAGCGAAACGATGAATTATACACTGTCGCTAAATTATATTTGACATCAAAATTCGGTCAATTCACATGTATTCTTGTAAATCATTAACTAATGTAATACATTAAATTCTTAGAGCACAATCATTATTCAAACAATATGATAAATTCAAGAATTAACGTAACACTCCCTATCCATAACTCAATATAGTGTTTTTACGACATACATTAACACTACGTCATTCTGAAATAAGAATTCAGGTAAGAATTGGAGCATAATTTAAAAGCACATTATTAAATAAATGTATCAAACGGAATCATGCAAATACGTCTGATTCATAATACAAAACACATTATTATACAAATGTATCAAATTAAATCACTTATACAAATGTATCAAACGACATCATGCAGAACGAAGCAAACTTTATGTAAATTGCATGACAATAAACGTGGAATTTTTACAATAATTTTGTGTGTTGGGTGTGTCACTCAACCGTTGTTTTTGGCGGATGTTTCCCTGGACTGTTATTTAATGGATGCACTTCTCCTAGATACTATCCGGAGTCTTAATAAAATAATTCTAACTCTGTCTTCTCTCTTACAGAGAAATTTTAAGACTAAATTCTAATTTAGCTAGTGCGATATTATGTTCTAAAGATTTCTCGTGTAAAACACACCCCTTACTTCAGCGTGACCAATCAGAATCAAATGTATTTTCTCCCGCTTTCCTCTACAAGTCGCTTACGTCATGGTCAATATGACATGCTTTGGTCTTAAGTAACATAATCTCTGTATTTTCTCAATTCTGACACTTTCGTGATAAAATGAAACTTTAAAATGTCTCTGTCGGTCGGTCGGCTGCTGAACAAATACGGTTAATTAGTACAACGGCCACATTGACAAACGAAGCACATTTACATTAACATTTGGATCATTTAAGGCGGCTTGACTATGAATTAACAGGCTGCGAATATTAAAGAAGTTATTCATTATGCATTAACAGAAGGATTATTTAAGACACATTTTACGTATGTATTAATAGGAGATCAAACACATTAAAAGTGATGTACCGACTTCGTGACTACGAACTGAGAGCATTCGTTTCAATAAAACTGACTATATTTACACAGCAAGGTGGCTTATGTACTTCGTTGTTATAGGAATACAACTTATCTTAGAGGATACATTTTGCAAGATACGTCTTGTTGTTGTTGTTGTTGCTGTAGAGTTTAACGCCATTTTAAGCACATAATAGGCTATACATGGCGGCCCGCGGTATTGGTGGAGGAAGAACCCGGGAAAACCCCCGGAAAGAACCACCGACCCACAAGAAGCTACTGGCACGCTTTCTCACATATCTACATTAGCCGAATCTTAGACACTAACCCACGCAGACAGAGGTGAGATGGCAGTGTTCCGTAACGGAAAGCGCTTTAGACCACTCGGCCACTCGACGACCCTCCAAGATACGTCTTGAAACTTTCAACTAGATTGCTGTTCTGGTAATTGTACTGTAAATACAATGAAAATATTAATTAATATAAAACTCCGAATGAATATCAAGTCACACAATGTTTGATACATTGCACTTGTAATGTCATGTAATAATGACTAGTCTATATTAATGTGAAATCCACTCCCTCTGGATACAGCATGTGACCCAGAGTTTCGTACTCAATAGCACACAGTGATTCCTTATCATCACTTGCAAAACAACTCAAGGTTGTTGCCTTGTACATTTCGTACTAAAAGGCACAGGGGTGATACCTTACACATAGTTTTTTGTCTTCTTTAACGGGAACTCTTATAATAAATCAATTAATCACAGTTTAGCCTATACCGTTGTGTGAAAACAAATTAATTGTAAAGAATTGCAGGTATCATTGACGCCTATCGCATGATACATTGTTAAATTGTCTAGCACAGGTCGCCATTATCATTTATCCACTCCATATTGTCACAGGGTAGTTTATATATATATATATATATATATATATATATATATATATATATATATATATATATATATATATATATATATATATATATATATATATAACAGTCGGCATTTAGCAAAAGTTGTACAACTTGTACACATTCACACAACACAGGTTTAGTTATATGAGCACGTGACATGAACACTACTTTCTAGAATGATATATACCCCTGCGGGTTCGGGGTTGTAGAATTGTCCCGACGTGCCTCACCACGTGTCGTAAAAGGCGACTAAGTAGAGGCAACATGTTTGCCGTGATTTGCGACCCTTGTCATAGGAACAAAGGATCCTGGTAGTTGAGTGGAGGCTTTTCCGATGCAATGCTTTGGCCTCTACTTCTCTTAGACGGGTGGTCGAGATGGGCCCAGTCTCGACAAATCGGCTGGTCACGCCGAGCACTAGGAGGTCTTTTTCACTTACTCGTCTTCTCTATCTTTTTTGTATCTCTCTTGATACCACCGTTGCCCCTACATTCTTTTCCTTTAGCTTTCACTTTCCAAAGTTTTAGAAGACTTCCTAGAAGTAGGTGGCTCAACGGATCAATCGGGAGGTAATTTTACCGACCCTAGAAGGAAGCTTCATGGGTCAATCTCAGGTAATTTTATCTAACGAGTATAGCATCTGTGTATCCCTGGCAGTCTAAGGATGATTCTAAACCGCTTTCTGCTTTATCTCCATTTGTAATTTAGAAACCTATTTAGGGATCCATTGGCACACCAAACAGTGTCAAAAAACTAAAATCGGATTGCCTTCTGGTTGAGTGTGAGTGAAAATGTCAAACAGACAATATTATGAAAATGAAAACTTTTTCGATTATCCAGTGACTTCATTCGCCCACACTACATTGAATTCGTGCAAAGACGTAATGCGCTGTCGTGACTTGGCTGGAGTCACCGACACATATATCATCGAAGGGATGAAACATGAAGGTGTCACTGCAGTGCGTAGAATACTTATTAAACGCAATAACATTATGCAGGACACCAACACATTTTTACTCACCTTCTACAAACCAATAGTTGGTTTTTTTGCAAGTTGGGTTTTTGCAAGTTGTGGTCGATATATACATTCGAAACCCCCTTCGATGCTATAAGTGTGAAAAATACGGCCATCACGAAGACCGATGTTCCAAAGTCAAAGAATGTGGCCGATGTGGAGATTACTCTCATCAGGAAGCTGATTGTAGAGCAACTGCGCATTGTGTCAACTGTGGCAATTCCAATGATTGTGATACATGGAAACAGAAGAAAATTCAGAGGGTACAGTTTACCTCCAACATTCCCTACCCAGAGGCCAGAAATCTTGTCCAGGCAAAAACATCACTTCCTGGCCCATCATTCTCTACAGTCGTGAAACACAATCCAAAAATCACTAAGGACGCGCAAACACAGACGGATCAGCACGATTCAACAACAAGTGCCAATATCCCTCATTATAAGCCACATAAAAGCACAGCATCAACTCCGACAACATGTAATAAACAATCCACCACCAAAATCACCAAGAAATAAACACAAGGCACAAACACATATGCAGCAAAAGGGGTCAGATGATCCCATTAAACTTTACAAGTTTGGAGACTTTGAGAGCATGGATGCAGAAGAAACTGCTTCATGTACTCAAGATAGCTCCAAACCTAGTAAAACCAAATATACTCCAGTACTTTCTTGAGACAAATAACAACACAAATCTCCTACGCAAATAGTCCAAGCTAGCTCCAGAATCTCTAGCAGAACTTTACGATGAACAACACCATCATACAATGGAACTGTCGAGGACTTAAAGCTAACTGCAATGACATTCTTCTGCTTTTAAATGAACACGATCCTGCAGTACTATGTTGTTTACAGGAAACATTCGTGAAAGAGACAGATAAAATTGAATTTCAAACCTTTCCTTGTTTAACGCGTACGTTCAAAACACTGACAGGGCCTCAGGAGCAGTCCTTATTGTTGTGAACAATAGAGCCCTCACAGAGTCATTCCTTTAAATACAAATTTACAAGCCATTGCTGTAAACGTCATTCTACATCGAGTGATTACTTTTTGCTCCATTTACTTACCACCATACACCAACCAAGTACAAAAGGAATTAGACAATCTTTTTCAATAAGTTCCCGCGTCCTTCGTTTTACTAGGGGATTTTAATGCCTATACCATTATATGGGGATCGAATCACATAAACGACAGAGGCCATAAAGTAGAAGATTTAATTTTTAGACACGATCTGTGTCTATACAACACTAACTCAGCGACATATCTACACCCAGGAACGGGTACGTACACATGCATAGATTTGACAATTTGCTCGCCTTCGCTGCTTTTGGACTCTGAATGGAAGGTCGCTGACGACCTTCACAGCAGTGATTACTTTCCAATCACTCTTGAAAATAACTCTAAAATAGATGACTCAAATCTACAATGGAATATAAAGAAAGCCAACTGGGCTTCGTTTGAAACACTACGTAAAACTAAACTAAATAATGATGCAGTATTCAAAGCTGTTAATCATATACAGCATTTTACTTCAATTCTAATTGCAATGGCATATAAATCTATTCCAAAGTCCTCACCGAACAATAAGCAACCGAAAAAACCTTGGGCGTCCATGGAATGCAAACAAGCCATTTGACAACGCCGAGAAGCATTAAAGCAATTTAACAATTGTCCAACGCCCGAAAATTTAAACAAATATCGTATTACCCGAGCGAAAACTCAACACACAGTCAAAAAATGTAAACATGCAGCCTGGAAGAAATATATTTCTTCTTTAAACTTTCGTTCCTCAATGAAACAAGTTTGGGACACTATTCGAAAAATAAGTGGAAGAGGAAACATAATTATGTTCGACACCTGAAAACAAACAATAGTAATTATAGTTTGAAACGTGACATAGCAAATATTATTGCCGATAGTTTCTCAAAAAACTCATCATCATCTAATTATTCAGAAGCCTTTTGAAGATTAAAATCTCAAAAAGAAAAGTCACGTTTAAAACTCACATCGAACAACACTGAAAGCTATAACCAGCTGTATTCTTTATTGGAGCTTAGGGAGGCTTTAGAAAAGGCCCATGATACATCCACTGGGCCTGACGAAGGGCTTGTTTTTTGTCTTTGGATGCCTGTTTACAGTGTTCACTCCACCATGGACAGTTTGTCTGTTAGGTATACCACGAGTTTTGGGTATGCTCGAGGAGGCTGTTAGTGTTATGGTATCAATGAGGTTTTCATAATAGTAACTGATGTCGTTTTCTAGGTTATTAGTTTTAATTTACTTAGATGTTCCTTAAATTTGGCCAATCTGCTTTTGGATATTTCCACGTATGGGTTATTTTAAGGGATTTGAATTGAACCACCATCCACAGGGTGACAATTACAGGATAGTGGTCACTGCTGAGTGGGTCAGTTACATCGACCTTCCAGTCCGTCACCTGTGCTTTTGATGGCGGGCATATGGTGAGGTCAATGGCAGACAGAGTTCCATCCATCGGGATGAGGCGAGTTTTAGTGCCGTCATTGAGAATGGTCAGGTTCGATTCAACAGCCCATGCTTCAAACTACCTTCTTCTGTTATCATTCGTACCACCACGACACAGTTCTTTATGACATTGAAATCGCCGAAATGACAATCCGATCAGCTCACTTATAGACATTTATTTGCCTATATGTTATTAGATTAGATACATTTGCATTTCCACCTGGGTTGCAGATATTTAATATTTGTTGGTTACTCCTACCTCTATGTACTGTATGGGACTGAATTTCTACTGTTATATTGCTACCTGGCGTTGGTGTAATGAAAGTTGGGGTTACATTTGGTACGTTATCCATAATAAATATAACTAATCCTCCCATTTTTCCTTTAGTTCGATGTTGGAAATAGCCAGGGGCGTAGTCTAGGATTTTATGTAAATGTCTAATTTGTTTGATATTTTGGTTTCTTGAATGCGGATTATGTCAGGTTTGGGAACTAGGGTTTGTAGTTTAATTCATAGTTAGCTGATATTTACAAACTTGTTGCGTTTCATTGCCATATCGTTATATTGCGATTGGTTGAACTAATCATAAGTGTGGTGTCATTCGGCAATTAATTTGACTTCTGGGTGGGTGGGGATACCATGTCACTTTAGTTGGGATTAGTTGTATTTTGTTATTTATTTGCTCTTGTTTTTGTTCATTGGAGTGAAGTCTACTAAGTAAATCAGTTTTATTTGCCTGATTAGTTTTTCTTTTGCTGGTTTAGGTAATAATTTGTTGTTGGGGCTGGTATTAATTACATCTTTCCTTGCGTGGGAGTTTGAGTGTTTTGGTTAATTTTGGGGGTGGGGTTTGTTGGGCTATTAGTTTTTTGTGGGATTTGTTTTGGTTTGGTTCGAAAGTTGGTTTGTTATAGTTCATAATGCAAAATTGGTTTTTGTTATTAAGTACTAGTTTTTTTTAGCAGTATTATAGCTGCTTACTAAAAGGTCAGGATTATACAAACACGTTTTTGCATAGTCTTATTGCTCGGTTCTCGGTGGTTGGCAAGATACCAAACCACCGTCTGACCTGTGGTGGGGGATGCAGGTTTTAAGAAACAGAACATAATTAAGGTGGCCCTCTATAATTTCTTTTTTTCACAAAGTCAAATTTTTAAAGAAAATGAATTTTACCAGTTTCCTCACTGATTATACTTGATATTTAAAAGAGACCTTGTGTCTTTGGTATGGTTACATCAACTTTTAATTCCCTTTCTTATGGTATATGATTAATACGTAATGTGGGTTATAGTGTATACAGTATGCTCTCACTTCAGTTGTGCATATATCCAGAAACTGTTATCTAAGCTTGGTCATTTTCACCTCCTGAACGTCAGAGGTAAATTGTGAAAAAAGAGCCGATAACGTTTTTTACACTTTATGTTTGATAATTCATGACTTCCTTTTAACAACGAGAGTGCGATAGAGAAGCGTAAGTCTCTAGAGGGGTCTACACATGACATACCTGAGGACAGATGGATTTATTGGACTGAGGAAAGTCAACGTAATTTAGTTTTCTCAACACATTATGTGTTTGTGGATCGAACGGGTACAGATCAGGGGGTGGGGGAGGTGAATTAATGTTTCCGTACTCTAAGGATGATCGAACAGCCTTGTTTTGAATTTTTTGAAGTTTATGTATTAGTAACTCACACAAAGTAGACAGGAGTAAATTGCGATAGTCTAGTTTTAAAAGTACTAAGAAACACAGACGTGTTTTAATGACATAAGCGAAATAAAATTGCGAATTGAGACGATGCGTCTGAACTCCAGATATGAAGCTTTGTTCAGTACACGGTTAATTATTGAGCACTGTCGAGAGCGACTTCTAGGTTTCGTGCTGATTGAATTTAATGTTGGCATTGCACCTCTCTACGCCTTAAATGGTAGCCTCAACTTCAGTTGGTCAACTAGATTTGTACAGTTGAGTCTCATCAATATATAATTATTGAGACACCGGATTTTGATCTACGATCTTTGAGAGCGGCTGAGTATATACATTAAGCGAACTGGGCCTAGAACAGAGACTTGTATGTACTGAGAACAATGCTATTACATAACACTGGTGAGAGGAATAATAATAATAATAATAATAATAATAATAATAATAATAATAATAAAAATAATAATACTAATAATAATAATAATAAAAATGACGATTATGAGTATGATGATAGTTATAATGACAATGACAACAACAACAAGGAATGATAACGTTAATAGTTCAAAAGACGGTGAAATATCTACATTGGTAAAGCCTTCAAGGCTAAGTGCATCTGATCCTTGACCAGGTGGAAGAACAGGTTAATGATGAATAATTGCCAGTGGTTGGTTGTTAGCTCTAAACAAAAGGGAAATCAACATTGGTGTGATATTAGTTCATAGCTACATTGTAACATTGTTGTATGAGGTAACAGTTTGCACCTGAGCGGATGTACATCATGACCAGGGCCGTTTTAAGGTCTTCGTAGTCCCTTGGCACTCTTATATTCGTAGGCCCTCATCAACTTAAACTGGTTACTAAGTAACCAACTATGCATTAAAGCTAAACACTTTCACATTATTCCCGACTTCGTGTTTAATAATGATGATGCACCCGCACCCGTTTTCGATTTCAAATCTCATCTGTTAATTATTCAATGCATTGATGCAATATTTCCGGTCTTACGTCATACCGTACGCATTCGCTAATCGTCTACTTAAATTTTCTTAAAAGATTTTAAAATAAAGTAATTACTTTTAAGTCACCATGTCTGATGGAATCCATATTGATACAATAGGAAACACGAGAGTGGATTTGAAAAATGAAAGAAAAGGAATGAGAAAGAAAAGGCATTGAACAAAATGCAGGGTTCGTTGCTCCAATTAATGAGCAGAGATACTCATTGCATTACTGCTAATGCTAGTGGTAATGACATTTCATTTACTTCTTCGGTCACAATGGACACCAACAATCTCTAAATACCAGAAATAATGCTGACCGACTATGCCAAACAAATTTTAACAAATGTTATAAAGGAACAGGTATCTGCGAATGCTGCGGTATGTCATGCTGAAGCTACAATGTCTGATCTGACAGTAATAGGTACAGTAGGAGATGCCGATTTGAGGCATGGTAACGAATACATTTTTCAAATGATCCATCTGAATGGGAAATAACTGCCGATCTCATAAGTTATTATGCAGAAAATATCCCTTCTCAGAATTTGGAGTCTGATTTCATGGTACAGGGTAGACAATTTGGCGACAAGATCAGATATGCACGCAAAAAATATTTTGTGAGAAAATTCACAAATGGTGAAATTGTCACGAGAGACTGGCTTCTCTATTTTCCCTCAACTGGTAAAGTGTTTTGTTATGTGTGAAAGCTGTTTGGTTACAACGCCGGTTGTGCCAATCAGTTTACAGATGGTTTCGATGACTTGAAAAACGCAATTGCAAGGATTACATCACATGAGAAATCAAAGGATCATATTGATGTTCTGTCAAGGATGTTGGAACGTCAGAAGACATCTAGAATTGACGAAGAACTGCAGAAAAAGAAGAAATAATTGTGCAAATACTGGACTGATGCCCTGAAGAAAATAGTTGCCGTGATCAGATTTCTTGCTGAAAGAGGATTAGTTTTCGTGGTGACAGTCATTTACATAACTGTCTTAACAATGGAAACTACCTAGGTTGCACTGACATTTTAACTAACCCTTTTCTAAAGGAACACATTGATAGATATGGAAAATCCGGAAAGGTGAAAGTATCATATCTTTCTGCCAGTATATGTGATGAATTTATTGATTTATTAGGATCCAAGATATTCACGCAGAAAATTTCTGAAATCAAGAATATTAAATATTATGGAATCAGTATCGATTCAACTCCTGACATCAGTCATGTGGATCAACTTACACTTGTTATTCGCTACGTTTTCAAAAATGGAACTGTAGTAGAGCGGTTTCTTCAGTTTATTCCAACTGAACAGCACGATGGTAAATACCGTTTCGATCTTCTGCAGAGTACTCTTAGACTTCATGGTATATATATATATATATATATATATATATATATATATATATATATATATATATATATATATATATATATACCGCAAATTGCAGGTCACAATCATATGATAATGCCATCAATATCAGTGACATTTGTTCTGGCGTACAAGCTAGATTTAGATAGATTAATAATTTAGCGGAATGGGTGCCATGCGCTGCCCACAGCCTAAATTTGGTTGGTTCATCTGCTGTGGAGAGCTGTTCAACTGCAGTGAACTATTTTGCTATTGTTCAGTCGGTCTACACATTTTTCTCAGCTTCACCACAGCGATGGTTAAAATTTACAGAACGCATGAAGGGAAACACCTTTGTGCTGCAAGGGCTATCAGCAACAAGTTGGTCAGCACGAAGGGACGCTACCAGAGCTTTTTATGCCAGTTGTAAGGAGATTCGACAAGCATTGTCTGATGGTACTGGAAGCGAACGTCAACCATCAGCACCTGTTCATGAAGCAAAATCACTATTTAAAATGTTGGACCATTTCGATACAGCGTTAATGTGTGTGATTTAGAAAGATTTACTCAAAAAAAATTATATTGTCAATAAAGCTCTACATGAGCCTGGAATTGAGTTGAGTACCATCATCAAGTTGTATGACAGTCTTATACAATACTTTCATGATACACGCGATAAATTTGAAATGTATGAAGGTATGGCAAAAGATATGACACAATCGGACTACAAAGCATGTACATAGCGCAAGCGAGTGCGATACCGATTTTATGATGAAAACGTTGTGGATAATACTGATCCGGGTTTAAGTATGAGTGCTAGTGACAAGTTCCGTACTCAGTCTTTCTAAATGATCATAGACAGACTTATTACCGAGATGGGGAAACGGCAAGCAGCTTACTCAACACAACATGAAAGGTATAACTTTCTTCTGGGCAGATCTGTGTCACTTGATGAAACAGTTTCTAAAGCCAAGGCACTAATTGAGATGTATCCGTCAGATCTGGAAGAGGCATTCACTGATGAGTTTCTTTTGTTTTCACGAATGTTTGGTGACAATAAAACTGTGGCTGAAATGATTAGGCCACAAACAGAGAACAAGCTGGTGACAAGTTTTCCAAATGTAAATATTGCTTTCCGAATCTACCTTTCAATTTTGGAACAAGTTCTGAAGGTGAACGTTCGTTTTCCAAACTGAAACTGATAAAAACTTATCTTCGGTAAATGATGGGACAAACACGACTATCCTCCCTGGCACTACTTTCAGTTGGAAAGGACTTGATGCGGGAAATGACATTTGAGGACATCATATGTGACTTTGCTAATGCAAAGAGCCGAAAAGTTAGCATACTGTAACACAACTCAAGTGCTCAACTTACACTGTTAGAATTACAAACGTTATTAAATTTGTATCTGTAATTTATGCCATATTTGTTAGGTGAGGCACTCCATTTATGTTTTCAATACTTTATTTTCTGACTTTCGTAGGCCCCTGAAAAGTTCGTAGGCCCTAGGCACAGTGCCTACTGTGCTAATGGAGGCACTGTGCTAATGGATAAGGCGGCCCTGCCCATGACCTCAATATATATACCTACACGTTTATCTGTATGTTACGGCTGCCAACAAGAAGAGATCAAGAGTTCGAAACTATCGGTGGAAACCCAAACATGTTTTAACTATTTTTTGGGGGTAATTTTATTGTTTAAACGTTATATTTAAACTTACTCATCCTTATGTTTGTATCATTTTATTTCCTATTTATTTCTGTCTTAGAAAAGACAATTAACCCAAGGAGGAATGTTTGTCAGTGTGTGTGGGGGTGGGGTGTGTGTGACCAATAAGAGAGAGAGAGAGAGAGAGAGAGAGAGAGAGAGAGAGAGAGATACAGAGAGAGAGAGAGAGAGAGAGAGAGAGAGAGAGAGAGAGAGAGAGAGAGAGAGAGAGTTTGTGATAAAATATTCTTTGAATAATGTCAACACCATTTTTAAAGGACATTTTTTATTAAGCTCAACTCATATAAAATGAAGAGAACCTAATAGGGTTTTTCTCTTTCTTTTTCATCTACAAAATAATAAACAATATATTTACACGATTGATAACGTTGTAAAGAAAAACTTACTCGACCCAAAATTAGTACAGTATAATTTGAGCATGGTTGTACAGCATGAATATGATTTACGTTGCTACGTATGTAGCATGTACGCATTGAAGGTACTTGCTAAGACACTGTTACTCACTATAAATATTGCTACGTATATGACGGGTATGCATTGAATTTAATCAACACAAAAACGTGGCTATGTACGTAACAATACGTTTTCGTAATAGCATTCACTCTCAATCTGACACATGTTGGTTCTATATTTGGAGGGAAATACAACTGGTTTAATTGTTATAGAAAGGTAAAATATATCTGCACTGTAAACTATGTTATAATTATTCTAGACCAGATGCCCTCCGACCCCCATCTATTTGAAAAAAACTGAAAAAAGTGTGTTTATGTATGAGTGTGTTCCCCTTGATGTGTTGTTCGTGGGTTTTATTATATCTGTTTGTTTCAATTTAATCCTAACCTTAATTTTTTCCCATCGGGATTATATTATAAATAGGAGGTGTTGGTCACAAGTGTTTCTATTGAAATGATTACCACAGGTCGGGTTTTAAGTACACATCCTGAATCCCTCATCTTTTATCCCCATAGTTAACCCTGGCTAGGGGTTTATTGCATCCTGTGTATGCAATTTATGTTGTGCTATTTGTTTGTTGCTATATATATATATATATATATATATATATATATATATATATATATATATATATATATATATATATATATACAGTGTGTCGTGTTAGGGTAGCCTTTTTCTGAATCAAATTTCCCAGTTTTATATCAGTGCATTGACCCCTAAACGGTTTTCACTGGTTGTTTTTTTTTTAAAGTTTGAATGCGTCCGTTTTCTTTTTTTACAGATTTTTTAATTTGGTACAAGTCCGGTGTTTCTAGTTTATATTTATCCTGGATTATTGGCCCTTTTTTGTTAGTGCTTTAATGCTTTAGTTATATTGTTCCGGGACTTGTATATTTCCTTATTTATTTATCCAGGTCGACTGTGTTCGAGACGGGATCTGTACATTTTTTAAAATTAATTTGTACTTAACCCGTCTCGACTATGTTCGTCCTTTCTTTTTTTAAATCTTCTTATCTCAATTCCAGGTCGAAAATTATTTATGTATTGTCCCTTAAAAACGGGCTGTCTCTATAGTTCGTGAAAACTATACAGAGTGGTGGTGACATTATTTCACTAGTGACTATAGTTAGAGAGCATGCTTTTATGAGAAACACATTTTTTACCTTTTCTAATCTTATCTGGTGTATTTCTCCTGTGTTGTTGTGCTGGTTTTTCTCTAGGTAAGTTCTTTTCCCAGCTCTTTCACGGGTCTGCCCACTTCGCGTAGCGCCATGTGATTTAGCACCGTGTTTTCCTTATAAGTAATTCTCCTCCTGAGGTCCCTGTATCCCCCCTCTACTTATTCTTTTTCTATCTATTGTGTTTCCCAATTATAATAATTTGGCCGCATGCTCTCATATTCCTAACTATAAAATCTGTTGTTTCGTAAAGTAGTTTCAGTGTAAAATTTAAGATATAAGAATTGTTTACTATTGTATGGTTGAGTTGCCCTGATTTTTAATATCAGGGCAACTCTCTGGTCTGTTTTTTCACATTGAACCATGGTGTTTTTTCTTTGTTGTTGTTTTTTGTGAAATTGAAATTTTTACACAGTGCACATTTAGGCGATACTCTGATCATATGCCGTCTCACTGCGAACTCTCCTGTCAACCACGCATCATGCATGTATTTGAACAGGAAGCTTTTTATTTTAAGTGATCCTAGTTTGACCCAGTTTCCAGAGGCCCTATCCCAATTAATGTTTATTTTTTCTTGCTCTATTTCGTTTTTTTTAATCCTTATTTATAGTACGATCCATGATCAATTTGTATGTTGATTTTGTGTCGATTTCCCATCATTCCCTTGCGTCCCTGTATTTGTTTAATAGTTCCTTTATCGGTCTTAATTTCCTTCGGCACCCCTAGAATTTTGTTAATTTGTTCTTTTTATAAATGTCGTTTCTCTGCTTCATTGAGAAACCGAAGTAATATATATAGAGTCCTTGCCAAGCTATATTGGTCTCTGCTTTAATTTCCTTAAATCTATTTAGAATGTTAGTGTTTTTAATGAGGATCGGGTGGGGGAAGCCTAGGCCTCCCCTTTTCCCGTTCCTATATAGAGTTTCTTTGTTGATGTAGTTCATTTTAAATCCCCATGAGTATTTTATAATCTTGTTATCTATCACTTTTAACGTTTCTTTTTGTATGTCCAACGATTTTAATTGATAGTTAAGGTGCATAGTTTGCAACTTGAGCTCGTTCCAATAGGCATAGTGGCGTTAACGCCCAGATTTTGATAGTTTCATTAATTTTGTCCCTGATTTCTTTGAGGTTCTGATTCTCCTCATTCCTTCCAAAATTTACTCCTAAGAATTTTGCATTGTCTTTAATTAAGGAGGGAGGTAGCCCATGTTGCTTGCCTCCCCAGTTTCCTATTAGTAATATTTCTGTTTTGTCGGGGATTATTATTGATCCCGAAACTTTCCCAAATTGTTCAAATTCCTTTATCAGTTCTTTTTAGGAATTTTTATCTTGTATAAAGTTAGTGCAATCATCTGCATGTTGTAGCATTTCAACTCTTCTTTTATCTTTGGAACTTTAATCCCTTGGTTGTTATTTATTTGTATACTTAGTATTTCTATAGCTATTACGTATAATAGCCTAGATAGTGGGAATCCTTGCCTCACTGATCTTTTGATATCAAATTTATCCGTTTTGGCTCCGTTTACCTGTACACATGAGTTTATATCCCTATACAGGATTTTAGTCCAACTTTGGAAGTTTATTCCAAATCCAAATTTTTCCAGTGTCTTGTATAGATAGTTTTGTTCAAGTCTGTCAAAGGCTTTTACTGGTAATTACATTTTTGTAGTGCACCAGGTTGCCGTTTTATAAACAGTATTATTGGTTTTTTTTAGGTTTTAAATGGCTATTGTTCTTATATTTATGATTTTCTCATCTAACCCTTTTTCTGGGGATCTTGGGTCTTCCCCTAATGTTTTGTTTGTGCTACCTGACATGTAAAAGTCACTAGTGACCTGCGAGGTAAAAAGTGTATCCCTAAGGTCATTTAGTTTATTTGGGTCTTCATAGGCAGTTTCATTGTCTGTTTATGTCTTTTCTTCTTTTTCTGTGCTTTTCTATTTAGCTACTTCCGATTCTTTGGTTTCATTTGTGGTATCATTTCCCTCCTTTTTACTTTCCTAAAGTGATTGGGATAAAATTTTCCTCATATCCCCCCTTTTGTTGGTTTCACCTGTGCTTTTTTCGTCAAGTGATGACGACAGGATGACCCCTTTCCTTTCTTTTGTGGGCCCTTTCCCTTATAATATTGGGGTAGACCATGTCAGGGGGATAAGTTCCTCTCCTGATAAGTTTAGTATTTATGTGCCTTCTTCAATGGTTAGCACTTCAAAAGGGTTGCTTGTTGGAATTTGGCTTTTGTCTTTACGTGGTGTTTTGGAGTTTGTTTTATTCGGGATGAGGATTTCGATCCATTTCTCTGCCGTTTTTGGGGTTTTGTCCGATGTTTGTACCTCCCTCACCTCTTAAATGACATTTTTATCTGCTCTCTTGTTGTTTTCTTTTTGAGTTGGGGGATTTCCCTGCAGCCACATTGGTATATGTTGGATCCCCTGCTTCTGTGTTTTGTTGGTTCTGGTTTTGGTTTCTACAGTCCCATGGCCCGTGTCCGAGTTAACCGCACTTGGGGCATTTTCCGTCGGCATCACAGTTCCTTTACCAAAATCTGAGCTTGAACCCCGTACAGTATAAAAAAGGGGGGGATTTTTCTAGTGTCTGTTTTGGTCACGTTTGTGATCCGTGCCCCTGATGTTATAGGATGGAAGCCCCATATTTGGGCCATCTTTTGCGATATTATCCTTACTCCCAGTCTCGTGTATATCTTTTCTATGACTTTTTCAGTGTCGTTCTGACATGGGAGTCCACTGCTATGTACTTCAACCGACTTTGGTCCAATTTCTCTTACAAATGGAGGGGCTTCAGTCACGTCCGCTATCTGTCCTTTAACGCATATCGTCCAAGGGGTTAGTTAAAGGTTTTCTAGTCCCACAGGGTACAGCATATATTTATTGTACCCTGCGTTTTGCAAACTAGCTATTCTCTTCATGTTTACACCCATTACTTGCAGGGCGGCCAGTATTTCTGCTTGGCGTGGGGCTTTTGCAGCTTTGACTAAGTCTATGAGTTGACATCCGGCCTGGTGGTAGGCCAACAGGATATTATTTTCTACTTGGACATGGAAAAAAACATTTAATTTGGACCTAATTTCCTGCATTGATTGCCTGGGCTGGTTTCCCTGCCTCTTGAGTTTGCCCAATTTTGGGGATTTGCATTATTGGGTCCCACACCACTATTAGGGATATTTACAACTTTGGGTCCCTCTCCCTCCTTATCGAGCTGGTCGACCCCCCTTTCAGCTGGATTCAATGTTTCCATTGCCCTGTACTTATTCTTTGTCAGTCTTGTAATATTTGATTCCTATTGCACTTATTGTGAAAATGGATCTTTTAGTTACAATGGTTCTAAGCAAAAACAATACAATGATATCAGATATAGAAAGGTGAAAATAAAGATAAAGGTGAGCGAGGTTCAGATGATAGTAAGTGATACAAAGGTGAGCTATTCTTACAATGTACTTTAAATCCGTTTGGTAAATCTTTTTTGTAATTGTGATAGAAAAGACTAAGTAGACTTCTCAACTACAAGTACTAGAATCTAGTTGTTTTTGTTTGTATTATTATTATCATCATCGAATTATTATTATTATTATTATTATTATTATTATTATTATTATTATTGAGACCACAAACAAACCATTAATAGTAGTAGTATGCAGTATACAACATTATTGCTGTAATGAAGGACAAGAGGAACTTAATATTAGATTGCTTCTATTTTTGTTTTATGATTACAAGGGAGAAATTTAAGTTCGATGCATGTTCATTGTCTCATTTTTTCTTTCATTATTTTCAAACAAACAGTGATATATTATATGTCAAAGTTATACAGGACAATTTTGATGTGTGCCAGATTAAAAGTATACGTTATGTAAGGCTACAATGTAAAATATGACAGCTGCTCCCCCCCCAAAAAAAAAACCCCACATATCTCCCTAAACAAATACGGGATCTGAATAGTGTTAGTACCTTTAATGCTGAGCGCTCTTTGGTATGACTTGGCCTGGGTTCAAACTTGCGACGCGGATGCTATAACCACTTTGTCCACAGGTATAAGTTATCTTTTTTGTTTGTTTGTTTGATTAGGATTTTAAACGTATCTTTAACAATTGTTCAGCCATATCGCGACGATGTCTGCAGTGAGGCAGTTTATAGTGATGTATAGAACTGGGGCATCATGCCGCAGACATCAGTCCTAACACTAACCTCTTAATGCTGAGCGCCAAGCGAGTCAGTTGTTAGTACCATTTTTGTAAATCTTTTTTATGACTCGGCCGGTGATCGAACCCACGACCTCCTGCTTCTGCAGAGGACGTTCTATCCACTAGGGCACTGGAGCGGTTGCTAGAAGCTCTCGAAACAAGAGGAAAAACACTTGTTGTTTTATCAGCAGTATTGTAAACTTCAAGAATAAGCTGTGTTTTAAATTAGATATACCCCACCCCCAACATGGGATGTACTAAATAATAGGAATTTCAAAATCGGACTCTGCTCATACACATTGTAAAATTTACCCCAAACAAGCAGAAAAACATCAACAAATAATATCAACAACGATAATAGCAAAACAGCTTTCAATGCTTACTTAACTATCTTATGGTCCGTCCACACTAATTCTCAAATATTCCTTTTAAACAAATAATGCGGATGAAGAGGCTAAATTTAAAACGTCAATCAACAGAACTCAGAGAGAGAGATAGAGAGAGAGAGAGAGAGAGAGAGAGAGAGAGAGAGAGAGAGAGAGAGAGGGAGGGAGAGTTTGTGATAGAAACATTCTTTGAATAATGTCAACACCATTTTTAAAGGACATTTTTTATTAAGATCAACTCACATAAAATGAAGAGAACTTAATAGGGCTTTTCTCTTTCTTTTTCATCTACAAATAATAAACAATATATTTACACGATTTATAACGTTAAAATGAAGGACTTACTTGACACAAAATTAGTACAGTATAATTTTAGCATGGTTGTACAGCACGAATATGGTTTAAATTGCTACGTATGTAGCATGTACGCATTGAAGGTACTTGCAAAGACACTGTTACTCGCTATAAATATTGTAATGTTTTCCTTGTCCACCCATGAGTGTAATAAATAGTGTTTGTTTCCATGTTTTCTCATTTTATATATTTATAGTAGATAAATTTTGACATGGTTAATCTCTGCTTTGTTCACCACATTATTATAAGTTTTTATTTACCAGATTGAATGATACTAGACTGATTGTACGAGCTTACTTGAGATGTGTATTCTCTGCTAGAGCTACAAAGAATACTGGTTTCCTCACAATCTAATTCCTAAACTTAGGACTGTACTCTTCTCCCTTAGAACTATAAAGTTCTAGGGCTAATTTCCTCTCCTTGTAGTAAAGTATTTTTTAAAATTAAAGTAACCTAGTTGACTTTGCATTTGTCCATTGTGTATGCAGTTTGTGTTTTTAGTTGTGTGTTGTATGATGTATTTGTATGGACAGTACTAACTAGGTCAAAGAATAGAGTTGTAGTACTTATTTAAATTAATTGTGAAATTTGAATATTTTAAAATGTATTTAAAAAAATAAAAAGAAATTTTTAAATTCGAAAAATGCACTTTAGTTAGATAAATTATGTGTTATATGTTCATTAAAAGTTCTTTTTATATGCTGTGGCATTTCCAAATGATTTGTGTCTAGTAGTGTTGTGATTTTCCGTTAGTCTTGTGGATGTCCTTTTCCAGTGCGGTTGTATCCATTAAGACCTTTGATTAGTCTAACTTAGACTGTTTATTATTTTGGTTGTAAAAGTGAATTTTGTGATAGTTTTGAAGTAAACTATTTATATTAAATCAATTTAAGATTTGAAAAGATATAGGACCTTAGCCCTATTTATTAAACAAACTTATAAGTGCCATAGCACTATAAGCCAAAAGAAGATAAAGGAAGAAAGAAAGAAGAAAGAAAATTTTCTTCCACTTGCTGTTCTCATCAGTTAATATAGATGTCAGCACTAGTACTGCTTTTCTCTTGCATATTGGGGAGTTAAGATCTTACCGATTCAGTTTATAGAGATCTCTGAGAATGCGTCATTTGTTTGTGGGCCATAGCGTTATCGCCAGGTTGGGAACATATGGAATCACATCACAATTATTATTTCCAGTTCAGTACCCGCGAATGTAGTTCTAGTCAATTTTTAGAACATTTTTTCCTCTCTCATTTTAGTGGTGATAGAAGAGTTTTATTGATGCATTTTTGGTAGGGATTTAAAGTTATTTGTTTATTCTTGCGAATATCAGCTGAGAGAGTGGTTGTCAGTGTGTAATTTGGCGACAGTACCTATGGAGTAATAAGTCCTTGGTGATGATCGGGAAGAGAAATCTGTATTTTGTGCACATGCTGTTCTATTTACAGTGCAGCCGCTCCAAAAAATGCTGTTGAACCCCTTACAAGAACTTAACCGTGAAGTCATCTTTGGATGTATTTTAGATTAACATATGATTTGTATTGATTGTCACACAGTTGAATAGTCAGCACTGAGAAATATATTTAGAGAATTTATAGTAAAATTAGTTGTGGAGCAGCAGAGGGGGCGTATCAGACGTCTCTAATTGGGTCAGATTTTAAACAAAACATTTTAAGTCTCCTTTTGCCAAATGGAGCCTTAGCGATTTTATACTCCTATTTGTCAAATTAGCGGTTTCTCAAAATCTGACCTAATTAGAGAGGTGCAATTCGCCCCCCGTCTGCTGCTAACGGGTTAAAAATGAAAACCACTACGATTTCACAAACAGACATCAGAGAGGGTGGATGAGACGTCTCTAATTGGGTTGGATTTTAAGCAAAACATTTTAAGTCTCCTTTCCCTAACGATTTTAGAGCTCTATTTGTCAAATTAGGGGTCTCTCAAAACCAAAAAAGGGGTTATGAGATCACTTCGATATTTCTTTTTTTAGAGACCTTATTTTATGAATTGGAAGCTTCTATGATGGCTACAATTTTACAAACAGACTAATTTGTAAAACCTCATCTTGTAAATCAATTAGATTATTGGACTGGTCAACGAGTTTGAAGTTGATTCTCGTTAGCGAATTATTATGACATCGCATATAGACTGGATTAGTTGGGTCCTCAATTATTAGAAATCCGGGTGGAGCTGTTGGTGCAAAAGAGTATAGAATATATCCCTGCTGAGCTTGATTTGATTGCTCGAGATTTATTTGATAACTTCCTTCGATAACATCACATACTAAATTCAATGCTATCACCGAGGATATATTCACATTTTGAGGAGCGATATGTCTGCCGCCTCCGTCTGGGTCGTTATTATGTTTGAGTATTGTTGTTTTTTGTGATTGTGGCGATTTCTTCCATGCGTCATGGATTTTTTTGAAACCTTCATCGATGGCATATCTAAGAGATTCTTTTATCACTGAGACATTATGTCCTGGAATCTTGAAATAAGGAATATATCTTGTATCTATATTATACTTCGTTGCAAATTCTGTTCTTGTTTTAGGATTACTGTCACCTAATACCTCTTGAATAATTTTTAGATTATATGTTTCCATGTCATCGATGATTTTATTACATGTTTCTACAACGCTGATAAATTCATCTCGGGTGAGAGTACCAGACTCGAGAGATACTAACAGCAACGCAAAATCATTAGTCATCGCTGTGAAATTTTTAACGCTTTCATCTTGTCAAGTTTGATAGTATCTATCAACGCGATCGTCTATTTCAGTGAATATTTTTGACTTATTGTATTCGTCATAACTTTTTACTGGATTATCGGGTTTTATTCTGTCGGTGGTATAATCAGATTTTTGTGGTTCGGGTATTTGATAAGCTGTCCGATGTGGGATTTCAGGCCATCCTAGTACGGTTCTTATAGAACTCTGATAGATATCTACAACATAACTAGGTGAGTTTATCTCGATCGCGGATGATAACGTCGGCTCATGAACCGTTATAGCGATTTTTGATTCTGCTCCAGTAATTGATTTTATTCTACGCTGGAATTCAGCATTGATTTGTTCGATTTGGTATGATCCGGTTGGTATCGAAACAACATTCCAGTCTGGAGTCCCGTCTTCACGATTTTTATACGCGAATACTAAGCTGTTATTCGGTTGTTGACCGCCAAATGCTACCGACCTAATATTAGGCCAACTATGGCACACTCGTAGTTTCGCCAACGCGATTTCCTTCACAGGGACTTGGATAGGGAAATTCACACTGAATTCAGGATTCGTTGATGTTATTGAGATCATGCTGGTTTGTACTGGATTTGTGTTCTCCACTATTCGTTGAAGTAGTTCTTGCGGTGTTGTCATTGTTATGATATTCATGTTGTATTTCTAATTTTGACATCGCGGAATCATAAATACTTACCATCGCTGAAAACTCACTTTCTGATATGAATGTATCATCGAGTGACGATGATATCATCGAGGATAATTGCGAGTACGCAGTTGATACAACATGACATTTAACTACGTTGTCTTGCAATTTGCGTTGGCTGCATGATGATATTTTTTTTTTGTTATTATCGAAATAATTCCTGCGATTGTTGTTGCAACGGATATACAAATTGGAACAGCTATCGGGGCAATCATTTTCACCGAGGAGAGTATAATTCCGGCTCCGGTGATTATACCACTCACCGAGTACACGGTAACATCAACTACGGTGATTCTTCGTCGGTATTTTTCATTTTTATTCGGTACTCCTCAGTGAGTGTTTTGAGTTTAGTCTGAAACTCTCTAACCTGATCATAGCGATATTCAGATACCGAAGGTACCGTTGATGACGACATTTTATCTTTAAATCAGTTTACGATTTCAATTTAGCTGTTTACTTAAATCCGCTAAGAATTCCACATACCATGATCCTGAAACCCTATCTAGATTATTATCATTCGTTGTTATCGTGAACTGTTCGGTTGTATCCTTGTCGATGATCGTTGATATCGTATTGTTGACCCCAGATGAACTCGACGATGATATATTAAATTGAGTCGGTTTTACTAGTGTTAATCGATAAATACCTTTGACGGTCGCGGTGATACTTAGTATATTGTCTGTAGGAGTCCACGCAAATTATCCGTGTTGGATCGTGTCTACTACGTGGTTGGTTTTCTCATGAGGAATTTTTGCTTTTTCAATGATTGTTATCATCCTCGAAAAATCATTTTTGGTTGCCTCGATGAAGTTTTTCGTCTCATCAATGGATTTTTTAATATCCGGGAGTTTTATGTCAATTTTATCCAACGTGGTACCAATACATTTATCTATGATATTTTTACGAAAAACTGAAAATTGTTTTACGTATTCTTCAATTCTAGATTGAAGTGTTGCTAGTTCCAACATAGAAGTTTTTATTTCTGTGAGCTTCGGTGATGTTACCGCTGGTTCGCCGAAGAAAGCTATAATCGATTTTAATTCATCATTGACAGTTTTGATATTGTCCATAGAGATTTGTATTAATGGTAAATTCGGTGATGTTGTCGCTGGATCACTAAAAAAACTTAGTATGAATTTTAACTCATCGTTGAGAGTTTTTAATCTATCTGTGATTGTTGACATAAGTACGCCGGGTTTGATTTTACCCTAATAAAAAAATAACGGAACGGTGTTCTCGATTGAGTCTCGTTGTTTAACTAAAATATCATCCAAGGAAGCATTACTAGTTTTCAATTTACCCTGACGATCTTGAACAACACTTGCTAGGTTCAACGTCTAAGCTATTTCATCTTTGATTATTTTTTTTATATCACCGGTTGAAACGCCATCGGCTGAGGATTTCTTCAGTGCTGATAACTGTCTCCCCCAAATATCAATCATGTTATTCTATATAATCTCTCTCTAAAATCACTTCGTTGACGACTTCGATTGCTGGTGTATTCATTTACGACAATATGAGGTGGTTTTCCAGATGTTGAAATAGCATCGAGTACGTTTAATACTTCGTTGCCGCATATTGGTGGATTATTCATGTGTTGTGTTGGTAGCGTGGAATACCAAGTCTTCATTTCATGAAAACTTTTTAAGCTGTTTATATAACGCATGAATTCTTTAGGCGGCGCTAATCCATATGAATAGAAAAAAACAATTGCACGCGGATCAATCGCGTATGCAACCCATTGGGTTCCGGGTCCGGTGCTGTTATCGAGATTAATGATACCTGTTTCAACGCTGTTTGGTTGTGCTGGTAACTGATCTTTCATAAAGACGCATCTGAAGTTTTTTATCGATAGTTTTTTAGCAGCATCGAGTAAATGAAAATTGGACATTGGAACTTGTAAACTGCTCCTGGGATTCTCAGGCCTTTCCCGCTGTACCATGAATACGGGGTTCTTTGTAGTCTTAGACCCTTTCCTTTCTTTTTTGTATACCGGCTCCCAGTTGCTTTCTTTAATGCCATCCCTGCCGCGGTACTAACGGCTCCAAACGCCGCCGCTTTGGCCACCGCTGGGGCAGCCGCGGAAATCAACGCTGGTAATGCAGCTAACAATGAAAATATACCGCCGTTTTTTTTTTCTTTCATATTGGCAATTGCAGTTGAAGAGAGAGTGATCTGAACGCCTTTTTTATCTTTGAACGCATCATTGAAGTGTTTTACTTGACGAGTTGTCAGTGACAATTTATTCGCCCCGCCAGTCATCTGGTTGGGTTTCAGTGTTATGGTAGTTCCGCATTTTTTAGCCGATTCCGATTGCAATTTCTTGAGTTGACCGGGAGTTAACGCAACACTAATATGACTGTATTTCATTATACAATAACAGATTGATCTAATTGTTACATGTTTTTGAAAAACACTACATGTTTTCTACTGGTGCATCAATTACTCTCATTCTTCCGCCAACACCTTCAAGTATCATTGATTTATCGTTGAGAATGACAGCAACCGCTCTATAACCAACACCGCCAGGGTCTATACGAGCTCTAATGTGTATATCAACGACGGACTGTCTTGTTAAATCAAGATGTTTTAGCGAAAAGTAATAGATCGGATACAGATTCCTAAAATCCAACTGTGATATTTGCAGACCAGTATCAACATTTTGATCGCGTGCCATATATGTCAACAGACGATGATACACGCATGCAATATGATTGTTGTCGTAATTAAGTTGCATATCCTCGGATGGTTCCTGCTGTCCGTTTATTCTCAGCGAGACGTCAGTAACACCTATTTTATCAAATATCATATGGCTGTGTTCTTGAGCGTTTAATCGATTTCTTTTCTGTAGTGCAACAAATATATGACGCGGAGCTGAAACGCCCTGTTTTGATGATAGGTTCCACGTAAATGTATTATTAACATCAGAATCCTTGGTATCTGTACTCGTTGTTAGCCAACTCAGCAACGACTTTCCTCCTTGATCCATAAATGATAGTAATCGTTCTTCTATTATGATTGATGGAGTCAGTACTGGCATCCACAGTGATAGTTTTGTTAAAATGACTTTACCGGCAGGAACATTAGCACCGCGCCAGATTGCATCATTATCAGTACCCTTTCGCACGAGTACTACCGTATGTTTTAGCTCCATAGATAACTTTTCGGACATTTCTACAGAATCCAAATATATGATGCAGTGGGATCGCGCATGAAAACTGTCGACGAGGCCTCTTCAATGTTGTTGATACGCGTGTTGCAAATCCTAGGTTGTAATTATCATTAACGCTTCCGAGAATATCAAAGGCACCAGCTGGTCTATCTCTGTGTTCAGGGGTATCAGGCTGTGGATCAGCTGCAGTAGCTCTTGCAGTACCTATTTTAATATGCTGGATGTGATCAGCGTGATCAGTGATATCCTTAGAAAACATCATAGATGGACCCGCTGATCTTGTATAATCATCGGAATATCTCGCTAACCCGATTATTGTTGTAGCAACATCAACTTCACGCTCTATAGATTCAATTTCTCTTCCATCAATGAGATATCTTGCACTTTCAAATAGTGCCATGATACCATTTTTGACAACACCAACTCTGACATTTGGGTCATCTGCGTATGCTGTATTAGCGTCAACATTTGTTACAAGTTCTCCTTCCATTTCGATAAATGCTTCACAAGGCAAAAAGTATTTACTGGTATCATGAACTTGAAGTACTATTCTTGATCGGATATCTGATTGTACTGCTTGATAAGAATAAAATTGAAAATCATGTACTTAATCATCCTTAAGAACTGGGCGTCCATATCAAACGCTGTATCAGGTGACTGTTTGAACATTTTATTCTATATTCATTGATCTAAATTATCGTCGACGTCGTTGTGGTTTTTTCAAGCCACTTCACGCTATCATATTTGCTGTTATGTTATCCTGGTCACTTGCTGTCAACGACGGAGTTATCAGCGACGCTAGTTTTTGATCTACTGCGTTATTTATAATTTTACTAACACTCGCAGGCATATCCGCTGTAGATGGCAGTGGTCCCAATTGTGGTTTTGAAAATCCTTTGGATTTTCGCCGCCGAACTAGCGCTATTAGTTTATCCTTCGCAGCTGAAAACGCTTTCCCGGCAAGATCTCCAACAGCACTAATACCCTTAGCACGAATAACATCAATGGCTTTCATTGATAATTGTTTTGCGATTGGTGCTACTTTTGGAGCCATTCTTGCAAATAACCCCGCAATTGTATCACCGAGACCATCACTATAGTACGCGTGATAAACTGGAAACCGCGAGTTTACTACATAGACACTAGTTGGGTTATCATGGTTGTAGTGTATGATCATCTTATTTAAATGATATTTATCTAATGTGATGACTTCGTCATCGGATGAGAAATCCAAGGAATTTTCAGTCGCTGTAATAATCCGTAGGATTTTCCACTAACTCGTCAATGAAATCTCGATATATATCAATGTCCATGATACCACCTTGAAATAACAGCCTGCAGATATCAGCTGCTTCATTGCGTTATTTCCAGCTCGTTTCCCTCCAATGAGAACTTCTAATCGTGATATATCGCTGAGAATATTACCAGGACATTGAATTAGACCGCTACCTGAAATTCCACTCCCAGAAAATCCCTTCCAGGTTGATTTTTTAGTTGCACCAGTTGCACCTTTTTCAGAATCAGCTTCTGCCATTATTCGTATTTCATCCGGATTTTGGTCGTCTGCTGTCTGGTGGTTGTGTGATACCTTTTACTGCAGCTAGAAAAGTATTAAAATCAGCTTGTAATTCTTTTGTTGCTAGTTTAGTTTTACTGCGATTTGCTAAAAACACTTTAGTCGCCCAGCTCTCTCTGTCTTTTATAAATTTTCTACTTTTAAATAGTTATCTCTTATATTCTTCTTAAATATTTCTTTAGTAAAATTAATTAATTCAGAGTTTGATTTGATATCTCTAATTTCAGTTAACGCATCAACCGTAAATATCCTTTCAGGTGAATAGTCTTCTATTGCAACAGCACCTTGTTGTTCAGGTGGTGTGATAAGTGGTGGTCTACTAGCAAGTTCTTCTTCAAGTTCTTGTTCTCGTTGTACTTGTTCTTGTTGTTCTTGTTCTCGTGTTCTTGTTATTGTTGTTCTCGTTCTTGTTCCTGTTGTCTTACAGCAGTTATTATATCACCAGGAAGTGTTTTTAAAGATTTTCTTTGTTTGTTTGGATCGTTTTGCTATTTTTTCAGTTTCCACTGCTATTTTTTCAAGTTCACCAATCAGAGGTTTTTCTTTTCTTTTTTTCCCTGTCTCGGGAACATCACCCCATAAAAGCACGCTCTACCCCATTCGTTGCTGTGGTTATTGGTTTAAACAACTCTTCAGATCCAGTAGCAAAATCCGTTTGTAAACTCTGTCTAGCTTGCAGTTTATTCCTGACAGAGTTGCGGATTGGTATATACTTTTTGATCGCGACCAGTCTCTCACGATTCAATCGGGTCGTTAATGCTTCATTAACCATTATTGAAATCTTAAACAATTTTCCAATTAGTGTACGAAGAGATTTCAATCTAACTGCAGTGATTTTGTCACACGAAAATAATTTTAGGTGGAAAAAGTCTATGGGAAATCCCATGCAAAATCGACCATTTGACCCTACTGAAACCGCTTAAAATCAGTCAAAAAATAGTCAAAATCAGTTAAAAACGGCCAAAATCAGTTAATAACGACTAAAAAAATATTTACTATGAAAATTTATTTCAGTAATAAAAACAATATTTTACTATGAAATTTTACAACTTCCTTGTAGTAAAACACTTATGATACCGTTCATGGATTATTTATACATGTTTGTAGTAAAAGTTTAAACAGAAGTATTTTACTAACAATTATCCGAAAGGGGGTTTTTCATTTTGTTCAATTAACAATCTTATAGTTCTGATTTTTGAATTAATCGTCCTTTTTATTTCGTATTCCTTTCCTAATTCCTTTCTTATTTTTTCCACGATAGTAAATAACGGGACAAACTTACTGACGTCGTCACAGCATAGAAGGAAATCGCGAATTGAATTTTGAATTCGTTTTACGAGGGCATATTGTTTGGGTAGTACATACTTGTTATTCATAGCGCCGTATTCAATATCCTGGAAGTCGGACATAATTTGATCGCAGTCTAAACTACCTGATATGTAAATCCCCTGAGATTTCAATTTTAAAATTTCGGTTATGACCTCATTGATATTTTGAGAATTCATATTATTGATAATTATATACTTCTAATATGAAAAATATATTTCTCACAGATTGACGTCATGCATAAACGAATTGAATTTTTTGTCCGGTCTTTTTTGAAATCGCAGATCGACAAATTCCCTCTGCAACACATTGAACAGAAGGTGGACAAATATCGAAATATCTACCGGCTTTAGCTATTTATTGCAATACTATTTCCTCGTTATTTGTTGTATTAAAAGATCTTACAGGTCTCGCTTTTTTCGAGTATTGTCCAGTCTTTCCTCGTTTTAGATTTTCACTTTGTGAGATAGCCTTCAGATTTGATAAAGAATTGTTCTTAGGATTGGAATCAATATGATTGATAACAAAACCATCCTTGATCAATCCGTTATGACATTCATACACGAAACGATGGCAGTAATATTATCTTCTTCCCAGCGCCAAACATCAAATGTCCTTGATTATTCACAGTACCAACTGGTTTCTTCAATCTGCAGTCTCTAATAATACCATCACTAGATGCCTCATAGTTTGTAATCAAGGGATGCCGTCTGAATTCTTGATTCATTTGTATACTAATACTATTTGTCTAATTCATTGTTTGGTTGAATGATGAGAATCTTCTGATGTAGTCTTGAGGAGTTCTTATGACTTTGTCGTTGACGCTGACACAGTCAGAGGTAGAGTTATTAATGGAGTTTTTGTTTTTCTTATCATAATAACGCTTCAGCTCTCTGTATCGCTTACAACCACAACTCAGACACAACTGCGATTTTCCTCTAACCCCAACCCCACATCGTATGCAGGGTAGCGGACCAAGGCTTCCACGTCGAAAACTTTGCATATGATACCCACATAACTCCTTTCTGCATGATTTGTTACACGGGGTCACTGACCCTATCATAAGCCATTTGCGATGATTCATTATATCAAATCTATCTATTTAAATACTTGTTTTAAATATAGCATGAAGGAGATCGTGAGATTATCAAAAATCACGCCTAGAAAAAAATGCTAAATTCAATCTCGATAGAGTCTCTGATAAGCCAAAGAGTAAAATTCAAGATGGAACTATGTTGGGTAAAATTCGTGATTGTTTTAATGAATTCACTGTTGGTCGACAAATTTAATCAATGGTGAAGTTGATGCTACCATGAACGATAAAAGCGCAGCAGTGATAATTTCACATCTTACGCAGAAAAGGTATTTTTTTAGAGTGAAATTCATTATCCGCTCAGACACGGGAGATTGGATTATTCGGGATAAATTTGAACCCATCTTGAAGGATAAAAAAACTGTCACTGTGAGTCGAGATTCCAAACCAGGAATTTTGACTGGAATTGATAAACCGTACTACGAGAGATCTTATCCTGTAACAGCAATTGTTTATGGGAAATATCCGTTAAATGATAAACCGAGTATTGAAAAACTAGCACCAATGAAACTGTCATTGTTGACTTCGTCAAGAATGAATTGTGTAGCAGAACGAATAATATAACACTTCACAAATGCGCTGCGTGGAAACAAATTGACTGATCTAAGACGCAAAAAAATAACCGAGTGGGGACTAACAGTAAAGGATCACGGGGCAACTATCCAGGATATAGCCGAATTAGAAACATCATTAAGATTCTCAATATCAGTAACGACGATAACCGGCGAGATATTATACGAACCTAAGTATAAATCACAAGGAGCTCCAATCAAAATTATTGATTATAATGAACACGCATGGACATCTGCAGTAACAATATTTCCGCGGGATAGAACCGTGAAATATCTACCCCCGGAATTCTCTGAAGAGAAACTATTCGATGCTATTCACCAGTTGAGTAAAAACGATCCTGTGTCAGTGTGGTTACTTCACAGTTTTGAAGACGAAGAAGGTAGATTCGATCAATTTGTAAGACCCAATGGAGAATTATACCGCACTGAAGCCCTCCATGAGGCGATGAAAAAACTAGCTAGTAGTTTCTCGAAGAGTTTCGACGACGAACAATTACTAACAAACTGTTTTATAATTCGGTCGGTTGCAGCTCATTTTGCGAGAAAGAGAAACACATGGAAACCAACAAGAGCTGAATTTACTATCAGATGTCAAATTAAGCTGCATCGAATACAACCACGGCGGATTATGGAATACAAAATACGACCGTGAAAGTATTATTTCGGTTGATATAGTCGCGTGTTATCCGGCGAGTTTTCTCGGGTACGGAGAATGCGCTGAATACTTCAAGCGATTTGGACATCCCACACACGAGATGGCACGTGTTGCGATTAATGGGCCACTGCCTGACTTTGATTTAACCGGATTAGCTTGTGTGGTATCATTTGAATTGGCTACAGGACTTCATCCGTGCTGTTATGTTTGGATTGGTAGACATATATCTGAAAAAACACTGGATAACAATAGTACTGTTACGATATATGATTGATTCTAAAATGCTGATATCGCTGACTGTCAGTGAAGCGATTATATCATATCGAGCTCAGACTTAAGTCTGGTTACCACAATCCGATAGTCTAGATAGTATAATCAGCGAACAACGAAAACAGTTTCCCGATCTTGACGAAGAAAATATCGTGAAATGGTCCAAACAGCTATTTTAAATCAGAAACAAATAAGCAAAGGCTCTCGGTAGAAGAATAATCGGTAAATTTACTCAAGGTGGAGAATATGACAATAAACGATATTCTTCACGGTTGATTATAGATAGCGTTGAGTACGATTTTATTATCGCGGATATAACATCTAAGGGTATATACGTAGATCGTAAAGACGCTTTCTTGTCCGATGGAACAAAATTTGGTACAATAGTTACTTAAGCAGACGGAGAAAATCTTCAGTATACACATTTGAGAGCGTCTATGCTTGCTTATGCTTCTATCAATTTATTTTCGATGATAAATAGATTTCCTGACACCGCAGTTAGAGTAGCCACTGATTCATTTTATATCAACGCGAAATACAGCGAAGCAGTGGCTGAATTCACTAATTCTGACGAGAGCTGGGGATCATGGAGAATTAAACGGGAAATACCGTGTGATTATTCCAAATTAGCAGATGTTACGATTGAAGATAAATATTTGAGCGGCGATAAAATATCAGAACTATCTAATGCACCACAGATATCTGATCCAATATGCCGATATAAAACCAGCTACCTAAACGGCTGTGGCGGGTCAGGAAAGACGACTCGTGCGATTGAATTATCTTGTGGGAACAATCCTACGGATTTTCACGCTAGCCTTTCCAAATCAAATATGATTGTACTAAAACCAACCGACAGACTCGCCAGAGAGATGAAACAACGTGGGGTAAATGCTTGTACTTATCACAGTTTCTTTCGATGGAAAGGCGATGAATGGACTCCTGAACGAATGGGTGAGAAATTTATTCCTGAAGTTATTATTTGGGATGAGATATGCACGGTATCGCTAGATGTATTACACAAGTTACTCGAGTGGTTATTGCACGCCAACACAAAAGTAATAATGTGCGGCGATCACGGCCAATCACCACCAATTGTCGGTTTATCGCCGCATGATTGGCTAAAGAATTTTGTAGAATATTATGAAGAAATTAACACCGATCATAGAGCACTTGATGAACAATTACGCGAGTTCAAAAAACTAATCAGATTACAGCCGGATAGAATCCAATGTGAGATAGCGCGTAAAATATTTTCAGAAACACCATTACAAGATTTCTGGGAAGCGTGGAGACCAAATGATTTGATAGTGGTGAGTAGAAAGATAGTCAGAGACACACTTCAGATGAAGTTATTTGAATTACATAAAGAAAAAGTTGCAACACTTCCAGCACCGCTGTGTTATAGGCCTTCAGATACACGAAAACAGAATATTGAAGTTGATATTCCAGGACAGCGTGAAAAGCAGAATTTAGTGTTAAATGATATTGTGTTGGTTGATATCAGCGTCGTCGAAGATGCATTACGCGGTGATAAATCCCCGTGGACGCTAGGTTACGCAGCGACAATACATTCTTCACAGGGATTGACTATATCAGATACAATTGTTTGGATGGTGGATAATCACATCGAGTGGTCAAATTTAGTTTATCTCGCAGTGTCCAGAGTACGAGGAATAAATCAACTTCTAAGAGTTGTCCTAACAGAGTCAGGAGATGATAATGATACTACAATAAGTGATATTGTCAGCGTTGACAACGTCAAGGACATAATCAGGAAAAAACTTTCTGGTTATAAACAGCAGGATAAAAAAATAACAGAGAATTTGATATTGATGCTGAATTAATAATTACGCTGAAGCAACAACAGAATAATCACTGCGCGAGTTGCAATTGTATAATGAGTTGGTGTTGGTCGGATAAGGATTCTCGACAATTTACCTGTAGACAGAAAAGATAGCAGCGTAGGTCATACTAGGGATAATGTGATGCTGACTTGTCTTGAATGTAACAGACGAAGAGGTGCTAGTTAAGACCACGCGGCGGTAATTGAGTATCCTCGGGTATCACTTGTAGTTGTTCACGAGTAAGTCCTCGCTGAGGAGCGGTCAAATCCAATCTATAGATTGATGGTCTACCCGTAGATCGTGTTATACTAGATATTTTATGTACAGTAACACTCCAAATATGATCAGTAGCCCTTTTTTACCACCTTCAAGCTCTCCTGGTCCGTATAAATACCTTACAGTGACATTACCAAGAATTGGTTGTTTTGAAAAATCTTTTTGTGGTTGTACGGGTATATACTTCTTTTTTAATGGCGTTGTTAGGTTTCATGTTGATTGTTCGAGTAATCTCGTTATTCAGCGCGGTAATAATAGCTGGTAATATCTTGACCCATTCACGAGATCGTTTATCGTGAATAAATTCATTCGCGTATTGATATCCAAATAACCGCTCAGCAAGTGTACGATTAAATCGTTCAACAATTGCCTGATCGCGATGTAGTGTAGTATGTCCTCGTCGTAACGCGTTATTATGATTCTTCATCATTGATAGAACATTGCACCCTGAAATTCCTTGCCAGGATCAACTTGTAATAGATTTGGCCAACGCAGAGGACCCTTTCGATAAATCCTTTCAAACGCAGAAGCCACTTCAGTTGATGATTTCGTCTTTAGCGGTTCTGCTTGTTTGTATCGACTCGCAACATCAACTACAGTTAACGCGTATTTGTAACCCCCATCATGTGGCAGAAATAGTATATCAGCCTGATGAACTTCATTAGGAACGGTCACATCAAAATGCGAGTAGTTAATTTGTTTAGGCGGTGGTAGATAAATTTGCCATATCGCCTGTATGGATAACCAGTTAGCCGCAGTGGTATATTTCACCTTCGCGGCGCTAGCGAGTTTACCGATTGCTGCTTTACCCCGCCAGTATCCTTTTGGAGAATAGTAAATGGATTCCATGTTGTTATTAATTACCGGCGCCTAACATCAATTTACCTTTCATTGCCGATTTTACTAACCATGAAGCCAATTTTTCTTTGAAGGATTTGTCAGTGATAGAATTTAACGCGTGAATTAATTTTACATCTGGGAGATGTCTGTGTTGCAGATTGCTGCTTTTATAAGCAACATCATGAGTATGACACGCCTTATCAATGGCGTTTATTGGTTCTTCGCCCAGTCGAGGTTGGTTATGATCATCGAGTCTGATATCGAGTCTTGTTCCGGGTCCACAATAACTATATCCTGGAAGGTGTTTTTCTCCTGGATACTTTGCCCATGGTGTTCCCGGGAGTTTAGCTAGCTTGGCTGCAATATCACCTCCTCGTTTTTTTTTTTAAATCCTTAGAAACAAATCTAAATTTCTTTGTACTGCATTGTACACACTTACCGGAAATTGCTGATCGGTTATTGCTAGTTGTAATCGTCGTCAAGTCATCTGTGCCAGTACGTTTTTTTACACTTCACACAATATAGATCCATAATTTATTTATTATATCATGAATGTAATTGATTATTCAGCTACCCGACAACGGGAACCTATTAAACACCATGCGATGTTGCCGAATTCAATTAGAATGATTATAATCGGACCATCTGGAAGTGGCAAGACACAATTGTTACTTAATTTGATAACGAGATGGATGAAATGGGATAAATTGTATTTAGTAGCTCCGAGTGTAGACAATCAGAGATGTTATGAAGTGTTAAAGGATTACAACGAAAGAGCAATAGTAATCAACGGCGATGGTATTATTGAGTTTATAACCAATATCGAAGAAGCACCAAGTATTGATGATATCGATGGAAGTATTAACAATTTGGTCGTATACTACGATGTGATGTTAGATAATCAAAAGAATCCCGCTAGGATTTTCCCGAGGCAGGCATAAAAATATGTCACTCTACGATACACACAAATTCCGAAGGTGGTCAGAGATAACTGCAATTTATTGTGTGTGTTTAACGGAATTGATAATCATACGCTACGAAATATTTGGCAAACTTGGTGCTGCGGTAATATGGATCATAATCGATTCAGAAATTTCTTTAGTCACGCTCAGTCAATCCAACATGGATTTGTGACGATAAATTTAGCAGATCCTCGGACGCGATATCGTGTCGGACTTGATACAATATTTAATCCATAGCAGCACAGGGGTGATGGCTTCTTTGAAGACCGAATCAACGCCGTTAGTCTCGTCGTCAGTAGACACATTGATTTCATGAAATAAGTATCCCGTTACCGTTATTACTGTACAAAAAGACCATCATAGAAGCTTCCAATTCATAAAATAAAGTCTCTAAAGAAAAAGAAATATTGAAGTGATCTCATAACCCCTTTTTTGGTTTTGAGAGACCCTTAATTTGACAAATAGGGCTCTAAAATCGTTAGGGAAAGGAGACTTAAAATGTTTTGCTTAAAATCCAACCCAATTAGAGACGTCTGATCCACCCTCTCTGATGTCTGTTTGTGAAATAGTAGTGATTTTCATTTTCATTGTTAACCCGTTAGCAGCAGACGAGGGTGGGGGGCGAATTGTACCTCTCTAATTAGGTCAGATTTTGAGAAACCTCTAATTTGACAAATAGGACTCTAAAATCGTTAAGGCTCCATTTGGCAAAAGGAGACTTAAAATGTTTTGTTTAAAATCTGACCCAATTAGAGACGTCTGATCCGCCCCCTCTGCTGCTTGTGGTGTATGCCCATATGTTTCCCTGTTACGTGTTTGTTCGCTACCACCAGACCTGTCAATTCAGTTCCGGGGATGTCTGTTGCCCGTGTATCAAGTTTCGTGTATCAGGGATTACCAACACCGGATATTATTTTCATACAAATTGGAGAAAATGAAGTCGGAATGATAGAACCAATCCATATTGTGACACAGTTTTTATCTTTGTGTCAAATGTTTTTGAGTATGGGTGTCCAATATGTGCTTGTGGGGGCTTTTTACCCCGAATTATGCACAGGGGCTCGTATCGTTGCTTACAATCGACTGGTCTACATTAATAAAATCACATTACAAAACTGGTGTCTTACAACTATCCATCTGTGGCTCTCCAGAGTTAATATGTAACTTCATCATGTTATCTCACAATAATTTTTAAAATATGATCAGGGGTCCAAATTGTATTGTGCCTATTATCTATTAGGTTTACTATACATTTAAATATATCATTATATATTACTTTATCAATTTATAGTAAGTTACAAATATCAAATGATCCCAATTTATTCTTTATTTTTTGTATAATTATTCTTCTTTGAAAATTATTATTTTTACACTGTAATATCAGATGTGTTTTACTATCAGAAAATTTCTTACACAGGGGACATTGTTGCATTCTTGGAATTACTTTTCTTTCAAATGCAACTTCTCCAGTCCACCAAATATCATGTAAGTAACTAAAGATAGGGTTGATTTTTAATTATAATTTTTTATCTGCGACCAATTTTTCCAAATCATATCCCATCTTAAATGTGGTAATTTATACTCAATATTATGTTTAGGTAGTTGTGAATTTTTTAAATAATTATAAATTTCTATATCCTTATTTAGTTTCCAAATTTTGGTACAAGTTTGTATCTTTTGAGAGTTAGTGTTTGTCTATACATTACATTTGGTGACTGTAAAGTTTTGGTTAATGTGTTGTTATTGTATATTAATTTGATATTAGACAATGATGAACCAAAACAATAAATATAAATTCCTTGCCATGGATATTTTGGAGAGGTTGCAAGTGATTTAAATCTACATAAGTAATTTACAGCTTGCTTAAATTTTAAGCTGGGGAGATTAAGCCCACCTTTATTTTTATCATGCTGTAAGGATGATTTACATAATTTCTTTACTTTTCTCCAAAATAATGTTGTAAATTGGTTTTTCTATTTTTTGGAAGTAGTAGGCTCCAAAGTCAGTTATATTAAATTCATGCCAAATTGAGTTTAAAAAGTAGGATTTAGCTATGTGTATTTTTTTTTTGCATAAAACTGACCTCTCTTATATTCCAAATATCCTTATGATATTGAATTTTCTTAAGAATTTGTTCCATTCAAATATTTTTTTTTTCCAATCCCCAATTAGTAGTATTTCAGTTTTATCATGGTTTAGTTGAGAACCAGATGCATCGCTAAAGTTTGAGTATTGTTTAGTTAGATTGTTATATGAGTTTCCATTTGAAATGAAGTTGGATATATCATCAGCATGTAAAACTGTCTTGGTTTGACCAGCCATATTAGGAATTGTTATGCCCTTTATGTCTCACCATTTTGAATGGAAACATTAAGTGTTTCTATACCAAGGACATATAAAAGCATTGAGATTGGGCACCCCTGTCTGACAGATCTAGTGACAGGGAAATATTCAGTATGTGCACCATTTATTTGTGTTTTAGAGTTGATGTTATTATATAAAATACTAATTCATTTTATAAAGATTGGGCCAAATCCATTTTTCTCCAGTGGTTTAATTATAAAGTTAGTTTTGATTTTGTCAAATGCTTTTTCTTGATCAAATATTGTCAAGGCACCACTCTGTTGGTTATTTTCCATATATTCAAGTATAGTTTTGATAGACAGGATGCTATCAGATATTTGTCTGCCACGAACACCACAAGATTGGTTAATCATTATTAAGTCACTCAGAGTTGTTTTAAATCTGCTAGCCAGAATTCTACTGAGGATTTTATAGTCAATGTTTAAAAGTGAAACAGGTCTCCAGTTTTTTATTTCCTTAATATCATCTTTTTCTTTATAAAGTAATGTTATTATGCCAGTTCTCAATGAATCAGTCATTAAATTACATTCGAAAATATGGTTGTATAAATTTTTTAACACTGGTAGCAAACTATTTTACTTTTTTATTTTTTAAAATTCAGCATTTAAGCCATCCAAACCTGGGGCTTTATTTTTAGAAAGTTTATCTATTGCTTTTTCTATCTCATTAATAGTAATTTTTTGTTCACAAAGCTCTCTCAATTCGTTTGATATAGTAGGTAAATTGATTTTATCTATGAATTTTTGAATTTTTTCTTCTAAAGAGACGTTTTTTGCTTGATATAGTGTTTGGTAGAAGTTTTTTACATTCTTTAAGATAACTTTTTCCCTTCAATTATAATATTATTAACTTTAAGTTGGGTTAAAACATTTTATTTCCTTTTCTAATTTCTTCTCTATTATATATCTTTTTTCCCAATGTTATAAATGTCATGATAAAAACCTGCTCTTTGTTTTTATCCATCTTATATTTTTGAAGGTTATCAAGATCTTTTCGAGTTTTACGTTTTTGTTCAAAAGAGGTTGTATTGTTTTCCAAAAATTCTTTTGCATTCGTTTTCAATTATTTTGTTGTTATAGCTTTGTAATCTGGAAAACTTTTCACAAGTATCTTTAAATTTATTTTTGGTCAAATTCCATGCTTGAAGGTTAACCAATTCAATATTTTCTATAATATCTTCAATTTCTATTTTTAATTCAGGTAAATTTAAAATGTTATTATTTAATTTCCAAAAACTCTTTCCCCATTTTGTGTATGAATATGTTTTATATTCTAAGAGAATAGTGTTATGATCTGCGATCATTTCCTCTGAAATTTCACATTTTAGAATGTTATTTTGATTGATTTTAAGTACATAGAAGTGGTCAATCCTTGATTTGGTATTGGTATTGTGAAATACATACGTATATTTAATATCATTAGGATGTAGAAAACGGAAAGCATCAATTATATTATTATTATGAATAAAGTCTTTTAACATTCTGGTTTGTTGTGGGTATATTTTTAAAGAAGATCTATCAATTCTTTCACTGTATGCCTTAAAGTCTCCTAGTAATATTATCAAATCTTCATGAACGAAGTCTGAGGTATAACTGCTGAGGTTCTCATAATATTGAAATTTATCTCTCCTTGGAGCTGGAGCATACAAATTTAGTAAATTGGTTTAATACATTTGAATGTGTATCATTCCACCTTTAAGAAAATTTGGAGTAATATGTGGTTTCCAATTTTTTGGCAAACATTTATTAATTACAATAAAACCCACTCCTGAGATAGTCTTAGAGGGGTTAATCTGGGTTTAAAAAAAGAGCATCTAATTTGTCTTTAATAAAGTTAATAGTTTTTTGATGAATGTTGTGTAGTTCTTGTAGAGCTACAATATCATACAATATCATATTTAGAAACAGAGTTAATTAGTTTTTTTGCTTTGTCCAAAGAGAGGCCTCTTACATTAATAGAGGCAATTTTCAATAACTGAGATTCAGCCATTATGCATTACAAAAAGGTACTATTAAAATAATATCTCAGAAAGTATATTTGTCTGCAGTTATTATTATTGTTGTTGTTATTGTTGTTGTTCATCTTGAGATTGGGGAATGTGAAGGGAGGCTGTGTGTGTACAGATTAGGAAATTTGTCAAAAGAGTAGATGCAGATTTCTTCTTTTTGTTTTTGGGACTGGGTGTGACCAATGTTTGTTTCCTTGTGCTTGTAGGGGGTGTCTTAAAAGTGTTGTTTGTATTTGAGTTATCTATTTTAATGCTTGGTGTGCTTTGAGATCTGGATTGGGATGGAATGGATTTTGAGTTTTAAGTGAACTAAGGGTCATTTGTTTCACTGTTTAGAGTCAAAATATCGTTGACCATGTATTTTCCCGTGGGGAAGGAATTGTGCCACATCCCCACGGGCATTTGTGCAAACAAGTGCACTTAATAACTTGGGCGTCATGTCAAATAACTAAATAGTGACTATTGACATGAATGTAGGCCCTGGGGTGGGTGGGAATAGACCCAGCACACACACACCCCATCAACCAATTGGTGAGCTTGTAGCAGTGGTGCAATGGCACCAGGGGATGGCAAGATAAGGAAGTCTTCTAATAACGCCATGTTAGGGGCCCTGGACGAGGAAAAGGAGTAAAAGGTCTCGGAGGTCGGCCAGTCGATGTCGTAGATGATGTCGTTTACGCCCCGGAACGCCTTGGTACGCCTTACTTACTTATTTCAAATTAAGTCCAGTTGTACTAATGGAAATAACATAACCAATATTGTGTAAGCCACCTGTGCAATCACATGCAATAAAATGAGCTACAGAGTTTCTTAACTCCTAACATCCAAAATTACTAGTACATAGTGTACATTTGTATGAGTTCCTAACCGGAGATAATGTCCTTCTTTCGAGGACAAATCTCCAATGAAAATTTGAAACTAAAGGATGTCTTTGGGACATATGGTAGTTAGTTCACTGTTGGGGTATGGAAGGTTTTGAATTTTGAGGCGGTGTTTCAAAATTATCATATCAGGAAGTGTGGAGTTGTCAAATAGTCCTTAAACCAATACAATAAGAAGAGGACTCAGAAACTAAATATGGCAATTTTTAGCCCTATAAAGGACTGTTTTTTGGAAGGAGATTCTTTCCTTCCTACTGTATGATGTTTTCCGCAGTCGTTGTGCCGCATGTTGTATGTTGCAGTTTTTCATCAGATGTTTCCCTGGGTCCTTATTGGGAGTCTTGGTCTTGGTGTTATCCCTCCCTCTTGATGTTATGTCCTTACTGAATATCCATTCTATCTTTCGTAAGAATTTGGAAGACTTTGTGCTGTTATTTAATTGTATTGTATGCAACCACATGTGACAGTGTGTTTCGCGTTGTTAATTAGATTGCTTATGTTGGGATTGTTTGTACTAGAAGTCCGGGCTGACTTCTTATTAGTTTTTGTTTGTCTAAACTGCCTTACTGTTTATTCCTTATGTTGTTGCGGCATCGTGCCGCTGGACCTGATAGCCTGGGCTTGGGCTACCTTATATGATGATAATTTGGGGGACCTAGATATTGTAAATTTAGTTGCAACATTGTGGCGCTGGGCCTGATAGCCTTTGGAGTTGGAGGCTACCTCATATAATCTATTTGAGGCCATTAAAGGGAGCTTACTTTTGTTGAGTGGTCTTGGTGAGACCATTCTGTACCAATTTTTTTTGGGGTCCTGCCTGTAATAGATTTCCTGGTTTGGGATTCACTCAGCATTCTTTTAATCATAACTGTCTGGGGGGGGTGTCAGTTGATATTGGAGCATGTGCAGTTTGTGTTATTCTGCTAAGATTTGGTGAGACAGAAGAAAAAGCCTTTCTTTTAGTTTTCATCAGTTTTACTCTTGGGAGTTGTTTTCCAGGATATCTTGCATCTGTGGCTTATATCAATTTCATATGTCTTATTCAATCTTTTTTCCTTTTCCTTCTCTTTTTCCACAGGAAAAAGGGAACTAGACAACTAGATTCTAGTACTTGTAGTTGAGAAGTCTCCTTAGTCTTTTCCATCACAATTACATCTGTAAAAATCAATCAATCAATCAATCAACCGGAAAGCCTTGTTGATATGCTGTTGAGCACTACACCAAAAAGTATATTATATATAACATGCTGTACTGTTTTGAAATAATATAGAGTAACATTACCCTGTTAAAGTCTGCTATATATATAACATGCTATACTGTTTTGAAATAATAGAGAGTAACATTACCATGCTAAAGTATCTTTAAAATAGTAAAGAGTAACATTAGCATGTAAAGGTATACTATATTTAACATGATATACTATTTCGCGATTGGTTCAGATGAATGTCTATGACACCAACAAAATATTTCACAAACAGAACTGTTCCTATTTTGCAACTACATCATACAAAAACAAATTTACGTATTTGTGAATTGATCAGACAACAGCCTATGTAATTATTGAAATGTTTAGTGAAATATTGTGTTGTTGCGCCTCGAAGTAATTAATGTGTCATCTATGCCTGAATTTTCTCGCATGGTAGTATGGCGCGGAAACAAATACTAAAGGTATTTATCTACCTGCATAATCCTAGCAAACAACCTTGATGTATGGAGTAGAGAGGTGCATTTCTGATGTGAAATCATGGACGACATGTAACAAGCAGCAGAAGAATGATGATAAAACTGAGGCTGTTATGATCACAACCCAAAGACATTCGTATTCACATCCTTTATCTCAGACAATAAATATCAGGAACACCAACATTAAATTCTCACAGTCAGTACGAAACCTAGGTGTTACTATAGACAGTACTCGTATTCTTATTGTTCCCACTATGAAAACGAAGTCATATGGACAACGTTCTTTTGCATACCAGGGCCCAGCTAATGTTGATCGAATTGCCCATTGAAAGTAGGCACAAAGACACAAGTGGTCTCTTTTAAGAGTGCTCTTAAAACTCACCTTTCTCGACTGCAGGAACAAACTTAGGGATCAAATAATGTTTTGTATCTTATATTTTCAACATGTTTTTATATTTTCGAATTTCATTGTTTTTGTCATTTGTTTTTCTTCAGTGAAGACATATCATTATAGATGTTGTAAAGCGCTTCACTTTACTGAAGATTGATAACATTGTTGCAACAATGGAAGGAACAGGTGTGCACCGGGTTGACGTCAGTGAGGAGTAGAGATATACTCCCAATACACATAAAGTGAAAGAACACATACAATACACAACAATGACATACAATAATATACAGGGCATTTGGATTCTTCTTTTTTTATCCAGTTCTTCCACCAGCTCCTGACTTTTCCAATGATTCCTTTCTTTCTCCTCTTCTTCTTTTCATCCCCTGGAATCCAGTCAGGATGCCCCGTTGCTCCAAACGTTTCATGAACTTTTATCCAGTTGTTGTTCAGTCTTTCAAATTCCTTTCGTCTTTCTGTTTTCTTGTTCCTTCTTTTTTCTTTAGTCCAGGTATCTTAAGTTTTCTTTTTACTTCTGCCAGTACATTTCTCATCGTGTAATCGGCTTTCTTTAGTTGGTCTAGCCCGCACTAAACAAATGACCACTCTGTGAAATTCAATGTTTTTGTAAAAGCACCTGGGTTGGATCACAGCGTCAAGTGCCTCCTTCAAAGTTCCCAATCTTACATTTTTTTTGTGTAATGAAACCTCTTAATTTTTCTACTTCTTCCAGTAGCATACCTTCCACCAAATCCCTGGATACTTTCAGGTTGGTCACTTGACTTATCACAACGTCTTTGGTATATTGATATATCCATTCATATTCTAGCCTTTCCACCACATATTCTACATACATAATCCCAAACCAACTGTGTCTGAGTTCGTTAAATAACTCAATGGCCATCTCTCGAATGATGATGATGATTTGAATTATAGACGCTTTCGCCGATAAGGGCACGTGTGTCTGGTGGGCTATCCACACACAAGGGAACGAAAACAAACCACAAATATACTTTCAAAAAACCACAAAAGCAACTAACCACACATTAGGGAAGAAAAGCACTTCATACGACGACATACCCGCTAAGGGTTCCTTATTGCTTTGTTCCATCCATATGGATGTTCATCGCACGACCGCTTACTCGGATGTTGTTGCAGCCACGTTAGTAGATGTCTTATTAGAAGTAGTTGGTGTATCAGAAGCAGCCGTATAAGTATTAGTTATTGTGCAGAAGGTCAGTTAGTAGTAATAGTAGTAGAAGTATAATTAAAATGAAAAAGTGGATGAATCACGTTAGAGGTTGAAGACATAATTTTTACATTGTTCAACAGACAAATAAACAGAGTAATAGCCATCAAGATAGATAGATAGATAGATAGATAGATAGATAGATAGATAGATAGATAGATAGATAGATAGATAGATAGATAGATAGATAGATAGATAGATAGATAGATAGATATGGATGGATGAGTGGGTAGGTAGATAGATAAATAGATAGATAGATAGACAGACAGACAGACAGACAAACAGTCAGATACAGATAGATAGATAGATAGATAGATAGATAGATAGATAGATAGATAGATAGATAGATAGATAGATAGATAGATAGATAGATAGATAGATAGATAGAAAGAAGTGAGGATTTAGTGTTTTATATTCAAATTTAGATACTTGAATGCTGTCATCATTGAATCTTATTTACTTTCACATTTATTCTATCAGCCATATTGTGTACCCACGTCAACTAGCTGAACGAGAAATTCATATCTTAACCAGTCATTTAAATTCTGGGTCAAATATTTCGGTTGTTTGTCTGTACGCGCCAACACTTGCCATGCAAGTTCGACTAATAATAAGAAAGCTTTTTGTCATGTGCTTGGATTTCTCTGCAATGACTGGTTGGCTTAGTACATAGTAATATTACCTTGCTTGGCGACGTGAAACAAGTAGCCATTGTACAGAATACACTAGCTAACTTGGAACACGGACATTTTACGGGATTTATACATATTCTGTAAGTACCAGTCTATTAATTTTTATTTATAAATTAAACTAAGTGTATTTTATATACTCGCTGAACATGTATATGTTCATATTATGCGTGTTGATAACAGCGTGAACACATATTGAATCGATACATGACCTTGGAATAACGTTTACAAGTATCAAGGTTACTAAACGCGAGAAGAGTTATGCTCTTAATAGCACATTCGTAAATGAGAGAGAGAGAGAGAGAGAGAGAGAGAGAGAGAGAGAGAGAGATCCACGGTAGTTACACCCACAACATATTACCACGTCCGTATATTAAACGGCAGATAACTTAAACACTATATCATCAAATATTTAGAACGTGGCCGATTTTCAACTAGCGCGATTTTAATGAAAATACAATATGCACGTTGTTTCCTGTGAATGTGTAGTCAATTATGATAGATAAAACTTTTATAGCAGCATTCATTCGCAGTATTTACACTCATTCAAATCCTTTCCCACAGTAGTTACACCCACCACATGTTACAATCACCAGTATCTACCCTCATGAAAACCCTCCCCATCCACATAAATTACACCCTCCACATATTCCCTTCAACAGTAATTAAACTCATGAAAACCCTCCCAATCCACAGTAATTACTCTCACTACTTATCAACATCAACAGTATTTATACTAATGAAAACCCTCCCCCACAGTATTCACACCCACCACATATAATCATCGCCTGTATTTACACTCACGAAAAACCTCCCCATCCACAATATTTACACTCACAAAAAACCCTCCCCATTCACAGTAGTTACACCCACCACATATAATCATCAACAATATTTACACTCATGACAACCTCATCATCAACAGAAGGTACCCCCACCCACCCACACACACATATAGCCATGAACAGTATGTACACCCACTGCTAACTTAACCATCCACAGAAATTACACCCGCCACTTATTACAATCAACATTAACTGCACTCATACAAAACCATTTCCATCCACACTAGTTACACCAACCACTTATTACCATCTCTCTCTCTCTCTCTCTTTCTCTCTCTCTCTCTCAGTGACTGTGTATATGTATGTGTGCATCTGTTCTTTTGTCTGCATTCTACTACATTATATAGTTTGTGGTGCACGGGATAAACTCCATATGAGGATAACAACAATATTACAATATTAGTGTTCGTTGTATATTTTTGTATATTTTTAGAGTAAAATAATAGAACACCTTTCGTCCGTTCTCAAATGCACTACAATAAGACACGTCTTCTTTACAAGCTCTTTGTAGCGTTTGCAAAGGTTGGGGTGGGTACTTCCAATATATTAATTTAAATATTATTGACGTTCCACCCTGGCTCGTGAAGTTATAAAGTTAAATTACTGACGAAATAGATGTACAGCTCTGAGACCCAGTCAGCGCTGCCGACGGTTAAATTATATAGAACACGAAGATGAAATTCAAAATAATAATTTAATAAAGTCGATAATTTTAAATGATAAACTCAATCACTCGTCCTCTAAGTGACAGCCTACTTCATCTCGTGATTTTCAGTGTGAGTTCGATTTTCCCCTGGCCTTTGGTTCTACTCATCTCTTTATTTCGTTCCTCCAACTCCTCCTGGACTTCACCTCTCCCGACTTCTCTCCTTTCTTCTATTTTCTTCCGTCTCTCTATCGGAGACACTGGGACCACTGTCACTGGTCTGTCCATCGAAGTTTCCTTTAGAAGCTGCACTTAAAATCCTGTCCTAAGATTTTTCTCCGCCAATAACGCATGGCTGATCGGAGTTGCTATCTTCTGGCAATCTTTCTGACGAACTATATAGCGGACTAAATCTTGCTGGAAGGTTTAAGGATATCATACATAGCCAAATTAGGGTCCCGTCCCTATCTCGATCCTGATTGGGTAGCGCTGTGGCACTGTCCAATCGACTAAGCGGCCAATTCAACCTGTCAGTCTGCGGAACAAGAAGATAAGGCACGTCCACTCCATCGGGCAACTTCTTTGATCTGCACAAGAACTTCCACACCAAGGTGATAATTGCTCTTCTGACAGCCTTGGTCGGGCTTCCCATGCTAGCCACGGTAAACTTACGTAAGGATAGTGCTAGCCTGCGGCCATGTTTAACATTAACAATTTCTTGTCCGAATTACTTTGATTATACATGTTTCTATACTATTTTGGGTCGGGCAAAACGCCACACTCTTCAAAAAAGAAATTGTCCACAATAATGTATACAAGATAAAAATAGGTATGCACGTGACATAAGTTTGCTCTTTTTCAGTCTAACCCTTGTGTCAGCATTGTGTTGGATTGACGGCTTACATTTCTTTGAGCCAGTAACTGTCAACGACAATCTGTTATAACTACAAAATGGCCACTGGAGGACAGACAGAAAATGGTTGCAGTCTGATTAATGTTGAGAAAGTGAAACTACAAGACCGTAAGTGTTCTATAAATTATATTTTTAGAAAAATATTTGCTTGATAATAAACCGTCCATATATACGTATATAATATCTGTGTGTGCTTTTGTTATCATAGACATAACTATACACAGTAGAAGCAATGTATATTCGATGACGAAAAGTTGAAAGAGATTTTAAATTTAGACGACGTCAGGGTATATTTTCATACAATTTTGTTCCCTAATGTCTGACATACTAATGGAGTATGTCAGGGTATATTTTCATGCACTTTTGTTACCTAATGTCTGATATATTAATGGAATATGTCATGGTATACACAAGAACATACCTAACATCTTAATAGGGGGATGGGTAAGGGAAAGATAATGTAACATGAATATACTTAATATCTTATTTTAGGTTGGGTGAGGGAAAGAAGCACTTGGACGTTTTTAAGACTGCATTGTGCTGGGAAAGGGAAAGATACACGTGAACGTTTTTAATACACCACACGGTTGGGTAAAGGAAAGATACACATGAAAATGCTTAATATCTTATAGGGGGTGGGTAAGGGAAAGATACACATGAGCATACCTAATATCTTCTAGGGGGTTAGGTAAGGGAAACATACACGTGAATATGCTTAATATGTTATAGGGGGTTGGGTAGGGGAAAGATACACATGAACATACCTAATATCTTATAGGGGGTCGGGTAAGGGAAACGTACTCATGAATATGCTTAATATGTTATAGGGGGTTGGGTAAGGGAACGATACACGTGAACGTTTTTAATGCACTGAACGGTTACGTAAAGGAAAGATACACGTGAATTTTTTTTAATACACTGCACAGTGCTGGGTAATGGGAAGATGCACGTGAATATTTTAATGCACTGCAGAGTGCTGGGAAAGGGAATGATACACGTGAATATTTTTAATACACTGCAGAATGCTGGATAAGGAAAAGAATCACTCGAGTGTTTTAATGCACTGCAAAGCGCTGCGTAAGAAAAAGACACACGAGAAAATTCGTAATGCCCTGCAGAATGCTGGATAAGGGTAAGAGACGCATGAAGGTACGTTGGGGATGACATCTGCACCTAATAACCAGGTTCATGTTTAATATGCAAATATGGGCGCTTACCGCATTTAAATCATATTAAGGGGATCGATAATAGTTCAGTTTATTTATTACACATATATATGGCTAAAGTGGTTACAGAGTGAGTTAATGTTATTCATTGGTCAGCTTTATGTATTTCACATAGATATGGTTAAGAAAGATACCGAGTAATTTAAGATATGTTATTGATTTGTCAGCTTGAAATTTATATATTTCACATAGATATGGTTAAAAAAACACACTGAGTAATGTAATATCTGTTATTCATTGTCAGCTGGAACTTTGTGTATTAGACATAGATATGGTTAAAGAAGTTACAGAGTGAGTTAATATGTTATTTATTGGTCAGTGGGATATATTAAAGTTTCAAATGTGGAAAATATTAAAAACATTTGATAAAAATAATGCTGAGCAATGTACAAATTCACACATTCAACAAAATATATTATCATTTTCTTAGATCAATTATTGCGCCAATGTGTACAGCCATTTTGTGAAAGAATTATTTTCAGACATGTTTGCACAAACAAACCTACTTTTCAGAAGAAATTTAAAATCACCATTGTAGAATAAGTGAAGACATAAAGATATAACAATAGTTTGCCAAATTTATCCCAATATCAAACTAAATATGATCAACATAAAAAGGCGCTTATCTGGCAAAGCAGCTTTTGTTACATTAGTCCAGTTATAATACCCTTAGATAATTGTATTCGCTCTTGAAGATAAATTTGCAAAATTCTATAGCGGATTTACCGAGATTGACAAGAGAGCTCAGAATCACATCCTTCTGCACCCTCACCCCCAGACCCCCATGGTCCCTCCACACTCTTTCGTATCACCAAAAATCAGGCAAAACATGAAGATATTATTGGTGCCATAAAATCTTTAATTAAATGAGACTATTGCAGTAATTTATTTGTATCATCCAGGTAATTATAAACAGGGCTTAAATTGCAACCGAATTATTTATTATGTAATCTTTCTCAATATATCTTTGTTTCCAGGACTATACATACATTCATTAATAAATCCATCCATCCATCCATCCATCGTAACGTTGTCCTTTGGACATATATTTTGTTTTGCATGTGTTGATTATGGTAAGACATCATTATAAACAGTTTCCGGAAGCTACAACGTCGATATTATGAACCATGTTCAGGCAATTGTTTTAGCGATTACAACTAAAATGACATGTTAGTGTTTGCAGGCGATAAAAGAAAGAGAATCCATGAATGACATACATTTTGCATAATTTCTTTCTCATCTGAATCTCTCAAATTCTTCTTCCAAATGGTTCAAGTATGTTAATAGATAAGTACATATATGTACCATTTTATAATATGTACATTCCTAGTGAAGTACATGAAGGTATGTTTTTTTATGACAGGTACAGTCATAAGGATGTGCATGGATGTACGATTTAGCAAAGGTACACTCATAGTGAAGTACATACATGTACGATTTTCGGACAAATTTGTTTAAATTACACATGAGAAATTACTTTCTAGTCTTTCAAATTGGTTTAAATAATGAATCCCATGAAAAATTACGTTCAAGCTCTTAAAATTTAAATTATAAATCCCATGAAAAATTACTTTTTAGTCCCGCAAATATGTTTAAATTATAAATCCCATGAAAAATTACTGTATAGTCCTTTAAATTTGTTTTGTTTAAAAATCCCATAAAAAATAATTTTTTAGGCCTTTAAATTTGTTTAAATTAAAAATCCCATGAACGGTTACTTTATGGTCCTTTACATTTGTTTAAATTATAAATCCCATGAAAAATTACTTTGCAGTAATTTAAAGTTGTTTAAGTTTTAAATGACATGAAAAAATACTTTCTTGTCCTTTAAATTGTTGAAATTATAAATCCCATTAAAATTACTTTCTATTCATGTGAATTTATTTTAATTATAAATCCTACGAAAAATTACTTTCATGTCCTTTAAATTTGTTTAAATTATAAAATCCCATGAAAAATTACTTGATAGTCCTTTAAATTTGTTTAAATTATAAATCCCGTGACAAAAATATTTAATAGTTTTCAAGGCTGCCAAGAGTATGCATATACCAACATTAAGGTCGATGATTCCAAACAAAACAATAACCCTATGATTCCACTTTGTAAAATGGTATTTACGGATTTGCGTCCGTTTCAAAACTGTTGACCTTGATGTGTAAAACAAGTTCGGTGATATTGATAAATCAGAGCTGGTTAAGACGTCCAATTGTAATTCTGTATAGGGTAAAACAAGTTTGGTGAGTATATTTATCAATATACCAGAGCCAGCGAAGACGTCTCTTGTAATTTTGTATAGGGTAAAATGTAAACATTACAGCGTTTAGATTTGGAAATTAATCAATGACACACAGTTATACCTTCGGAACACTTTCCGTGATAAAGAGAAGAAGAAAAATTTCAATGCTAACTACCTTTATTTAATAATGTAAATATTTTGCAAATAAATTTTCATTTTCTATCTGAACTATAATCCGTGTTAATTTCGAGTATAAACTATCTGTGTACAATTATTAATTTAACACAGTGAAATACAGTGATATCAATACGCTCAAACTTGTGGAAAAAAACTTTTCTATCAAAAAGACTTTGCATTCAGCACGTGAAGTGATTTCAATGCAAAATAGTTTTATACATTGAATCCAAATATACTAACCTGTGCTTCTAGTGATATTTCACCTAATAAACCTGTATGAACAATACAGTCAACAAGGACATAACCAAATTTGCTAAACGCAAAAGTAAGTGTGCGCACAGGAAAATACAACGCTGCATAGTTAATGCGAATAATTCCAAATAGGATTAAAGAGAAAATATCTCTTAAAAAGGATTCTAAATTCTCAAAATTCAATAGTCAAAACTGGAAAAATACAATAAGGTAATTACACTTTTAATATCTCGCACAAAAGAAATCCCTTTAGACCGATTTAGACCCTTTTTACAAAATAATAATAATAATAAACACGAAAATCAACAAACACAAACAACAGCAATTAATACAATGGCCCACAACAACTTCGCGTTAGATAATTTCTTCCAAATGGAAGAAGAGGACCCCCCCCCCAAAGGAAAACTAATTAATGGGAACAGGCCCAACTATGTTCAGGCTATATATATATATATATATATATGTCCCAAATACCAGCGGAACAATGGCCCCCCATCCCGACAATTTTAGCTTCCCTCATAGCTAGGGGAGTACCATGCAAGGAGATATATATTTTCACCCACCTGGGAAAGTGGGTCTATCTCTTGTACCCCAAAAAAAACCCAACCCTTAATACCATCAGGGAGCCTAAAGCTAGGTGACATAGTGGAACAAATGACTACATCCCCATCTATCACCAAACTTATCAAAAAATCATACACTGACATTTTCATTTCGGGCGTTACGTGTGAAACCCCTATTGAAACTTTTGTCCAAGGCTTTGAGCATAGAACACAAATTTAAGTCATATCTGCAAGGAAAGATATGTACAAAGCCATGCCGGGGGTTCACACTGGGAAATTGATAATGAGGGTGGAAGCAACCCAAGCAAATAGTGTGCCAGAAATGTTTGAAGTGCATGGCTTTTTCGTAACATCGTGGTTCGACAACTGCAATTTAACTGGACCATGCCTCATTTGCAATCAAACAGGCCATAACAAATGAGTATGCCCCACGCAAAACGGGGAAAATACCCCAACATAAATGATTAAAGACAACAACTTAACTAACCCCCAACCAAACTATACACAACATACATATGCGAATGTCACAGCTGGCAATACCCTCCCCCAACAAAAAAATAAGAGAATCAAATAACACCTCCTGAGGACACCACAGACAACACTACGGCAACAGAACCAACAGACAACACATACATAAACACATAAATAGATACTACTTCCCCATTTAGAATACAACACTACCAAAATGAACAAAACCACCAAAACAACAAAACGAAAAACAAAAACCCAATAATTATAACATATAAACAACTCAATAATAGATACCCTTACAAATTATCACTATAACAAAAACCCAATAATTATAACATATAAACAACTCAATAATAGATACCCATACAATTATCACTATAACAAAAACCCAATAATTATAACATATAAACAACTCAATAATAGATACCCTTACAAATTATCACTATAACAAAAGCCCAATAATTATAACATATAAACAACTCAATAATAGATACCCATACAATTATCACTATAACAAAAACCCAATAATTATAACATATAAACAACTCAATAATAGATACCCATAAAATTATCACTATAACAAAAACCCAATAATCATAACAGATAAACAGCTCAATAATAGATACCCTTACAATTATCACTATAACAAAAACCCAATAATTATAACATATAAAGAACTCAATAATAGATACCCATACAATTATCACTATAACCAAAACCCAATAATTATAACATATAAACAACTCAATAATAGATACCCATAAAATTATCACTATAACAAAAACCCAATAATTATAACAGATAAAAAGCTCAATAATAGATACCCTTCCAATTATCACTAGAACAAAAACCCAATAATTATAACATATAAAGAACTCAATAATAGATACCCATACAATTATCACTATAACAAAAACCCAATAATTATAACATATAAAGAACTCAATAATAGATACCCATACAATTATCACTGTAAGAAAAACCCAATAATTATAACAGATAAACAGCTCAATAATAGATACCCATACAATTATCACTATAACAAAAACCCAATAATTATACCTGAAATACAAGACACACTACAAAACACACAAGAATACAATCAGTATTACATATGGGACCAGAACGAAACACTCTTCTCAAAAATCAGTCAGAAATACTCTAGAATACAAAAACAACAAAACAACTTGGTTCAAAAAAGAATGCAATACAATAATAACTGATCCCATCTCAAATGAAACTGATCTATAAAAAGCACAAGCACAACTAGATATTATAAATAAATATAAACAAAACGGAGAAAAAATAAGAGCGGGACTCTACCAAGACATATACAATATTGATAAAAAATATATATGAAAGAGAAGAAATAAGCAAAGGGATGGGAAAATATATCACAAAAACTAATTTATCAAAATCAAGAAAATAACCCAAAAGAAAGAAAATACTAGAATACACATATAATTACTATAAAATTCAAATACATCACAACACATACCTAAACCAAAAATTAAAGAATAAACAGAATCGATAACACTACCTAAGATACAAGATGTACAGAAAAACCTATGTAACAAATCTATTACGTCTCAGGAAATTGACAAAGCAATTCAACAGCTAACACCAAACAAATCACCTGGAATAGATGGAATCACAGCCGAATTCCACAAAAAATTTAAAAAACAAATCACACGAATACTCCTAAACCTATTTCACAAAACATTACTAACAAAATAAATGACACCAAACATGAAAACACGCATGATCACACTTATATACAAAGATAAAGGATTACCAACCGATATACGAAATTGGACATCAATATCAATACTTAATATAGATTACAAAATACTAAGTAAAATATTAACCAATGGATTAAAGGAAACAATGACCAGCATTATAAATCCCATCCAAACATGTGGAGGAGAAAGGAGGAATCTCCAAAACAACATATTATTAATAAAAACAATAATAGAACACATGGAACAGAACAAAATAAACGGAGAACTAATACTAATCGATCAGGAAAAGGCCTTCAATCGAATAGAAATTAAATACATATTATCCATCCTAACAAATTTCGGATTTGGAATTTTTTTTCGCAATTGGATAAAAAATCTATACAACAATATACAGTCCCTAATCCAAATCAATGGAGCGAAAACAAAAAAATTCTCCATACAACGCTCATTTGCACAATAAAACAAATCACACCAATACTCCTAAACCTATTTCACAAAACACTAGTAGCAAAATAAATGACACCAAACATGAAAACACGCATGATCACACACTAATATACAAAAATAAAAGATTACCAACCGATATAAAAAGTTGGAGACCAATATCATTACTTAATATAAATTACAAAATACTAAGTAAAATATTAACCAATAGATTAAAGGAAACAATGAGCAGCATTATAAATCCCAACCAAACATGTGGAGGAGAAGGGAGAAATCTCCAGAACAACATTTTATCAATGCAAACAATAATAGAACACATGGAACAGAACAAAATAAACGGAGAACTAATACTAATCGATCAGGAAAAGGCCTTCAGTCGAATAGAAATTAAATACATATTATCCATCCTAAAAAAATTCGGATTCGGATAAACTTTTCGCAATAGGATAAAAACTCTATACAACATACAGTCCCTAATCTAAATCAATGGAGCAAAAACAAAAAAAATCCCCATACAACGCCCAGTCAGACAGGGATGCCCTCTATCCATGTTACTTTACGTACTTGGCATGGAGATAATGAGAAACAAAATCCAATGTGACGAAAAGATATCAGGAATCAAAATCCCAAACATGAAGGAAGAGTGCAAAACTTTCCAACATGCAGATGATTGTACACATTTCAACAATCATACAAATATCTAATAGACCAATATAACAATTTTGGACTAGCATCAGGGTCAAAAATAAACCAGGACAAAACTGAAATATTACTAATAGGAAACTGGAGAGGAAACCATCCCGGCCTCCCTCCCTCACAAGTATTACCCGATGGACAGTTTGTAATCCATGTCAAAGTTTTAGGTTATAATTTTGGCACAAACAACAAAAACATAAATTTTAACCAACTCATGCGAAAAGTAACTAAACATATAGATACATGGGATTCCAGATAACTAATCATACTAGAGAAAGCACATATTGCAAAATCATATCTATAGAACTCAATTTGGCATGAATTCGACAACACTAACTTCGAATACATGTACATAAACAAAACTGAATAAAAATAATTAACTTCATATGGCATGGAAAGATCACTAAAATAGCCAAATATACTCTACAGAAAGAACAGACACAAGGAGGAATAGGCATACCAAACTGACGAATTAAACAAATCAACAACTACTTAGAAAGACTAAGAAATTTAACACCCCACACCACATACTTTTGGCAAGCATTATATCTCTACTGGTTTGGCTTTAAGCTACCAAATCGACCAGAAGTATACCAAAGCAACAGCATTATAAAACTTCTGACACCACCAAAAACAACAAACAGAATACAAAGTAAAACAAACATACAGACATAACATAGAATTTCGGACACCCAAAAATTAAAAAGGATATACTTTACTACTGGATAGACAAAAAGACATGAAAAACAAAATTGAAACACTGTATAGCTTCGTTGATTGGAATATAATATGGACAAACTGGTCCAAAATCAGAAATACAAAACATAAAGCAAAAATATTAGAATGTCTTCATGATGCATGGTGGACACAAGAAAAAGCACTTCAAAAGAAAATAATCAAAACAAAACCACCATGCTTCCTATGTAAACAATATAGAAATCACAAAATACACATAATACTAGAATTCACCAGCATTGATCAACAGAGAAATATAACTAAAAATAAACTTACACAAAAAATATGATAACTATAACTTACTATACACAAATCAAATTAAAGGGAAAAAACTATATGATGAAGTTATTCAATTTGTATTGATGGCAATTGAGATGAGGAGACCAAAAGTATTTCACATTGAAATATAATCTCAGAAAGAAAAAAAACCTAACAAATAAACTTTAAAAACAACATTGTACAAAATTATAGGAATACAACCCACAAGCGTGACCCAACTCATCCAACAAAACAAAAATACGATTCTTATTATCACGACGACATGATAAGGAACACTATTTGGGGGAGCGAGATCCCTTCAGCCACTATGTCCAAATGTATTATTCCAGTTATTATGCAATGCTTTTACCAACAACCTCTGTTGACCTAGAACCATTTACTTAGCAATGAACATGCCCTTACAGGCAGGTAAATATACATGTATGTGCATATATATATATATATATATATATATATATATATATATATATATATATATATATATATATATATATATATATATATATATATGTACTTCCAAATTAATGCCAATTGTATTTAATCTTTGAGTAAATATGGAAACCTTCTAGGATTTCCTTGAAATATATTCAAAATTTCAATTTTCTATCTTCATAACACATACGGGGTAACAAGAATATGCAGCTGGCAGGTGATAAACCTCATGAGGAGTCGATCACATGCAAGCAACATATATCTATCACCACACGTCTTATAGACCTTTCACTTATAACCTATTATACAACTATGCTTTCTCTAAGGAAACTAGTTACCTATTATCTTATACTTTGAACTGTAACACTCTTTACAGTCCCGAAACGAACTACTAACATCTACTTTCATGCCAACTTTGCTGCAACCAATAGCGATCCAGATATACACCCTCCCATCAGAATGCCCAGGAAACGGGCACAATGCCCCACAGAATCATTGATTTCAAACCAAAAAAAAACAAAAAATAAAAAAGAACCAAGGAACATTGCCCTAGGGAAGATCCGAGGTTTATTGGAGTTTATACAAACAAGGCTACCACAGCCTTTACTAACAAGGACATTTAAGTAACTCCCAACAGAAGATTTCAATGTATGTACATACATTTAGACACAATACAAATAAAACAAAAAAAAAGTGGAAATCACAAAATACTTTTATCCCCATACATACAACCTCTCCATTCTACAACCACAAATATAAAAAAGATCAACACTCTAAGAGAACGACATTAGACAATATATCAATTTGACCGCAACCAGATGGCATCTTTGACCCCAAACTAATAACATGTAACAAAACTGCACTCTGCCTCAAACTAAGAAACTGATACAATTCCCTATACACTACGGGAGTTAAACATACATGAAGACAGCACCTCCTTGATCTGCCCTACATGTACCCAAATTCCTCCCTAACATGGAAAGAAAGAAGGATAAAGAAAAACCACAACAACAACAATATCGGATTTCTCGAAAATAACAAAGTAGATAAAAAAATTGGAAAATATGCCACTACATACATAATAACTATGATAACACCACACAATTTAAAACATAACCTATACATACAAACAAGAAGTAATACAAATAAAACGTTAAATAAACACCATTTACTTGAAAAATACAAATAAAGGAAAAATTAAATATAAATAATTATCAAAACAAATTTAATATAATGGACTTAAAACAAATAGATAAAATAAAAAGGCAACTTTATGAAAATGATCTAGATAGAGCCGTCTGAACAATACCACGTATAACACAAACCACAACCAAAAAAACAAAATCACAACACGAGACAATACGACTCTGGCAAAGTCAATAAGACGGGAAGTAACCAAGTAATAAGGAAAGGAAACCCACCCTGGGACAAGTGAACTAAGGAGGGGAGTTCAATCCTTGTTTGAAGCATATAGAAAAAGGAAACCAATTTGTTTTTGTCAGTCGCAGACAAAATCGCTAAATACAAACTATCAGCACGGATTGTAAGTAGGAAGTACACTCTATAAAGCTTCTTTGCGATAAAGTAACTTGAAAAATATGATAAACGAAACAAAGATTAACCCTTGAAAACTTCAGAATTCAAAATAAAATAAAAATAAAAATAAAATAAAAAATAACAAAATATAATAACAAAACACAATAACAAAAATTCATAACACGGGGTGGACAAGGAAACCCTACGCCTAACATTTTATAATTAACATATACAAGGGTGTCGCCTCAAGTACCAAACCACCTAGACGTGCTGTGGAGGGACGAAGGGTGTCAACATCTAATCAAACAATATTTTGTTTGAAATAGTGGCCTAACATTAGTTCTGCGCCAGATGTTTACATTATAAATCCCGTGAAGAAAAAATTTAATAGTTTCCAAGGTTGCCAAGAGTAAGCGTACACATGTACCAACAATAAGGACCATGATTCCAAACAAAACAATAACCCTATGATTCCACTTTTTAAAATGGTATTTACGGATTTGAGTCCGTCTCAAGACTGCTGACCTTGATGTTCGGTGATATCGATATATCAGAGCTAGTTAAGACGTCCAATTGTAATTCGGTATAGGATAAAAAAAATTCGGTGACTATATTTATCAATATACCCGAGCCAGCGAAGACGTCCCTTGTATTTCTGTGTAGGGTAAACCAAAGTGGGTCAGTGAAAATATTGATCTGCCACTGGAGACGTCAATATTGTAAATTTGTATAAAAATTGATCAATGAAACTTCACAGCACGTTAGCGGAATTGTAGCATATTTAGATGTGAATGAAACACAGAAAATAATTCTGCCTGGCATAGGTTTTTAAACAAACTGAATCAGCTTGACTTACGACTCGAATCAAACAATATCTCGAATCAAACAATATTTTGCTTTAAATGGTGGCGTAACGTTAGTTCTCTGCCAGACGCTTTAATTTTTAAACCCAATTTAACATGGTTCCCCTCTCCGCGTTTGCCTCTAAAGTTACACTATCTACTACTGCCGTGAATAGTTCATACTTTATAGTTCTTTCAATGTTGACTAAGAGTTTTCACAAAACAAGAATTCATGGCAACGATGCTAATAGTAAACACTCCATGACGATAATAATTGTTTTAGGTTCAAACACCATTTTTCAGCGTATGATAGGCGGCCAGTGTAATTATCGTAGAAAGAGCCCGATAAAGCCCGTGTTTGCACCAATGATTCACTGCAAGCTACTGCACTGCACAACTTCTCACATGCAACTCAGAGACTAAAACCAACGATGACAGAAGTGAAATGGTAGTATTCGGTACAGGCGAGCGCTTTTGACCACTCACTGCTGCTACTGATAATTTCATATTGCTGCTGTTGATGAAGATAAATGATGATACTTTTTTCATCAAAATAATTATATGACCTTGTTCATTTTTTTCATAAAAATATTTATACTCCGTGGTTCTTGATTCCACTGTGTAGGATAGGTGTTCGTAAAAACACCGAAATTCACTGAAAAGCCGAAATACACATGTATTTACATGTTCTCTCGATATATCGGTTTCCACACACATATTATTTTGTTTTCGTTTGAATAATAATACTAAGCAAAATAAAATAAGATTCATGTGATTTTGATACGAATAAGTAAGTAAGTAAGTATGATGGATTTTAAGTGATTCGTCCATTACGGCTCTTATCACTGTTTTATCTCCCAATGGGGAGTTATTTAATTTATCCTGAGGGTGGGAATGGTGCCGCGCACCCTGCAAGCTACTTTTTTCCTATTTATAGCACAATTATTGTAATGGTGTCACTTGGTCGTACTTGATTCGACAGACCTGATACATGGCGAGTTAATATAAACACAGAGTGAAAGGGAAAAGTATCGAAGTATCAACAGTATTTCCCGACATTATATTACATATTTAATATAACTTTTAATGATATAGATTTTGAAAAGTAAATAACAGTTAATTTAACTTTTGTTTAAAAGGTTTCCAAATATTTGGCATATATATATATATATATTTATACCACATACATTAAAAATAACATGGCCTTTGAAGTGTTGGTATAAAGCAATTTGATATACCAATAGTATTGGTATATCAAATAGTGATCCGCCCATAGCGCAATAATACGAATATATAAACATTCTTTCTACCGTAGGCCTATAGCTCTATGAAGAATTTCTACTCATTCATTAATCATAAATGACATGAAATTAACGACACAAATATTAATAGTCCCAGTTTTCTAAATATTAAAATGGTACACAATTTCATCGGAATCCTGTCTTTTCCCTCTCCCCCTCTCATGCAAAATAAGCACAAATCTGGAGTGAGAGAGAAATATATTGCGCTGGACGAAAACATTAAAGCTGAACTTGTACCAAGTAACCCACAGTACTCTGTTTCCTCGTAAACTTATGCTTACGCTTTCCTTGGGATTTATCTATAGTATTCATAATATCAATGATACATAGTTGCAATCGTCAGACGACACACAAGGCCTACATGTTAAATTTGTCGGTTACGATGCGCACATACTGTATTGTGTTTTAAGCCTTTGTTGTTGTTTCTGAAACTCGTTTTAATCGAGTATTAATAATTAAATATAAAACTGTCCAAATGGTCGCCAGCGGCCCCCCCCCCCCCCTCTCTCTCTCTCTGGAGCAAAAATACACGAAAATACAAGCGTTCTGGATTTTTGCTTGTGTCATACGACGATGTCTCTGGACCTATGAATGATGGCAATGTTAGTCAAGACGTACAGAGAGAGAGAGAGAGAGAGAGAGAGAGAGAGAGAGAGAGACAGAGACAGAGAGAGAGACAGAGAGATGTTTAGTCTGTAGAATCGCTAATAAAATCAAAATGATGACTTGGTTGAACTGTCAATATATTAAAATATTTTAATTACCTCTTGCTGGTTCATAATTCCAATTCGTTTATATTCCACGCGAATTTCCATACGACAGTAGGTCAATGACAGTGCATTCATAGTCTATAATAAGATCACCGTGTTTGCAGTGCACTACTTTCTTCATTAAAAAAACAACAACACAACACCATATTTTATGTTTAAATAATGCGTGTGTCTTATATTGATTTAATAAATGTGAATAAAAAAGAAAATGAAAAAGAAAACAATCAACTTATCAATTTGAATATGTGATTGTGAATAACAAGAAAAATCGTAGAACTAGATTTTGTAGCAGACAGCCACTTGGTTGTGAGGAGGTCATTTACTCGGGCAATATATCAGGAGCACATCGTAACTCCAACTTGCAAATATTTGTATTTGTATGTGATATAAATAAAATATATGTATAGTATGTAGGCTGTATCATTGATATACCACTCGTTGTATAAATTTTTCATTAAAAGGAAACTCGGGCAAGCCTCGTTTCCTTTTAATGAAAAATTTATACATCTCGTGGTATATCATTGATACAGCCTACATACTATACATATATTCTATATATATATATATATATATATATATATATATATATATATATATATATATATATATATATATATATATATATATATATATATACTATTTATGATGATATGACAGTTTGTTGTATGGGTGTTAAGAATGTCTATTTTTGGAAATATGTGAACGTTGATTAATCATACATGTTTGAATAGTAATGAAAAGCAAAATAATTTCAATTTTATGAATTATTTATTTCTTACTTGATTTGACATATATGATAAACGGCTAATTGAAATACATACACAAAGTGAAAGTGAAATGTGACAAAGTACCAAAAGTATATACGATAGTATATATGCAAGAGTGAGATTAATCCTGTGATCGTAAGGAGCCACGATAGATGATGAAAAACAAAGACAACTCAGGTAAGCAATTAATCCAATAGTATTTAGGATTTTTAGCTGTAATTGTCACAGTTCATACATTAATTTTTCGTGTCCTTTATCCAGGTTTCGGTCAATTAGTCCTTGGTTCAACAACAGTTGTCTGACTGTCCGTGAAAATCATGTATTTTGTGTCTATGTCGATGTGGCGTTTGAACAAGTGTGTGTTGTTGCACTATCATTTGTATCCAGTCTGTTTTTCTCAACTCAAATAGTTTATGACTGTCGGCAAGTCGGAATACTCAAGTACATACTAGAGCACTCCTCCGATTTCTGAATTGTCGGGTTACTAATTCAATTGTTAGCTGCACAAATTCCGTCTGCGTTTTAGTCTTCCATTTAACTATATGTTTTAGAACGTGGTTAGTGGACTCACAATTATTATTTTTCTACATGCGGTCTATTTGATAGATTCTTAATGGATTAATGACATTTAATTTCGCATTTGTCTTTAGTTTTTTTTACGAAAGTACTTCCCATGTTTAAAAAAAATCATGGTGTGAGTACCGTTGTCAGAAAGCAAATAGTAGGATTCAGGGGATGCACCAGCAGATGTATCCCATGCACCACAATCATCTGAAAAAGAACTTTTGCCATTATTCTACCTCTTCTCGAGGTTGTTCGCATTATTCACAATGAAATATACATTTTCTTACAAACCACATGGAATGCATTCTACTCTTGAATCTGATTTTAACAAAACTTCCACTAATTTTCCCATGTCAAGAAAATGACACTAGTCTAATCTGCCTTTTGCTGGATGTATGTGTTTGTCATTTCCGTCTTTTATCTCATTGTGTGTCAGTTACTTCGTTGATTATATATGTATGTGTCTCATTACTAACGTGTTTTGCCGTCATGTCAGAATTAACAGAAGAAACATCTATTGAGCCATCTAATGAGTAATCGACATTTACAATGACCATATGCTCGTTGTTTTCATATACCAAACGCACAAAGTGATTGGGTATAAACCCGTTAGTTCTTTCTGGGACATACATTTGAGTCCACATTATGCCTACTGCGGGAGACGCGGATTGGTTCACTGCCCTTCCAACAACATTACGATTAAAAGGTTGTAATTCGGCTTTTAACTGTGGCGGATAATAAGAACGAATGGGTTTGGAGATGCCAGCACGTAGTTCATAAATGTACGCCATTTCAGAGTAGGAACCAGCAACAATAGCGTATTTCACAAGCTTTGAATAGTTACTAACAACGATGCAATTACCACAGCTCAAATCTACATAACTGTTGGACTTGTCATCATAGTAAATAGGATATTATAGTTCGTAGTCGCAGTAGTTCGTGAAGGTTTTCTGAACCAGTCAGTTCTCTAGAAACTGCATCTATATAAAAAGTTACAATCACCACAAACTGACATTGGTACACGTTCCCGTAAAATTGCTGGATTAAACATTTTTAAAATTTCCACATAAACTACATATTTCGCTCCATAGGTAGACATATGCTGTGTTTCTCGAATCAAAATCCCGTAGGTGATGAGTTTACTTTCTATCTTTGCAGCATTGGTCAGGGCATTCTTCTCCCTCAAATGAAAAGCTGTCAGCAGCTTGAAAATATATTTTTACAGAGTCATTTAAATATTTTAATTGAAATTCTTGTTTGCTTTACCTTTTAACTTGTCTTTGCATAGCCACATCAGCTATCAAAATCGTGGCCGTTTCTTTAATGTGATCGACATTGTTATCCTAGTTTGAATAAAAAATGTGATCACGGGAAAGATAATAAAAGATGTGCAGTAAATTAAAAATGAATAAAAGAACGTGTGCAGGACACAGTGAGGAAGGTATATTAATGGATTAGGTATGGCTAGAGGGCAAGATTGGCCAGATAAAGGTTATGTACATTTAGTTTAAATCATTTAGTTTATGAAACGTTGTCAATTGCAATTACAAACGGGTTTTTAGTAGAAAGCATGAGCATATTAGAGTCCTCACTCCCCAAATGTAAGAGCAAATATAAACAAAGAATATTAACTGTAAAATGCGATTTGAATCAATACATTCAATATTTGATTTGTTCTCTCGAAGTTTTGCGCAGGCAATAATAAAACACTGTGATTTATTTTTCTCGACTGAAGTACGCTTGAAAATAAGTAAGTCATTCAATTCAAATGAATATGACATTAATAATATACCGAATGGACAGACTATATATATGGATATATAGATAGATACAGGAAAGGTATGTAACTGTCGCAAACACGTACATTCGATTCAATGAGAAAAACGGCATGAATAAAATATTTATTTGAAGAATAATAACGACAAACAATATGCCACTCATCAAGGTATCTGTTTATTTATCAAAAGAGAGAACATACATTTGTATTGCTACTGTAAGGCTTGTCAAGCATCATATACATCTCAATCGAAACAACACGTCGTGCAAAGAAACGCCAAGTAATCGCGAGACCATGAACTCAAGTCTTTTGCACTCATGGGAATACAATCACTGTGGACCCATTGTCGACTGTTTGTTCATTGCAAAGTGTCATTTTTACATTCACTAGAACAAATAATACATGGATATTGATCCATCATTGTTGCGTATATTTGAGTATGTGATAATATCAGTATTGTATAACGCTTGTCTATCACAACATGTACTTCTCAGTCACGAAATGCATAATCAAAGAATGGCGTGATTTCTGTAAGTGAGCAATGAACCAATAATGATAACATTGAGCAAAAGGGTGCCTTTTCTTTAATGTGCGCGACATTTAGCTTTAACTTGAGTAAACAATGGGTTCAAAGGGATGACAATAAAGTGTGTGCAGTCAATTCGAAAATGAATTAAGCGACTTAAAAGATGAATTAAGCCAACTTTCACTGTCCGTTCCAAATTAAGCGACTTACACAAAAAAGATTGTTTTCTTAACTTGAATAAGAAATGAGATCGAACGGAGAACAATAAATGTATTTTTAGTGCAGTCAATTAAAACATTAATTCAGCGACTGGAAACAATATGACTTAGCCGACTTACACAGTCCGTTCTGGAGATTACATTCTTTCCGGAACGATCAGTCGTTATCAAAACATCACTGTTCCAGAACGGTCAAACTATCCAATCAGGTACGACCAATTGTCGCGTGCTATGACTAGGAAAAAGTAAACAATTCGTATCAAAATCACATAAATCATATTTTAATTGTATTGATATTAATATTAAAACAAAATAGAAAATAATGTTTGTGTGGAAACCGATATATACAGAGAGAACATGTAAATACATATTTATTTCGTGTTTTTTCCCCAGTTTATTTCGGTATTTCTAGTAACCGTGTGGGATAGTAATTACCGAAATCAATCTTGAGAAAAGTAAACAAAAGCATCACCAGTTAGTCCTTAGCTCTGGCTCAGTTTATATCTATACTTATTGTTTGTTTTATATGTTAAATAGCAAAACTTACTATTACCTGCACACACTAAATCATATGGTTGTATATAATTTGTTTTCCGTTCTATTTCTCATATTTTGACATTGATATTGTCTCAGAGTATTGTAGTATGTGGCGTTTGTGTTATACAGTAGGAAATGCGCTACCGTAGATCTAGTGACGCATGTCGCGCGCTGCCTTGTAACATCATCAGCATTGTGCTCTAGCACTGCAAGAAAAGAATCCCTTACCTTTCCTTCAAACGTTTTTGCAACAAATCTTCACATTTTCCGCTTAAATCACTCTAAAGTACAGACTGTAGCAAACGGAACCTAAACTTAGTGTAATAAATGTTCCAAAAGGCACAGATTTACCCATGTTTTAAGTTTGCGCCAGCGTTCTTAGCAATGTCAGTATCATAACACAAATAAGAAAGCCCACTGTGAGGAATATTCAGCAGACGATAAAATAAAGAAGGAATGAATGGAGGCGTTTGACAACAGGGATTTTCATTGAAATGCAGGGAGTACACTATAGGAATACGAAGAAATGTTGCATATGACAATACAATATTACATCAATGATTTATTATTATTATTATTATTATTATTATTATTATTATTATTATTATTATTATTAGTATTATTATTATTATTGCAATTAGTTTATATCCAGCCATCCGCTTGTGTGGCCAGCGTTATATAATATTGTTAAACACGTTTTCTAAGAACGAAAGAAAATATAATTTATCAGGACTAAATTCATTATATTTTCGAAAGAAAACATTCACGAGTTCCTGGATATTACCTATTACCTTATTTATTTATTACAATATGATATTGGAATAAAATTATTTTTAATATTATTGAAATGATTGTCAATAATGCTTAGTTTTAACGATGTTGGGTTCGTTATTAGATGTTACACATGAACTCACGCACGTATCACGTTAAAGTTTTTGAAAATTTGAGGGACAATGGCAGTTTCCACACATAACTTGTTAACGCACTCTTGTTGGTATCTTCAGTTTACTTAAAAACCGTACAGAACTACAATAGCGTGCTTACGGGTTAATTATGATGTCTGCTATAAAACCTTTTGTAATAATAATATCAAGAAGATGATAACGTTGACGACTTTTGTAATTGTTAGATAGTTATTATAATAGACTAAATTTATATGCAATAATTATATGCAAATCCATTAATATAGGTATAAATGTCAGTAATTGTTTTGAAAATATATGTTATATTAATGTCTGTATCAAATTCCACATATGACCGTCACCCCTGGTACAGCGGTGTTGTCAAAAATATAATGAAATCCATTGTAATGATAAGACGACGTATGTAAGTTATTTATTACGAGGGAATTAAGTAGTTGTCACCCAGAATTAAGAACTACCACACTATTTCTTATCGTTAAATTTGTACCGTATTATTTTTGTTAACAAGCAGAAATGTCCAACTGAAGATAAAGTTGAAATCTTTACTGAAATACTGTACAAACAAGAATAATATGCTTACTGGTAAATAAAAAATACATTTAACATGGCCTGTGTGATTTACTAAAATAATAATAATAATAAAGACGACGATAACGATAACATCTCTACTACGATTGTAACTGTGAGATGTTTTAAGTGGACTTTACTTAAGGTTAGATATATAATTCAATGAATAATGAAACGCTTTTTTTTACGACGATTGTAACTGTCAGATGTTTTCAGTTAACTTTACTCAAGGTCAGATATATAATTAAATGAATAATAAAACGTTTTCTTCGACCATAATAACTATCCGATGTTTAGGTGGACTTTACTTATGGTCAGATATATAATTAAATGATTAATAAAGCGTTTTTGTAAGGTTTATATTTTCGTGTTAAAAGAAATGATAATAGATTTATATGTCTATGTAAATGTGTATCCTTTATTTAAGCGTTTTTTGTGTGTCTGTAAATATGATAATAATCAAAGATGTCGATGAAAACTTGTCTATTGTCAGAAATTAAATTTATCGTAACGATAAGACGACGTATATAAGTTATTTATTATGTTAATATAGGTCTCCATATTGTTATTTTGTGTAGATGTATATTAATGTGTATATCACTTTATTTCGACAGCCAACAAGTTTCCCGTGTATTTCGGTATCGTTGTTTTTAGTAACAAGATATTCGTCGTAGACAGAAATGTCAGGACAGTCGGGATTTACGGACTCCAAGATGGACGATTACTGTACGAGTCAGATAGACTGGAGTCATGGCCAAAATCCATCTGTCTTATCAACGACTCGGAAATCGCAGTGATTCTAATAAACGGTCTGATAAAAATTATGTCCACATACAACACACCTGTTATACGATGGACTAGGGATTTACCTGTACGGCGAAGACTGGATGAATATCATGGAGTTGTGTCATTCAATGGGGATCATGTTGTTTGTGGTGTCAAGGAAAAAAAGGCCTGTTGGTGTATTGTGTCCAGTAATGATGGACATGTTGTTGGCACCATTCACCAGATTTGTAAAGTGAAGTCCATCTTCCCGTCAAGTTTCATTACGGCAAAACATAACATTATTTACATTTCGTGTGATGCTGACTCCCTTGATACTGGTGTATATGTCTATGATGTCCAGAACCCAAGTAAATATAAATATAGCTACAAACATAAAGATTTGAAGCAACCCAGAGGCATCGCTATAGATCAACAGGGAAGTCTGTTTGTGTGTAACTATAAACCTTATCCCTGTATTCACCACCTTACGTCTGAATGTCAACTAGTGTCCATTGTTACACAGGGAATACCATATCGTCCAAGGGCCATATTCTGTGATGGAGGACTTCTGTATGTAACAAGCTATTACAGTAATCAAATCACTATATACAGGAAACAGTACCCAGGTAATCCATATTTCTTTTTTATCCCCATAATTTATTTCATTTGATTTACAATAGTTACTATTTTATTGACATAATTTAATTTATTTTAGTGACATTAATTATTACTTGACATCACAAATAAAATTACAAACTTGATTTACTGAATATTTTAAACATTTTAATATAAATTTAGAAAAAAAAGATGTCAGTTTCGTTATGTAGTCTCGCCTTTATTAATTTTAAATTGAAATAAAATTATATTTGTTGTTATTAAATTTAATATTAAGATTGCTTTATCTATGTATTTCCATTTCCTTACTGTTAAGTGAAGTACGTTATATTTATCAACCAAAATTTACAGACAAAAATAAAAAATAGTTATGGACGACTACGACCGGGTTGAGAAGCCATTACCAGTCTAGGGCAGTACACAAACTATTTCCTACCAGGTGTCGCTTTTCATCGTGGCGCGTGACTCTCAATCCGGATTAGATCGGTTGGCGTCTGGAAAAGTTTACTGGTTGTGTATCACGCATTTATTGTCACAGGTCTATTTTGCAAGAAATATTAATATTTGACAATAGAAATAAACCGAACATTCTCTATTTAAAGGTTCGTGTATAATAGTTTAAGAAAAGGACACAAATAAATTAAAAGGGGAACAACATGCATGCAAACATACGAACAAAATTTTTTTAGCGGCTGCGAGATTTTATTCTGACTTTGATTATTTATTTCAACTAGTGGATATAGACTAGTAATTTTATTTACTTTTATAAACTACAACAATATAATCCGTGCTATGAGAGTCAGAATGTCTCTCAATAGCGCACATATTTAGTCCGTGAAATATACTCGTACAATCTTTAGAAATAATTGTATTAGAACGTAACATTTATTAAACGTCATTTAGAACTGATTCAAAAATTTGCTGTACCGGCCTATCCCATAATGCACCCATTTTACTTTGATAGTAAATCTATTTTAATGTGTATCAAAATAATAGTAATCTTTTTTGGATCTCTAATTTGAAAAGGGAAAATTTCTGCAAATACAGAATGTGTTAAGTAATGATTTGCTGGCTTAACAAAAATTGGTATTTATTTCTGATGGTGGCAAAGATGAGTGTACACTAGAGTTGTAATGCAAATAAGATTATCTCATTGTAAAATAAAAAAGATTACTCAGTGCATTATGTTATTTTTGTCCTTTGTCCCTCTAAAATGCGTCTACATGGTTACCATTTGCTGATTGTTTTAAAATTAGTGTACATATATCTTGCATGCACAACATTGGTTTTCTTTTTACTGTATTTGAATTTAATACCATAGCTATACCATTGGAGAGGTGTGTATTAAATATATACCACTCAGTGAGAAGGTTAATTCATTTTTATAGCCCCACTTTCTTTCATCTTAGTATATTGCTAGATTTTTCTCAGGATTGATTTATTTAAAATATTCCAAAAATAGGTGGTGTATCAAGAGCATGTATCGCTGTGGCCGTTAGTTGTCTATTGTGGTGTTGTGATATCAAGGGGATGTTTCATTGTGGTCATTAGTTGGCTATTGTGATGGTATAATATCAATGGGATGTTTCACCGTAGTATGTTGAGACTGTGTTTCACTATCAGCGTTTATCTTTACCCTCGTTTGCACTTCAGAGACTCCCAAATGTTTTATTTGACCCCCAGTTTTGATACCAAAGTTTGAATTTACTCAGTCTGACCCCTAGTTTTGACACCAAGGTTTTTCTTCACTCTTTCTTGAAGCCTTAAAGGATAAACTGACTGTCGTCAAAAGTTTGACAGTGTGGAAGTGTATCAGGAGTATGTTTCAATGGTTATTAGCTGGCCACTGTGATGGTATTACACGATCATGTTTCATTGGTCATTAGTTGGATGTTGTGGTGGAATGTGTAAATCATGCTTCATTGGTCATTGGTAGGTATCAGGAGCATGTTTAAGTGTGGTCATTAGTTGGCTATTGGTGGTGGTATATATGGAGCATGTTTCACAGTGGTTCTTATTTGGTCATTTTTGTGGTATGTCAGGAGTGTGGTTCACAGGTCACTAATTCACCACTGTTGTAACCCTTGTTATATATTGTTCAGTAAAACATAAGACCTTTTCCCCTCTTTTAATATAGGAATTATTTAGTGCAGAAATATGGATAGGGCTTTTAAATATAATATTTCATTTTCATATATTTGATTTAATTAATAGGGTGTAAAATTTATCATTAAAATTAGTTTGAATCCTGCATTGAATGCCATCATTCTGTTTCAAATCCAGTCATTCCATCAGAGGTCCTAAATATGGATCCAAGATCCATTGAGATGTACAGAAACGCTCTTAGAAATGGAAAAGAGAAGGTTTTCAATATCAGAATAATGGTCGTTGGTCCATATGATGTTGGGAAATCAACTTTGACAAAGCGCCTGTTGGGAAAAGAAGTGAATATACATGACAGACAGAGTACAGAGGGGATAGATATTCAGACAGAATGCTGCAAAGTTTCCTTGGCAACTGGAGAATGGATAACACAAGAGCAAAGTATGTCACGAATCCCAATCTCCATGTCTATTTCCCTCTCTCGTTGATATATACTTAAACCATTGTGGTAATGATGCTTATTTGCTATATTTAGTGAAAGAAAGTTCAAAGATTGTTACACTTAAATTTAGACTGATCTGAGAATATCCAAATTTACTATATAGTTTGTTTATTGCCAAAGAAGCAAATAACAATCAATTTCTTTGGCAAACAGAAATATCTCATTTCAATCACATTTTTGAAATTAGTTTTTGAATGGATATTAAATAGCATGAAAAAATATTCTTCAGATTTATATGTAAAATGGCGTATTATAGCCTTTACATTTGTTGAAAAAACAATGTATTGCCTAGAGGTACAAGAACGAATAAAGATCCCACTCCAACCCATCCTCGAGTAAATCATTTACCTCTAAGCCACCAAAGTTACCAGAACATGCACCATCTGAATTTATACAGCATACATAATAGTGACACACCAAAGATGAAGGTTGGAGAATTTTTACTTTAAGTTCTAATGTCTTTGTTAAACCAAACAGGTTCAACTTTTCATCCACTAAATTAGATTTTAAATAAATGAGATATCTAACAAACTTGTACTTTCTCTAATTTATATTGGGATTACTGTTACAAATTAGTGTCCATGAATATGGAAAATGTTTTAGAGAGTTCTTTGATTTTGGAATATAAAGATAGCAGAAATTAAATTGGGTCTGTTTCGTTTTTAGCATGAGGCCATATTGTTGGATAATTGTTTAGCCTGTCTCAAATATGTGTGTATGCAGGGATAGACAGTGGCAAACTCCAAGTTCTTTTTGACAATGGGAGCACTAATGTGACCTTTCATATTCAATTTATTGGTGTTTTCGTAGATTGGTCTAACTTGGTCTATTCATATGAAACATGTTACAGAAAATGTGAATTCATATCTTTGGCCATTTAGAAAGATCAAAACCTATAATTCAGTGTAGGTCATATTTTATAAAAGTTGTATTTATGCATATCTGGACTATTTTAATGTAATTTGGGGTAATGTCTCTAATTCAAACATTACAAAACTTTTAAGACTCCAAAAGTGGGCACACCTTTGAATTCTAGATCAACTTATAGACAATATCCAGGATGCAATGAATACTAAATTTTACCAAGAATATTTCTTAGAAAGTCCAATTGTATGTTCAGTGTATCCAGAACAATCAATCTTGTCTACCTAAATAAGAGGTGTGGATGGTATTCAGATTTAAGGTTTGTGAGAAGTAAAAATGACGTAATACCAACCCAAAATAGGGAATTATTTAAATCGTTTTCATTATACTGGTTTACTGGTATTAAACAACATTTCCACAGACATAAGTAAATATTCAGCATAGGTTGTGAGGTAATCCAAATGCACCTCAGCACTGTCAGGGTTAAGGTTGTGCAAATGATGTCAATAAAACCATAATTACCACAAGCCCTTGTAACATTTACATTGCCTAATTCCTGTAGAAAAGATAACATTCATAAAATGTGGTGGATGATCTAAGACCAACATTGTATATTGGTAATGTAAACTTTGAATGGAAATATTAGTAAGTATTTTTATATATACTGTTATAAAAGATTGCCATTTTCATGTTATCTTGCCAATCATATTCACTTGTCCATTACTGAAATCTTGTAGCTTTCTTAAAGTATGTAAAGGCATCTTTTATAATGAATATTAGTGAGCTTAGGAAATCCCTCGGGGCCATGTGGTCCAAAGCTCTCACATTTACGGATAACTGCCACCTCGGATAATAGGGGTGTATTAGACAGCTTGCGAGTAGCTTCCAATGGCTTGGTGGTTCTTTGCAGGGTTTTCCCAGCTTCTTCCTCCACCATTTATTCTGGCCAAAATATATAGCCAGTCATGTGCTAACATGTGTCAAACTCACAACATCATTGAACGTAGTGAATCTTGGATATGATTTACAACAAATTCATTATGGAACCAATTTTGCACCATAAAACAAGCTAATATTTTGCAAGTGACATGTTTTTGGCTTTTTGCTTTCTGTATGCACCCTTTGATTTTTAATCATCCTCTGCTGCATGTTAACCTGCTTTGTAACATAGCTAGATGGTGAGTGGTATCTGTACTTAACCATATAAGCCATTTGCCAGGAAACCTTAATACAGAAGGACCTAGGGTTTTGGGTTAGAGGAAGACAGATGAAGTTAAATACTTTAATGTAACCACATTCAGATAGGAACTACATTAAAAAGGTAAAAAGAGAACGTTTTGTATGTCAACCAAACCGTTTCTTTAATACAAAAACGTTTAACTATCTATGCACATTTTAACAGGGATGACATAAAAAATAGTGGTCAATCAAAATTACTAATGTAACAGTTGGACAGTATTTTCTTTTTTTTTCTTCCTCAAACAAATAAAATATATTTCTTCTTACCTAGATGTAGTTGAGTTAGAGCTGCATACTGTTGAACAATCAGATCGTTATATGTTGTGTGCACTCCTACAATGGGAGCCGAATATTTTTAGATGCATGATGGTTTCAAACATAGTTGAGTGATGGTGGTATATTTATAAAAATATAGTATGTCTAATACACATGTATTGTGCATTTAATTGATATTAATCCCCCCCCCAAACAAAAGGGTCCATTCAGACCCCAAGAGGATTTGATGGTAGAAATCAAATCTGTAAAATCCTGGTCTCGAGGCCATTGACTTAATTTCTTAGTCACTATATATAGTACCAATGAGTGGAGAGCTTAAACCTTAATAATTTTTTTTCAGATTATGACCTCAGGGATATGGTCCAAGGCTGGTAGAGTCAAGTCCAGTAATTATGCTACTGAAAAAAATTAATTATTTTTATAATGCCAAGTATTATGAATCAATGCTCTTACAATAAGGATCAGCAAAGAGGGAAAGACACCAAGCTTTGTAAAATTTAACAAATATATTTATTTCCGTAGGACACATAGTAAAAATGAGAAGAAAAAACATTTGATATTGTCAATTAAATCCTAAAATAATACAAGAATTACTGCCACTAGACCTAGTAATTTAAAATCCTGAATAAAATTCAGTAGAAGTCCTGAAAATCCACAAACTGAAAAAAAAAGAAATTGATGCAAGTCTATTGTTGCCTCACATAAATATTATTCCAGGCTTGAATATACATTGTACTGTAAATTCCAGTTAATGCGCCTATCCAGGAATTTTATCAGAGCACTCTTTTTGTATTTCAAGACAAAATAATCACTTGAAATCAATAATTTGAAGGAATAGTTTTCCACCTAAAACACCTGGTCACAACATAGGAAGGAAATTAAAAGTGCTCATGTTAAAGCACAAATGACCATGTCCTTACAGTTACATAATATATATATATATATATATATATATATATATATATATATATATATATATATATATATATATATATATATATATTGTTTTCTACTTGACCTCAGGTCACAATTAGCATTTCTTATGGAATATACCCTTCTAATGACCCTGATGTTTACAAAGCCATAATCAGGGTTATGTATAATTAATTCACTTAGGAAACTCCAAAACTTTAACCCAATAAAACATATTTACTTCAATTAATAATGATCATGATATCAAGCTATTACATAAAATATAATGTAGTTTTGTGGTAGCTGTTTACATAAAATGAAATATAGAAAAGTCAGTGAGTTGAAGCAGACATTGTGGACAAGGTCAAATCCAGCATGCAATGCTTCTTTCTAATAGCATGTAATGAAATAAAAATTAAGCATGTTTTAAAACTAACAATCAAATAATTGCATAACACAAGTATGAGTGTTCACTTTAAAGGTTGTGTTGGAACAGTTTCAAACTTGTGAATCAGGTCCAATATGCCAAGGATAGAGAGGACATTTCCAGGGGACAATGCTGGTAGCATTGATTTGTTCCATTTATGCAGATAAAGCAATTATGTGTATGTATGTATGTGTGTGTGTGTTTGGTACCACCAGATGAAATATATCTGGTATCAGCATTGGGAAAGGTCATTTTATTATATACCAAACTAGTTCCCAAATCAAAACTTGGAAGATTAAATTGAATTTTACTCTTTCGCATGACAAGCTCACTCAAACCTCTTTTTCATCAATTACCTCACTTTCATAGGCTGAATATATTAAAAGTGTACAAAAGCTAAGAAAGTGATCGGAACTAGAATGCATTGTTATCATTTTTAAAACAATTTCACCTTATCTGAGCACAGCGCAAGTCAAATTCAATTATGCATCTTCTTCAATGTAAGGCAGGTTCAACTTTATTTTATCTGTTCTGGCTCACAAAGTACTCTATTTTTGGGGTTTGGACTGAGACAAGGAAATCTCTTTTTGCCTCTACCGCACAGTTTCCGAATGTCATGGATTATGGAAATTCGATAGGTGGCAACCTGATTATTCTTGGAGATTTCAACTTTCACTTTGACTGTCATGGAAACTCGCACACATCAAAACTCTAGAATTTATTCATATTTTCAACCTTAATACAGTTGCTTAACCATCCCACCCATAAACATGATTACATTTGAGACAGATTATTCATATACATGATGATAATATTATCCGATACACCCTTGTAAATCACTAAATTGCATCAGATCACATCTGCATTATATGCCATCTGAACATGTCAGTCCATTACCCAACATATGTATTTGCTACTAAGAGAAACCTCTGTATGATAAATCGAACCAAACTCATGCATGACAAACAAGCAAACCTAACAACGTTCTTACCTCCTACACTAGCAGCTAAACAACTCAATAACTGCCTGCGTTCTTAGGGACCAGCATCAACCTGCTAAAAGAGACCGCAAGAAAGCCGAGAGGCTTTGGCTTTCCACCAGACTCATTATTCATAAACAAGACTATGAATCCAGTAAGAAGAACATCACAAGCATAGTCCATGTAGCAAAATAATCCCACAAAGTAATAAGCTCACGAAGGGTTCCAGTTGCAAAGAGCTCTTCGAGATATCTAACAAACTAATGTAAAGGAACAAATATACACCACTTCCAACTACCTTCTTCTCTCTAGTAGACCTTCCAGGCCTATTTGCCTATTTCTTCTGTGACAAAGTAGACACCATTAGAGATAGGTTCGACAACACAATTTCAATTGACTCATGGTCACCATACAGTTACGATACAGAATTTTAGCGACAACCGTTAGGAGAATTTGAACCTGTCTCTATGGATTTAGCATAGGCACTCGTGATGAAGAGTGCACCAAAGTCATCTGAACGTGGTCCAATTCCAACATCGCTGCTACTTGAGTGCTTAGACCCAATATTGCCTTCACTAATTGACAATCTTAATATATCTCTCTCATCTGAGGAGTTTTCACCATTTGCAACTCTGCCATTGTAAAGCCTCTGCTGAAGAAAGCAAAACTTGACCATAATGATTTAAAGAACTACCGTCCATTTTCTAATCTCGCATTCATATAAAAAGCTTAGAAATAGTTATTCTAAGCCGACTTGTATCTCATTTGAATTAAAACAGTCTTTTTAGCAATGTACTGTCTGCATCTCACCCTTGCCACAGTACTGAAACTACTCTTCTGAAAGTATTTAATGACATTCTCTCTGCTTTAGATAGTGGAACGATTACATTCCTGACCCTTGATTTATCTGCAGCTTTTGATACAATAGACCATGGTATATTACTTCACCATCTCCAGCATGTATTTGGCATTTATAATACAGCCTTACTTTGGTTCAAGTCCTACTTAGTCAACAGGACACAAATTGTGATTGTTAATGGAATACACTTCAGCCCAGTTGTTCTATGTTGTGGTGTTCGACAGGGGTCTGTTCTTGGACCTGATTTCCTCATTTCGTACACTCGGCCGCTATCAAGTATCATAGATCATCACCCAGGGTCTCACCAACTGAATGGTGATGACACCCAAATATACAAGTCTAGCCACCCAACTGAAGATGATGCTACCATCCAAGGAGTGGATACCGGTAGGTACATTTCTGATGCGAAATCACGGATGACATGTAACAAGCTGCAGATGAATGATGCTATAAACGAGGCCATTCTAATCACAACACAAAGATTTTCTTATTCACATTCGTTACCTCAAACAATAAATATCAACAACACCAACGTTAAATTCACACAGTCTGTACAAAACCTAGGTGTTACTCGAAAAAGTACTCTCACATTGCATCAACATGTCATGAACATATGCAAGGCTGGATATCATTAGCTGAGATGCATCAGCTCCATTCTCAAATATCTTTCAGTTGATGCCACTAAAACAATTGTGTGTTCATTAATACTTTCAAGATTAGACTATTGTAACTCCATTCAGTCTGGTTTGACTCAATATATACTGAAAAGGCTGCTTGGATCATCTTTAAAGTACCATGATCAGGGCACACCTCCCCGCTATGGTCTGTACCCTACACTGGTTTTCCATTCAATCCATAATCAAACACAAATGTGTTCTCTTTGCTACATTTCACTTAAGGACTAAACCTATCTGGCCTCATCCATGTGATCACACAAGCTAGATACTTACGCTCCTCTTCTAACAATCATATACAGAGCATTCCCATAATGAAAACTAAGTTATATGGACATTCTTTTGCATACCAGGGCCCAGCAACGTGGAATGAATTGCCATTGAATTTAGACATAAAGGCACAGTAATCCCTTTAAAGAGTGCTCTTAAAACTCACCCTTTTCGACTGCAAGAACAAACCTAATAATGTTTCCTGCAATAAATAATATCATCACTTTTTATGTTTTCCAATTTGATGGTGTTTATTTTTGTTTTTTGAAGTGATATCGTTTCAAATGTTGTAAAGTGTTTAGAGCTTTTAAAGATTACGCGCTATACAAAGTCTTCATTATTATTATTAAATCTTAGTCAAGGGGTTAACATTAGTTGTCTCCCCATTAGGTTTATCCAAGTGGGAAGACATATATTGCATGCCCCGTGATTGCGACTTACTTGTACAGGTCCAAAACCCTAACATAGATTTTTTTTGTCACCCAGTTATTTCCTTTAAAATCTAAAAGAACTTCTCACTAGTACAATATAGTTCACGTGCAAATATTTACATGTGGTGCATTAATACAAATATGTTAATGAGAACTGTGGCATGACCATGTCATCCGAAGTACATAGTTATATGTGTGAACCAAAAAATAAAACAAAATGTTTCATAGTACTGAGGTATTATCACTTTTAATGTGTGGATGTTATATGAAATCACCAGTAAATAGTTCATACTTATACAAGTAAATATTTCATTTTCATCAGTTTCAATGAAAAAAATTATATTGTAAAGAATGAAACGATACTGGACCCATACCTCTATTTTCAAATATAACCTACACGTATTGTTATAAAAAAAAGTTAAATGTAGCTTGAGTGTCCATGCTGGGGTTATTCACTGGTAATTAGAGATCCGTGTCACTATTGTATATAACTATCATTCTCTTCGGAGATGGTGAAATTGTTTGTGACATATTTGTCTTGTATTTAATATTGATTGTAAAACTACCACCCTGTATGAAAGGCTCTCCAAATACAGACCCTAGCTGATAACCATGTGATGAAGTTTCAAGTTCACAATTTCTTGAAAAATTGATATTTTCTGTCTTGGAAATATGGCAAGTGTTACCATTAGCAGTTGAAATATTTGCTACTTTGACATTTCTATGTGGAATAATGTGTGGATGGATAAATGATTCCCTCTGGCTGTTAAATACATTATTTATCATTGCATGCACATGTTTGATTCAACTGGGACACAATGAAGATGTTTAACAAAATTAGAAGAAAGGATGCTTGGCATAACACATTTCTGGTTGTTACCAAGTTTTCTGTAGTTGTTGAGTGAGTTTTAATTTTTGTGATGTTTATAGGCTGAGTCTCTGGAACATTACTTTTTATTCGTTTCTGACATATTTTGTCATGTCAGAATTAGCAATGCGTTTAAAAGCTAAATCGAGCACGTTTGCTTTCATAGCCATTTTTTTTCATTACCGAGTTACGCTTTTGGGCAAAAACTGGTGCACGTAAAAGCCAGTGCTCATTTGGCCCAGGTGCATGCATGTGAGTTATACGGGCAAGGTAAAATGGGTAGTCTGCTTTTAAAAAAATTGCTTGGGCATTTGTTTACAAAACATTTGTAGATAGCTACCAGTTCTCCCCTATATTTATCAACGTCTGTTTCTCGTTAAACTCTAAATAGTCTTGTGTAAGTTTGCAATCTTGTTGTAATGATACGAATCCCCACTATATGTTTCTGTGTTCTTCACCCCCAGTCAGTACTCCGAAGTGCAAATTATTATTAAACCATATAGTCATCAGTAAACTTGACGGTGTGATGGGGCCCAAAAGCGAGTATTAATACAGTTATGTCAACAGCAGTTGCGGCAGCAGCAGTTTTGGGTTTGTTTCCTTTTTATTTCATCGTCAGATCCTTCTGTTTACTTTTTAGGGCCTCTCTTGCTTGATAATATTCAGGAACATCAACCAAGCTGTAGTTGTATTCAATATGATACGTCTCAGAGATGGTTCAAAACTTCCTATCATACTTATAATACATAATTATACGTTGCCCTATACCTAGGGTAACACCTCTCTCTCTCTCTCCCTCTCTCTCTTCTCTCTCTCTCTCTCTCTCTCTCTCTCTCTCTCTCTCTCTCTCTCTCTCTCTCTCTGTCTCTCTCTGCTTTTATCATTTGTCAGCCATGTTGGGGAGCGTGCATTAAAAGAATTAATTAGATATTCTGTAGATAACAGGGGTGATAAAAGATGCATGCACAAATGTTTTTAAAAAAGATTATAAAATGCCTGGAATACAAACTAGCCACGACCCGTAAGTGTACCATAGCGAGGTCACGTCAAAAAGGTCACACATACCACTGAATCAAGCCATAGTGATGCAAGGAAAATCATCTTTTGCGGGTTTTAAACCAAATACAGTATGAAAATTATACAACATATCCAGCTACATAGATTGTAATTTTACAAGAACTCCATGCTGAATATTAAACTCTGGTCATGGACCCAGCTTGTAATTTTACAAGAAATACATATTGTACTTAAATCTGATGCATTAGATGCAGATTGAAATTTTACGAGCACTCCATGCTGAATATTAAACTCTGGTCATGGACTCAGATTGCAATTTTACAAATACTCTATGCTGAATATTAAACTCTGGTCATGGACCCAGATCATGAATTTTACAAGTACTCCATGCTGAATATTAAACTCTGCCATGTATCAAAAATTCTAATTTTATAAGCACTCCAAGCTGACTATTAAACTTGTGCCATTTATCCAAATGATAATTTTATAAGCACTGCATGCAGAACAGGAACATAATGCCATGTACATAGATTGGAATAATATGCACTTCACGCTGAACTTTAAACTTGTGCTGTTCACCCAGATTATAATTTCAAAAGCAGCACATGGAGTTAGTATGTCAGAATGTGATTTTAGTTGCTATGGTTACTGCTATAAATAGAATGCTGATTACTTGATAACTTAAGCTCTAGCAATTTCTTACTTATTAAATTGTATAATCAAAGACAGTCCTCTGTATTCTCACACCAATTAGTATGACCTGGTTCAAACATTGATCCTGAAGTCATATCATAAACTACTTCACATATATGCAGTTTCATCCTGCTAGTAACACATGCAGTTAAGTTAGATATAGGACATGAAAATTGAAATACCAGTTTTTGCAGTAAATCAAGTATTTTTTAATGGAGATGCATCCAAGAATGATAAAAATTAAGTCTAAACTGTCTCCGTCATGCAGATTGGCGTGATTTCAGGACATGAAATGAGTGGATGGTAGGATATTCTAAAAATGCATTTTTGTCAATTTTCAGAAAAAAGTGGTCCCATCTAATTTCATGAAAATTTTCAAAGTCTGCAATTCTTGATAGTGCCTGAAAACATATTTATAGCTATATTTTTAATTAGGACAAACAATGAAAGCCATATCAAGTCACATGTATCGTCCGCCTGCTGAGGAATATGTGTACCCTTTTCCCGACCCAATATTTCTTTCATAAAATGTAACACAATTGTTGGACCTTCATTACAACTGTTTCATGTTTGTATAAATTATTTCAAAAGAATATTGCCAGGCATAATAAATACTAAACTTCAGAAATGAAAAATATTTGTAAAGAGGCCATAATAAAGGGGAGATAACTCAATGAGCCTTTTCTTATGACCAACATTTGGACTCACATCACAATTATTATTTCTGTCTCAGTGCCCATTTTAGAACAATTTTTTTCTTTCATTTTGGTTGTGATATCAGAGTTTTATTTATGCATTTTGGTAGGGATTTTTAAGGTAATTCTTTATTCTCGAGAATATGAGCTCAGAGAGTGGTTGTCTGAGTGTATTTCAGCGGCAGTGTACATTGAGTAATGAGGCCATGGTGATGATCTGGCAGTGAAATCTATGTTCTGTTTACTTGCTGCTCTATTTACATTGCTGCCAGCAGCAGAGAGGGTGAATCGGACTTCTCTAATTTGGTCAGATTTTAAGCAAAAGATTTTAAGCCTCCTTTTGCCAAATGGAGCCTTAACGATTTTAGACCTCTATTTATCAAATTAGGGGTTTCTCAAAACCAAACAAAATGTAAGAAGAGGATAAATCGGACAAACCATTACAGGCGACGTTTTTCTGGTAATCCAAAGCTTTCTTATAAATGCTTAATATAAGCGTCCACGCGGGTAAATAGAATCGACGCCATAGTCGTTGTCACCACCCCGTTGATGCTAACGGGTTAACCGAATTAGCAATTGAAAATCTTCGATTTTTATTTACATAAATGACAAACGTTGGAGAAGCACAAATAACCAGATTAACTACAGAACGGTTGGCTGCGATTAAGAAATTTCTCCCGGTGAGAGATTCTTTTAGAGATAATTTGCAAGCTCGACAACAAGCAAAATTAGATTTTACTGCCGATACTGAACAATTATTTAAGCCTATAACTGCGGCAACTGGAGAGGTTATTACAGCGATAAAGGAATCTAAAAAAGCACCTGAGGTAAAACCAGAGGAAAAACCTCCAAAGAAAATTGATAATAGAAATCAAGAGTTACGGGATAGATTTACCGAAGATATTTTAGCATTTATCGATAAAAGTGATTCAGAAGATTTGGTAAATTTTACAGCTGCTGGTTTTGTTGATAGATATAATTATTTAAAACAAGGACAAAAGAAAATTTGTATCAATGGTTTTGACAAATGGATTGATGTGATTTATAAAGTTAAAACAGGGTTAAACCAAATTAGCAAAGTCGATAAACGGTATAGTTCATTTGATGCTGCTGTTAGATTAAAATATTTTGAAAACGAACAAACAAGAGAAGCTCGACAAAAACTTATACCACCAACTCCCACAAAACGAGAACGAAAAAAAGAACAACAACGATTAAGACAAGCACAAAAACGTATACAAGCAAGTCCACGAAGACAAGAAGACCCTGTTATGGAAGATGCTCAACGAGAAGAACCTGAAGAGGTTGTATTTAAAAAATTAGGTCTGGGATATCACGGTGGTAATATACCCTGTTCAAGTAGTATTCTCGATGATATATCACGGTTAGAAGTTCTCATTGGAGGAAAACGAGCTGGAAATAATTCCCCGGAGATAATTAACGAAGCTGCTGAAATCTGTCAACGGTTATTTCAAGGTCATGTAAGGGATATTGGAATATATCGTAGTTTCATCGATGAACTTACCGATGACTATTACAGCGATTGATATATAGCATTTATATAAAATGATAGTACATCGTAGTATGAATAGACCAAGACCTGTTTATGTTGTAAACTCAAGATTACTGGTTTACAAACTAACGTATGGAAATGGATTCGGTGATATTGTCACTGGATTATTTACTAGAAATGCTCCAAAGATTTTACCGGTTGGTAAAGCGTCAAAAGCTATTGGTGTTTTCGGTGACAAAGCTGGTAGCGCGGCTGGAAATAAAGCATTTGATATGTTGGATGATGCAAAAGAAAAACGTATATCGTTGGCGAGAGGTGCTCCCTCCAGAGGTAGAAAATCAAAGAATTTTCAATTACAGTCTACGGAACAAATGCCACCTAAAATAGGCAGCGCAATTAATAAGATGGCAAAAGCAAGGTTGAGATTAATTGCTGGCTCTGGTTTGAAGCGGTTAGACATTTAGATCAATTACGTTAATATAAAATGTTTAAACACGAAATCGATGATTCTTTTGATGTAGATGCTCCTGTAGGAAAAAATGATTTTATACGATATTATCAGTAGTTTTCGTATCACGCACAGAATCCAAATTTAAGGTCACGAATTGAACTTAGATTTGATGTTACATCTAAATACTTCTTGCCGTGTGAAGCATACCTCGAAGTAAATGGACAACTAAAAAAGCACGATAATACTCCATATGTAGCTACTGAAAATCTTAAAGACATCCCGATCGGGTTTGTCAATAACGGTATAATGGCGTTATTTGACAACGCTCAGTATATAATTAATTCTACTAGAATTGAATCCATCGATAACAATGTTGATGTTGCAACTACAATTGTAGGTTTAGCTAGATATTCTGATGATTTTATTAAATCTGTTGGTCATTCAATGATGTTTGCAAAGGATGCTACCAATCACGCTGATCATAATCAATTTATGTTAAGAGTACCATAAAAAACTTCAAATGCTGATGCTGATGCTGATGTTGAAGCTGTTATTGTAGGTGTTAATCCAAATTACAATCCAGGATTTGCAGCACGAAAAAGAAACATCGATGAAAATGGTAGATTTTCATGTACGATTCCATTGTCGCATATATTTGGATTTTGCCGAGACGTCCGAAGAGTTATCTTTGGTGCTATTCATACTGTAGTACTTACACGAAGACCAAATGATGATTATGGTCTTTGGCGTGGTCCTGATCCTGCTGTACGAGATGGTATTGTAGAATTGTCACAATTAATACTATGGATGCCAATTATGACTCCATCGTTGACCGTTGAGACTCGGCTGCTATCTTTTATGGATCAAGGGGGAAAATCATTAATGAATTGGTGTGATGTTACAACAGCTACTATAACTAGTAACGTTAGAAGTGATTTTACTTGGCAACTTGCGTTGACGAAAAATGTTGCCGCGCCAAGACATGTCTTTGTTGCGTTACAAAGTTCTAATAGAACTCGAAAAATAGTTGGGGTTGCAGATGATAGTCTACAATTGCGGTCTCATATGATATTTGATCAATGTGACGTCACTGAGGTATCATTGCGAATAAGTAATCAACAAGAACCCGCAGAACAACTTAATCTCAAATACGGTGATAATAAAATAGGATGAGTATATCATTGATTGTGGTCGTTTATGGGTCGTGATCAAAACGTTGATACTGGACTCCAAATATCAAAGTTGGATTTTAAGGAAATATATCCGATTTATTACTTTTCACTACAACATCTTGATCTATCTAAACACTCGACCGTTGATGTAAAATTTCAGGCTCGTATCGGTGATGAACTTGGAGGATTTAGAGCAATTGCTGTTATTCTCAGCGATAAATCTATGATACTTGAAGGTGGTGGTGGAAGAAAGAGAGTAATTGATGCACCCGTGGAAAACATGTAATTGAAAATCCTTTGGATTTTTTATTCAAAAACATGTAATTGAAAATCCAAGATTTTCCATGAAAATCTAAGATTTTATCCACACGCAATAGGACAATTAGATGATCACTATCTAAATAAAATGTCATATAATCATGTTAATGTCACTTTGACACCTGGTCAGATACAAAAACTTCAATCAAAAAATTCTAGGTTGTGTGGCGCAACAATAACACTTAAAAATGAATCAATGGCAGGTGGATCAAATAAATTATCGTTGACGAAAACTCAACTTGATCACTTCAACAAAGCGCTAAAAACAAAAACAGGAATCAGATTAACTTTTTCACAAGCGGCAATTAAAGATATGATTAAAATCGGTGGTATATTTCCGTTGCTGGCTGCGATTCCAGGATTGATTGCGTCGGCGGCTCCACCAATTCTTGGGGCGTTAGGGACTGGGGAAGCCGGAGCACTTGCTTCTAATGTTGTTAATAAGGTGTTTGGTAAGGGTCTAAAATCCGGTGGTAAAATTTCGAGAAAAAAAAGGGGCGAGGATTCAGACTACCAGGAAGTCGATTCACAAGACAGTACAAAACCAGTTAATGGAAAACTCAAAGGTGAAATCCAAAGGATTTCCATGGAAAATCCCCAAGTTAAATCCAATGTCAAATTTTGATTTACTTGAAGCTGTAAAAAAAACTCCCAGTGAAACATTTCAGAGGTGTATTCATGAAATATCAATTATCAGCACAACCACAAATACCAGAAGGGTATAATTAATCTCGATGATAACACTGGACCTGGAACTCATTGGGTTTGTTACGCGATATATCCAACATCGATTATTTATTTTGACTCGTATGGATTACCACCTCCGATTGAATTTGTGAAATATGTGTCTAAGTTGTTTACAACTCAAACTAAAATCCCAATTTGGTATTCAACGTTACCCACGCAGACATTAACAGATCCTCCTATTTGTGGACGAGAGGTTCTTAACGCGTTGACAACTATCTCGACGAGTTCTAAATTACCTCACAAGGTCATCCACGAGTATACGATGATGAAAAATTCGTAAACTCCGCCAATGATATGAAAAAAACTACGTGATGATTATAACGATCATATAACCAAATTTAATCAACTCCAACAGGATATCATTGATGCCATTGAAACTCCCATACATAATTTCTTTGGTGTTCCGCGTGTGACTACACCGAAGCTTACAGAGATAAAAACTTCTATGTTGGAACTAGCAACACTTCAATCCAAATATGAAGAACATGTAAAACAGTTTTCAACTTTTCGTAAAAACATCGTTGATAAATTTCTTGGATCTACACTTGATAAACTCGATATGAAACTTCCTGATATTAAAAAATCGATCGATGATCTTAAAACGACCACTAGTAACATCGTAACAGATGCAACAAGAATGATAGCAATAATTGAAAAACAAAAATTCCTCATGATAGAACTATCAACGTAGTATACACGATTCAATATGGATCATATACGTGGACGCCGTTAAATAATATATTAAATATTACTGCAACCGTAAAGGGAATTAATTTTATCGATTAACGTTAGTAACACCAACGTTGTTTAATATATCATTGTCGAGTTCATCTGGAGTTAATAATACAATATCAACAATTATCGACAAGGATACGATTGAACAATTCACGATTACATCCACTGATAATAATCTAGCTAGGGTTTCAATGTAATGGTATGTGGAATTCGTAGCTGATTTAAGTAAACAATTAAACAATTAAATCGTTAACGATTTCAACTGAAATTCGTAGAATTTTAACCAAAGGATTTTCAATTGTAAATTGTTTACTGTGTTAATAGATAAAAATGTCATCAACGGTACCTTCAGTATATCAATATCGCTATGATACCATCAAAGAATTTCAAACTAGTCTAGGAATACTCACTGAACAATATCGTGTAAAAGTAAAAAAATATCAACGGAGAATTAATATAATTGATGTAACCGTGTATTCGGTGTCTGTTTAATTGCCAGCGCTGGAATAATACTATCTTCGGTGACTATGAAAGCTCCAGTTGTTGTTCCAATTTGTATATCCGCAGCATCAACAATCGCTGGAGTATTTACCGGAATAAAAAAAAAATATCATCGTGTTCTCAGCTGAAATTACACGACTACGTTGTTAAACTCGCTATGGTATTCAACGCGTACTCGCAATTGCCAATGTTGATCTCAACATCCATCGATGATGAATTTATATCCGACGAGGAATTTTCAAAAATGGTCCGGTTGTATGATTCAACAATGTCGAAATTGGAGCGTGAAAACAATTTCAACGTTGGCAATACCAATTATAATAACAATGTCACAAGAACTGTTTCAACGAGTAGCAGAAAATACAACACCAACGAGAACAAGGTTAATCTCGGTGGTAACGAAAAACCCAGAATTCAGCGTTGAATTTTATCCTCCGTTGGCAGCATCTGAAATGGCGCTAACGCAATTAAGATGTTACTACAGTTGGCCTAATGTAAGATCAGCACCATTCAATGATAAACTCCCCAATAACAGTTTTACATTTTCGTATAGATAAACTAACCCAGATGGATCAAAAATCGAACCAGAAACACATACAATACATCTACCAACGGGCGCATATGACATCGAAGATATCAATGACGCAATCATAGAATCAATCGAAGCAATCACAGGACCAAATAAAATCGACGTTAAAGATGAACCTGATAAATACCCCATTGAGATAAAAGAACACGAACCACTATTGTCAACGGTCATCGAAGTAAATTCACCTGACTACGCCGTAGATATATACAACAGCTCAATTTATTCCAGGCACCGTCGACATAAAGAATCTACCACGTGAGCCATTAAAATCTGACTATGTATCCACGGGAGAGAATTATCACGAGTTTGATGATTCTCCATATATTTATTTATCTTGGATGTCGCCGGAAAAATTCAAAAGAGTGCACCGATGACAATTTAGTCTTCGTTAAATTCCAAGGTTGGGACGTACCAGCGATGAAAGCATCAATGAATAAACTCATCAATGAATTCTTTCCTCAGATTCACACGTTATGGTTTAAAATAAATCCACCAAATGAAATTTTAACATCGACGAATTCAGTGTATCGCAACAACAAACACAGATCTCCCGGCAACGTTGATATATCATCAGTTATTGCAATACACGTTATTTTGTGATTTAATCTTGGGGAGTTTCTCAATTGATGCTTCAAAATCATATAACGCTGATCAAGGATACATCCTATATACGTTTTCTCTAGACGTTTCTCCGGGAAGTCTCATAGTGAAAAATCCACCTCATTTATCTTACTTGGAAACCATTAATCAGTTCATAACCAGAATGAATTTTAGAATAACTGATCAAGAATTTAACTTGATTGATCTTCGCGGGGAAACATTACAAATAACGTTAGATGTGAGACGTTCCTGAAAATGGAAATGGAAAATCTCAAAGAGATTTTCACTTTGCAATTTCACCTCCGGATTTTCAGTGTGAAATTGCAAAGTGAAAATCTCTTTGAGATCTTCCATTTCAATTTTCATAATTAGAAATCTATGTGAAAATCTATAAGATTTCAATAATGTATCAGCACGCGCTAGTATCAGTTCACGACAAAGATCTTCTTGAACACGCTATCAGAGAAGTATTTAAAAATGAAAATCCTTTAGATTTTACTTTGGATTTTTACGTGGATATAATCATAGATAACCTAGGCACGGAGAAGTTTTTATTGACGGATTATCAACTGTTACAGCTTCAACAAAACGTTATAACTGCAGTGAGATGAACCCGTGATCAAATAATGCAATACGCTCATTCATGTATGTGTGTGGTAAATCTTAGAAAAATCTTACAGTGAAAATCCTTTGGATTTTCCATTTTCTAAGATTTTATATGGAAATCTTTGCTGAAATCGTTTACGATGAAAATCTTAAAAAGATTTTTCATTTACGATTTCAGAGCTAAAAAAAAGAGATTACTAAAAACTACCCCAACCCACTGCATAAACTATTATACTTCCGTGTTGTTAATCTACCAACAGGTATTATACACACATGTCATACAATTTTACTTCCTAGTCGCGTATACCTGTCTTTACAAATTTGTTCTAGTTGAGTAATCGCGCTTCAAACAGGTAGTATTATACATGTCATACATTATCTTATGCGGCTATTAATAACTCATCTGAGGTAACAATTGGGGTATTTTCAGATGCGTAAATAATCTTTTTAATACTTCGAATTTTTGAATTAATTTCGCGCTTGATCTCATATTGAAGACCTAAATCATTTCCAATTTTTTCCACAATAGTAAATAACGGGACAAACTTATCTACGTCATTTTCTTTGAAAGAATCATAAATCTCCTGTTGGACGCATTTTATAAATGAATATGATTTAGGCAATATATACCGGTTTTATTGAATATTTTCTTGTATATCTTCATACTCGGAAAAAATCTGATCACAATCTAACCTTTCTGATAGTTTAATCCCAATATTTTTCAATTTTGTTATTTCAGATATAATCTTATTAATATTTTCATGATTCATTTTTGAAAAATATATTTTTTATATATAATTATATACTTTTACTTGAAAACGTCAAAAATGAAATCTGGACGTGATAAGATGTTGGTCAACTTAACACGTCCAGAGATATTTATGCGTTATGGACCCGTTCGTGGTAAATTGTTGTATCATTTTACTCACGCATAGGGATTATTATGCGATTATATGCGATTATATATGATGATCCCCATATGCGCCTCAGGTATCTTCATATCGGAGACGCATAGAGGTTATAACAATACAGGTACCACTAAACATAATCTCCTATGAAGATAAACTAACTCGTCAAACAACGGGTTAGAAATCTAAGAAGGTACGCTTAGGGAATAGACGTCACAATACATGTATACCACTAAACATATTCTCCTATGAAGATAAACTAACTCGCCAAACAACGGGTTAGAAATCTAAGAAGGTACGCTTAGGGAATTGACATCACAATTACATATATACATATATACATATATATATTTACATATATACATTAGACTGAATTTGAATGGATTTATATACAATGAATGACGTCAATGGAGTGATTTGTATAATTCAATGACAATGATAATGGATGAATGATAATGGATGAATGAATGATAATGGATGGATATATACAATGACGGGGGCGGGTCTACATTCATACGTGATCATTACAACCTAGAAAAAATCCTAGGTTGTATGAATACCAAAAGAGTACCCATACACCGGGGAAGTGTATAGTTTGTATGATCACATGTATGATTTTCGAACGCGAAAACCACCAATAGTATAGGAGACGATATGGTATATAAGCTGTTTATACACGACTAACAGCACATAGATGTGTAGTGATTTTATTCTTTGTTGTGTTTAATACTGATCAATGACAACGTTGAAGTAAGACAGAATACTTGAAAAGACACTAAAAAAACGAATACGAATTGTTGTAAAGACTGCGTATTTGATTCGTTTTCTACAAAAAGTAAATAATTTATTATATCATGTTGAGATTCATGATAACGAAACCAACCAATCAGAAATTAGGTCACAGTGTTTAAGATCCGTAACTGTGTTAGGCCGTAATATACCTAAAGGAGTTATTCCCCTTAATGAATGCAAAATTACATAGTTATATATAAGTAAACCTAATGCTGTGATATTCCTCTAACCCCTACCCCACATTGGATGCAGGATAGCGGACCAAGGCTTCCCCGACGAAAACTTTGCATATGATATTAACATAACTCATTTCTGCATGATTTGTTACACGGGGTTACTGATCCAATAATGAGCCATTTGCAATGATTCATTATATAAAAAACTCTATTTAAATACTTGTTTTAATTATAGCATGAAGGAATTCGAGAGATTATCGAAAATAACGCCTTGGAAAAATGCTAGATTTAATCTCGATAGAATCTCTGATATACCAAAAAGTCTAATAGACGACAGAACCGTGTTAAGTAAAATCAGCGACTGTTTTAATGAATTTAAGCGCGATGGAACATCTCATACGTGGTCGACTTTTCGAATTACACATGATGATGTCAATGTACCCATAATCGATGCTACCATGAACGACAAACGAGCAGCTGAGATAATCTCACATCTTGGGAAAAATAGGTATTTTTTTAGAATGAAATTCATTATCGCAGATGATGGAAAATGGATTATCAGAGATAAATTTGAACCAATTCTCAAATATAAAAAACTGTCATTGTTAGTCGAGATTCCAGACCAGGAATTCTAACTGGAATTGACAAACCATACTACGAGAGATCTTATCCTGTAACAGCAGTTGTTTATGGAATATATCCGCTAAATGATAAGCCAAGTATTGAAAAAACTAGCATCTATGAAAACGGCATCAGTGGCTTTGCCACTCAATTGTGTAGAAGAACGAGTAATGGAACACTTCACGAATGCATCCCGGGGACATAAATTAACTGAACAACGACGTAGAAAAATAACCGAATGGGGACTGACAGTGAAGGAACATGGGGCAACAATTCCAGATATAACCAAATTAGAAACGTCATTAAGATTTCCAATATCGGTAGCGACGATAACCGGAGAGGTATTACACGAATCAAAATATAAATCAAAAGGAGCTCCAATTGAAATTATTGATCATAACGAGCACGCGTGGACACCTGCAGTAAATGTATTTCCACGAGATAGAACCGTAAGATATACCCCTGAGGAGTTTTGTAAGGATGTGTTCCACGAAGAGAAGTTATTCGATGCTATTCATGCGTTGTGTAAAGATGATCCTGTGTCAGTGTGGCTACTTCGCAGCGCTGAAGATTTCGAATTAAGATTTGATCCATTTGTAAGACCGAATGGAGAATTATATCGCACTGAAGAGTTACACTCGAGGATGAAAAATACCGCTGTAAAATACTCATGTGAAAACTCGAATAATTTCCATGAAAAACTACTCACGTATAGTTTTACGATTCAATCAGTGGTAGCTCATTTTGCACGAGAAAAGAACTTATGGCGTCCAACACGAAGTGATTATTTATTGGATGTTAAATCAAGCTGTCTTAAATTCGGCCTCGGAGGACTGTGGAATACAAAATATCACCGCGAGGGTATGATTTCAATTGATATATCTGCGTGTTATCCAGGGAGTTTTCTAGGATATGGAGAATGTGCTAAATATTTTAAACGATTTGGACACCCCACACATGAAATGACTCGTGTTTCGGTTAATGGTCCATTGCCTGATTTTGACTTAACTGGATTCGCTCGTGTGGTATCATTTGAATTAGCTACATGATTACATCCGTGTAGTTATGTTTGGATTGGTAGACATATGTCTGAAAAACAATGGATGCCAACTGTGTTATTGAGATACATGATTGATTGTGGTATGCTGATATAGCTGATTATTTCCGAATCACTTGTGTGTTATCGAGCTCAAAAGGAAATCTGGCTACCACAACCCGATCTAGATAGTATAATTAGCGAACAACGAAAACAATTTCCTGATGGAAATTCTTCGAATGGAAAATCGGAGATTTTCAACGAACAACAAATCATGGATTGGTCTAGGCAGTTATTTGAAATTGAAAATGGACTAGCAAAAGATTTTGGACGAAGAATAATCGGTAAATTTACTCAAGGTGGAAGATATGACAATGCAAAATATTCCTCCCGGTTGATCATAGACAGCGCTGAATACGATTTTATCATAGCAGATTTAACGAAACATGGAAAACTTGTAACTCGTAAAGATGCTTTTCTATCCAATGGGACTAAGTTGGGTACAATTGTTACCTACTGTGATGGATACAGTTCTCAATATACACATTTACGATCATCTATGCTTAGTTATTCTGCTATTAATCTATTTTCGATGATAAATAGATTTCCTAATACCGCGGTTAGAGTAGCCACTGATTCGATGTATATACACAACAAATACAAATCAGCAGTGGCTGAATTCACATCCCCGGCGGAAGCATGGGGATGATGAAGATTTAAAAAGGAGACGCTACACGAATATTGTAACTCTGCTGATGTTACGATGGACGATAAATATTTGAAAAGCAACCAATTATCAGAATTTTCTAATGCACCACCGATATCTGATCCTGTATGTAGATATAAAACCATTTATTTGAACGGTTGTGGTGGATCAGGAAAGACAACTCGTGTGACTGAATTATTTCATAGAAACTATGTTAACAAATCAAATATGATTGTGCTAACACCAACTCATAGACTTGCAAGAGAGATGATACAGCGTGGGGTAAATGCTTGTACTTATCACAGTTTCTTTCGATGGAAAGGTGACGAATGGACTCCTGATCGAATCCGTGAGAAATTTATCCCTGATGTCATTATATGGGATGAAATATGCACGGTTTCGTTGAAAATATTACAAATATTCCTTGAATGGTTATCAACGAAAACAACAAAAATTATTATGTGCGGCGATCATGGTCAACCACCACCATTTGTTGGTTTATCCCCACATGATTGGTTAAAATCACACGTAGACTATTACGAAGAGATTAATACCGACCATAGATCACTAGATGAACAATTACGCGAGTTTAAACAACTAATCAGATTACAACCGGATAGAATCCAATATGAAATAGCTCGTGAAATAATTTCAGAAACTCCCATGAATGATTTTTGGGACGTGTGGATACCAAACGATTTGATAGTAGCAAGTAGAAAAATAGTCAGAGACACACTTCAGATGAAATTATTTGAATTGCATAAATGTAAATTTGCAACACTTCCAGTACCGCTCTGTTATAGACCTTCGGATACAAGAAAGCAGAATATCGAAGTTGATATTCCTGGACAACGTGAAAAGCAGAATTTAGTGTTAAATGATATTGTGCTGTTTGATATCAGCGTCCTCGAAGATGCATTGCGTGCTGATAAATCCCCATGGACGTTAGGTTACGAAGCGACAATACACGCTTCACAGGGATTAACTATCACAGACACAATTGTTTGGATAGTAGATAATCGCATTGAGTGGTCGAATTTAGTTTATCTTGCAGTGTCTCGAGTACGGAGAATAAATCAATTACGAAGAGTTGTCCTGACAGAGTCAAAAGATGATAATGACACTACAATCAGCGCTGACAACATCAAGGATATAATCAGAAAAAAACTCTCTGGTTATAAACAACAGGATAAAAAAATAATAGAGAATTTGACATTGATGCTGAATTAATAATTACGCTGAAGCAACAACAGAATAATCACTGTCGGATTAAATCGTTCAACAATTGCCTGATCGCGATGTAGTGCAGTATGTCCTTGTCTAATGGTGACATTATGATGTTTCATTGTTGATAACACTACACCCTGAAATTCCTTGCCAGGATCAACTTGTAATAGATTTGGCCAGTGCAGAGGACCCCTCCGATAAATCCTTTCAAATGCAGAAGCCACTTCAGTTGATAATTTTGTTCTTAGCGGCTCTGCTTGTTTGTATCGACTCGCAATATCAACTACGGTTAACGCGTATTTGTAACCTTTATCATGAGGCAGAAATAATATATCAGCTTGATGAACTTCATTAGGAACTGTCACATCACAATGCGAGAAGTTAATTTGTTTAGGCCGCGGTAGATAAATTTGCCATATCGCCTGTTTGGATAACCAATCCGCCGCTGTAGTATTTTTTACTTTTGCAGCGCTAGCGAGTTTACTGATTGCTGCCTTACCTCTCCAGTATCCTCTCGGAGAATAATAAATAGATTCCATGTTGTTATTAATTACCCGCACCTAACATCAATTTACCTTTCATGACGGATTTTATCAACCATGAAGCCAATTTTTCTTTGAATGATTTATCAGGAATGGCATTCAACGCATGAATTAATTTTACATCTGCGAGATGACGCTGTTGTAAATCACCGCTCCGGTACGCTATATCGTGTACACGACACGCTTCATCGATAGCGTTTATCGGCGATTCACCAGGATTTGGAAGATTTTGACTATTAAGTCTTATATCTAATCGTGTTCCTGGTCCACAATAACTATGCCCGGGAAGATGTTTTTCACCTGGATACTTTGCCCACGGTATTCCTGGAAGTTTAGCTAACTTAGTGGCGATATCTCCTCCGAGTTTTGTTTTTGAAATCTAAATTTCTAAATTTTTGTACCGCATTGTACACAATTCCCAGAATGTGAACCTCGATTATTTTTCATAGTAATTACAGCTTGATTATTTGTACTAGTACGCGCCTTACATTTCACACAATATAGATCCATAATATATTTATCTTATATCTAATGGAAGTGATTGATTTCTCAGCGCTAAAGAAAAAACAACCGGTAAAACATCATCCGATGTTACCAGACTCAATCAGAATGATTATCATCGGACCTTCCGGAAGTGGCAAAACTCAATTGTTGCTTACAATGATAATGAAATATCTAACTTTGGATAAGTTATATTTGATTGCGCCGAGTGTAGATGATCAACACTGCTATCAAGTGTTAAAAGATTACAACGAAACCGTTTCAGAAGCTTACGGCGGAAGCATTATTGAGTTTATAACAGATATTGAAGAAGCGCCATCCGTGGAAGACTTAGATGTATGCGTTAACAATATCGTTGTGTACGACGATGTAATGTTAGATCAACAAAAAAATACAGCTAGGATATTCTCCCGAGGACGTCACAAAAACTCTGACGTGATATATGTTACTCAACGTTATACACAAATACCAAAAGTGATAAGGATAATTGTAATTTGTTATGCGTGTTTAAAGGCGTTGATACTCATACGTTAAGAAATATTTGGCAAACGTGGTGTCCTGACATGGATTATAATCGATTTCAAAATTTCTTCAACGGTGCAAGAGCTACCCCACACGGATTTATCACGATAAGTATACACGATCCTCGGACACGATATCGCGTCGGATTAGACCGTATCTATAGCTAATTCGGTTAACCCGTTAGCAGCAACGGGGTGGTGACAACAACTATGGCGTCGATTCTATTTACCCGCGTGGACGCTTCTATTAAGCATTTATAAGAAAGCTTTGGATTACCAAAAAAAGTCGCCTGTAATGGTTTGTATGATTTATCCTCTTCTTACATTTTTGTTTTTTGTTTTGAGAAACCCCTAATTTGACAAATAGAGCTCTAAAATCGTTAAGGCTCCATTTGGCAAAAGGAGGCTTAAAATATTTTGCTTAAAATCTGACCCAATTAGAGAAGTCCGATTCACCCTCTCTGCTGCTCTGCCTCTCAAAACTGTGTTGGTGAACATTTCACAAAAACTTCACAGTGAAGTCATCTTTGGTGGTATTTTAGATTTACATATGATTCTTATTGATTGTCACTCAGTGGAAAATTCAGTACAGAGAAATATATGTAGAGAACATATAGTAAAATTAATTTTGATGTATGTCCATTTTATCTTTCTAGGACTAAATTCATAAAGGTATAATCTTGTCATGACACCGTTCGTTTGAATAAATTGAATACATATATTCAAAGAGGAAAACATTAACACTATTTTGTTTATCAAAATGGAATAAATAAATAAATAAATAAATAAATAAATAAATATATGAAATGACCTCTAGAAATTAAATAAAGTTTTGCACACTACCGACCAATAATGGGGTAAAGCGCTAAATATTTGAGTGATATTAACGTTGCCTATGCACCGGTCATTGAAGATTTGGCTGAAACGACCTGATAGGACTCCTGAATTGAGCCTTCGTACGGTAAATGGAGGTTACTCAGAAATATGAAATATACATGGATATATTCAAAATTCTTGGTAGCTTAAGACCTAACGTTTACTTCCACAGGCACTTGATTATGAGTAAATTCATGTATACACTCACCATATAACACAAGGTACCTAACTCTCGCCCGTCACAATCTGACCCCTGAATGATGTTATATGGTGAGTGTATACATGAATTTACTCAGAATCAAATGCCTGTGGCTTAGTACTATAAACATGTATCCGGATATTTATTATGTTGGGTTCCAATGCTTTACATTCAAAAATTCCAAATTTGACTCAAAATATGCCGTAAAAGCAAACCACTGTTCCAGAACCGAAGCGGCCGCAGAAAAAAGGAATCCATAAATGGTTATGCCCCTGACAGTCCTATATCTAGTTAAGTTAGAAAACAATTATCACCATGTTGCAGTGGCAAAAGGCTGGCATTATGTCTTCTGTTTGTTTGGCCATCCATTCATATGTGATTATTGTAGTACAATCAGGTATGTGGGCCCCGGGTTGCCAAATAGTCTAAAGCACTCACTTTTACAGACCACTGCCATGCCAATTAATTAACACCCCAACCAGAGTAACAGATAAAAGTGCTACTATCATTGATCATGTCTATACTAATAAACCTGAAAACATAAGTGAAATAAATGTGCCAGTGTATGCACTGAGTGACCACTACCCAGTCTGTATAACGATATATGTTCTAAAATCATCTAAAAATGGGCAACAGATTGAAATACAATACAGGGACTTTAAACAGTTTGATGAGGAAATGTTCTTAAATGATTTGGTATGCAAACCCTTTCAATCAGTCTGCAATATAGCTGATGTCAACACTGCTTTAGATAAATGGTATCAGATGTTCAATGCAGCCTTAGACAAGCATGCCCCAATTAAAACAAAAAGGGTTAAACACCAAATTACACCCAAGTGGATTACCCGTGAGATCAATGAGGCTAGGCACCTAAGAGATAATTTCCACAAGAAAAAAGACATGAAAAGCTATAGAAAGTGGAGGAATAAAACTAAGCATCTTATAGCTAAGGCAAAAGAGAACTATTATAAACAGGCTATTAATGAAAGTAAGAGTACCAAAACATTGTGGAAGCATCTAAAAGAGCTGAACCCACCCAAGAACAGTTGTCTTCCCCCTAGACTTAAGCAAAATGATGATATAGCAACATCTGTACAAGACATTTTGGATATGTTCAACAATTTCTTCATAACCATAACCAGTAACAGTATTCAGAACCAGACTAACATCCCAATAGAACTTGATGCTCTACAGTTATTTATAAGAGCTAAAATTCCTGAAGATAATTATTTTTCAATTAAGTTGCATATTAATAAATCCTCTGGATTGGATGGTATTAGTCCACGAATCCTTAAAATTGCTGCACCAGTAATAACAAAGTCACTAACGCATATCATAAATTTAAGTATAATGAGTGGTAATTTTCCAGAAAAACTTAAATGTGCAAAGGTTACACCTATCTTTAATAAAGGAGAAAAGGAGGATCCAGGAAATTACAGACCAATATCAATTCTACCTGTATTATCAAAACTGTTTGAAAAGCATGTCGCCATTCAGGTCTATAAATATTTTGAAACAAACTCTCTATTTCTTAAAGCACAATCAGGATTTAGAAAGTACCACTCATGCCAAACAGAACTTACCAAATTAATTGATCTGTGGCTGAAGGAAATGGATAATGGGCATATGACTGGGATTGTTTTCCTAGACTTCAAGAAAGCTTTTGATCTTGTTGATCATGAAATTCTGCTGCAAAAGTTGAACTGTTACAGGTTTGACAATCCTTCTTTAAACTGGTTTAGATCATACCTAAACCAAAGGTCTCAAAAAGTAAGCATTGGCAATATTAGCTCTCAAACTCGCACTATTTATTCAGGAGTCCCTCAAGGCTCCGTTTTGGGCCCTCTCCTCTTCCTTATATATATCAATGATCTACCATTAAATAATGAATCCACCAATACAAAACTCAGACCTTATTACAGTCCAAAACTGGGCACAACTAAATAGGATGGTAATTAATGAAGGTAAAACAAAATGTATGATTCTGGGGACGACACAAAAGCTACACAAGTCAGGGAACCCCAAACTATCTCTTGCAATAAATAATCATCCATTAGAAAATGTCAATCATGAAAGGCTTGTAGGTGTGTCTATAGATAATAATTTATTATGGAATGACCATATTGATAAGCTTTGTAAAACACTGTCATCCAAAATTGCCCTTCTCAGCAGAATCAAGAAATATATACCTATGGAAACTCGCAATCTATACTACAAGACGTATATTTTTCCAACAATGGATTACTGTTCTAATGTATGGGGAAACTGTGCTAAATCTGAGCTTGACAGGATTTATAAACTTCAGAAACGAGCAGCACGTGTAAATTTAGATACATCTGTTGACCACCCCTCAAAAGCATTATTTACAGAACTCAAATGGTTCAAAATATATGACAGGATAGATTTTCACAAGGCAGTTCTTTTATATAAATGTCTACGTGGAACTGCACCAGACTATCTTCAGGACTTATTCAGGCCTGTTTCAACACAATACCAGTTGATATCAATCTCACATGGAAACCTTCTAGTACCAACATCAAGAACAGAGCAATTCAAAAAGAGTTTCAAATACTCTGGTACAGTTCTGTGAAATAAGCTTCCACTACATGTAAAATCGGCTGAAAATATTAGAGTCTTTAAGAGGAGATATGAGGAGCATGCATGTGTTTCTAACAAATAATGGAATTTAGTATTTTAATACGAAGCATGCTAATATAAGCATTAATTATTGCTTCTTCACACAATGTGTATTTGTTATACTTTCATTAAGAGGGCCTCAAGGGAGAATAGTCCTTGACTAATGAGTCACCCTCTATAAATAAAACATTATTATTATTATTATTATTATTATTATTATTATTATTATTATTATTATTAATTCTAGGTGGGTTTGAGTCTCAGCCCCCAGATATAGACTATCTTGCACTTAGAAATGGTGTTAAACCTGAAAACAATAAGACCTGTCACTAATTTAAAAGCCATGTATAGGACACGCAAAATCTGGCTTTGTACAAATGTGACCACACAAGTTCTCCATTTTAAATTGGCTTTGGAACAAGTAACATGCACCAATTAGCAATATTGTTGTTAACTTTATTATGATAGTACATATATTATTATTATTATTAGTAGTAGTAGTAGTAGTAGTAGTATTAGTATTATTATTTTATTGAGATTGTTTATTTTTACTCTTCAGTGACATCATTAATTATGCTTATGTTGTTCACTCCCCAAAATTTGGTCCCTGAGCGGCCAAGTGGTCTAAAGAAAACAGTTGTCACCCATGTTGCAGTGGCAAAAGGCTGGCATTATGTCTTCTTTTTGTTTGTCCACCCATTCATTTGTAGCTGTTGTAGTACAATCAGGTCTGTCTAAAGCGTTCACCTTTACTAATCACTGCCATGTCTCAGCCCCCAGATATAGACTATTTTGCACTTAGAAATGGTGTTAAATCTGAATACAATAAGACTTGTCACTAATTTAAAAGCCACGCATAGGACAGGCAAAACCTGGCTTTGTACACATGTGACCACACAAGTTCACCATTCTAAATTGGCTTTGGAACATGTAACATACACCAATTAGCAATATTGTTGTCAACTTATTATTACAGTACATGTATTATTATTATTATATTGAGATTGTTTTATTTTCACTCTTCAGCAACATCATTAATTATGCTTATGTTGTTCACTCCCAAATTTATTTTCCACACAAGATTACTGGATCAGTGTTAACTTTAATCTCTCTGATGAATTAAATCATAACTGATTTAGAATAATAACTGATCTGAGTTTATTTTTGAGGAAAATAGCAGAATCGTATTTTTACTACTGATTGGTAGCTTATATATGACTGTAAAACATACTTGGAAACAATTCTATTTGTGATATTTGAGTATAAAACTTGTGTGAATACAACCTGACGACAGCTCAAATTTACGGTTTTAAGCTTACGTACCATACAATTTTTAAGCTGTATCGATACGAGGTTGGAGTGTGGCAGTTTATTATGATGTCTTACACTGGGGTATGATGCCAAAAACACATAGCACCATGTCCAGTCTAGTAAAATTATCCAGACTTGAGGACAACCAATCTTCAAACTAACTTCTGAGCACATAGCAAAGCAGCTGTTAGTAGCAATATTTCAAAAGTCTTTAGTCTGACTTAGTCAGGGATTGAACCATTGATCTCCTGTGTCCAAAGCTGATGATGCAACTACTTATGCCACCAGAGCGGTATGCTACTTAGTATACATTTTCATTCTTTCTTTTATGTTTTAATTTATTGATAGTTATTCACACACACATGGGTTTCAGGTTTACAATCAGTATAATTGAGATTTATTGTCTTACTTTCTTTAGTGTTTGGGCATTTATATATGTCAGCATCCTTGAAAATTTGGATTGTGGCCTCATCTTGATTCTGTTTCTTTGTTTTAATTCAGCCTGAGTCATTAAAATTCATTTTACATTTAATCTGAAATTTGCCATTTTATTCTCTGAAAAGAGGTTACTCACCATTCTTTGTAAACATTAATGATTGAATACCTCACATTCATATAGTATGTACAGGGTAGCATTTAATTTGTTATTTATTTATTTACTTTCCAAGTTGGTTTGTTGGTAATTTTCTTCTCCTTGACTCAGAATAACATAATTAAATGGTCTGTACACCAATCCAGACCAACTTTCCTGTTTAGAGTTTGTGGTTGTCCTTTGGTAGAATTCTTTGTGATGAATAAACAAAAGGCTTCTATTAACACATTAACCCCTGTAGGTTTTTGCTGTTTTTATGTGAAATGGAAGTAGGAAACACATTTTGGGATCTATTTCTGAATTCAACCTAATACATTGACTTAAAGCAATTTTCCATTAGCCCAATGCCTAGTTTTGCTACAAACAATGGTACCATTGGTTATTCTGTTTGCGCATGAGCAGAGGGTGAAAAGTTGGAGTTCTATTTTCTTCTTCATTTTCTTAACGGCCCCATATATTTCATATTGAGAAGACTCTTTATAGAAAATGTCCAACTTGTCCTATTGTTTGCACAGGTTCACCTGTGTGTGTGTGTGCACTTCAGACCGGTCTTCTGCCTTATATATGTGGCCATAAAGTCTAAAATGTGGACACAAAATTGGATTCCGACCACAGGCAAATTTTGGGTGCAAAAAATTGTGTGAAGAAAATTCTGTTTTTCTGTCGGTATTTTGTAGTGTAACTAAAATGTCCAGATTATTTGGTATCATTGTAGAGTTAATCTGTCTGCCTTTCTATAAAACAACCCATATTAGTGTATCACATATGACCGCAACGCTACAGAGCATGGCAGTAGGCTACTACCTCCTGCACTGTAAACGCAGCATTAGGGGTTAATGTGCTGACATATCCACAGCCCTAAACCAGATATCCTGGGAATTTGATATTTGAACCTGTAGTGGAATCCTCTGTTTGCTGTGCCAACTTTGTCAATATTAATAGTCCGTGTCTTGTTATGCTCACATATTATTTTGATTATGTTCAAATTGAGTTTTGTCAATGTAAATAGTCAAAATTATGTTATAGTCACGCTATTTTGATTAATATGTTCTTCATTTTAGATGCAGACCAATACTCGAGACTTCAGTGGCTTGTAATGCTATTTAATAATCAAGTTCAGCAGAAGTTAAATGACAAAGAGCAGATGCCAAAAGAGATGGAAACCCATGTCATCACTGCAAAACAATTTAATGGACATGCCCAACATGATGTATCAGCCGGGGCCAAGCATGATATTGATGAAGAAGTCATGCCTACATTATCTCAGGCTGTTGAATCTCCCATTACCATTTTGAGCCCTGAAGCAAGCAGTGATGTAGCCAGAGAAAATGAGAAGAAGGATGCAGTAATGGAAATCCTCCAATTGATCAATGCAAATTCAGACAAGCTAGAGACGAGCATGGAGGAATATGCAAAATTGGGAATGTGGGATTTTGCCGGACAATATGTTTTCTACACTACCCACCAGACTTTCCTGAGCTATCGTGCAATATATCTCCTGGTTATAGATCTCAGCCAGCAAATCACAGCATTAATAAACGATGAGTGTTTCATTGACACAGCAGGGTTAAAACTGTGTCAGGTTCAGGGCAAGTAACGTATTTTGGCTGGGACTATTGATATTGAGACAGCGGATAGATAATTATATAACCACAAATCACAAAGTAAAATATGACTCCATGCATATGATAAAAACTAAAAATAAATATTGCCACATTTTATTATGGCACCAGGTGAAACAAAAACCGGAAACAGATCAGTCAAAAGTCGATTAAGATTTTAAAGCCTTAATGTATTCAGAATGAAATTAGTAAAATGTCAGATAAGATTTCAAAGCCTTATTGTATAGGTATGAGTCAAACATCAGGAAAGATTTAAAAGCCTTTAATCAGATACAGACAAGTCAAAAGTCAGGTAAGATATAGAAGCCTCAATGAATTTAAGATAAAGACAAGTCAAAAGTTAGGTAAGATTTTAAAGCCTTCATTCAGATACAGACAAGTTAAAAGGCAGATAAGTCTTGAAAGCCTTAACGAATTAGGATACAGAAGAGTCAAACGTCAGGTAAGACTTAAATACCTTAATGAATTCAGATAAGTGAAAAGTCAGATAAGATTTAAACTCCTCAAAGCCTTAATGAATTGAGATACATATGAGTCAAAAGTCAGGTAAGATACAAATGACTTATTTCAGATAAGACAAGTGAGAAGTCAGGTAAGATTTAAAAGTCATAAGGAATTGCAGTACAGATGAATCAAAAGACAGCTAAGATTTAAATGTCTTAATGAATTTAGATATAGTATCATCAGCACATGCTGACCTATAGATTTTAACAGTAGAAAAGCTTCTTTGATTTTATCACAATGTATTTCTCTACCTGCCATGTCCCTATTCAGCATGTTAACAGGTCCTATAACAGTCTAACTTGTCATCAAATACCTATCTTAGATACCATGAAGTACCTATATAGCTGTCATCTAGCTTGTCATCAATTACCTACCTAGAATGTCATCAAGTACATATCTAGAATGTAATCATTTACTTATCTAGCAAGTTATCAAGTACTTATCCAACATGTGATGAAGTTCTTATCAAGAATGTTTTCAAGTACCTAATTAGCATGTCATATACCTATCTAGCATGTGATCAATTACCTATCTAGAATGTCATCAAGTACCTATATAGCATGTAATTAAGTGCCTGTCTAGAATGTCACCAAGTACCTAATTAGCATGTCATCATGTACCTCTCTAGAATGTCATCAGGTACCTATATAGAATATCATCAATTACCTATCTAGAATGTTATCAAGTACCTATCTAGCTTGTCATCAAGTGCTTAATTCGAATGTCATCAAGTGCTTATCTAGCTTGTCAACAAGTACCTAATTAGCTTGTCATCAAGTACCAAATTAGAATTTCATCAAGTACCTACTGATTGAGGGCAATCAGTTCTCTCCAAAAAGCCTTCTACCTATATAAGTTCCATTTTCTTGATGCCCTTAGCACAGATCCCAATATGAGGTGACAGAAATACTTAAAAGTATTGCTGAATGGGACAAGATTTCTGACAACCTTTAATGGATCAGAATGTGGACTCAAAAATCCTTTTAAGCACATCTTCGTATTTGTCCAGAGTTTCTGCAGCTTTAAACATCCTATTAGACCCACTTAACGTTGCCACTTTGCAGCAAAGAATAAAAATCTTTCTCCAGGAAAGAGCAATAAAATTCTTCAGATTGGATCTTCATCTTCGGTGTTATCCCATGCCGGTTTTGCTTCCAAATGCAAATAACATTCTGCATCCTGACAGTGACCAAAGTGTACTCTATTCATGCATGTTCCTTGTTTCATGGGGGAGTCAACTCCATAAAGTTGAATGGTCTCATCATCCCATGGTTTTTATTTAGATATGTGCCTCATGAGATTGACCATAGTTGGACATATTTGCAACCAGGTGGAGTGGCAAACACTCTACTTTAGTCTGAAAAATCAATTATCTAAAAGGCTTCAGGGCATTCATTGTAATTTCCAATGACTGGAACAGCCTGAATGAGTATGCTTAACCTCCAACACCTCAGATGATGAGGGATTAAAAGTGTTGGTTCATTCTGTTTATTCTAATCGGACTGGAAAAATCTTTAGTCAATAACCCCAGCAATCATGCAATGTAAATGCCTAGAAAAAATATAGATATCTGGACTATATTAAATGAGCCTTCTGGTGAAAACAATTCTCAAATCCAGTTGGTTGGAGAATCACTTGTGCAAGATGGTTGTGAACTTCAAAAGTGTACTATTAGCTAAATGGAAATGCTTCACATGGTACTGTGTCCAAGAACACATTATACCACTTCAGGCTTTGATACCTCCAATAACTAGCTTCCTACTATGGGTCTCTGATATGATAAACACTAGGACAATCAGGTACATGATGACATGCCAGATGGATACATGCTGACATCGTCCAAGCCGTGGGATGGAGATTTGAGTTCTCCAGGTTTTATCACTGAGCAAATCCTTGTCAGAATTGAGTTGTTTAAGACAACCATAACTCTATCGTCATAAATGTATATTATGCAGCTTGATCATGAAATATTCTTGTCCCCATAGAATATATATATATATATATATATATATATATATATATATATATATATATATATATATATATATATATATATATATTACATTTGTATTTCATTGGGGGAAAGGAGAGAACATGCTATTTTTAAGTTTACTAGGATCTTTAAAGATAATATAGCTGTAATAAACACTTCTGTCGCAATCGCAAGGTTCAGTCCAGCATGTCGAATATGCTACATTGTCGAGTATGCAACATATGCTACATACAAATGGTGCTCCTTTTTCGACAGATATTGCATACTTCACAATGACTAATGTAGATATGTTTGCAGTCTGTGTAATGCCCCTTAATGCTGTGCTTGAAAAAGTAAAACTCTGTCAACCTGGAATTTTGAAAATTACATTTGCTGCTTTCAGAGTTGAATGCATATTTCTTCTTGAATCACACTCTTCCAAAATGAATGACACTTTAACATGTCATGGCTCTCATGGCCTAAGTGGTTAGAATGTGTGCCTCATATGAGGAGGGTATGGGTTTGAACCATAGCTGAGTAGTACAGAAGACATAAAAATAATATGAGCAGAAGTTTGTACTAGGACTAGTTGACCTGGGGTTTTCTAGGGTTCTTCCTCCAACAGCTATAATGGCTGCAATGTATAGCCTATCTTGTGCTGAATAACGTTGTTAAACCCTACAGCAACAACAGCAACAATTAACACTATTACAACAAAGGATATACTCATGTTTTAAATTTTACATCTGGAGTAAATATCTGACTTCGAAGAAATGTTGCTGTTCATCACAAACTTTATTAAAATTACCTTTCAACATTCTCCTTTAGTGCACTGATGTACTTTAAGATGTTTCTTCGATGTACTTTGCTTACATGAATTGGGATGTATAACTTTGTGTACTTCATCTGGCATGTATGCTATTGTAATTATTATTATTATTATATTATTATTATTATTATTATTATTATTATTATTATTATTATTATTACCGGTATTATAGAAAAACTTACTTAAATAATGTTTACTGTTTCACCTTTAGAGACGATTGACACGTGGATGAATTTAATACATTCCTGTACACCATCCTCTCAATCTGGCATCCCTCCTGTGATCCTGGTTGGGACTCATGTGGATAAGATTCATGAGGTGTGTGTGTATCTATCTATCTATCTATCTATATATCTATCTATCTATCTATCTATCTATCTATCTATCTATCTATCTATCTATCTATCTATCTGTATGTTTGTCTATCTGTCCATCCATCGACCAACTGACCCACCTACCTACCTATTTTAACATGTTTATAAAGTTATAATCTTGATAGAGTTAGAATAAATGTAAAAACAATATTTAGTCATTTCTTTTTAATGTGTGTTTGCATTTTTTATTCAATAAAAGGTTACAGTGAAAAACAGAAAAAGACAGGTAAAATGAGTCACAATTTGTTTACTTTCTGCATAATAGGGATATGCTTAGTATATACTGTAGGTGAGTATATGCCTGACATTTAATTATATTGTCATTATTTCATATTTCTGAATAACATCAGAACAATCATTAGCAGTGTTGCGATAACAAGGACCCAAAGTACACTCGCTCTGAATGTGTCAGATGTTCCCAGGTGTATAATAGAAATTATGGCTTTCTGAAACCTGGAATTAGCTGATTCAGCTCACCTAATCCCTCTAATCATCTGAAAGTTTTAGATTTCTCATGCATACTCCCCCCACTTCATGTCTTTATGAGAGTCTTTGCTCTTGTCAGCTCAGAAGTATGCTTAAGGGTCTGAGGAGTCTGAGACCAACTTCTATGGTGTTCTTTTGAGGTCCTCCACAAGGAGGTATTATAATGTTTCAGGAGCCTAACACCTCTCACTGAAATTGAGTTGTCAGTCACTCTTCACATTCAGGTCAGCATATTGCTTCCTCCCCAAGAGGGCGTTGATGCAATGCTCATCTTGTGTACAGATTAGAATGTTGTTTCATCCCAATTTTCATAATAACATGTTACTTCCACTAGTTAGAGAGATGGTGCACTTCAAACCTCATATCCATGAAGGCATTTGCTTCCACTTTTTAGGGCAATGGTGCAAAACACACGTGATACCCATGATGGCATGTTGTTCCCTTCCATTAGGGAGGTACAGACCACACACTTCATATCCATGACGTCATTTTGTTTCCTTATATTATGAAGGTAGTACCCATACATCTGATATTCGTGACGGCACGTTATTCTCTTCCATTAGGGAGGTAGTGAGCACACACCTCATATCCAGAAGAACATGTTACTCCTTTGTTTTAGGTAGGTTGTGTACCACATACACATTCATGTCACCATTTTGCTCTCTCTTGGTAGGGAGGTTGTGAACAATACACACATTCATGACAGCATGTTTTTCACACAAGAGTTTGTGCACCACACACACATTCATAACAGTATTATTTTCTCACTAATTAGGGAGCTTATGCACTTCACACATCATATCCATATTGATATATTTCTTCCTCCATTAGATAGATGGTGCACCACCCACCTGTTATCCATGACATCATGTTGCTCCCTTCTGTTTGAGAAGTGGCCCACTGTACACATATTGATGGCTGCAGTTGTTTTCTTTTGTCGCAGTTTCTGTTTTTGTGCATTTTGTGATTTCCTTAAAACATTCCTTTTTATTTTACTTAACGTTGTAACTTTATTTTAGATATTATGTTAACATATTTTGATGTGGCAAGATCAGATCTGTTGAGGGCAAGTTTTGATGTACAATCAATTTGCCTAGGGAAAGCTAATTTCTATGACTCTTTTAAATCCCTGCATAAATTATATACTAAATACCAACCTGGAGAAACACGTTGAAATGAACCAGACTCGAGCAGCATGTGTCTTTATTTATGATACTCAGTCACAGGAAAACTACTACATATACTACAATTTTATTCCTCCCTCACAGATACTACTTTTACCTAATGGGTGCTAAACGATGTCTGCTGATCTAGATGGTGGTCAGACAGGGTGATCTCCCATTAGGTATAAGGATTGGATACAAAACCATGGTTCCTTGGTTTATACTTCTGCTTGTGCCAAGAAGCATGCTCTCATCTTGAGATCCCTAGCAAAAGCCAGAATCTATGTCACAAGTTGAGAGATTTTCAATTCAATGTTACGTTTTCTGCATCGGTACTATCAACATTTTCTCTTTTTCTCTTCATGTGCTGACAAAGTTCTACCTTTTCAGTGTGTTGACTTGTTTAGGTACTTGTATGGGGAGTCTAAGTGACTTCACATTAAATTGGACTATAATTATGTTACCGGTATATATGTGCAAGCCTCTAGCGCTTAACAAAAAACCTCCTAATACAGTAAAACCTGTTATGAGAGACTGCACCTTCTACCACAGGAGTCTGACGTTTTATCAATAAAGTACAGTGAGATATCTGACAACACGAATTACCATTATCGGTAATATAAATAAACAAAAGGAATGCAAGTGTGACCACAACATTTCACTTGATTCAGCGTTTTCTCACGAGTCTTTCATCGCTACAGAATCGCAAGAAGACTGAAAAACTACACATGAATTCAAAAGACAGTGAGGTACCATTGCATAACTCTTAAATGACCATTTCCTGAATCCAATCATCGAATTAATCTTTATTTTCACCTTTACGGTCACAATCCCTTTCTAGGAAAATCGATCTGACGAAAGTACCCTGCAGTAAATATGCTGAATAACATGATGAAGGTAATTTCACAAGATAAAATGCTTATCATGCTTTTTATTTCAGATTGTATCATTTTATAATTTTATTTTAATTTCCAGGTCAGAAAAATATAGTCAATGTTCGGATAGTAGAAATAGCGATTGATGACGTCATCACTAACTTTCCCTAATATTCAAAGATAACAGAGATTCTGCGCCATGTTCGGTACAACTATTACAGACTAACGCATATTTACTGCAGGGTAGAAACTGGTATAACAGTAAAACCTGTTATGAAAGACTGCACTTTCTACCAACAAAATGCAGTCTCCCATGACATGTGGTCTCATAGCAGGTGTATCCAAAAAGACCAGTTTCCAAGGTCCAGTTTTAGAACAATTTCAAGGAACAATCCTTTTTTGTTTATGATTGGTTTTTTATCAGAACAATCACTACTAAGCAAGTTCTTGTTGTAACAAATGATTACATATAGGTCAGTGGTGTCTGTCTGTTCTGGTGATACTGTCATTACTAGGGATGATGGGTCCTACGTTAAGGCCAGTAAGTAGTCTAAGTGCCAGAGTAATTAGTCTGGTTTCCTGCTTTTTATGCTCCCGGCATTGCTCACCCCTATACTAATGTAAGAGAATAAACATACAATAAGCATATGAAGCAGGCAACCATAATAGGAAATAATATATAATTTAGTCTAGTTTACGACAGAAACAATAAAACAGTATAAGCATAGATAACAAACATTTAGACATCAGTAGCCAGGATATTTAAAATTATTCAGAATGGTATGAGCGGTCGCTTTTATGGATTAAAAAACGGTTGGTAAAATTTATCCACGTTTTTGCGATGCAGTTGTTCATAGCAATGTCAGAATGAATATTTTGCCAAGACATCGTGGTCATTAGTTGTCTTCAGCAGATGGTCGCTCATAACAGCATTTATATCATACAATCAATCTCTGCATTATGCTTATGTTCAGAATTGACTGTGGTCACTCGGTTGCTCAGAGCAGTTTTTACTGTACAAGTGGAATTCCATCATGGACATGTAGATATCAGTGAATTTCTATTCCAAACTACTCAAAGATTCTGAGTACCATCCTCAATAATGTTACTTGTACAGGTGGTGTATGATCCTTTTTCCCTATAGGTAATTGCTTTGAAATGGATATTTTCACACCATAGTTGTATATACCTATAACAGTGTCTCCATTCCATTTTATGTGAAAGGTTATGTGCGTAATATATACAGTTGTGTACATTTCCATATTGTATTATGGTTGTACAAGTTAAGGTAATGCTTTTTATACATGGTTTACTCTTTTTTGTTGACAACACTTAATCGATGGCCATCTGCATAAGCGTTCCATTATATTTAAATAGCACTGCATGGGTAGTCTATGCAACTTCAAAAGATAGATTTGGGTTAGAATATTTATATGTCTATTTATACATCTGTTATGCCCTGAAGACACTCCTTATAGATGTCTAATTCCACCATTTCTGGTACTTAACAGGTGAGTTTCCTTTACCATGGCATTCTTAGTTTTGGAACGTCATGCCTCATTGATTATACATGGACATGCTGTCCTTGCCTACTGATTGTATTGTGATAGCAATCATCAGTTATCACTATGCTCCAGTTAACTATCATTTGGTATAGCTCTGCGTCCACTCTGTGTAAAAACAATCCATATGCAAACCGACAGGTTTATCTTTCTCCTCCTTGCAGGTTGTATTGTACGATACTTGTATTTGACCCTTTTATGCTCCATTGCTTTAATTTGACTATCTGCTATTAATATCTGGGTCAGCATTTTAAGATTTAACTTGGCACCGATACTGTGTTCCCAAAACAAGTGCAGGGCTACAGTATTATACATTTTGCGACATTTGTCTTACGGATGAGAACTGTCAGAGTACTGAACAAAGTCCTTAAAGACAATGTGGCCAGGACTGTAACCATCTATTAATATTTATGTTTGGCAGATCATGACTTGGTGTTCTCTGCCTGCAGTTTCCTGAAGGACCACCTTAAGACCAAGTTAAGAGCACAGCCTTTATCCTCTAACAATCCTTTTAATGGACAGATAGAAGGTGTCCACAAAATTGCCACCAAGGAGACCATTTCCTCTCTTCCACAAGCACATCATCAGTAACAGAATAGTACAGGAAATCATCCAAAGGACCCAAGGTCCACATATAGGACAAAAATCACTGAAAATCATCCTATCTAAGCTCCACTCAGTGATGCCCACCGCACAGTCCTTGTCAGCCAAAGTGTATAAAGCACTACTGGTCCTACTGTTCGTTCCTGACAAGTGTTTACCAGGGGTTTTATCCCAGAATTGGTTCTTCTAAAGGCACTCTTTCTTTGATCATCAACCTCAGTCTATATATTCATGCTCCTTGGATCTCACTGGAAACACCATGACATTAGTATTAATTGAAGAGGGACATCAGTGTTAACTTCAAGATGCATCCCTTTATTCCCCAATTCAAAAGGTTTGCAGTGTGTTCCTGCAATGTGTTTGCAACATAGTATACCAATTCAGGGTACTTCCATTGGGGCTCAACATCAGCCCCTAGGTCTTTAATGGTATAATGAATTGAGTAATGCCACATGTCCAGGCCATTTCTACAGTGGCACAATCATGTGATCTCTATCACATCTTGCAGAAACACCATGTCAGTTATATCTAAACTCAACATAATAACCCTAGTTATCATAAATACCAGTGAGGGAAAATCCAACTTTATTAGATTTTTCACCTAGAAATGGAGATAAATACAAAGGCAAAAGAGTTCATCTCCCTCAGGACCGGGCATTGAAAATATTAACCATGTTGGCTTCTTTACTTTCCAGGAAAATTCTGTCGACATGGAAATTTTGTTGCGTACCAAGCGTACTCATTGCAGCAGCAGATCATACTGTCATAGGTCATCTTTTTAAGTGTTCATTGCAAATGATTCTTATGTCCCAGTGTAGGCCAAATTTTTGTCCACTGGGCCAACCTCTTCTCATCAGCAGGCAATTGAGGCTGAGAAGCCGGTGATGCATGGTCTTCCTAGACAGATCATAACAAATGCCTAACATCCTAGATATGTTTTTGTCCCAGACTAATTAACTAATAAATACAGAATGGTCTTTTGATCCATCAGTTTTCATTCAGATAATAACCCGACGGGACTGACCAATGATGGACCTGTTTGCAACAAGGTGGAATATCAAACTTCCAACATTTATATCTCCAGTCCGAGTCTTGAATGCCTGGGAAGTTGGTGCTTTATCAATATAGACTAGAATTGCCTTAATGCATATGCTTACCCTCCAAATCTTATGTTTCCAAAGTGATACAGAAAGCAAGAGAATCAGGCTTTTGCCTTATCCTCATTGCACCACTTAGGTGACAGAAGTCATGGATGAATGACTTTATACATCTAGCATTGAACATGTCTTGGATATTTAGATTTTCTCTAGTCTGCCCCAGTAACCATGATGGCAGTTGTTTCCTTCCCACTGAAAACTGCAATGTCAGGATTATATTACACATGCCCTAAGAAATAAACAATTTTCGCAACCAGTGATGGAGAAAATTTCTCTAGCAAGTAGGCCATCCAAACTGAAAGCATATGAAGGTAAATGGCACATTTTCACCATCCTACATTTAATCATTAGACTGTTCAAATTATTTTCTACAAGGTGATTCTATGCTATATTTACCTTTAGACTTGTGTATATATATTCTACAAGGTAGTGTCCTACTACATTTACCATTAGACTTGAATTTATTTTCTACAAGCTAATTCCATGCTATATTTACCATTAGACTTGCTTCTATTTTATATAAGATTGTACCATCCTAAATGTAATCATTAGAATGTTGAATTTATTTTCTACAAGGTAGTGCTCTACTATATTTACCATTAGACTGTTGTATATATTTTGTACAAGGTTGTACCATCCAATATTTACCTTTAGACTGTTGAAAATATTTTATACAAGCTAACGCCATCCAATATGTACCATTAGACAGTTGCAAATATTTTCTACAAGCTAATTCAAGCTATATTTACCATTAGACAGTTGTATATATTTTCTACAATGTAGTTTTTGACAAAGCTTCCACAATCAAATGAAATAAAAATAATGTTTTAAAAATAGTGAGATATTTTAGTTCAAAGATTTTTTTGTTTTTCCCCTCCTTAATAATTTTAACAAACCAATGTTTCTACTATTAATGTATATCTACATATGTATATATTTTGTTTTTCCTTTACATCTATATTGTATTTTGTGATTTCCTTAAAACATTCCTTTTTATTTTACTTAATGTTTTAACTTTATTTTAGATTTTATGTTAACATATTTTGAAATGGCAAGATCAGATCTGCTGAGGGAACGTTTTGATTTACAATCAATTTGCCTAGGGAAAGCTGATTTTTATGACTCTTTTATATCCCTGCATAAATTATATACTAAATACCAACCTGGAGAAACACGTTGAAATGAAACAGACTCGAGCAGCATGTGTCTTTATTTATGATACTCAAACATAGGAAAACTACTACATATACTACAATTGTATTCCGCCTTCACATATACTACTTTTAGCTAATGGGTGCTAAACGATGTCTGCTGACCTAGATGGTGGTCAGGCAGGGTGATCTCCCATTAGGTATAAGGATTGGACACAAAACCATGGCTCCTTGGTTTCTACTTCTGCTTGTGCCAAGAAGCATGCTCTCGTCTTGAGATGCCTAGCAAAAGCCAGAATCTATGTCACAAGTTGAGAGTTTTTCAATTCATTGATAAGTATTCTGCATCGGTAATATCAACATTTTCTCTTCATGCGCTGACAAAGTTCTACCTTTACCATGTGCTGACTTGTTTAGGTATTGTACAGTACAGTACTTGTATTTGACCCTTTTATACTCCATTGCTTTAATTTGACTATCTGTTATTAATATCTAGGTCAACATTTTAAGATTTAACTTGGCACCGATACTGTGTTCCCAAAGCAAGTGCAGGGCTACAGTATTATACATTTTGCGACATTTGTCTTACAGATGAGAACTGTCTAAGTACTGAACAAAGCCCCTAAAGACAATTTGGCTAGGACTGTAACCAACCATCTATTAATATTTACGATTGGCAGATCATGACTTGGTGCTCTCTGCCTGCAGTTTTCTGAAGGGCCACCTTTTTATACCAAGTTAGGAGCACAGCCTTTATCCTCTAACAATCCTTTTAATGGACAGATAGAAGACGTCCACAAACAGGCCACCAAGGAGACCATTTCCTCTCTCACACAAGCACAGTATCAATAATATAATATTACAGGAAATCATCCAGAGGACCCAAGGTCAACATATAGGACAAAAATCTCTGAAAATCATCCTATCAAAGCTCCACCCAGTGATGCCCACCGCACAGTCCTTGTCAACCAATGTGTATAAAGCAACAAGATGGTCCTACTGTTCGTTCCTGACAAGTGTTTACCAGAGGTTTTATCCCAGACTTGGTCTTAAGGCACTGTTCCTTTGATCATCAACCTCAGCAACATCAGTCTATATATTCATGCTCCTTGGATCTCACTGGAAACACGACATTAATATTAATCCCATTGAAGAGGGATATCACTGTTACATTCAAGATGCATCCCTTTATTCCCCAATTCAAAATGTTTACCGGGTGTTCCTGCAATGTGTCTGCAACATAGTATACCAATTCAGGTTACTTCCGTTGGGGCTCAATATCAGCCCCTAGGTCTTTAATTGTATAATGAATTGAGTAATGCCACATGTCCAGGCATTTCTACAGTGGCACAATTCGTGTGATCTCTACCACATCCTGCAGAAACACCACGTCAGTTATATCTATGCTAGACATAATAACCCTAGTTATCATCCTTACCAGCCAGGGAAGATCAAGGGAAAATCCAATCTTATTAAATTTTTCACCTAGAAATGGAGATAATACAAAGGCAAAAGAGTTCATCTTCCTCAGGATCAGGCATTGAAAATATTAACCATATTGGCTTCTTTACTTTCCAGGAAATTTCTGTCGACATGGAAATTTCGTTGCGTACCAAGCGTACTCATTGCAGCAGCAGACCATACTGTCAAAGGTCACCTTTTTAAGTGTTCATTGCAAATGATTCTTATGTCCTTGTGGAGGCCAAATGTTTGTCCACTGGGCCAACCTCTTCTCATCAGCAGGCAATTGAGGCTAATAAGCCGGTGATGCATGGTCTTCCTAGAAATAACATAACAAATGCCTAAAATCCTAGATAAGTTTTTGTCCCAGACTAATTAATGAATAAATACAGAATGGTCTTTCGATCCATCCGTTTTCATTCAGATAATAACCCGACGGAAATGACCAATGATGGTCCTGTTTGCAACAAGGTGGAATATCAAACTTCCAACATTTATATCTCCAGTCCGAGTCTTGAATGCCTTGAAGTTGGTGCTTTATCAATATAGACTGGAATGGCCTTAATGCATATGCTCACCCTCCAAAACGTATGTTTCCAAAGTGATACAGAAAGCAAGAGAATCAGACTGTTGCCTTATCCTCATTGCACCACTTAGGTGACAGAAGTTATGGATGATATTTAGATTTTCTCTAGTCTACTCAAGTAACCATGATGGCAGTTGTTTCCTTCTCGCTGAAAACTGCAATGTCAGGATTATATTACACATGCCCTAAGAAATAAACAATTTTCGCAATCAGTGATGGAGAAAATTTCTCTAGCAAGTAGGCCATCCAAACTGAAAGCATATGAAGGTAAATGGCACATTTTCACCATCCTACATTTAATCATTAGACTGTTCACTTTATTTTCTACAAGGTAATTCCATGCTATATTTACCATTAGACTTGTGTATATATATTCTACAAGGTAGTGTCCTACTACATTTACCATTAGACTGTTGAGTTTATTTTCTGCAAGCTAATTCCATGCTATATTTACCATTAGACTGTTGTATCTATTTTCTTCAAGGTTGTACCATCCTATATATGCCATTATGTTTGTATGTATATTTTCTACAAGGTTGTACCATCCTAAATTTAATCAATAGAATATTGAATTTATTTTCTACAAGGTAGTGCTCTACTATATTTACCATGAGACTGTTGTATGTATTTTCTACAAGGTTATACCAACCAATATTTACCATTAGACTGTTGCAAATACTTTATTCAACCTAATGCCATGCTATATTTACCATTAGACTGTTGTATATATTTTCTACAACGTTGTACCATCCAATATGTACCATTAGACTGTTGCAAATATTTTATACAAGCTAATTCAAGCTATATTTACCATTAGACAGTTGTATATATTTTCTACAATGTAGTTCCATTATACATTTAATCATAGTCTGTTGAATGTATTTCTACAAGGTAGTGCCATGCTATATTTAACTATTACACTGTTGTATATATTGTCTACAAGGCAGTTTTATCATAGTGTTTAATATCTTTAATCAGGAACAATTGTCAGCAAAGAGAGTTAAATCAGAGACACAGACCATGACATCTGATACAGTAGACTTTACTTTGCCTACCACATCAACGCATGCTGATAGTGCTACCAATGAACAGCCCAGGTCCTCAACATTCCTTGGATCTGTGTGGAAGTTTCTTAATCCATGGAAATCAAAACAATCAATAGAGCAAACTACAGGCTCCAGCAGGACAGGTAGGTCATGGGTTTGAATGAATTTTATGAATAATTATGTGTAGTTACGTTCGTGAGTGGACTTAAGCTATTAAAAACCTAAAGTTTAATTTTGTTCTTAAAGCATAAAAATAATTTAAAACTGAAAGAAATACAAAAAAAATGTAAAACTTAAAAACTGATAGGCATAGCATTGTCAACATTTTAAAAAAAAGATTAACAGCTTTGACAGTTGTAACTGATATGTCTTGCCGGGAATAATGATTCGAATTAGGTGAATCTGGCATGTACTCCAAAAAAAGAATGATATATAACCAACATGGCAGAAGTAGTACATATATGTAGTGACATCTGAATCTGAATATATACAGTACAGGACACTTATGGCATAAAACTGCACAGGAAGAAGGAGCCAATGACATGGTAGAACTGTTCAAGAGTAGTATTGAAGCTATAATCTGTTGATATAGACACTACACTGTCATAAAAATGATTCCAACCCACAGTTGTTTTGTACAAAGAAAGACTTCCAAAATTGTTCTGTTCTACAATACTCCATTACGAAATGTATAATGTTATTTGTAACTTGTGACATCATTCTAAAGGCCTGACAATATGCTACACTGCAACTATTTATCAATTTTTCGACCAAGATCAGCACCCCACTTAACAATTTCATAAGCTTTCTATCACCAGGTATGTAATTTTATTAATGTCTGATCACCAGCTTAAGGGGTACAGACTTCTGAGCTGCATCTTTTGTGACTTAGCGCCAACCGGAAAACTTGTAAACATGGATTAGCACATTTATATCTTTAAAGGTAGACCAGAGAACCCCATATCACTTAATTCTAAATTATTAAATATCGTGATTTATGTAGTATCTGAACATTTCTGCCCTATGCGATCAACGGATGTCGAGATATTTATTATAAATGTACATGTTATGAATATTAACCGTAAATCAAGTACAACTTCGGCAGTTTCCGTGATATCCGGGCGTGTGACGTCACAAGAGGAACCCGACATTGCTAGGAACCATTGTTTTATCGTTGTCAAACGTGAAGCGTCTCTGGATTGTATTCTGACTGCGTGTATTTCTAGGTATGGGAAAAAGGTGTAACGTTGGTGGATGTAACAAAACACCAAAAGATGGTGTTTCATTACACTTGTTTCCCTCGGACATTAAATTTAAAAGACTTTGGTCCTGGTTTGTGCGGCGGACAAGAGTGGATTGAAGAGAGCCTTCAAAATATGCCACAATCTGTAGTGACCATTTTGAACCCGATTCTTTTGTGCCCAGTCAGAGTTTGATGGCTACATTTGGAATAAAGGAAAAAGCTACTCTTCTCCATGATGCAGTACCGTCCATTATGCCACGAGCAAAGCATCCTCACAGCCCAGACATGGATGAAAGCCACCCACCCACCACAACCAATAGCTCAGGCCAGACACCCATGTGCCCGAGATCGGCATACAAGAAGAGGGAGAGAGAACGGGTAATATATAGCATTTCTAACTTTTGCAAATTGTCTTCTGTTTATGTCATTGCTTTATGAATTAATCTTTGTTATTTTAGTGTACGTGAGAGAGAGAGAGAGAGAGAGAGAGAGAGAGAGAGAGAGAGAGAGAGAGAGAGGGCTGTTACACATTCATATGATCAGGTTTCATTGGTGTTATATTGAGGTGGAAAGTATTTTATATAAATATATGTAATAGTTTCTTCATGTAAAGTTTCACATGACCATTTCATCAGTATTATGCATGGCAGTATAACATCAGCTAAATTTATCTTTCAGACATTACAGGATGTTATGGCTACATGTACAAGTTCAGTTGACAATGTAGCAGAAGATGATGGCAGAAAATGTAACTGTTTTTTCTGATCCAGATATGGTAGGTTTCACTTAGCAGGATTGTAAACACTGCAGAGCATTCAATAATTGGAAGAAAAAAATTAATGTTTTTAAAATAATTTGGTATTACATATTTTTATACCAACAAAAAATATTAAATTTGATTAATGCAAATATATGACAAAATGTCACACACACTTCAGTATTGTGTGCATTTATATTAAATCATTATCCTACCCTTGTGATTTGGTACCATTGTCCCTTTTTTCCCTACAATGATGCATGTCCTAAAGTTGACATTGTATTTGATTTTAAGTTATCTAGGTAAATCTTTTTAAATACAGTTTCGGGTAAAAAGTCAGAAAGGTAATATATAGAAATACACAACTTGAAAATACAGTAACATCTGTTGCTTGATAAACGAAGTGTCATAGTCTAGCAGTGGTGGAAAGGAGGTCGGTGGGTGGACATGATATATGGTGGGTTGAAATTAGGCTGTAGTCATCCATGGTAGTTGCTGTAACAGAATTGTTACCGAGAGGAGGGTGGATTAAATGAACAATACAAACACAATTTGTGAAAGAAAATATAAATTTATGTAATAAATTTTAAATGAAAAAAATACATTAAGTAACAACACAATAATTCATGCACTCAACCCACAATTACACTCACAACCATTCACAATACATGAACAAATTAAATATTAATACAAAAGGAATCTCAGATGTAAAGGGATCTCTTGGACTATACACAGATCCAAGGATCCTTTACGAAAGTTAAATTAATGCAAGTATAAATTACGAAAAATGAACACAAACGACAAACTATACTATCGCACGATGGATTGCGATAACTAGCACGACCATATACTTGTATTCAATCAAGATGCTAGCTTTTATTGATATCTATGCGATCACTTGAAATATTATTGTGATCTGACATAAGCATGCAAATACAACAATGTATTAAATTGTATTACAATTTCAATACACATATGTGTCTCGACCCCGTATAACCGCACGATTCAGCAACAGTTGAATCGTCTCCCAGTTTCCCCGAAAACCTAGGGTTGACCAATACTATTATGGGACGTTTCCCTTCACGGATCCACCACAGTTATACGTTCAGACAACATACAACATCTACCAGAACCAACGGTTCCTCACTACCCTAGATGTCGACCCGGATGTTTTACAACTCAGACAGCTCCGACACTCGGACTTCTAGCTTTCCGGATATTTACACGTTACACAGATGTTGACGAACAGACAGTTCGACACACAGACAGATACTTCAATTCCGTTTGCACAAATTAACGGCACAATCACATTCAGATATTTATACAGAGATGTTCCACAACAAATCAGACGATATCAAAGACGTTTATCAAAAGATGGTATCAGATGTGTTAACAGCTACGGTATCAGAAATGGTATCAACTACGTTAGCAGCTACGGTATCAGAAACATTGACATCTACGGTATCAGATCTACGGTATCAGAAACATTGACATCTACGGTATCAGCGATTATCAGATCTATGGTAACAGCGATTGTCAGCTACAGTATCAGAAACACGGTAACAACGATGGTATCAGATGCGCTATCAGAAACGGTATCAACGACGGTATCAGATGTTATCAACCGACGTTATCAGCTACAATAAACAAAACCAGACTAATAATAGTTATCTCAACAATAATCTAAGTCGTAGATTACGATATTGCATTTAAAGTCTAATAGTGACTAGTAATTCCAAATATTCCACGTTTAATTGCAATAAAAGCATCATTATACGAAATGATAATCTGAATAAAATTCACAATAAAACGAAAATGTAAATTTAACACTCACCCCTTTGGCTGGAGATTGCAAGACGAGCTTATCTATCCTTCGATTAGATATTTTGGTTCCCGTAATTATTATGAGAAATATCTCGCCTTATATACTCTCTATAGGTGAACATAAATCACATCGAGCTTGCTGTGCACCACGTGAAACGAGTATTTCGGATTTCATGTAAATAACAAACTGGCACATGCAAATCGTTACACGCCACTTACCTTGGAGAAAACCACTTAATCACCCCAGGTAATGCGTGTACGACGAAATCAAGAAAATGGTGAGTTTCGTTTGCAATTCAAGAAGAACAAAAATCAGTTCAATTTTCGCCTAATTCTGTGACAGTTGCTATACTTGATTCTTTCTAAAATTGTTCAGACATATGATGCCTGTGACTCAAGGGTGAAAACAGTAACAACTGGTTGTCAGACAATACTCAGATCAAAGAGCAAATCTGCTAGGACCCAGTACAGTGGACCAAGGAAAGTTGACAAAGGTAATGGGAATAGTTGATGGTCTAGATTTTAAATTGACCATGATGTGGCCCGGTGAAGCTGATTCAAACCCAAGAGCCTGACTTTAGACCAAAAAGATATCACTTTAAGCTGATTATATATATCTATATATACACAATTTGAAAAGAAACAAATATTTTTGTTAAAAATTTCTCGGGTTTACAGGTCCTGTTTAAGCCCAAAGTAAGGAGCTGCGGTACTCAAACTGATAACCCGAATAACACAGATGAACCACGGCACACAACAGTTACTGTGGATGACTTGAACACCTCTTCAACAACAGAGTCCAGTGAAATAACTGTCAACTTCAGTAATTCAATGGACTCCTCCTATGCTGCTACCAGTTCAAAAAATTCATCTTGGCAGAGCAGCTTTAATGAGGATCAGGGGCAAGTATAATGATGCCTACATAATAAAGTAACCAGCCCACCTATAGTAATGGCAACATTTAGTGGCCTCGATATTGAGGTTCATTTATATGGACTGTGTTAAGATCAGTCCTGAATAATTTCTGTTTTAAAACTAATGTGGTTTTCTTGTATAGGGGACTGCTGTTTTAACAATTACAAAATACTAGAGAGAAAGGGAACCATAGTTCAGCATTTATGTCATAGGACTAATTATGAAATGTTAAAGGTCATCTCAAGAGAATATGTTCTTAGTAGCAGACAGTGCTCTCCTAAGCCTATTCAGTGTGTGTGTTAACTGTGGAAATGAAGCTCAAGGAAACATTAATCACAGAATGGGAACTGTTATTAATAATGTCCAGAAATGTGACTTTTATAACCATAACAGATCATGGAATAGCCAGCCCTTTGTTGGATTCATTCCAGCTGGAAACCTGCAGCTTTCAGCTGCTATTTTGTTTGCTGGAGCCATTCCATCACAAGCCATGAGGATTTTTGAATTCTTGAAAATGGCCCATACAAACATGGACACTTTCTATATGCATCAAAGGTACTACCTCCAGCCAACAATTACACATTTTTGGAAGCAAAAGCAAGAGAGTTACTTTGAGGAGGTGAGGCGTGGTGGAGGTAGCAGTGTTGTAGCTGGAGATGGTCATGCTGACTCACCTGGTCATTCTGCCAAGTATGGACTTTATTCTACTCTGGATGTAAATACTGGGAAAGTAGTTAATATGGAAATTGTGTAGGTAATCAGCAATACTAATATATTATCATATACATGATCTATTTCAATAGAGTAGTTGATGAATGTTATAATAAAGCAGTCATGCAAAAGTATATAATTTGCTCAGTCTTCAAAAGAACTTAATATTCCTCAACATATTTATGTCTTATTTTGGGAGCTGTGGTCTAGTGTTGGACGTGTAATGCCATGGTTGTGTATTCATTACCAGCCAGTGTCAACTGCCTCAGCATGTCAGTTTGGAAGACAATTACCTCTAGTTCCTCTGGATGTTATAGCAAACGTTTTTAAATGGGTTTTAAAGTAACAAAAACAATGTCTGATTTTACTTAGAGAGTAAAGAAGTCCATTGCAGTTATCACATGGAGTTAGTTAGAGGGCCTTAAGCACACAAATGATATGTTGCAGAAGAATGGAATTCACATAGAATCCATCATTACAGACAGGCACACGCAAGTCACCAAGTGGGTGAATTAGAATTTATCTGACTGCACCCACTACTATGACATTTGGCACTATGCTAACAGTAAATATGTTTCATTTTTTTAATGGCAATATTTGGAGATTATATACTTGAACATTTGACAAATTTAGACAACTTTATATATAAAAGGGGGGTAGAGAAAATAAAAGCACCCCTTTTAGTGCAGTGTTCAACTGACAATTGAACCAAAATCAAACATTGTAAATCAAGCAATAATGCTCCCAATTTGTTGTTCAAAAAGTCCATTTTTTTAAACCAGGCTTTAAAAAGAAGATGAACTTGCTGGCCACGAAGAAAGAATGCCATGATTTAAAATTTTGGACCAAGAGTGTGACCAATCACATGTACTGGGTGGCAGCATCAACGCCTGATGGTAACAGATCCGTGATGCTGGAAAAGTGGCATTCAATTGTAAACAATATGCAGAATAAAAATGATGGACATGGAGACCACTTCCCAAAATGTTTACATGATAAACTGGTGGGATGTGAAAGCAAGAAGAAATGGATTAAGCCAGGTATGACCTAATTTCTTGCTGTTTCAGGGAATATCAATATTTTGTGGCAGTTGGATATTTATTTAAATTTAAAGGGACATATTTCTCACTCAAAATTATAGAACTTGCCAAGATACAGAAAAAAGCCTTGAAATCCAGATAGTATCTCCAGTATATCTGCAAGATTATTCAATAATGTTCAGGTTAAACTAAAGTGTTTGTAGATTTGTCAACGTATACAAGTTAACATTATATAGCTGAACATTTAAGTAAATAACAAATTTCTTCCTCATGTTCTGCTGCAGTTGCCAGATTTTGTGATTTGGTTCACAGTCACCAAGTGACAAAGGGCATACAACAGCTGTCCCCACTGCATCAAACTTTTGAGCTGGAATGCCTCCACAGTGTAATGAATCATTTTGCCCCTTAGCTTATTTGGGTTTTCCTACTATGACACAATTTGCAGGTATTTTGTCCATTTTTTCGTCATAATTATTTTGGGGTGTTTTAATATAAGTAAAAAGGTGATATAAGTTCCTGAAGCAAATATGGAAGTATTGTGTAGGATACAAGTACATGAAATATATAATTTTCGAGAAAAAAAAGGATGTATACAAATGTTTGAAGAATTACATTACATAATAGATTTTCTGTTTTTATGTCAGACCATTTTTGGCCGCATTACATTTTGAAGAAAACAGCCAAAAAACCACAAGCAACAAAATCAAATGGACAACTACATTACCAGATTACCTTTCCGAGGTGTATACTCTGTTAAAGAAGTCAAAGTGGAAAATACTTTTTGTAAGTTTTGCACTTATTATTATGCTCCCTTTTGTATACAGCATGTAGAAAGTATTATAAATGATCATGGACGCTGTTTGTTTAGGAAATATGTATACAAAGTCATAAATTTCAACAACTGAAAAGTACTATCGAAATTCCATCAAATTGGTTGAAATGCCTTCAGGTCCAGTATTTTGGTATATTGATATTTGAGAAACAATTTATTTTCAAAATATTACCACTGAATTTTTCTTCTTCCTTGTTGGTATATATATATATATATATATATATATATATATATATATATCGTATCTGAATTGGGCAATAAATGAATACTCTCCAATAATTGATCAACTAATTTTTACATTTAATTCATTGTAGGCTATGTTGATAGTCTGATGGAAGTGGCAGAGGTACTCGCAGAGAACATCAAAATGAATGAAAAATCAGGCTTGCAGTTGCCATGAGACATCCGGCCTCCTCCACTGTGTGCACAGTACCATTGTTCTGAGAAAGAGATGATTGAGTCTTCACACATGTCACGATATTTAAAAACTAGTTAGGATATTTGAATCCAACATAGGTATCAGATGGGAAAGCGTGTCTTATTTTGTAGACAGCACATGCTGGCAGTGGAACTGTTACTTCTTTGCCCAAGAAACCCCAACACCATTGAACAAACTGCCGATATGCCACGTACCGCCTCCTCCTAAAATCTGATAAAACAAATACTTGAAATAAAGAAAATACAATTACACTTACAAATTATAATTTATTCAGTTATTCGTTTTAATGTAGAGATATTTTCAGTTGTTAATAATTTCAGTTGTTTATGTTCAAATTAAGTCATGGTACTGTTACAAATTAATGAACATAATCAATATCGGATAAATGTGTGTCGGGGTGAAGGTGTTATTTAACTCTGAAATATTGACAGAATATCAGCTAAGTAAAATGTACTTACTCATTGCTGTCTGTACCGGTAAAATGCTGTATCGAGTACGTATGGGTCCAGACAAACTGATGGGAACCCAGGATGGTCAGTTATATACATTGCAATGCTTCATTAAAGCCAGTGATTTTGTCGTATGTTTTAGAAATTTCATGGCAGCACTGAGATTCTTATGTTGTGTGCATAACTTGACACTGAGCACAAAGACACCTGTAAAATAATAAAAATCCCAGGCAAATTATTTCAGGCATGTCATGCTAATGTAAAAAGTGTTTATTAAATTAAATATGAATTACACCCAAAACACATGCAAGGATCAGCAATATTGCCAAAAGAGTGTACCATATCAAAAAGTCCGAGTTTCGTTTAACATATCCCTCCACATCTGAGATATTAAAACAGTTATAAATTATAGTGTGGTGGTGATGGTCTTTGACAAGGTGAAACATTTTACTGAATCAACAAAAACATTTATATCAGATGTGCCAAAAAATATGGCTGATAAAACTGTATTCTGCCAAGCAAGTCACAATTGGAAGTATTACGAAATTTTTTACAAAGTACAGGGTAATTCAAAATGACTGTCTTGGCATAACTGTGCGAATCGAGGGTATAAACATTTTTGTATACGAATATTTAAAATAAAGCAAAAAATGTTATTTATTCACGTTTCTGTTCAATATTATGCATGTACAAATTAAATGATATAATGGGGGAAAAAGTCATAAATGGACCTACGAGAGATATAGAATCTATGTTGGGGTTTGGACCGAGACAATGAAATCCCAGCCTAGGGGTTATATTATTTGTCTCCCCACGAGGCTTGTCAGAGTGGGGGGGATATATAATGTAACTGGCTTTCATTGTCTTGGTCCAAACCCCAACGTAGATTATTTTTCTCACCCAATATTATCCTTTAAAGTAAAAAGAACTCTTTAAAAGTGTGCACGTCACAATATTTACATGTGTCACATGTATATAAATAAGGAAATGAGGGCCATGGTGTGACCTTTGCGTCCGAAGTACACAGTTAATACGTGTGAGCAAAGAAAGATAACAGCATAAAACGTAGCATAGTAATGAGGTATTATCACATTTAATATATGTATGTTACATGAAATTAACAATGATTAGTTTTAATTTATTAAAAAGAAACTGTTTCCTTTCATCATTTATATTTTGAGTACCACACTCTCCCGTATAAAAGACCCTCGTCACCCTCCAAATATGCGGACCCCAGAGGATAACAATGTGCTAAACTTTCAAGTTCACGGATTCTTTGAAAATTTATATTTCTGTCTTGGAAATATGGTCGGTGATGCAGTGAAATTTGCTTATAGATTAGTGTGTTGAGGGATAAATGATTCCTTCTGGCTGGTAAGTGTATTATTTGTCAAAACATATTGCAGGTATATTCAGCTGGAGCACAACGGAGATGCTTAACAAAATTATTATAGAGCATGTTTGACATAACACATTTCTGGCTGTTGCTAAGTTTTCCGTTGTTGTTTAGAGTGTTGAAATGATATGAAGTGTATTGGTATATAGTCTTGTGTGCATGGATCAGTGTTTTCTAACATAGTTCATGTGCATGGATCAGTGTTTTCTGACATAGTTCATTTCAAACACCATTTAAAACTTTATCCTATCTGTAGCTCAGTAAATTTTCAGGTCAGCTTCATTAAATGTAGCTAACAGTATATACAATGTTTCACGCGCAGTGTTTACCACTAGTTCAGTTGATTTAGCTACATTTTATGATCTGAAAATGTACTGAGGTAGTCCTGCATATAGGATAAACATGACCATGCTAGTTAGAACGAACTAACATAATATCAAATCCTCGAAATAGTATGCGTGTGTGTATTTGTCTCTATCAAAATGTTTTTATTTCGGTGAGTTTTTAAGACAGATTGACCTTAAGTAACTATGTTTTGGTTGTATATTATTTTTTTTGTTTGTTTTTATTTCTGCTGTAGCTGTTGTTTTATTTGAGAACAACTATGGCACAGCAGAAGACGAGAAGGGTTTATTTTTGTTAAAAGTAGTTCTGAGTGCGAGGACACCATGACTGAGACGATTGGTCTGAAATGACTAGACTGAGACAAGAAACGTAAGGTTAGCAAAACAGCTAGATTTATCTGTCGCTTGGGTGAGAAAAATAAGCCTCAGTATAACAAAAACAAGACCAGTCCTACTTACCATTCGGTATTGTTAAGCCTGTTGCCGACATCTCGTTCAATTTCTTCCCTTTCTTTCTCTAATGCCGACTCTTCACTTGTATCAGGTTCATAGCGATAAGGTTCAATGCCTTCTTCACTAATCTCTTCTTGACCTTCATCAAATGAAGAGGAAGAATATTCCAATTCTGGTTCATGTTCGCTCTGACTTACAACGAGTAGCCATGTTGCTAGCCAACTGCTAGTTCCTCTTGTGACGTTACAAGCTCGCGCGTGCGTATGGGGTTATTCACCTAAAGTCAATTGGTCGTTTCCGTAGAAGTCGCATTTTGGTGATATTAAAAGGGTCATATCTCCCAATCCAATTGACTGAACGTATGTCCTGTCTTCGCAATGTACTTGAAATGTCAATTACAATAAGAATACCGAAAGTAGTATATAGCATTCAGGTCTACCTTTAAGGTGTGTTGTTAAGTATTATCGTAAATTTTAATTTACTACCCAGTTTTCAGGTACAAGAACACATGTGATTGAATCAAATGAACAGACACTCAGTTACACTCTTTAATTAGCCTGGATTAGGTTTATAGTTTTCAGTAAGACAAAGTAGAAAAGCAAGGTAAATTGAAATTTATAATGGGGTAACACTTTATCCCCAACTGACCCTCGAGAGGGAAACCATGGATATTTATATCGTCACTGTCTTTTCAATTCACTTGAAGCGATATGGAATATCACAGGATTTATTTAGTTTGATGTAATAGAAATTTTTTATTTTTTTATTTTATAGTTTAACATATTTGCAAATTGCCTTGGGTTTACAAGACATGGGGATTAGGACAGTCACACTACCGGCAATTGATGCTGACTAATACAGATTAATTCCACTTGTAATGAGAGGCACATATATGTACTTTAAAGGTGGTTTATGTGCATTTCTCATTCTAGTGTTCTTATGCAGTATACCGCCAGGATATATCGGTAAAAGTAAGTCGTTGATATATTCATCATGGGCAGAAGTAGGTCACAGTTACCTATTTTCTTGCCCTAGCAACTAGAAAAAAGAGTTTAGACTTTACACTGTGTTAATGTATATATGTGACATTGTTTTAACTTGCTATTATACAACTAGATTTTAATTTTCATGTTTTAACTCACTTGTCATCTTAAAACACTATTATGTTAAATATTACAGGTCCTGTTAATCAGGGTTTCATATAAATATATTTCACCAATGGCACTGATAACAATGAAATTCTAACATATTGTTTCAGCCATATTTAGATAACCCAATCAAGTTTGTAATATCTGTATTACCTATTTTGTATCTGGTTATGGTACAGTATACCCTCCACCATAAGGCTCATAATCACTGGAATCCCCATCGATGTTTTGTTCTCTTTATATATTCCACAAATAATTTTTAAATGGTATTTACTTACAGCAAGAGATTCATGTGGCAACGCCAACCCATATTCAATAATGTACTTTCATTCTCAATTTATCAGTCATCATATAATAGGTGATCACTGTCTTAAATAAAGGGATTATGCAGTGAAGAAACAAAAGATTTTTTACAAATAAATTTAAATATAATTAGGTAGATAAAATTATAAAATTACTCATATAATAAAGTTGAACTATTCTTTAATGAAATTTAATTAAATTAAAGTATCTATTTGATATTAGTACACTATTTGACTTCTATTTGTAGAACTTTGTGAAGGTATAATTTTCGCATGGATGAGGTCTAAACTTTGTAGTGTGCAAAAGGGATACAGACTGTACTGTATTCCTAAACTTTCTAGTGTACAAAAGGTATACAGTATTGTATTCACACAGTGATACCACACTGGTTGAACATTTGAAAGTTCAAGAAGTTATTATTTTTAAACATATAAATCTACCAGGTATAGATCTTTCTACCTGTATGTCATGTTTGATGAGAGTGTCTCTAATTTGTAATTTACCAAAGATTTAACAAGATGGTATACAAATATTCTGTTGAATCTCTGTAGAAACTTTTCAGACTATGGACAAATAGCTGGTAAAATTTCTTGTATTTTGTATTTTGTAAAGTGGTTTAAATGGGGCTGTGGGTTGTTGTGTTGATAATGCATAAGGTAGATGGTAGGGTATGAACATTATAAAATATCTTGCTTCAGTTCAAGATATCAATTTAACATGTAATGTTTTTCTTGCCTACAAGTACTCTATATGCCAGAGTTATATGCATGTATTAGGCAGTTATTATCAATCATTGAAACTCACAAGACTACTGTATTGTACAACATTCAAGCATCTGCAGGATTATGAGTGAGATCAGGCCACTGAGTTTGATGTTGTGAATGAAGAAGATAAAGAGATGTATTTGATTAAGAATAACTTAGTGTAATAGATAGGTGACAGTTTTATAGCAGAGGTATGTACATATTTGCAAACTGGAAGGGTGAGTTGAGGTTCATCTACTAGATGACATCAGTTACAGGATTCCTCCTAAGTGTTTTGCCAGCAGCAGTACTTTAAAAAGGAGGAATTGCTTCACATGATGTCTTGCCAATCCTGAGACTGTTGATATCCTTACTATGTCAGACATTATTGATTGTAAGAAAACTTTCAGAATTCATGTTGAAAACTCTCCAGGGGTCAGATGGGGATGTCTCTGTGAACAGCCTGGAGTTGTTTGTCTGAGATGTTAGAGAAATGGTGATGTGATCAATAAACCAAGTTTCTGTATTTGTCAAAGTGCCTGTACATCTAGGAATGTATCCTTTGGTCATAACAAAAACAAATATTGAGACTCTCCCCCAACAACAACAACATGCACTTCATGAGGATGATAAGACAATTTTACACATGTATTTTTGATATTGACCAAAAGGGTGTATTGCACACTCTGGACCTTGTGTAACCTAGCATCATAACATTGAAACTATTGACAACTCTAAAAAGGAATGCACATAATCACACACAGGACAAGGAAAGATAAATGTATTCATACAACCGATATTGACCATTTAATTTATCCCAACTCAATGGGCATTAATTTGAAACTGATTTGATCCTCACATTATTACCATATACATACTTAATGGTCAAGAATAAATATTCTCTGTATACATACAAATGACAGTGACCCTTACTTCTATTCTCAGTTCTTTAGAACCTATGGGTAATAGCTTGAAATTGTTATCCACATCAATTATGTGTATACTTATGATGGATGACAACTGAATGGACAACTGATATATGCCCCTGAAATAGTTTGTACACAAAGACTCGGTCTTCACAGTGGATGTAAAAATAGAAAGCATGACATATATGTTTTAGGAACACAGAATTTCAGATCAGATATTTTGGTGTTAGAAACAGTTGCAATGGTGCAGAAATAAATTTCTTTAAAATCATTCATAAAGATTGTAATTATTTAATTTGTCATTTAGCTGAAATTGTTTTGCATGCTCAATAATCATATAACATTAATAGCATTTGTTTGATCTGAACCAAACTTTTCACTTGGTTCTTTATATAGCTGAAATGTTTGGATTTCCAGTTGATTTGTTTTTAACTGTTTCTATTTAAATGAGTTATGGTCCTTTGATGCCTGTTATCTTGACTTTAATTTCATTATTTCAACTTTATTGAGGAGTGTAGAATTTTGATGGTATGTTGTGTTTAGCTTTTTCTCCACTACAAACATTAAGGAGCTATATTCGAGTAACGGCTAACTTTATTGGGAGTATACAATTTTAATGTTATGTTGAGTGTAGCTTTTTATTATCCACCACAAAAATTGTAGACCCATATTATAGTAATGCAAAGCTTTATCTGTTAGTGTTCCATGCCTTATTTAAAAGCAGGGCAGTTCCTAACTTGTCGCAAGCACATGTGAGTGGACAAGGATTGTTTAAAGCACACAATTTGAATGAGGGTCTAATTCAGACGAGGGCCTCAGTGGCCGAGTGGTCAAAATTGCTCGTCGTTATGGATCACTGCCATTTTCCCTCTGTCTGATTGGGTTCGAGTCTCTGATTCAGTCAATGTGGGTATGTAAGAAATCTTGCCAGTAGCTTCTTGTGGGTTGGTGGTTGTTTCCGGGGTTTTCTCAGGTTCTTCCTCCACCATTAATACTCTCCGCCATATATAGCCTATCTTTGGTGAAAAATGGCATTAAACCATACTACAACTGCAACTAATTCATACATCTTTGCACTACCATTGCCAGAGAGAAAGTAACACAGTTTAGTCCATCCACCTTTATACCCCAAGTGTGCCTGTAAGGTTTGTGTTAGGTTATTTTAGGCACTGTAATTAGGCATCATTGTCATAATATAAAATATGGGATTTGAACCTGAACCTAGTTGTGTTTACTTTCCACTATGATAAGCTCTCAAATGGTTTTCTTTACTAAAATCTATCTTCTGTAATCAACCAATCCTGGCCAGTGAAACCCATAAATACACTATTTTTAAATTCACACATTTTCAGACTGGTTCCAATTTTTCCTGCCATTTGTATCTTGAGTCCAATTCGGTTGATCTCCATCATTCAACTTCCTCACCTCAATCGGAAGAATTCATCCCCCTCATTAGCCATTGTTGTACATTTTAGTTTCTGCAGCAGAAATTTGCCAATGATTCTTATTTGATTTTTTGGTTTGGGTCTTATAATCAGTATATTATTATTTTATTTTTTTATTTCAGTTTGTTTTGGTTTTAATATAAGGATTATTGTTTTGATTTCAGTCTGGTATCATGGGTTTTATAATAAGGATTGTATTATTTGTTTTCAGTTTAGTTCGGGTTTAATAATAAGGATAATTATTTGATTTCAGTTTGGTTTGGGTTTTACAATAAGGATTATTGTTTGATTTCAGTTTGGTTTGGGTTTTACAATATGAATTATTGTTTGATTTTAGCTTGGTATGGGTTTTATAATAAGGAATATTTTTTTATTTTAGTTTGGTATGGGTCTTATAATATGGATTTTATTATTTGATTTCAGTTTGGTTTGAATTTTACAATAAGGATTATTATTTGATTTCAGTTTGGTTTGGGTTTTACAATAAGGATTTTTATTTGATTCCAGTTTGGTATGGGTCTTATAATAAGGATTAATATATGATTTCAATGTGGCCAGTTTGAAAATTTTATCACCAATAATTCTGAATGGTTGATCACACAGACATGGGATATTTAAGACAAAAATAGTTGTATAACTTGTAGATGGCCTGAAAGAAAATGGTGTCAGTTTAACTTTCAACATGATCTACTATGATGCCCATTTTAATTATTATTATTGATACTCCAGATAAATAGATGATCATATAAAAATAGAGTTTTCACTGAATTTGGTTTCATGACATGTCAATGATCCTAAGTAAATATGGTGCTGATCTGCCATCAATTGTAATGATGATCAAAATGATGGCTGTCAAATCTTTGAATACCGCCCCTTATTTTCAAGATCTTTTCATCAACATACACCATTTACATCTCCCGTTGATTGGGAAGCTTCATAATTTACTGTTAACAACATCTTACCTTTTAACTTTGAACTATTCGGTTTTCTATATCTCTGGTCGATATTAAACCTTTTAGTATTTTTAAACATTTTAAATATAACCTGTTGTATGGCGCAGAATAGCCTAAATGTGCTGGTGCATCATTAAAAATCAATCAATCAAAGAATTGCAATGATGGCTTTCAAATCTGGCATTAATGATAATTGCAATGATGACTGTCTAATCTGGCATCAATGATGATTGCAATGATGACTCAAATCTGACATCAATGGTGATTGTAATGATGGCCGTCAAATCTGGCATCAATGATGAATAATTACAATGTTTGCTGTCTAATCTGGTATCAATGATGATTGCAATGATGACTGTCAAATCGGGCATCAATGATTATTGTAATGATGGCTGTCAAATCTGGCATCAATGATGATTGTAATGATGGCTGTCAAATCTGGCACTAATGATGATTGCAAGCATGGCTGTCAAATCTGGCATTAATGATGGTTGGAATGATTTGCTATCAAATCTGGCATCAATGATGATTGTAAGGACAGCTGTCAAATCTATCATCAATGATGATTGCAAGGATGGCTGTCAAATCTGGCATCAATGATGGCTGCAATGATCGCTGTAAAATCTGGCATCAATGATGGTTGCAATGATGGCTGTAAAATTGGGCATCAATGATGATTGCAATCATCACTCATATCTGACATCAATGATGATTGCAATGTTGACTCTCATATCTGACATCAATGATGGTTGCAATCATGGCTGTCAAATCTGGCATCAATGATGATTGCAAGGATGGCTGTCAAATCTATCATCAACGATGATTACAATGATGGCTGTCAAATCTGTCAAATCTGGCATCAATGATGATCACAATGATGGCTGCCAAATCTGGCATCAATCATGATCACAAGGATGACTAGCTGAAAATTGGTTTATTCTACAATTCCTAGTCTGATGGTCGTATCTGCCTTTGGTTGCAATCAGGAAGAAACAAATGTGTTTCCTATTTAACAAGTTTTAAAATGAATTATTATTTCTACTTTTCCTTAATGAATTATCACATCATCATGGGCTTGTCATCAAAACACTTATACTGTTTTGTTAAATTAAAATAGTGCTGATCTGACATCCAGTATTTAGTGATACTGAAATCACATTATCACTACTCCTATTAAATATTAAGTCATTTTGATGTAGGTTTTCATCAGAAGAGAACTTTTTTGTGATACCTGGTTGGTCATGAATCAAACTGTTTTACTATGCTTAACATTTTCCACATCTTGCAAATATTTGTACCTCTATTCTAAAATGAATGTCATTTCAAGATGTGGGTTTCACCAACAGATTCTCTTATGATGCCTAGTTTTCAAAATATTATGGCTGAAATGATGGCTGATTTGAAACTCTTGTAAGATGCTTAGAGATGGTTTCAACATTCAGCAGTTGAAACGATGAAATGGACTGGAAAATTATTTTAACCTGAAGAGCATTAGTTTTGTTTTGTGATTCATGAACTGGAGAATTGCAGATAAAAAAGAATGTTTAAGGTACTATGTTAATGTTTTTTAAATTTTGATTTGTGTTTCAACAGTATTTTAAATTTTGTGGAGTTCACCTTAATCAAAACTCTGTACAGTTCAGTCACTTTCACATCCATATACACGTATTATTAAGACTCTGTGGTCTTCAACTAGGCAATAGAAAAGAGTGAAAACCAACAGGTTTTAAAAAGTTCAACAAATAGTCTATTTCCCTTGGATACAAAACTGGCAAATTAAAAAGAAATTGAGTAGTGCTGATTAAATGCCAAAGAGTTATATCACCGGTCTGATCGAATATTGTTCTAATCAAATTCCTGGGGCATTCAGATCCAACACTGAATGTGTTGACGTGCCTTTGGTAGCCGGTGATGTGGAGATGTGTCAACAGTCTATGGTGAATGACAATGCTATAATCCAATATGTTATTGTCTGAATTCAGTATAATTCCAAGTTATTGTTTCTGTTGAAGAGCATTTTGCTTTTCCATTAAATTGAATAAATTAAATTCTGAACATAAGAATACAAATGACTTCAGCTATTATCAAAGGAATGGGTAATTTCTCAAAAGAACAAGATTATAAATCCCTCTACCTGATTTAGATAACAATTAACATATTCTGAAAATACTACATGTATGTATATTTAGTTGAATTTTCCATTTTTGAACATTCTGGGTTGTATAAAAAATAAAGTTTGTCACTAAATTTATAATAAAGAATGCGGTCAACATCAGACACAACAAGTTATTCTTTGAGAGCATTCCAGTGTCCCAGCCTTGGACTATGATAAATTTGTTTTGATTAATAATATTCTTAATACTTAAGCCACAATCGTAGGAACAATTTTAGCTATGTGGTGTTTGTTTACCAAAATCAATCCCTACTAAGGTACAACATGAACTTTATTTTGGAATGGTCATGTCAAAAATAGATTTATACATTATATATAATCATGGAGAGAAAAAATAACAATAAAATTGAAATATACATAACAATATGCCTTTGTACGCATTCATTTGTATTTGTGTCAGCAACTTAGATTAACCACATTTTGTTGATCCCACTTTAGTGGAAGGTTAATATATTAATTACTTCAACATCCAGTATTTTAATTTTGACATCCATTATTTTAATTTTGATGTCCATTTTTTTAAAAATACTTTTTGACATCAATTATCTTTTTAATTTTTATATCAATTATTTTAATTTTTATATCCAGTATTTTTTGTTTTTTCATCCAGTATTTTCTAAATATTGACATCAATTATTTTTTAAAACTTGTACAAGTATTTAAATTTTGACATCAATTATTTTTTAAAATTTGTACAAGTATTTAAATTTTGACATCCAGTATATTTTTGTTTTGACATCCAGTATTTTAATTTTGACATGCAGTCTTTTAATTGTGTAGAGCTCATCTTGGTGGAAGCTTATTACAGTGCAGTAACTTTTACAGCCAATTTCATTTATATATTTCTGTATCATCAACATGCAACCTATATAAGCATCAAAAGTGTTTTCCTTGTCATTATGTTAGTATCATTTTGTCTCATCCTCTTTGGCTTTGTGATATACCTTTGGGGTATGCTTGACATAAAGACCAATGTCAGCCTTTTTGCATATTGCCATCTTTTCTCACATTTTGTTGATAAATATTGCTGTTTGTCTCCTCTGTTGATACAAATTTATGTTCTTATTTAGGTCTTGAGATTTGGTAAGCTAAAGATTGCATATTAAATAATTATTTTGGCAGGTGCCCATCCTGTCTCCACTGACAGTCAACCCAACACACAAGGAATTATGAAGAAGGAGAAAGTCGATGCAGAAAAAGAAAAGGTATAGTTTCAAGATCATTAGTAAATGTTGACATTTCAGAAGATGAGAAAATGAATCAGATCCGAATTTGATGTTATGGATTATTGTCATACTGAAACTTTTGAAAAATTGGTTGCTGTCGTCACAAATGATCATAAATCTGTTCATCTATTTAGTTACAATTAAAACATACCAGTATGTAGGTTAATATTTAGGACAATTACATTGATGGTTAAATCAGGACCAGATAGGATTACATTGATGGTTAAATCAGGACCAGATACGATTACATTGATGGTTAAATCAGGACCAGATATGACTACATTGATGGTTAGATCGGGACCAGATACGATTACATTGATGGTTAAATCAGGACCAGATATGATTACATTGATGGTTAAATCGGGACCAGATACGATTACATTGATGGTTAAATCAGGACCAGATATGATTACACTGATTGTTAAATCAGGACCAGATAGGATTACATTGATGGTTAAATCAGGACCAGATATGACTACATTGATGGTTAAATCAGGACCAGATATGATTACACTGATTGTTAAATCAGGACCAGATATGATTACATTGATGGTTAATTATTAGTGTTTCATCTTAAAGTAATCATTGTTTGCTACTCTTTTATGTAGCTTAAGACATAGCTATCTTTAAGTAAAACTGTATGTACCACACTCCAGTCCACACATTTCAGGTTTCTGCTGATTCTAGAAATATTTAGTTTTTTGAACCAGAAGATTTAAAATTAAGCATGAATCCCCAAAAAAATAATTCTGTACAACTAAAGGAAACTGAAAGAATATATATTAGAATACTGAAGTACAACACATGTATATTTATTTTTGTTTTGAAGAACTCACATTATTTCTTTTTCAAATGCATTACCAGATCACATTATCTCTCAACATTTAGAAACTTAAAAATATCTCCAGTCAAATCTTTTTTTCCAACATTACTGATTGCATTGAATTAGTTATGTGCATAAGACAGTTATGCTCACTCAGTATGTGTAACTATTTATCACTGTTTCCTGTCTGAGGCAAAGCCTCTAACATTATTAAAACACCAACTTCATTGTGCAATATACATATGAGCACCATTTTGAAAAACCTTGCCATGTCACATCTATATTAGTTTAGTGATGTGTATTGGACCTCATGGAGTTTGTAATTAATCTGAATCTAGTACATCTCCCTTATGTATGCACCTGATGTATCGCTGAACTTGTAGAGTCCATTACCATTACAATATCGATGTCAGTTCTTTTCTTGCAACTCCTAATGACTTGCTCCTCAAATGGGAGAACTTGTTCACCTGACCTATTCATGCTTGTCTGTCAGCTTCTTCATTGGTGCTGTTATATTCAGGTCGACATGAAAGACAAATTTCCAGCAAACTCAATATTCTGGCTGATATTCTAGTATTGTCAAACAGAACAGTACCTTCATCCAATGAAAACACACACACACATGATCTTGGTGTCAGGATAATGGGACTGGGTGGGATATCATGCTACATGTCTGCGACATGATGCCCCATTGCTAGACATCACTATAAACTGCCTGACTGCAGACATTGTAGTGATATGACTGAAACATTGTTAAAGCTACGTTAAAAATCCTAATCACACACACACACACATTCATTATTACATTGACAACACTCACACCCACATTATCTTGGTGCTGAAATTATTTCCCGAAATATTGTGTCAGAATTGCAAGAAAATTCTGATTACTTCTCCGTGATGGGACAAGTCTTGCATCAACAATCTAATCGAGGTATTAATAAATTATGTTCAGATATAACTTGAGAGAAATTATTTAAATTGTACTTTTTATTTTCAAAGTTGCTTTTTTAGTTTTTGGATTAAAACTTTACTTTGAGATGATAGAGAATTCCTTGAAATATGTTCTGGATTACACTATTGTAATACATCGGGACATTCCAGGCTATAGGAATTCAGAACAATCTATATTCTTGGACATTATGATAGGACATATAAAATTGAGATTTTATTTGCAATACAATACGTGTATTTTGAGTTTTCACTTTGCATTTTAGGTAAATAAATTATTTGCTGATTTTTTTAAAGTTGCTTGATGAGGATTTCAGCTCAAGACATTGGAGCGATATATGTGAGCATTGCATTAGAGCACAATGGTTTGATCCTAGGCATCATTTGCTAGCTATGTTTGAATCATATTCATCATTGGCTGGCAATGTTTGGATCCTATGCATCAATGGATGGCAATATTTGGATCCTCGGCATCATTTGCTGGCAATGTTTGGATCATAGGCATTATTGGATGGCAATGTTTGGATCATAGGCATCATTGGCTGGCAATGTTTGGATCCTAGGCATCATTAGATGGCATTGTTTTGATCCTAGGCATCATCGGATGGCAATATTTGGATCCTAGGCATCATTGGATGGCATGCAGTCATCCTTAACATTTTTTTCTTGGCATTTAGCTGTACAGAGTCAAAATGTGAATTCATCGGGTCCTGTGGCTGTAGCATAGATGTCCACCAAACTTAACTAAACCAGCACAGCATCTTGGCTTTTGCTGAATTCATCAGTGATTTAGTTATCATCTTCTTAACATGATAGAGTGGTTACTATCATGTGACTGCAGGCCATGTTAATTTAAGCAGGAGAACAGATTATTTTTCACAGAGGGAATCCAGTCTTTCTTCCTAGAAGGATACCTAAGGTGTAGGCAGGATACCAGGCATTCCTCCACCTATTATCAATGTTCGTAATGTTAATGTGATCAGGGAATGTATTTAAAGATGAAAGCAAATTCTGTAATAAATTGTTTCTCCTAGAATTTTTACATGATAGCATTACTTGAAGACTGCCCAAACCATTCTCTAGGTCACTCTGCATGAAACTGGAGAAACCTAGTGATGGCAAGTAGTTGATAATGGACAAGAGTTACTGCCTTTTGTCAATATGCTATGGACAAAAGATTGAATTTATGTACTTTTAGTAGGGCTATTGTCTTGATTTAATAGGCTTGTTTTCCTAATGTTAATATAATCAGATAAGCATTCTTGGATACACATACTTTGCTACAAAATTTGCTTCATACTCAAAGATGGATTTGTCCACATTCAAACACTCAACCACAGTGTGGTCAATTACATGGTCTAGATAGGCAGCTAGATGACAGTTGTTTCTTTACAACAATGACTGCTGTCCAGTTTTATCAAACCGAAAATATTTCTGTGACACACAACCTTGCAGTAGGTTACCTGCTTCATCTGGAATAAATCCCAATCTTTTAGCACGTGTAACAGTTTCTCATTTCACTTTCCATCATGCTCACTGGCTATGATTGGAAATCAGTTTTGCAAATGGTTCATGCTGGAAAGGGCAACACAAGAAGCACTTTCCAATGCCATGAGAGAAATCTAGCTCTCAAGGCTCCCCCTTTGCCTTTGTCTGAGAGTTTCATACTTTAGATATATCCATTGTTGGACCTTCTCTTCGACTGACTGAAGGAGTAAATCTGTAAGCATGCCTACAAGAGGACAAATCATGCACAGGCCCACCCAGCATAAGAAACCCAACTGTTCTTTCCAGAACAGAGACAAATGGCAGGTCTCCCACATCAGGATATGCCTAGTAAGGAAAAGTCATTCTAGCTGTGTAAGCATTCAGAAACTGTTATCATGGGTCCGGGATGATCAGAAGAACAGTGGATAATCTTATTGGAGTTCATGACACTTTGTTTTGGTCTCAACATCAAGCCCTGTGTCTTCAAAAGAATTATGGACAGAGTAGTGTCTCACTTAATGATCATCTCTCTGTCAAATACATCAAGCTAAAAAGGCTTGTGAACAGGGTGTCTACTTTACAAGTGTGCATTGAAGATCATCTCAACAGTATCTTTAATCTGCTCAAAGATTCGCATTGCGTCTCAGAATTATATTGCCTTCAGGTTCGCAGCATTGTGCCAGCAGTTCCCATGGTCCTGCTTCACTGAGTTTTGAGACCATTGTGCAACGTAAATGATAATATTACCAAAGTAATAATTGAAGCATAACACACATGAAAAAGCAGTTCTGTTTTCTGATATGATGCCACATCTAAATAAATAATCTAAATAAATGGAAGAGTCTCACTTGGCTTAAGGCTGGTGTTTTCTTGCAGGTCAAGTTTCAGGGAATGACAATTGTTTATGGGAAGCAATGGATTATGCCCTCATTACTGACATTTACAGATTAATCTTTTTGAGCTGAAACTTATAGTGAATTCATGTCATTGGTGGAAGGACACACTAGATTAAAAGGGCATGCTCATTTGTCTTGTTCCATTATCTCAAAAAAATAAATGAGGACCAGATGTATGCCTAGCAGGATGGGGTTTTCCTAGATAGTATCATCAATGACAATTCCATTCTGGGCAGGCTTCTTATATTGACAGACTCATCTCAAAATAATTGGTTAATCTAAATTACGTAACCCCTCAGTATTCAATTGAATCTGTACAATCTGTAGCTAGGCTATGCATCTATCAATCTGGAAAAAGGTGGAATGAAAAGCATCCAACATTTATCTCCCCAGTCCCATATCTAAATGTTTTCGTAGTCTATGCTCATTAGATTGATTGCAACAGTATAGATGCATCTTCTTATCCTGAACATACCAAAGATGTTTCTATAGATGATGAAAATTAGAGTGCATCTTTTCCAAATTCTCATGCGAAACAATTATGGATAAAGGTAAAACTTTTAGTGAAAATCCCAAATACATTTTGGGTCATTCTTCATCTGCTCAAACAATCTTTAATGCAGTTGTTTGATTTTAAACTCAGAGCTGTTAACTTGTTGGTGTATATTATACTTTAAGAAAAGCCTGCAGAGGCAAACATTTCTGAGAACATGCAGTGGACAGGATTGCTTTGCTATGAAGGTCAGCCACTCAAAATGTGTACATCGGGAAGTGGATGGCTATGTAGGTCAACCACTGTAAATGTATATAAAGGGAAGAAGATGGCTATGAAAATGTGTACAAGGGTAACTGGATGGATATGTTAAGGTCAACCACTTAAAATGTGTACAAGGGGAAGTGTAAGGCTATGTCACAATGGTCTGAACATGAACACATCACTCTTCTTAAAACATCAATTAGTTTAATTAATTAGCTTAACTTTCTCAAGTGGGTTTTCAAGGTGAAGACGTTAGCAACCATCACAATAAGAGGTTGCTATTTCTCATTTTCAAACACATTTAATCATCATGAAATGGAGTATATATAAGAAACAAAGACTCCTTTGAGCTGACAAATTTTGACATGTGTACGAAATGTAAAAATCTGCAGATGAATGATGAAAAGAACAGGCCATTGTGATTACAACACAAAGACTTTCTCATTCACATCCTTTACTTCAAGTAATAAATATCAGTAACACCAGCATTAAATTCACAGTCAGTATGAAACCTAGGTGTTACTCTAGACAGTACTCTCACATTATACCAACATGTCATGAACATATGCAATGATTGCATATCTTGAGCTGAGACACATCAGCTCCATTCACAAATATCTTTCAGTTGAAGCCACTAAAATACTTGTGTGTACCTTAGTACTTTCAAGGCTGGACTATTGTAACTCAATTATGTCTGGTTCATCTCAATATCTACTCCAGAAACTTACAATTTATTAAAGCACAGCTGCTCAGATCCACTTTAGAGTACCATGATCAGAGCACACCACACCACTGCTCTGTACCCTACACGGTCTATCCATTCGATCCAGAATGAAACACAAAATGTATTCTATGTTTCACTAATGGACTACAGTCCAACCTATCAACCATGTGTACACACCAGTAAGATACTAATGCCACAATTCTGACAATCATATTCTCATTATTCTCATATAAATAAACAAAGTCATATGGACAATTTTATTTTGCATACCATGGCCCAGCATCATGGAACAAATTGCCCGTTGAAATTAGACACAAAGACAGACTCACATTTTCTGACTGCAAGAACAAATTTTAATGAGCTAATAATGTTTCCTATATTAAATATTTTCAGCATTTTTTTTCTTCTAATTTGTTGGTGTTTTTGTGGTTTTGTTTTGTAGTCATATCATTATATATGTTGTAAAGGACTTAGAGCTTCTAAACATTAGGCGCTATACAAAGTCCTGATTATTATTATTTTTAATATTATTATTATTATTTAGCATTGTGCCCAAAATACAATGTACCATGCATTCTGACAATGTATAATAAGGAACCATTATAATGACAATGTATATCTCTATTGGCTCACGTGTGCTTCCTAGTCACAAGCATCATTAGTGAGATTCATTCCTTGTCAGTTTTTTATTCTCTAGCGGTATTGCAGTTTGGGTAAGAAGAATTTTTTTGCAGTTATTTATTCTCAAAAAGTATTACAGTTCGAGTAAGAAGAAAACAATTTTGTTTGCAGCAAAATGTGATTCTTTTATAATACTTTTCTAAATACAGATTCACCCTTTCAAGTAAGTAGTAACTGAAGTATTGACCTAATTTTGCAATATATCCTGTATCCAAGAGGAGATTAATAATAATAATAATACTGATAATAATAACAACAACAATAATGAGGATTTTGAATGGCGCCTAATCGTTAGAAGTTCTAGGCATTTTACTGCATAAAAAACAAAAAGAAAATGCTGAAAATATTTAAGGATGGAAACAATTGTAGGTCGTTAAGTTTGTTTTTGCAGTCTAAAAAGTTGAGTTTTAAGATCACTCTTGAAAGGTATCATTATGTATTTGTGTCTAATTTCAATGGTTAATCATTCAACATTGCTAGGCCCTGGCATCCAAATAACGTTGTCCATATGACAGTGTTCTCATAGTGGGAATAATGAGTATACGATTGTAAGAAGAGGAGTGTAAGGATCTTGCTGGTGTGTACACATGGTTGAAGCCAGATAGGTATACTGGAATGGAGTATGTCACTCGTCAGTGAAACGTAGCACAGTGAACAATTTTTGTGTTTGATTATGGATTGAGTGTATAGCCAATGTAGGGTACAGAGCAGTGTGGAGGTGTGCTCTCATCGTGGTACTCTAAAGATGATTCGAGCAGCTGTGTTTTGAACTTCGTCAAGTTTCTGGAGTAGAGATGAACCAGACATAATTGAGTTACAATAGTCCAGCGTTGAAAGAACTAATGAACACATATGTGTTTTAGTGGCATCAGCTGAAAGATATTTGTGAATGCAACTGTTGCAAGGATGACTCGCATATGTGAGCAGACAATTTTTGGTTTGCATAGCCAATTTTTAAATTGAGAGGGCTGGATTTGTGAGGTAGTGGTCCTAAAGTAGTTTAATTAACAATTTTTGAAGAGATGTATTTTAATTTTCCTTCATAAAAGTTGTAATGGTCAGAGTCAAAGGTAAAGGTTTCAGATCCAAAAACTGTTTCATTATTCCATTGATTACCTTTCTGATTTATGGCCACCATTACTCAAAATAGAATTTAATGAAAATAGCAATTCATTTCACAGAAACTGCCGAGCAGAATCTCATATTTGGCAAGACATTTTGGCTGGAAGAACAGTTTTAAATGTATACAAAATATGATATCAGAATTCATCTTGAAATCTGGCTGCTATTAGAAACTAAAAATAATTTATAAACAAATAAACAACTTTTAAAACTGCTGATGATATAAGACAGTAATTTGACACAGAGGACTTTCAGTTTTTTCAAATATTGCTGCCCTTACTGAAAACTGAAACAAATTAAACTTTGTCACCATGACTGTTGAAGAGAATGTGATCATATTAGAGAGAAGCATTTTGGCATAAAGTCTTTTCCCATTTATTACAAGAATCCTAATCTTCCCTCTAATAGGGTCACTGTTACTAAATGTAAGAAGAACTTTTAGTAATTTATTCTCTAAACCTGCTCAATTTGTTTTATTCAAGTGGAAAGAGAGCATCAAGGCATGAAGACCTTTTAGGCATATAAACATGTTGTGCTATCACCATCATGTATTGCTGCCATCACTAACAATTAAATAAAGAATAATCTTTCAGTGATTTATTTTTTCTAACTCAGCTGCATGTGGGTTTTCTTATATTCACTTTGTGCTGATCTTCCTTCTGTTATAGATGTATCGTCATGAGGTATGTGAGAAATACTTCAGAGAGATCCGTTCTTATCTCAGTGATAAACCTACCAAGTTTCACTTGGTTGATGAGGACTTTGCCATTGACAACACAGTTGTAGATAGCAAATTGGTGGCTCTGAAGAGGAAAATTGTAGAGGTAGCATCGCAGCAACCATACTGGGGAGAGGAGGTACCTGCACGATGGATCCTTCTTGAAAGAGAGTTGATGAGGCTCAAGTCTGCTGGAATCAAGGTACATGTTTACAAATGCAATGTAAAAGACAAACCAGCGTTAATAGTGTATACTTAGAGATATATATAGTTGAAGGGGACATATTACTTAGCTGCCTTCTACCTGTTAACACTATATCACAACATATATTAAACTTGTATCCATATCATGGTCATTAGAAGGTTATTTCCTTAGATTGTAGTGTATAGCTCTACTTGTCACAGACTAGAAGACATTATGGGATGGCCTGTTGTCCACTAGTACAAATTATTTCAATTCTGTCTAGACTGCTTGTAGGATTGCAGTGAAACTTTGCATGCACATTCATCCCAATATTTGTTTGGTCCTAAATGGACATAATGCCAATCTTGCTTTCAACAAGACCACCACCCGACCATGCTGTCAATCTTAATATTATTATTGTCAGTGCTTCATGGCAGCCATCTTGAAACTATTACTATAGCAATTCCTCCTGAAGGAGATTTTATGTTTTCACGGGTTGGTCCTGAATGAAAATGATGCACTAGCCCAAAATTTATGTGTATTGGCATGGAGAGTTTACCTCTTGTCTTCTAATGATGTCTGATTTTTCTAAAATGGAAAAGGAATTGATCTTGCATCCACTATGGCCACTGATACTGCTAACCTGAACTTGTATGATGTAAGAATTTTTATTAAGAACACTTGCTTATGGTGTCTAGTCATAAAAGCAATTATGCATTTGTTTAAACATTTTTGAATTACAGTATTTTTGAGGTACTAAAACATTGTTAACATCATGTAGTAAAAGACACCTAAGTTAGACATGTTTAGGTATCAGACCTTCTTAACATAGTTAAGTAGAAGTAACTTGAGTTAGACGTATTTAGGTACCAGAAACTTCATGACATCACTTAGTAAGTCACTTGAGTTAGACATGTTTAGAGATTAGAACCTTCTTAACATTATAGAGTAAACGTCACTTGAGATACACATGTTTAGGGCTCAGAACCTTCTTAACATCATTGAGTACAAGTCACGTGAGTTTTACATAATAAGGGATCAGAACCTTCGTAACATAAATGAGTAAAAGTCACTTGAGTTTGTCATGTGTAGGGATCAGAACCTTTTTAACATCATTAAGTAAAAGTCACTTGAGATAGACACTTCTTAACATCATTGAGTAAAAGTCACTTGAGTTAGACATATTTAGAGATCAGAACCTTATTAGGATCATTGAATAAAAGTCACGTGAGTTTTGCATACTTAGGGATCAGAACCTTCATAACATAGTTGAGTAAAAGTCACATGAATTAGACATGTTTAGGGATCAGAACCTTCTTAACATCATCGAGTAAGTCACTTGAGTAAGACATATTTAGGGATCAGAACATTCTTAACATTCTAGAGTAAACGTCACTTGAATTAGACATGTTTAGGGATCAGAACCTTAACATTATAAAGTAAATGTCACTTGAGTTAGACATGTTTAGGGATCAGAACCTTCTTAACATTACATAGTAAACATATCTTGTGATAGATATGTTTGGGGAGCAGAAACGTCTTGACATCATTTAGTAAAAGTCATTTGAGTTAGACATGTTTAGGGATCAGAACCTTAACATTATAAAGTAAATGTCACTTGAGTTAGACATTTTTAGGGATCAGAACCTTCTTAACATTACATAGTAAACATATCGTGTGATAGATATGTTAGTGCACTTTCGCAGATACTAATGGTTGTAACGCATAAGAATGTTTTTGTGAAATATTTGTATTTACATGTAAATAACGTAATTAGATTTTCATGTTATTGTGATAATTTATTAATTCCTACTGATTCTGGAGAAAGCTTTTGTCAGAAATGTTTTAGCTTTTGGTAGCAAGCAAAGCTTGCAATGGACATATGCTATTAGATGGTATTCATCCATATATAGATTGTCTGAACTCATTTTTAACTCCATTATATAAATTTGTATTACATTAAAGTTTATAGCTTGAAGACAATTAATTCTGCTGGTGTCCAGATTCACGATGTCAAGAATATTATCACTACTTGTGTCCAGATTAACAATATAAAGAACATTATCACTAATGGCATCACTAAGACTATTTTTACTACTGGTGTCCAGATGCACAGTATAAAGAGCATTTTCAATATTAGTATCCAGATTCATAAATAAAGAATATTCTCATCAATGGTGTCCAGATTTACAATGTAAAAAAAGTTATCTATACTGGTGTCCAGATTCACATTGTAAAGAATATGATCACTACTGTTGTTCAGATTCACAATTTAAAAAATGTTCTCATCCCAGGTGTCCAGATTCTCAATGTAAAGAATATTATCACTAGTGGTGTCCAGATTCACAGTATAAAAAGTATTATCACTACTGGTGTCCAGATTTACAATGTAAAGAATATTATCTCTACTAGCTTCAATGTAAAGAATATTATAACAACTAGTGCCCAGAATAATATTGTAAAGAATATTATAAATATTCCACATAGAGAGTGAGTGGGGGGGTTGCTTAGTGTAATAAGTGACAGGATAGTAGCATAGAGAAGCCAGTAATCAACCTTTATTAGTGTGTGTGTGTGTGTGTGTGTGAGAGAGAGAGAGAGAGAGAGAGAGAGAGAGAGAGAGAGAGAGAGAGAGAGAGAGAATTGCTTAGTGTGATAATTGAGAGCATACCTGCCATACAACAACCTCAATAAGTGTTCCAGGGAGAGAGAGAGAGAGAGAGAGAGAGAGAGAGAGAGAGAGAGAGAGAGAGAGAGAGAGAGAGATAAGTATCATCATTTCATCCAATTATTGTCATAGAGAAGGGTGGGGAGGTTCTGAGAGAGGTGATTTAAGTAAGATCATAACTGACAACATACCTCCATGAGTGTTGGGGGGGGGGTACTTAGTCTGGTAATAACTGATGTCCCAATAGTTACCTAGATGGGTATCATGGGTTTTAGTGTGATGATAATTAGCATAATAGCTTCCAATTTATGTTGATGTCAGAGAGAGAAATATAGGGAGATAGCTATAGTATGATTATTATAGACTGCTTGGCTCTGAATAACGAATTTACATGATCTTACATAGTTGGAGAGAGAGAAAGAGAGACAGACAGACAGACAGAACAAACTAATGAATAAAGAAAATGATTGTATAAAATGGATTAAACTTATAAATGTTTGTCTGCAGGTGATACCTCGGACCCTATTGGAAGCTTTTAACCAGGCAGAAGATGTTCCAATACCCATGGAAGAATTGGATTTATTTCTTAAATTTCAGAATGACATTGGCACAATCCTTTACTTCAGGTAAGATTGGGTTGCTTCCCTTTGTGTTTATGTACTTGCCCTGACTTATAAGTATGTATTTAAGTGACAGTGGAGATGATAAATGCAGATAATTACTTTTGTAAAGACTGTAATGTAAGCATATAATTATCAAAGTGACTGGAGATGATAATGGAGATAATTACTGATATGGAGACTAATGTGAGCATATCATAAAATAACTGGAGATGATAAATGCAGATAATTACTCTTATTGAGACTGTAATGTAAGCATATCCTTCTTTATTCGACAATGGAGATGATAATTGCAGATAATTACATTTATGTAAAACATAATGAAAGCATATCATTATTTAAATGACAGTGGAGATGATAATTGCAGATAATTACTTTATGTTGACTAATGTAAGCATGTCATTTCTTTAAGTGACAATGGAAATCATAATTGCAGATAACTACTTTTATCTATAACATAACGAAAGTATTCCATTCTTTGAATGACAGTGGAGATGATTATTGCAGGTACTTTTATGTATAACATAAGGAAATTATATCATTTTTTAAATGACTGGAGATGATAAATGCAGATAATTATTTTTAGGTATAACTGTAATGTAATCATATCATTCTTTAACTGGCAAATGATGTGTGGGTGAAATTGAATGATGTGTTTTACTTAAGGCATTTGATCATGGAATTCTTTGTAATGACAGCAATTCCACCTCCGCCAAAATTGCAGGGGAACAACTTGATGGAGTAATATAAGCAAATGTGGGTTAAATAAGCAAATTTGGGTTCATCGCCTGATGGTTTTAACCATGTTTGTGTCAGGAAGAAGACGCCGATATTCTGGTCGTTGATAAAATTAACTATTTCTGTGCGCTTTTCCGGTGATCCTACTGATTGAGCGTTTAACAATGCAATAGGTGTGGTATTTAAGAGGAATTTGAAATAGGTTATCAAAATTAACAGCATAATTTTTAAATTGTTTATCTGTTATGGACGAAAGGGAGATAACTGGAATTATTCTTCCTGTTCTACTCCAGCCAGCTTTGAAACGTTTCTTTTTTCGGTAATGATGAATGTAGTATAAGTTCGTTTAGTCTTGAGCACAATGTAGTATCATGAGCCTAGGTGTGGTCATTTAATGGAATTATTGAGGGTCCATCATATCGTGAGCGGGTTAACTGGTGATCACGTGATGGCGGTTTATTAAAAATCAAATGACGTCTTAACAGTGGAACAAAACAGCTGAGAAAAATTCTAATTGTTCTCGTGTCCAAAGCAAGGAGATGAATTAGCACATATGAACTAAACATCCAATACATGACGAAACACAATAATGTTGACGAAGATAGACAACAAGCACATATATCATGAAAAATAGCACAAAATCGGAAGAGCCTATATCAAGCAGTTAAGAGATTTTGGCCATCTTTCCAGGTGTCAATACAATATATGACCATATCAGACAATATATAACCATATTAGAAAATAGATAACTATATTGGACAATAAATAATACAATAATACAATTTCAAACTGATACAATGATACCAACTGACTAACAAATCTTGATGACATTATATCACAACGGTCTTCGAAACTGACATAATGATACGGATTGACTAATACATATTGCTGCCATTACATCACAAAGGTCTTCCAAACTAATACATTGATAGCGATTGACTAATAATATTGCTATCATTATATCACAAATGTCTTCCAAACTGACACAATGATACCAATTCACTAATAAAATATTGCTGCCACTATAAAGATAGATAAATCTTAAAATGATGTGTGACAATAGTATGACTAAGTTTGCATAGGCAGTCAAATTGTAAAATAACAATCTGATCTCCAATCAAATAAAGCCATATTGAATATTTTTACAGAAACTAATGTCGTTAGATTACTCATTCTAAAAATAACCTACTCACCAGAATTCTATCAAACTGTACAGAAACGTTTGTGACAAGAATCCCTATCAAATGATTTAAATGATATTCATCGGGCAAACAATATGACCACTGCTGAAATCCATTAAATGATTTTAAGTATTTAAGTAAACCTCAAGAGAACTTTTTTTTTACAAACGTACGAGGGCTTTTTGTTCTATTGTTTAAACAAATGATGCTGATATTTAGTCCGTTATGGTTATATATTCTCTGATATGGTTATATATTGTCTAATATGGTTATGTATTGTCTGATATGGTTCTATATTGTCTGATATGGTTATATATTGTCTGATATGGTTATCTTTGTCTAATATGGTTGTCTATTGTCTGATATGGTTATATATTGTCTGATATGGTTATCTATTTTCTAATATGGTTGTCTATTGTCTGATATGGTTATATATTGTCTGATATGGTTATATTTGTCTAATATGGTTGTCTATTGTCTGATATGGTTATATATTGCCTGATATGGTTATCTATTGTCTGATATGGTTATCCATTGTTATATATTGTCTAATACGCTCTGCAATGTCTTTGTCTTTGTCTGATATGGTTATATATTGTTTCATTTTGTTATGTATTGTCTAATATGGTAATATATTTTCTGATATGGTTATCCAATGATATGGTTATATATTGTCTGATATGGTTATATTTTGTCTGATATGGTTATGTATTATCTAATATGGTTATCTATTGTCTGATATGGTTACCCATCGATATTGTTATATGTTGTCTGATATGGTAATCTATTTTATTATATCATTATCTCTTGTCTAATATGGTTACCTATTGTCTGACATGGCCTATGGTCTAATATTGTTGACTATTGTCTCATATGGTTATATATTATCTGATATGGTTATATATTGTCTGGTATGGTTAATTATTGTCTAGTATGGTTATCCATTTGATTTATATGGTTATATATTGTCTGATATGGTTATCTAATGTCTGATATAGTTATATATTGTCTGATGGCTATCTATTGTCTGATATGGTTATTTATTGTCCAGTATGGTTGTCTAGTTTCTAATATGGTTATATATTGTCTGATATGGTCATATATTGTCTGATATGGGTATATATTGTCTGATGGATATCTATTGTCCAATATGGTTATCTATTGTCTGATATAATTATCTATTATCTAATATGGTTATCTATTGTCTGATATGGTTATATATTGTCTGATATGGTTAGCTATTGTCTAATATGGTTATATATTGTATGATATTGTTATCTATAGTCTGGGTTACAGTTGTAATTTTGATAATTGCAGATTAATATTAGACATTCACATCTATAGTATGGTCTACAGTTGTTAATATTATTGCAGATTAATATTAGACATTCACATCTGTTAAATGGGCTACAGTTGTCAGTATGAAGGCAGATTAATATGATACATTCACGTCTCTTAAATGGGCAACAGGTGTCAATATGATTGCAGATTAATATTATACATTCATATCTATAATCTGGGCTTCAGTTGTCAATATGAAGGCAGATTAATATTATACATTCAAATCTACAGTTCGTACCAAAAAATATAATGTAATATTTATTCATTTAGACATTCTGGCATGTGGTGTTCTGGAAAGTGGTGGAAGGCAAGCACACCTTATGTAGTCAGGGCACAGTATGTAGCGAGTGAAATACCGGTAGTATTAGAAAACAGAGCTAGCCACTTATAGCAGTAGGCACATTGGTTAGAGGCAAGTAGAATATCTAAAAACTGCCTGGATGACATCTTTTATTAATAACATCAAGTCTAGGAAACAGTTGTGAATATGAAGGCCGATTAATATTAGACATTTACATCCATAGTCTAGGAAACAGTTGTGAATATGTATGCAGATTAATATTAGACATTCACATATTTGTCAATATGAAGGCAGATTAGTATTGGACATTCACATCTACATTGTTAGCTATGATGGCAGATTAACATTATACATCCATATTGATAGTTTCGACTTTAGTTGTCCCTATGATGGATATCGTTAATTTATTTCTGATATACTTGTTTACCAGTTCACCATGATTGTATTTAATTTAGATCTAGAAATATTTCCAGTAAAGAATCACAGAATAATGATGTTAAACTATATAGTAAATAATAAAGTTGAATTTTGATTTAACTTATGGCAAGTTAACTGTTGTAATATGTCACTGAAAGATTCAGCTTATATATTGTATGTTTAGTATGAAATCAAATACAACCACATAATCTAAACACTCACTCAAATCTTACAAGACCATATGTCTATTTTAATCAATGGACAACTCATAAGTGGAATATACTAATGTGACAGGGGACAGTTTCATATATTAGCCCCTGGAATTTATTTTAAGGCTATGGTATGATATTTTGAAATATTATTTATTCATACCATTTTACTATGTAATGTCTAAATAAAGTTTCATACAGTTAGTTTATATTGATTACAGACAAATTTGAGTGAATTTAGACTTTCTGGCCTGAGGTGTTCTGGAAAGTGGTGAAAGGCACATACGCCTCATTTAGTCAGGGCACAGTATGTAGCGAATGAAATACCAATTCTAATTACCAGTCAGTTAGAAAGCAGAGCTAGCCACTTATAGCAGTAGGCAGATTGGTTAGAGGCAAGTAGAATATCAACAACACTGCCTGGATGATAACATTTTTAATAGCATTCAAGCTATTAAGTACACAATGTTTTTCAAAATGATCACCAAGTGAAAGTGGTTTTGTTTGTTCTGTGAGCATAATATGTGTTCTCAAAAATAGATTTTAGATATGAAAACTGAATGTATAAATTTGGGGTGAGGTGCACGAACCTTTCATTATATGTATTTCCACCGACTTGTCAGGTCAAGTGAATTTGTATTCTTATGTGTTATTTTATATCTATCCAAATATATGGACCTTTGTGACCTTGCTCATGTATTTTATTTTTTTTAGTGAATTTTTACATAATGCAGGTGTATGCAACATTAAATTTGTACATAAAAACTGTCCCTTTCACGCTAAGGAAAATGATACAAGGGACTATTAATTCCTTCATATGTGAAGAGCTTACATATATGGCATCAACATCCTACACATATGGAAGATCAATGATTTCAGAAAAGAAAGTGAGAAACTATCTCTTACAAGATTATTAATATGCAGAATGATGGTACAGACAAAAAGTTTGATACAAATTTTCATTTAATAAAACTGTCACAAACAGTATGTTCTCCATTAAGCAAAACACCTTTTTCTGTTTTCAGTTTACCGTCAACAAATAGGTGGTTCACGCCACTGAGTAACCATTTACTATTTTCAATAAGTATAAAAGAAACATGAAAGATGAAACGCTTGGTATCAATCATACATTTTGCTTTCGTATACAGCATAGAAGTATTGAAAGACAAGATTGTCTTGGTACCACAATGGATGATTGATGCCGTCAAGTCACTCATCACTGCAGAGATGTTTGTCCGGAGAAATGCCCCAGCTGTCTCTGAGAAGTGGGACATGTTTAACAAGAGTGGAAACCTTTATCCAGAACTAATTGGTTTGTATATTTCTTTAGTTCTATACGATTTTCAGAATGTGGTTTCCTCATTTTATTTGATATTAATCTAACTAAATAACAAATGGGTATTTTCTGATGTAAATTTTGTCCTCTTATTTATTAAAGTAAGCATGCCATTGTAATTCTGCCTACCCATATTTGCGTGATTTTGATACTTTAGTTCACGTGATGTTATCTACCACATTTTTAGCTGAAATGGCTAAATGCAGTTCAATCTTATAACATGGCAGTGCAACCTTATTCCATGGCCCAAAGTCTATTTTGGAGTACATCTGTCTATATTCCATTCGTTTTGCACCCATCAGCATTTCTTATTAATTGTTATGTCCATTTGATGTCCAAGTACTGGGCCAGTTATTAAACTTGTTGTGAAGGTTTCCACATTTTGTGCCAAAATCATTTCTGAGATAGGCTTTATTAATTGGTGATGGTTCCATACCAAGATCTGGATGACTCTTAACTTCTTTATAAGGGCAATTTTTAATTAGGGGCATTTGAGCCCAATGTTTTATACAGCTTGGAATAAATCACTAATCGTTTATAGAGCTCGGCACGAATCACTAATCTTTTATAGTGCTTGGCAGGAATCCCTAATGGTTTATAGAGCTTTCATGACTCCCTAATGTTTGTTAGAGATAGGCACGAATCCGCTTTGTTTTATAGAGCTTGGCCCCACTCGCTAATGTTTTATAGAGCTTGGAATAAATCCCTAATGTTTTATAGAGCTTGGCATGAATCCCTGATGTTGTATATAACTTGGCGTGAATCCCTAATGTTTTATAGAGACTGGCAAGAATCCCGAATGATTCATGGAGCTTGGCACGAATCCTTAATGATTTATAGACATTGGCATGAATCCCTGATGTTTTATTGAGCTTGTCATGAATATCTGCTGTTTTATTGAGCTTGGAATGAGTCGCTAATGTTGTATGGACTTTGGCATGAATCCCTAATGTTTTAGAGAGCTTTGCATGAATACATAATGTTTTATAGAGCTTTGCATGAATCCCTAATGTTTTATCAACCATGAATCCCTAATGTTTAATAGTGCATTGCATGAATCCTCAGTGGTTAATAGATCTTGGCATGAATCCCTAATGTTTTATAGCACTTGAATCCATAATGATTTATAGAGCTTGGCATGAATCCCTAATGTTTTATCAAGCATGAATCCCTAATGTTTTCTAGAGGTTGGCATGAGTCCATGATGTTTTATCAAGCATGAATCCCTAATGTTTTACAGAGCTTGGCATGAATCCCTAATGTTCTATGGAGCTTGACATGAATCCCAAATGTTTTGTAGTGCTTGGCATGAATCTGTAATGTCTTATAGAGACTAGCATGATTCCCTAATGTTTTAAAGAGCTTTGCATGAATCCCTAATGTTTTATAATGCTTGGAATTGATCCCTAATGTTTTATCGACCATGAATCCCTAATGTTTTATAGAGCATGGCACGAATCCATAATGTTCTATGGAGCATTGCACGAATCCTTAATCTTGGAACCCAAGTGTATAGTTTACACAATAACCCAAAATTAGATTTTATATCATTACCAAATATTAGCGATTCCACAGAACTCAAAGTGTAATGTTTCCACAGTAAACTAAGTGCAGTTTCCACTGTAAACCGACTGTAGAGTATCCATAGTAATCCACGAGTAAAGTTATTACATTAACACAAAGTAGATATTGTCCATCAGAAAAGCAAATGTAGAGTTTCCAAAAGTAACCCATGTGTACATTTTCAACACTAATCCAAGTGATGGTTACACAAATAAATGGGATTAAACCATTTCTTGAAATACTCTTTAATTAATAAATTAATTTAAATAAAAACAATACGAAATTTGTTTACCTAAAGAACATTCTTAAACTTGGATACCTGTTGATAACACAGATGCAGTGGTCAGAATGTAAAGCAGTTAGATCGGTCAGTACAAATATTGTACTTAAAATAAACCGAGTGAGATATAATGATTATCCATCGGGCAAACGTGCAACCTGATTTCAAATAGCACAGTTTTATGTATGAATAAGAAATGTTAGAGCAGATGGAACATTTCAAATATCGAAACATGTCAGAGGAGACAACGAGACAATTCAACACCACATAACGAACTTTAAAGGAAGAAAATGAGAGTAATGTAATACCTCACTCTGAGCAAATGACCATGATCATTACAGAACTGTATGCATGATCATTCAGCTGAAGTTACACCTTTATACTACTTGATGAGAGTACTGAAGATAATACATTTTTTCATTATATTTTATCTTTATATTCTGATTGTAATCTATTTGGATTTGAACCTTTGTGACAAGACATTTGACCATCTGCAAAACCAGGATACTAGTAATAATGTATAGTTTTTATAATGCTGTAATTCTGGCATGAAATGTATAGATTACATTCTGTATACCCAAATTAATCATTACAGCTACTTATAATAGGGTTCGAGTTGGATTGGCATATTCTATTCATCAATCGACATTCTGTCAGTGACAGTAATGTTTTATATGTGTTGTTATTATGGTTGCATTTTCAGTATGTAAATCATATACAGAAATAGCCTTGTCATCTGTTTATATACCATTCTCATCCTTCACAAGATATCAGTAAAACATGATTTCAAAAAGACTTTCTCTTAGTTGTTAATGATTTTCAGTGAACGTTTTGATCAGAGGCTGAACTCCTCTTGGCTTTCATGCCCTTTGTTATATGCAGGAAGATGTTTTTATAATATTTTGCCGTATTTCATGTCTTTGCTTAAATATGGAAGGTAAAGTGATCTTGTATTCAAAGCAGTGGAGAGAGTGCAGGTTCATCATCTATGGAAAATCTTGTGTAGAACAAAAAACAATCAAATCCATCACAATACTGCAGATGCAAAACCAACTGCCGCAGCTACAGGCACTTATTTATGTCAGTGAGAAAGGTAATTGTTGACAGCACAACGTCCCCTGGTAGTGATTTAAAAGGGGAATAAAACTCATGCAATTTGGAATCTACTTCTTTGCCAAGACTGTGCTTATGTTTTGGGGATTGATTTTATTCCGGTCGGTAGTCATTCATCACTTACTTATATCAACATGAAATGTGATATTCCAAACTAACTTCCCATGTTCAACCTAAGAACTGTGCAGATTATATGCCACTACTTTTGTGTGAAGCGTTTGCTTTGTATCTATTTTTATTTAGTTTTGATGTGATACTTCTTGTGTATCACTCAGTCATTATTTGTTCTGATTAGTGTATCACTCAGTAAATAAGCTATAATTAGCTCTGTTTAGTGTATCACTCAGCTAGTATAAATGGATCTGTTTGGTGAATCACTCAGTCATTAAACTATAATTAGCTGTTTTTTGTATCACTCAGTTAATAAGCTAAAATTATTTCTGATTGGTGTATCACTCAGTCAGTAAGCTATTATTAGATCTGACTGGTGTATGACTCAGTCAATTTGCAATAATTACCTGTTTGGTGTATCACTCAGTCAATAAGCTTTAATTAGTTCTGGTTGGTGTATTACTCAGTCAGTAAGCTACAGTTAATTCTGATTAGTGTATCACTCAGTCCATAAGCTACAATAAATTTTGATTGGTGCATCACTCAGTCAACAGGCAATAATTAGTTTTGTTTGGTGTATCACTCGGTGCAAAAGATACAATTAGTTATGATTGGTATATCACTTACCGAAAAGCTACAATTAGGTCTGATTGGTGCAACACTCAATGAAAAAGCTATAATTAATTCTGATTGGTGCATCACTCAGTGAGAAAGCTACAACTAGTTCTGATTCGCGGTTTTTATTTTGTTTTACCTTGTACCTGTTAAAACAATAACCATGAACCATTTCTGCAACATAACATAACTGTACTGTGCGGCATTCAAATTCAATACATGCAAACAAGATACAAAGCAACAACAAAGCTTAACTGAAACGGCAATTAAATAATCAGTCAAGTCATTTAGTCATAAGTGAAGAACATGTCTGACATGTCTCCTTTACATTGTCAGTGGCTTAAGATGCTGATGAGTGAGATGGAAAGTATTAGAATGGCATTGACCAAGGGATAATCTTCCAACAATCTGAGTTAGTTACCTTGCACTGAGTTGTAGAGGGCAAGTGAATGTTGTAATATTTGTTTTAATCTGACAGAAATATGTGAATATGCATATGACTGTCACAACTGTTTCAAATTATTGTTATTTTTGATTATTGAGATTATTGATACAACTATCCATGGAGTAGAGAAGTGCATTTCTGATGTGAAATCATGGATGATTCAAGATGCAGATGAATGATGATAAAACTGAAGCCATTATGATCACAACATGAAGATGTTCTCATTCACCTCCTTTACCTCAGACAATAAATATCAGCAACACCAATATTAAATTCACACAGTCAGTATGAAACCTAGGTGTTATTCTGGACAGTACTCTCACATTGCACCAACATGTCACGAACATTTGCAAGGTTGCATATCTTGAGCTGAGATCCATCAGATTCCATTCGCAAATATAGTTCAGTTGCTGCAACTAAAACACTTGTGTGTTCATTACTACTTTCAAGACTTGACTATTGTAACTCAATTCTGTCTGGTTCATCACAATATCTACTCCAGAAACTTCAAACTGTTCTAAACACAGCTGCTTGGATCATCTTTAGTGTACCTCGATCAGAGCACACCTCACTACAGCTCTGTACCCTACACTGGATATCCATTTGATACAGAATCAAACACAAAATTTCTTTTCTGTGTTACGTTTCACTGACAGGCTCCAGTCCAATATACCTATAAGACCTCATCCATGAGTATACACTAGCAAGATACTTACGTTCTTCTTCTGACGATTATATACTAACTGTTCCCACTATGAAAACGAAGTCAAAATGGATAACGTTCTTTTGCATACCAGGGCCCGGTGATTTGGAACTAATTGTCCATTGAAATTAGACACAAAAACCCAGTGGTCCCTTTTAAGAGTGCTCTTAAAACTCACCTTTTTCGACTGCAAGGACGAACTTGGAGACCTAATAATGTTTTTACCTTAAATGTTTTCAGCATGTTTTATGTTTGTCAATTTCCACTTTTTTTTGTTTTTCTGTAGTGTAGTCATCATTAACTATGTTGTAAAGCACTTAGAGCTTCTAAAGATTAGGTGCTATAAAAATCCTCATTATTATTGTTATTATTATTATTATCATTATTATTATTATATTATTATTATTATTATTATTATTATTATTATTATTATTATTATTATTATTATATTGATTCTTCACAACTTGTATCAAAGCAGATATATGAAAAAAGGAATGATGCATTGATTTATCAATCAATCCCATCACCTATTTGTAATGCATTCCCATCACTATTGCAAATCCTCCTCATATATTTATCTGATGCCATTGATTAGTTAATGTCCTTAAAAAGAATAAAGATACAGTATTGGACAAACGTTAAGAATGGTCGTCAGACTGGACAAATCTTGTATGAACAAAGTTTTCCCATTATGGAAATTGTTAACACAAAAAATGAATTTAAGAGAATGATTTTTTTGGGTCAACATTTTTCAAACATATTCTTAAAATATAACATAATTACTTGGAAAGAATTAGCCTTTTAAACTAATTGTCAAGGATTATATTTTTTCACAATTCTCTCAAAATGCAGTTATGTAAAAACTAAAGACTCTAATATAATGCTTATTCTCTTCTCACTTTAAGATGCTATTTGGACAAAGGAAAAATACCCAGACCTCCATGACAACAAAGAACATATTTTGCTACTCATGGAACATCTTAACATCATTGCCAGGCCAAGATGTTTCAGTGAAGATGGGTCTGAAATCAAGGTTAGTTGACTCTAAGGACTGGATTTGGTCTTTTCTTATCTTATAATATGTCATATCATCGCAGAACATTGCATTGGAAACAATTATTCTGCCTTCTCCATTACTACTTTAAATCATGGATAACTCCTGAGACTAATAACAAAAACTATCCCGCTAGAATAAAATGTTCCCCAAAACAATTTTCCTGACAATCAATTATAGGAACAAAGCTGCCCCAGGAGTCAAGGGGCCCCGAGTGGCCAAGTGGTCAAAAGTGCTTTCCGTTATGGATCACTGCCATCTCACCTGTCTGCATGGGTTTGAGTCTTAGATTCGGCTAATGTAGTTATGTGAGAAAGCTTTCCAGTAGCTTCCTGTGGGTTGTGGTTCTTCCCGAGGGGTTTTTGGGGTTCTTCCTCCACCAATAATACCGGCCGCCATGTATAGCCTACTGTGTGCTGACAAATGGTGTTAAACCTAACAACAACAACAAGCCCCAGGAGACAAACCCTTTGACTTGGAGATATAATTTTTGTTCTCAGTTTATATTTATGTACAAGTACATCCAACGATCTTTGTTTTCAAGAACTCCCAAAAATAGCAAGGAATGCATTGATTTCTTAATTACAATTTAGCTGTGGCTAATGGACTGATGATGTCGGTCCATCCATCAATCTATCAAGTACTATAGGTGTCATTAAAAAGTGCTTACATTAGGCTGTGCTCTTTTGGTGACAGTTTACTTTTAAGTTATATCTGTTCCAAATATACAAACTATTACTAATAAAGTAGTTTTAAGTTAATCTGTGGCGGTTATGTACACTGTGGAAATAGATGACTGAGGTGCTATGCTTTAATCTGTAAGTATGACCAATACAGGATTGACTTCTTAATACAGTAGAGTTTTATTTTAAATTGATGTTGTAATACATTACAGTTGCATTCTAGTTGTCAGGTGGAGGGTAGATTTTTCAACTCTAAGGAAATCACATCTTTTCAACAACAACAACACTTTAACACAAACATTGCTCCTGTTCTTGCTTGTACAGAGACATGTAAAACTCTTAAAGATAGACCGATGAGTTAACTTCTTAAGATAGACAGGTGGTACTCTTAAGATCGACAGACAAGCAAAATTAACAAGACTTTTGAAATTCTCAAGATAGATAGATAGACATGAGAAATTCTTAAATAGACAAGAGAAATTCTCAAGTTAGGCATACATTTGAGAGTCTTAAGATAGACAGGCATTTGAATTTTTTAAGATAGACAAAGTGAAATTCTTAAAATTGGCAAGTGAATATATCTAGATAGACTTACAATTAAACGTGTTAAGATATACAAGTGAAATTATTCAGATAGACAAGTGAAATTCTAAAGATAGACAAACATTTCTCAAGTTAGACATACATTTGAAAGTCCTAAGATAGACAGGCATTTGAAATTCTTAAGATAAACAAGTAAAATTCTTAAGATAGACCAGTGAAATTCTCTAGATGGACAGACATTTTAAATTCTTAGGACAGACAAGTGAAATTCTTAAGATAGACAACTGAAATTATTTTGACAAGTGAAATTTTTTAGATAGACATTTGAAGTTATTAAGATAGATATGTGAAATTCTTACGATAGACAAGGGATGTTCTTAAGATAGAGAAGTGAAATTCTTAAGATAGACAAGAGAATATCTCTTGATAGACAAACATTTTAAGTTCTTAAGATAGACAAGTAAATTCCTAACATAGATAAGTGAAAGATAGACAAGTGAAATTCTTAAGAAGATGGGCAGACGTTGTACATATATTTGGTCAAAATCCCTAATATCTGACCTTAATCGATTTGCCAATAAGGGTTCTGCCATAACTGGAACCATTTTACAGACTGATAATTAATTATTGGCCCAACATACAAATTTGTCATACATTTTAAGATGGAAATGGAAACAATATATATATATATATATATATATATATGAACCACAAACCCACAGGAGCCTACTGGAATGATTTATCTTGTACCTCCATAAATATATATCACAATACATGGCACAAGTGCATCATTGCATTTCCGGTAGGGTCACGTAAATGTGTGTCAACTGTGGTTAATAATATCTTCATTGATTCATTCCCATGAGTAAAAATATGAATTTATATCTTGAAATCTGGAAGTACTGCTATTAGCAGTTTTATTGCTGTCATTTGTATACTGTATTGGAACTCGTGTCATTTGTATTGACACTCATCTCATCCATAACTTAACCAGTTCTACCAATAAATCATAGTGTTATTATTTAAACTGGTCTCATCGTTAATTAACAGATTCTTGATTTTTTTTTTAAAAAATCGGTTTGTCTAGATTCGTCCTATCCATGACTTACAATTTCTGGATGTTACAATATCACATTTAGCTCAGATGCTGCTAATGTGGGTATGTGAGAAAGTTTGTTATTAGCTTCTCGGACCTAAACAAAAAGGTTATCAATATTGCATCTAATACGAAAACGATAGTGGCCATGTTGAACGTTTTATCCTTGCTTCTCCAACTTAATGTATATTTATTTGGACTTAGGTAATCCAAGAATATCAAAGATGTTTCAAAACTAAGCAGTGAAATGAAGGAAGGGTTTTATGTTGGATTCCTTGAATGTTTGTTTAGTAGAACATGAGCTATTTTGGGACAATCATTATTTATATTTTAGATGGACTGTTTCCTTGCCCCCTGTATGCTTAAAGATAAGACACCAGAAAACATCATGTTTCCTAAGCCAGATCCAGAAATGAAGAGCAGCTCCTCAGTCCTTTGTTACAATTTTGTGGAAAAATTTCTGCCTTCTCCTATCTTCCATCGCCTGCTTGCCACCTGTGTGTCTCAGTGGCCCATTGCCCAAACAAAGTTAGAAAATCAGATCTTCTGTGGCTGTTGTATCTTCAGCCTTGATCTTCATCACAGACTAACTGTATTATTCAGGGAATACATCATATTTATACAAGTTTTCAGATTCGGAACCACTGAGATGACACCATCTTCTAAGCTGTGTATTAAAGTTCAAGAGTTCATCACCAAGACTCTCACCAGTATTATTGGTTACCTGGGACATAGTCTGAAATTTGAGATGTCTGTACAGTGTCCAAAATCTGTTGGGTACAGAGTAGACTGCCTGATCCCGCTTGCAGATCTTCAAGGGAACGTGGATGTTCCATGCCATTTCCATGACATTCATGTGATTAGGTCCCAAGATGTACTCAAATTCTGGTTTCAGGAAGTAGTAAGTCAGAACAAATAAGTTCCTTTCGAGTTACAGTACAAATAAAGTTTAATGCTTGTGGCTGATGCATGTGGTACAGTAAACGTAAAGTTTAAATCCTTTTGGATAACACATGACTTACAGTACAACTAAAGTTTAAATGCTTGTCTATAACACATGTGTAAGAGTTAAACTAAAGTAGAAATGCTTGTGGATAACATATGTGTTACATTAATACTAAAGTTAATACTTGTGCATAACACATGCGTTACAGTAAAGTTTAAATGATTGTGGATGATGCACACATATACCTTAGGAATTACAATAAAACAAAAATTTAAATGCTTATGGATAACACATGTGTGAAAGTAAAACTAAAGTTTAAATGCTTGTGGATAGCACATGAGTTAGAGTTAAACTAAAGTTGAAACGCTTGTGGTAAACACGTGTTACAGTAAAACTAAAGTTTAAATGCTTGTGGATAGCACATGAGTTAGAGTTAAACTAAAGTTGAAACGCTTGTGGTAAACACATGTGTTACAGTAAAACTAAAGTTTAAATCCTTGTGGATAGCACATGAGTTAGAGTTAAACTAAAGTTGAAACGCTTGTGGTAAACACATGTGTTACAGTAAAACTAAAGTTTAAATCCATGTGGATAGCACATGAGTTAGAGTAAAACAAAAGTTTAAATGCTTGTGGATGATGCACAAATATGTTCCTTTGGAGTTTCAGTAAAACTAAAGTTTAAATGCTTATGGATAACACATGCGTTAAAGTAAAACTAAAGTTTAAATACTTGTGGTAAACACGTGTTACAGTGAAACTTGTTTCTTTTAAATGCTTGTGGATAATGCATGTGTTACAGTTATCTTAAAGTTTAAATGCTTGTGCATAACACATGTGTTAAAGTAAAACTAAAATTTAAATACTTGTCGTAAACACATGTGTTACAGTAAAACAAAAGTTTAAATCCTTGTGGATAGCACATGAGTTAGAGTAAAACAAAAGTTTAAATACTTGTAGTAAACACATGTGTTACAGTAAAACTAAAGTTTAAATGCTTGTGGATGATGCATAAATATGTTCCTTTGGAGTTTCAGTAAAACTAACGTTTAAATGCTTATGGATAACACATGCATTAAAGTAAAACCAAAGTTTAAAATTCATGTGGTAAACACATGTGTTGAAATAAAACTAATGTTTAAATGCTTGTGGATAACATACTTGTTACAGTAAAACCAAAGTTTAAATGCTTGTGGATAACACATGTGTTACATTAATACTAAGTTAAAACAATTGTGCATAACACTTGTTTTACAATAAAGTTTAAATGATTATGGATAACATGTGTTACAATAAAACTAAAGTCTAAATGCTTGTGGATAACACATCTTACAGTAACAATAATGTTTAAATGATTATGGAAAACACATGTAAAAGTAAAACTAAAGTTTAAATACTTGTGGTAAACACGTGTTACAGTGAAACTTATTTAATTTAAATGCTTGTGGATAATGCATGTATTATAGTTATATTAAAATTTAAATGCTAGTGCATAACACATGTGTTAAAGTAAAACTAAATTTAAATACTTGTGGTAAACACATGTGTTACAGTAAAACTAAAGTTTAAATCCTTGTGAATAGCACATGAGTTAGAGTAAAACTAAAGTTGAAAAGCTTGTGGTAAACACATGTGTTACAGTAAAACCAAAGTTTAAATGCTTATGGATAACACATGTGTTAAAGTAAAACTAAAGTTTAAATTCTTGTGGATGATGCACAAATATGTTCCTTTCTAGTTACAGTAAAACCAAAGTTTAAATGCTTATGGATAACACATGTGTTAAAGTAAAACTAAAGTTTAAATGCTTGTGGATAATGCATGTCTTACAGTTATATATAATTTAAATGCTGTGCATAACACATGTGCTAAAGTAAAACTAAAGTTTAAATCCTTTTTGATAACACATACGTTCCACTAAAGTTTAAAAGTTTGTGGATAACACATGAGTTCCAGTAAAAATAAAGTTTAAATGCTGATGGATAACAGGTCTTACAGTAAACCTAAAGTGTAATGCATGTGGATAGCACATATGTAAAAGTAAAATTAAAGTTTAAATGCTTGTGGATAACACGTGCTACATTAAATCCAAAGTTGAAATGCTTGTGGATAACACATGTGTTACATTAATACTAAAGTTAAAACAATTGTTCATAACGCATGCGTTACAGTAAAGTTTAAATGATTATAGATAGCATGTATTACAGTAGAATTAAAGTCTAAATGATTGTGAATAACATATCTTACAGTAATACATGTATTACAGTAGAACTGAAGTCTAAATGCTTGTGAATAACACATCCTATAGTATTACTAAAGTTTAAATGATTATGGATAACACATGTAAAAGTAAACCAAAGTTTGAATGCATGTGGATAACGCATGTTTTTCAGTAATATTGAAGTTATAATTCTGTGGATAACACATGTGTTACAGTAAAACTAAAGTTTCAATGTTATGGAAGCATACCAAACATGACTTATACATTTAAGACCTTCAACATATGTAAGCACAATTTCATATACAATAGCATGTAAATAACACAAATTAATATTAAGAATGAATGATAAACTTTAATATGGGATTTACTTTTCAGGAACCAACTGATGTAGGATGTAAGTATATTTTTATCTCATTACATGCTTTACCTATGCAACAATTTGTAGACTTCATTTCAGAATAATCTTTCACCTGTTGAGTGTCAATCTTCATTTTGTTTTGGAGCTCATCTGTTCTAACAGTTACCTGAATTCAAGGAAGGGACAAGTATTAAACTTGCATTTATGACTGAACTCATGGAAGGGTCGTGTGTCGAACTTGCCCATAGGACTGAATGCATCAAAGTGTCATGTATCGAATTTGCATTTATCAATGAACTCATAGAAGGGGCATGTATCAAACATGCATTTATGACTAAAGTCATGGATGGGTCATGTATCGAACTTGCGTGTTTCAATAAACTCATGGAAACGTCCTATAAGGAACTTACATTTATGATGGAAATCATGGAAGGGGCATGTATCGAACTTGCGTTTATAACTAAACTCATGGAAGGGTCATATATTGATCTTGCATTTATGACTGAAATTTTGGAAGTGTCATGTATTGAACTTGAATTTATGACTGAAGTAATGGAAGGGTCATGTATTGAACTTGCATTTCTGACTGAACTCATGGAAGTGTCATTATTGAACTTGCATTTATGACTCAACTCTTGGAAGTGTCATGTATCGAACTTGCATTTATCACTGAACTCATGGAAGGGTCATGTAATGAACTATTGGAAGTGTCATGTTTTGCACATACATGTATGACTGAACTCATGGATGGGTCATGAATCAAAGTTGCATTTATCACTGAACACATGGAAGGGGTCATGTAATCAACTTGCATTTCTGACTAAATGCATGGAAGTGGCATATATTGAACTTGCATTTGTGAAGGAACTCATGGAAGGGTCAAGTATTGAACTTGCATTTATGAACGAACTCAAGGAATTGTCAAGTTTTGATCTTGCATTTATGAACGAACTCATGGAAGGAAGGGTTATGTATCAAACTTGCATCTATGACTGAACTCATGGAAGGGTCATATATTTAACCTGTATTTATGACTGAACTCATGGAATGGTTAGGTCTTGTACTTGCATATGTGTCAACTGTAATCCCTCACCATTTGCTTTTCTCAACTTAAAAATCACTTGAGCAATTGAAGCCAACATTGAGAGTAAGTATAAATGATAAGGTTAAAAAGAATAACTGTTTTAATCTCTTATAGCTGAATACTTTTACAAAGGTTTTGTCTAAATTTGACAGATGGTATCAGAATATACAAATGATTACCAGTAACCACCCAGTGTTGTGTACATTATTACAAATATTTGTTCTAAAATTCTTTAAAAAATCTCAAGAAAAGATAACCAGATTTAAGAGATGTGTCTCTGCATGAAGATCTCTCAAGTTTTCTTCAATTACAAACTTCTCATTTTATGGCTTTACAAAAAATAGGAAAATCTTTAAACAGCTATTTTGTAAAGGCATACAACCTAAGAGTTTCGACTTTTTTGTTCTTGCAAATCCATGATATTATGAAAAATATAGTAAAAATAATGAGTAATGACATGTCATTCAGTTTCATAAAATGTACAACCGTACGTTTAATCAATGAAAATATAATGATTTTATAGTCACGTATGTACGGATTGTTAGTTAATTATGCAGAAACGGAATTTACCGATATTGTCCGAAGTCACAGTGTCACGTCAACAAATATGGAAGTCGAGGTAAGCATGTGTTTCTCTTTTGATATAATTATTGCTTTATTCTTCGTATTTCTTTGTCTGTCCTTAGTTCTTTGTAGTCACCCACAATATATGCATTGCTTATATATGTTTCATTATATATGATAAATTACAAGAAGTATACAAAACTGTCAATGCGTTGGAGTATCATGACAATAAGGGGTTCCTTTAAGGAGCCATTCTTGAAAGTCCCAATTCAATGTACTTGTTGTGTTTGTGAGCTTGTGTTACTTTGCAAGATAAATCAACTAAACATATGATAATTTGTTATCATTGTAATCATAACCGCTATTAAAAGGTCTCGCTAAAGTCGCTTCTTAGGATAAGAATAAAGTTGATTTTCTTGTACATTTACCACCTCAGGCTCACGTATCCGATAGTTGATGTGATTTGCGCAATTGTTTGTATATATACACGTTTGCTTCATTGCATAACACAAAAATAAATAATTTCCTATTTATTTTATTTAGAATACTTTTACTGACAAGTTTTTAAATATTTCAGCAGGACTTCGACCTGGTTGTTTTATATGAAGTCGTGCTCCTTGTTGCATAGAGGTATAGGCACAATGTAATTGCAGCTGAAGAAAATAATTATTACAACCGGGGGAAAAGGCATACTGCTTATAGGCAATTTATTTTATGGTCTTAAGATACCTTAGTGCTAGCAACGAACGTGTCATTCCAAGCTGTTGTGTATGGCGTAAAAGAGATAAATAGTTTTGGCCAGTACCATGGCTTTACTCAAGGAAGATTTTTTTGTGATCTTTCCAATGCTATGATGTGTGAATATTAAAATCTATGTTGATTTTAAGTTGTACAAAGCATTTATTTTGTAGTATGCAATTTTTATTTTGCATGAACAAGTTTTGTTAAACATTTTTTTATCTACCAAAACACTAAAGAATGATTATATGTATGGCTATATTTTAGATGCAACTTTGAGGAGACTATTTACTAAAAACATAGGATGAATTGAAGTTGACTAGCATTGTCCTGGGATGCAAAGGATGTTAGGAACAAAAGTACATGGTTGAACATGATTTTAATTGTGCATGTACACATTAAGTTCAATAACGCATATTCATATTGAGTTGAGAAAGCAAAACTTGCTGCAGTGTTTCATGAATAAAGATCGGCTTTTAAATATCAACAGAACCACAAACACTAAGATACTATTATATACAGATACTGCTCATTAATTTCAATTAAAACAAAATGGCTCTGGAAACAGCAATAAGGTTTTTAAGACTAAACTACTAGTTCAAAAGTAACCTTGAAAGCTTATATCACATGTGTGTATCATCAGCCATCTTCTTACATGTACAACTAAATCAAATAAACTGACACCAATTAAAGCATCAAATTTTCAGTTTTTTAAAATGTGTTCAGTTACCATTGAAATAATAATATCCTTTATATAATACCCAGATGAATGTACACAACTTCATACACTGTAAAACTAACTGCTATATATTATGAAATTTACTAAACTTATATAAGTACAAATATGCATGTACAGACATTATTTTAATTCAAGAGTACAGTCAGGCATAAAAAGCTGAATGATATCATTTAAGAATAGTTATGGCATATGTAGAGGTTTTCCGTGTTATTTAGGTTAGATGGGGTGCTCGCAATATTTTTTAACTTTTTACAAAAGACCCACCCTGGCTCATTTTTCTGAGGAATTGAAGTAGTGATAGAGAGATGCAAAGCTCAGAGACCCTAGTTAGTGATGCAGACAGTTAAATTAATGAATGCACAAAATGTGAAAGTCAAATAAACAACAATTTAATATCATTAAATAACAGTCATCTCTCCAATGAAATTCAAATTCATATTTTTTTATTCTTAAAAGTCCAAATAAACACTGCATACAATTACATGTAGCAAATCATTTTGCTGCAGATGAAATGTGAATATAGCAAACTTGTATCTTACCCATATATCATAAAAATGTTTAGATTATTTACAGAATTGTCTAATTACATTTGACTAATTCTAACCAAACTTGGTTTATGAAATTTATTTTAAACAATTTCTTCTGTAAAAGATTAAATTGTGGATAAATATGGTATATAGTGACAGGCAATCTATTGAATGCAAGAGAATTATATAAATATAGTATATAGTGACAATGTCTAAAATTCAAGAGGGTTAGATCAATATGGTATATAGTGACAGACAATGTCTAGAATGCACGAGGGTCAGCTTGATAAAGACAATACTGACAGGCATGTTGTTTCCACAGAGCATGTCGCTGGTTCACAAGTTGATTTTGATAAGAGATTGATAAAGTATATCATATACTGACATTCATTTTATTTCCAAAATTCTTATGTTACTGATTCACATGTGTATTTTAAAATAAATTGATAAAGTACCTTCTGACATGCTTGTTATTTTCAAAGACCTGGTGTTACTAATTCACATGTATATTTCAAAATAAATTGATAAAGTATATACTGACAGGCATGTGTATTACAAAATAGGACAGTAAATGTGTTCTTCATGGCTAATTTTAATTTTGATACAATATATAATTCCAATGTTGTATGTCTTGACTTTGTTCATTTGAATATATGCAACATTAATCAACAAATATTTTTTCATCTGTGTTTCATGATTTAGTTCTGCAAGCTGTATAATTAAAGTATAAACAAATTTAATTGAGATAAAAAATGTATAATAACATTATAATCAGTTTAGTTGTTATGGAATGATGTATAGTATAATACAATTATAATCAGTTTAGTTGTTACTGAATGATGTATAGTATAATAAAATTATAATCAGTTTAGTGGTTATGGAAAGATGTATATATATACATGTAGTATAATAAAATTATAATCAGTTTAGTTGTTATGGAATGATGTATAGTATAATAAAATTATAATCACTTTAGTTGTTATGGAAAGATGTATAGTATAATAAAATTATAATCAGTTTAGTTGTTATGGAAATATTTATAGTATAATAAAATTATAATCAGTTTAGTTGTTTTGGAAAGATGTATAGCATAATACAATTTTAATGCGGTCTTTTAGTTGACATGGAAAGATGCATCATATGTTGTTATTCTATTATTAATTATGTGATTTTGTATCTAATTGACTGAGCATCTTCCATTCTGGAAACGATATAACTGATTTGATTTTAAGCAATGTGTATGTGTGTGTGGATTTTCAACTCGGATCTCAAGCCTTTTCCAGCCCCATTAAATTGGAAATAAGTCCTTTGTGTCATTAAGATCTACAGTAATCATGTATGAAAATGATTTTATGTAAAATATACAGTATCAGTACATTTAAACTAAAACTGTTTCCTTGCTTATCTGGATTATATTTTAGTTCTGCTGGATATAGACCATAACTTATTGGATTGTTGTATATTGTCCATCCATCCATGGCACAAGTTCTTATCAATATTTCTCCTAAACTGCTTGAACGATTGCCATGAAACTTTAAACACACACATACATACATTCATTAATAGGGTCTACGTGGTCCTAAATGGCAATAGTGCCATTAAGAAATCAAATATCCCACTATATCTGCCATCATTAAAAACGTGCTATGATAACTCCCTCTAAACAGATCATATCAGCATTGAGTTTGGCTTAAAGACATATTATGATGTTGAACCTAAATGAAATTGGTGCCAATCTGACATCCGGTATGGCCACCATGGCAGCCATCTTGAAAACTAGGTTGCTACTAATCCTCATTAATTGATAGCATACTCTTCCAGCCTGTGTCTTTAATCTGGGCAGAGGCTGATGATTACCTGGTTAAAACACCGGATTGAGTCTGCTTTTGTATATCCATAATTGATTTATGTTGTATCATTGTTCATTCTGAATCTATCATCTAAATATAAAAATTTTTAATGTCTGATCTTACCATCATCCTATTTTTAAAAATACCTCTAAATAAAGTTTGCAATACATGATCATACATTTGAAAGTTTAATTCCTGTAGAAACTGCCGAGTAAAGGTTTGCAAACACAACGGTTTTTCTGTTTTATTTATTTTTTCTTCTCAATGCTTAGTATTTAAATTTGAAAAAGACTCATTAAAAGTTGAAAGTACTCAGGCTAGTTAGATATTAGTTTTGCACTGTTCATTCGCAGTTTATTGCATTTATATATACAACCATTGAAATTCAGGGGTAATAACTATTATATTACTAAGATGCCTGTAATGATGGACATATTGAATGTAAAGAAAACCATTTCTGGTTAGGACTGTCTGCAGTATACCAAAGGTTGACACTAAGTGCCAGGTTGAATGAATGTCCTCCTAATAGCTTAGAAGTACATGTAATATCTATAACAAACAGCTGCAAAAGGACACAATATATTTGCTGAAGTAGTATGGAATTTTAGAACAAACTGTTAGGTCCAATTTAGCTTGCTTCTAATCCACTGACATCAATTTCAATCATAAATTATGAGCACAATTCGCTTCTTTCAGCATCACCATTTTATGCATAAGTATCATGTTCTTTAGCATCATTCTGTTTTACACAAACAGGGTCGTTAGAAAACTTTCGACTACAGGGTGAACCCGAGGTGTCTCAAAAAGGGAATTTGAAAGCTGAGATCGATCAGACTGAGACAGTGTTTATTCATAAAATGCTTGCAGAACTTGCCAAATCCATTGGCATAATCAAAACTCCTTATGGATCTGGCACAGGATTTCGTGTTGGACCCAATTATGTCATGACAGCAAGACACGTCGTTGAACCGATTATGAGGATAGGTGAGTATCTTGATGCATTCATGGGTAGATGCAGCATGCCATTAAATACTACTTTTACAGCTTGAGGTTTGCTTCCATTTCTATATAGGTATTACCTACCCGTGAAGGTAATTTGCCAGACATTGCCTTTGATCTTTTTATTTCGTTATTTAGCGGATAGCTGATTTTTTTAGTAGTCGTGATATAATCATCATTCTCTGGGCTTGAAAAAGAAGTTAAATGGTCAATATTCGTTCTTGTAGTCAGAACGTAATGTTATAATCTACCTAAGAAATAAATCCCATCTGAGATTTGCACCTGAAATAGAAATTCCACCTAAGGTTTCCATCTAAAAATGGCTGCTTACAATGTCCACATACAAATCATCCTATACAAATTCTTTTTCAGAAGGCTATTATTCATTTTATTTTGGCAGACATTAAAATAGATTAGGTTTTTCTTGTCATTATTTTCTTTTCTGCATACAAAACCTGTTCCATGATGGCATCATTTATGTCTTTTCATTTCACTGAAATATTAGTGAGATTGTGTTTAAAGTTTGACCGAATATTCCATTGAAATTTTGGTGAGAGGTTACTAACATTTGGCTAAAATATTTGAGTTTTATAAAATATTTTGATATGAATGAAAAATTGTTAAAGCTACGTTAAAAATCCTAATCAATCAAACTAACAAACAAATCTAGAAAACATTGGCAAACTTTCACTGAAATTTTGGCAAGATCTCACTAACATTTCATTGAAAGTTTGGGGAAAGTTTACTAAAGCTGTGGTGAGATGTCACCAAAGTTTTGACCATTTATTAGGTTTTACTTAACTTTAAATATCTTTGCACAGACATGTCCATAGGCTTCAGAAAAATAATGGATATTAATTAACAGGACTTTATTTACCATTGTAATTTGTTGGTGTACATGAAACAAGCTATAGAGCTGTTATAATTATGGCATTCAAGATATAGGAGTTGTACTGCAGACTTGACTTTTAAATGTTCAAACAATAACAGCAAAATTATGCTTTACCCTGGAGGTTTTTGCTGTTTTCGCATGAAATTCATGTACATTTTGGGGACTATTTCTGAATACACTCTAATATATCGACTTCTGAACGATTTTGCATCAGCCCAATGACTAGTTGTGCTACAAACTATATTTTCCAGTGGGTGGTTTGCTTGCGCATGAGCAGAAGGTGGAAGTTGGATTATTATATTTGTGTGTGTGTGGGGGGGTCCTTAACGGACCAATATATTTCGTATGGAGAAGACTTTATTAATAATGTCCTCCCTATCCTACTTTTTGCACACGATATCCTGTATGTGTGTAATTCAGATTGGTTTGCCTTAGATCTGAGGCCATACAGAGTAAAATCTGGACACAAAATCGGATTTTGACCATGGGCGAAGTTCAGGTGGAAACAAAACGGGTCCAAAACATTAGCTTTTTCCCTCTGTATTTTGTAGTGCAACTAAAATGTCCAGTTTATTTGGTATCATTGTAGAACTAAATCTGTCTGCCTTTCTGTAATATCACCCACTTTAGTATATCATACATGACCTCGACACTACAGAGCTTGGCAGTAGGCTACTACGTCCTGCCCCGTAAACGCGGTGTTGTGGGTTAACGTGTTAAAACAAAAAACAAGTTAAACAAAGAAAAAACAAATTAATGAAAGAAAGGTAACATGGAAGATGTGGAAAGAAGTTATTGTTCCCAAAATGAGCAAAATAATTACAGTTCTCAGAAATATAAATGTTGCTGAAAATCATTCAAATTGTAGAATAAACAAAAATTAATTAAATTAAAATATAATAAAGTTATGGTTTGTTATTAATCAAGTAATATTTCTTATTGATAATTTTTATTGACATCTTGATCATATTACAATCACAAAATATCACTTGATGTTTGCATATATATATGCATATATATATATATATATATATATATATATATATATATATATATATATATATATACATACAACATGGGTAAAAAAACATTGGATTAGTTGTCCATTTGTACAATTTCCTGTTTGAAGTTGTTCAATTTCAACACTTTTCTTTTTTTCTTATCCTTATTTTTATCATGCCATTATCTGTGTGTTCCTTTCAGAAAAATAACTCCAACCATAGTTATGTGACACAAGGTACATACACTGGACTTGGAAGGACAGAAATGTCTTTCTCTACTCAGGAGTTATAAGTTTCAATATTTTCTATACTTTTATTAATAGATTTTCATTTCATCCATAAGACATTTTCTCTTCTGGAGCACATCTCAGATAATTATAAATATCTGTAATGCTTTGTACACAAAAAATATTTGACCAGTAGTCATGCTATTAATATTCTTCAATTGCGTTAATTTTTCTTTTAGTATTTCTCCATCCTTTCATCTGTATATATATTAGACACACATTCATCTTCGATCAAAACTCAAAATCAGTTTCAGACATCTCTATAAAATTGGGTACACATTAAGTTCGTTGTGTACAAATACCATTTGCTATTGACATTATTCTTCAACTGTACAGTAATATGTTATTGGTCCAACCATTTTTCACACTTTATATTGAGATTAAAACTTACAAACCATTAAGTTATCTCATTGAAAATTGGCACAGTTATTGGACTATTCTTTTTTTGTATTGTAGATGAGCTTTTATTCACAATTTCTGGTTTGTCATCTGCAGCATATTTATCCATTTTCTGATCATAAATCTAATTACCATCCTGTTCTTTCAAGAGCATAATGCTTCACTACCAATCATGATAGATGTATGACTCCTAATGCCATTTACTATTCTGTCTTTTAAGTCTTGAACTATTATCTACACTTTGATGCCCTTAGTTCTAAACCTTTTTATGGTATATACATAATATTTGCTATGGTTATTACACTGGAAGCCCAGATCTGCCTTCTGCTATAAGAAAGTCTTCAATTTTAATAGTTTTCTATCCATCCATCAATCTATCCAGACACCTTATACTGCAGCATAATTCATATTGCTCTGGTGACCTAAGTGTTTAGAGCATCCGTCATGAATGTTGGGGGTCATGGCTTCCAAAACCTTTGACTAGTCCTACCGGAAAGACTTATAACATGGTGCTAGCAGCTCCCTCTATTGGTGTTTAGCAATACAAGGTTAGTCTTAGGACTTCTTGGCCTTGTGTCAGGATAATGCATTTCGATGGTGCATGATTCTGCATGTCTGTGGGATATTGTTACAGTGCATATGCTGGTGCCATACTGCAGACAGTTTAGTGATTATACCAATGGACGATTAATAAGAAGAGTAAAAAATTAAGGGAATGCCAAATGTAACAGAACTGCATGTGGTAGAGGGTAAGCAGCTAGAGCCAGTACTGTACACTTTCTGTGGTGGTCACCTGTAGCTGTGGTAACTTTCAGTAGGGATTATACCAATGGACAATAAATATTATGAGGCAAAGGATATGGAAAAGTCAAATGTAACAGAACTGCATGTGGTAGAGGATAAGCAGCTAGAACCAGTAGTGGTCACTTTCTGTAGTGGTCACCTTTTGCTGGCTAACGGTTTTTGTCTTTTCAGCTTTACCACATTTGATGACTGATTGATAGTTCATACTAACATTGTGGGTGTGTCTACTGAACTATCCTTGCATACTAGACTAGCTAGGAAACCATTTGTTATGTAAACATCATTTAATGCCATTAAATACCTCTTACAGCATTGGTCCATTGTTTATATAAGCATCATTTAACTGCCTTAAATACATATCATACCAATGATTCATTGCTTATGTAAACATCATTCAATTGCATTAAATGTCTGTTATACCAGTGGTCCATTGTTTATGTAAACACAATATAATTCCATTAAATACCTATTATCGAGTGGTCCATTGTTTACGTAAACATCATTTAATGTTATTAAATACCTATTAAACCAGTGGTCCACATTAAATTTCTTTTATACTAGTGGTCCATTGTTTGCGTAAACATCATTCAACTACACTAAATCCCTGTTATACCAATTGCACTTTGCATGTGTAAACACCATTCAATAAGCATTGAATCCCTGTTATATGACAGGGTCATTGCTTGGTTGAACACCAAAGAGTTGCATAAATGCTTATCATACCACCGGGCCATTGTTTACGTAAACACCATTTAATTACATTGATACCTATTATACCAGCTGTCCATTGTTTATGTAAATGCCATTTAATTACATTAAATACCTATTAGAAAATTGGTCTAGATGTTGCTTTTTACTATTCACATTACCATTTGATTCATTTTTAATATTTTTCTGCATTTATTTACATCCGTCAGGTACAGCTTCAATTCTGTAATGATAAATCTCAAAATCATTCAAGGAATTTCTATGAAAGACCATGCACATGCTGGGCTAGTACATTTGATATGGCTTTTCCTGTCCACTATTCATTGTTTTAGTTTCAGTGCTTGTATAATCTTTCCCATTATTTTACTCTATCAGTCCATCAATGCATTTTGCTTGATCCCCATTATATTCTTTTTTCTCATTCAAAATTACTCAGTTTGGATATTATTTATACCTACCTGTTTGTCTGCCCAGAAATCCATCCATTCTTGACACTTTCATTTCTGGAGCATAAATCAAAACTTTCCATATCTCTTTAAAATTTGGTAGACATATTAGACTCTTGGTCCAGATATTTCTCTTGCAATTCACCATTCTCCTGTTTCAATGCTTATATAATGTTTCCTTCGATTTGATGTCAATCACCCCATCTAATATCCATCCAGTAGTACACTTTCACTTCTGCTGTATCCCTTTAAAAGTGTTTCAGATATCTTCATGAAAGGTGATAAACTTGTTAAATTAGTAATACAGATGTACCGTTTGCTGTTCACAATTCTTTTGAATCTGCTCAACATCTTCAATACATTTCATGTTTTCATCCATTTGTATGTCAATTCATCCATAGCATACATTCACGTGTCCAGACATAATTCAAAGACCAGTCATGATATATCTTTTAAACATGGTACAACTATTGGACTGGTATAACTTAAATTATGGTACAACTGTTGGACTGGTAAAATTCCATGAACAGTCATGATGCCTGTGGAATATGTTACAACCATTGGACAAGTATAATTCCATAGACAATCATGATGCTTGTGTAGAATATGGTATAACTATTGAACTTTTATAGCTCCAAAATGAGCAAACATGATACCTGTGGAATATGGTAAAAATATTGGACTGGTATTATTCTAAAACATATACAACTATTGGAATGTTATAACATCAAGATAAGTGATGCTAGCTGTATGGAATATGGTACAACTATTGGACTGGTTTAATTCCATAAGCAATCATGATACCTGTGTGGAATATGGTACAACTATTGAAATGGTGGTGTATATGTGCCATTTACAATTAATATTTCTTGAGTTTTTAACATACTTATCAATTTGTTCATCATCCATCATTTAGAGTTTTGTTTCATGTGCATTTCTTTTTTGCCATTTAAATAATTTGTTTAAATCTTTTCGCATATATTTTAGATGTGACTTTTGATATTCACAATTCTACGGTTTCAATATTTGTAATTGCTTTGCCCATGTTTCTATTGATGCAACCTTTCTTACACGCATTTTAGTTTTATAGGTAAAACTCCAAAACTGTGTAAGATAGCACTATAAATCAACTAGACTAATGGTGTAAAAGTGCCTTTATCTCTTTACAGTTCTTATTTTTCAATATGTGTTTTCCACTTTGTGTTAATCAAACATCGTCCAGTGACTGTAATTTGTAATGATGCTGATGTCTTTTATGACCACCCTGGTTGTAAATTTCCCATATACAAACTCTTCAACAAAATTCATTGTCTCTTACAAGACATTAGGTAAGGTGTTTTGTCATATGTACATTTGTTTGTGTGTCTGTCTCTCATATGTATATTTGTTTGTGTGTCTGTCTCTCCATAAACATCTTCATTTTCTGGGCATGTCTGAGTAGTCTCAATCACATGACTTTACTGATCACCACCATCTCGCATCTCTCCACATGGGTCTGAGTAATGGGGTTGGCAAATGTGGGTATGTGAGTAAGCTTGTCATTAGCGTCCCATGGGTTGATGGATCTTACCTGGGTTTTCACCAAGTTCTTCCTCCATCAGTTATACTGGCCATTACATGTATATATATAACCTATCTTGCTTTGAACAAATGGTATTAAATCCAAAACAACAGCCTTAGCATTTTTCCTAAATCTTGCAGAATATTTCAGGCAAATGTAGTTCACGCATAAAGCACATTACTTGGAGGTGCCATTGAATATGTAGCATTTTTTTTTAGGTCAAAAGTATTTTCTTACCATAGACAAAATAATTATGTTGTATATAAAGTTGGAGTGATGGACCAACACCCTCATTTTTTTTGGTTTAAACCGTTAAAATTTCAATCTAATAAATATGAAAGTTCATGACTTAACTTTTATCTTTGTATCGTCCAATGTTTGTAGATGAGACAGCTTCATTTAAATTTAATCTATTATATTTATTAATTTCTCCCCTATAAGCTTGCTATCAATGTTATTTGCTTAAAGACATCTCAACAGAAACGAAGTACTGGTATGCATGTTTTGTATACATGTGTTAATGACATGATTAGATGTTGAGACTATTACAGCAGTTTTTGTCCCAACCCAGGAACACTCACAATTGTTTCTCTTGTTGATGGAATAATATGCATCACCTTTGTACTTTTTCATTTATCTCTGCCTGTCTGACATGATTGTATGCTGTCTTGAATTGAAATGGATGTATTCATTTTGTATGGTATTATTTACCTACTGTTCCATAATTTCATTGTTGTTATATGGCCACCATATCGCATAGTGTATAGTGTTATCATAGTGTCTATATATTTGTCTGTGCCCTATTTCATTTTCACACCAAACAAAAGTCAAATTCTCTAGAATCTAGCACTTTCAAATTGTGTGGAAAGCTTGCATTGGGATAATACAAAACATATTTTAGTGTCAAATGTCAAGGTCACGTCAAAAGAAGTAAACTGGCACTTGGGGCATGGAAGTTGCCTATTGATTTAGGGTTAAAGGGTGAAAGGGCAAGGTCATTGATTATCAAAGATAAATGGATTTGTCAGAATGACATCTTTAAGAGTGAGTTTCATCACAAAATCTTTGATTACTTGAGGTGCAAAGGTTAGAATTGTCATGGTAGGTATAATAAGAAACAGTTTTGCACCGTACGTTAGTTGAAGTCTGTATACCTTATCCCAAAGTAAAGTTATCGGAGATTCTTTGGTGAATAATCATTTGTCAGATATAGTGCCTACATGGATTACTGCTAAAGACCATGGAGGGCATATACTGCACTGTTCATTCTTGCATCAATATACATATATTTTCAAATAACAATGATGGGGTATGTTCATGATTATGCTCAATTAGTATAGAACTGAGATAATTTATTCTGTGAACTTGTATTCATTTTATCAATCACTTTCTCAACTTGCATGCACTGTCTTGTTCATATTAAAAATTTCAAAATAGTCATCACTCATATGGCACATTTTATGTTGCGTTTTTATAGTTATTGCATATTTTTACATAATGATCAAATAAAAAGTATTATATTATCATATAAAATACAGCATTCCTTGAATACACTTGATGTTTAATTTCATTATCAATAACTAGTTATCATCCATTTTCAGTCCCATGTTTACAACAGCAGCAACCTCAGCTCCTTGATCAACATCACCTGAATGATACTAGTGTGTATATAGATTTCTGCTATGAACGGAATAATCTACCAAGTGATCCTAATCACATCTATTACTTTGAACCTGAAATAGTATATCAGAGTGTTGATCTGGATACAGTTATTCTAAAGCTCAAACCTGATATCAAGCGGTACCCACCACCCTTGACAAAATTCGCTGATGTTTCACGATTATCCCAGGATAAAAGCCATGGCTACTTCATTGGACATTCACAGGCTCTTATAAAGAAAACAGATAAATACCAGATTGTTACGCTGACACAATCGGATATTGATAAGATCAAGAAATGGAGCATGGACCGTGAAAACGTGGATGGGTACGCTGGTATTGAGAATCAACAGCGTGTTCTCTTTCACTGTTCCTTTGAAAAAGGTGCATCAGGGTCACCAGGCTTTTGGTTCAAGCATGACAATGATGAAGCTTATGTTGAGCTGATGTTGGTGTGTGGATATCCAACATGGATCTATGACAAATATCAAGGAAATACTATAGGAATTCCAAACAATTGCTTGATTGAACAGGGCGTTTCTATGAAGTCAATCTATGATGATGTGAAGGCAAGAAATGAACTGCTTTGCAAAACAGTTTTTAATTAAGGTGAAAACTTGGAAACAATTCCAACAGTCACAACTGTTGAAATAGCATGATTAGTGCATGACATAGTGTGGATGGAAATCTGTGTAGTATTTTTTCCAGCAATACTGATTGTCATGTGAATATTGTGACCTTGAACTGGCTTACAAAGAGCAAGATAATTTAACTACTAATTTCAAGCAGAAAAAACAAATGATGCCCCAATGAGTATGTTGTCAATGTTACGGTTAGGTGGCTTTAATGTATATAGTGTGTTAACGCAGCGTATGCAATGGGTTCAGAAGTAATTTTGAAAGGTTTAAAGAGATTAATTAATCATGACTGAATTACTAATGATCTCAATCAGCACAAAACACTATCGTTTGTACCTTAATTACAGAATAAAATGATGTAATGGGAATGTAACCATTACAAACACATGACTTTGTATTATTATCCCGGAAATCAGAAAATGTTGATGGAAATTTGACACAGAAGTAATGCTCTTTGAGAAGTAATGCTCTTTGACAGTAAAACCATACAAAATTAATGTGGATGGAAGTTCGACACAGAAGTAATGCTCTTTGACTATAAAACCATACAAAATTAATGTGAATGGAAGTTTGAACGACATGTAGTTTAATGATTTTTTGAGTAAGTAAGGAGCACCATTGATGGAAAGTTGCCAGCCACAAATGTTTGTATGCTAGACTACAATATTACACAACTTTGTAGCCAAGCAACTTTGTAGCCAAGCCAAGCATTTGATTAAGAAATGTAATATTAATTGTTGCTGTTGTTTTAGGGTTTAACGCCATTTTTCAGTACACGATAGGCTATACATGGCGACCAGTATTATTGGTGGAGGAAGAACCCGGGAAAACCCCCGGAAAGAACCACCAACCCATGAGAAGCTACTGGCAAGCTTTCTCACATAACTACATTAGTTGAATCTTAGACTCAAACCAATGCAGACAGAGGTGAGACGGCAGTGATTTGTAACGGACAGCGTTTTAGACCACTCGGCAACTCGGGGCCCCTGTAATAATAATAGTTGTGAGAAATTTTAGATACAGGTATATTATGTGCATGTTATTTTGCATGCCATTTTGTCATGTGAAGGCTCAGAATATTTGAAGTGAATTAATGCAAAAGAATAGATGCTAATATATTTTTGTAAAACATACAGGAATGATGTGAGATAATGTTTACCTTGATTTTAATGGACATTGATTTACTTATTTAATAGATTATTATATCCTTGTCTCTAAAATATACACTGCCATAATTTTAATGTCAGCATCAATTTTTAACTTCTTATCTTTAACAGACATGACAGCATGTATACAAGGCAGCACTAAATCATATGCAGTGCATATTGATGATGACAGCTCAGGAATTCGCCTAGATATACCAAAATAATTTGTATTTACAGTTTATGAATATGAATGCAGCCATTAAAATATTTATAATCATAAAATGTCCAACAAAGATGCATTTATCAATCAGTTACAATATTATATATATATATATATATATATATATATATATATATATATATAGAGAGAGAGAGAGAGAGAGAGAGAGAGAGAGAGAGAGAGAGAGAGAGAGAGAGAGAGAATACTCTTAAAGGTGGGTTGTTGGCAGTTTTGTTGTCCTCCTGCCCACAAATCATATCATCTTTTTCTGCATTCTTGCCACAAATGTCAATACAGTAAATGCATATTTCCTCTGCTCAGTGTTAAATATAATATTTGAGAAGCATTCATCTGTAAAATAAATTATTGCCTTTGTTTCTATTTATTTATGCATTTTTCAGTAATAAATTAAATTGAATAACATAAATTGAGTTATCTTTGTATGCTAACATTTTTTACACCATACCAATATACAGACCCGGAAGTAGTTATTTCAAACATACTGCACTTGATTATTGTAAGGGATCTCAACTGCTGGGGATGCAAGATGAGGGGATGCACAATCTGCCTACTAGTCATTTTCAAGTACCATATGAATATACTGTTTATTATTAAATCACAATAATAATAATTCTTAACATAACTTATAATCATTGAGTTGTGATATGTCATTTGAAATATTTATATTAATGGTATTAATCCTAAAACTTCAGTTTGCATTGCTAAGGTAACTACTAAGAGGATGTTGGCTGTCATTAGAAATACAAGTGCTACAATTTATTTTAATCTTGATTTCATATGTTAACAACTTCACTTAAGTTCAAATTATAGGTTTTGGCATTTTCTGCTCTCCCTCTACCAGTAACAAAAACCAGAAAAAAACAGGAAAATGGTTCTTACATGCACTGAAACACTTACGTATATATATATATATATATATATATATATATATATATATATATATATATATATATATATATATATATATATATATATATATATATATATATATATATATATATATATATATATATATATATGTGTGTGTATGTGTGTATGGATATGTATATTGCAATGCAATATTGATAGAATATGGATAAGTTATTTATAGGAATATATGCTTAAACATTTAGTTTGTCCTTCCAACTGCTTTTCCAACTGCTCCAGTGGCCTAGTAGTTAGAGGTCGTGGGTTCGATCACCTGCTGAGTCATACCCAAGACTTACAAAAATGGTACTAACAGCTGTCTCACTCTGTGCTCAGCATTAAGAGGTTAGTATTATGAGTGGTTGGCCTGGTGTCAGGATAATGTGACTGGGTGGGACATCATTCTACATGTCTGCGGCATGCAGCTCCAGTGCTAGATATAACTATAAACTGCCTCACTGCAGACGTTGTAGCGATTTGACTGAAACATTGTTAAAACTACGTTCAAAATCATAATCAAACAAACAAAAACACTGCCTTTACTATATTTGTCATAATTTTGGTTTTGGAACAGATTTTGTTGGAAAAGCTAAAAAAATAAAATTGGGGAAAGTCATGAATTATAAAACAATTGTTTACTTATAATAAAAGAATATTCAACTAAGTGTACAACATGTCTGGAATAATTAACTGGCATTGTAAATATGCAGAACTCCAATTACTGAATTTACTGACTTTGTAACTTAAAAATTGTTTTGCATACTTCATAACTTATTTATCTAAATGTGCAAATAACTTAAAAATTGTTTTGCATACTTCATAACTTATTTATCTAAATGTGCAAATAATTTGAGACAGTAGACATTTAGAAAGAATAAATTTCTCAAATACCAAGTTAAATATCAAGAGTATTTTAAAGGATGTTTGAAAATTGAGTATTAAGTACAATTGACAATGTTTGAGAAACAACTCCTGATACTTTGATTTAAATAAGAAAAATGTAACGAATGCTGATTTATTTATGAAATATATCATAAAAAATGTTCATTCCCCCAAATTAAAATACCCCAAAACGACCTAAAAAATCAGTAATGACAGATCCATGTAAAACAGGTGATTCTAAACAGTGTTGCAGAGTCACATACCTAACACATGTGGAGATGTAGACAGGATGCTTCTTATGGCAGGAATATGATTTGCCCTGTCAGAATAGTTAGTAAAAAATTGAAGAGGACTTCCTGATTGGAAAGAAGAGAATTGGAGAAATAGTATATGTTTTCTACCCTGCATTAAATACGCTGAATAACATGATGAAAGTAATTTCTCAAGTTAAAATGTTCATCTTGCTTTTTATTTCAGATTGTATCATTTTATAATTTCATTTAAATTTACAGAACAGAAATATGTAGTAAAAAATGTGGTAGTAGATATAACGGTTGATGACGTCATCACACTGCAAATATTTACGACTGTTGCTGGATCCGTTAACTTTAAAAACACAGATTCTGCGCCGTGTTCGGTACAATTATTAGACACCAACGATATTTACTGCAGGGTAGAAATTGGTAAAGAATGGGCTACTTCCGGCCGGAGATCAGCCTACATTGGCTAATGTGAACGTACTTGTGGAAAATAAAGGTTAATTCGCCGGTTGGACTCAGGACATGGTCATTTAAGAGCTATGCGTTGATAAGTAACTGTCTTTTGAATGCATGTGTGTAGTTTTTAAGTCTTCTTGCGATTCTGAAGCGATAAAAGACTCGTGAGAAAATGTCGAATCGAGCGAAGGATAGTGGTCACGCTTGCATTCCTTGTGTATATATATATGTTATTGTTAAGGGTATTTCATGTTGCCAGACATTTCGCCGTACTTTATTGATAAAACGTCAGACTCCTGTGATATATGTTATTGTTAAGGGTATTTCATGTTGTCAGACATTTCGCCGTACTTTATTGATAAAACGTCAGACTCCTGTGCTTTAACATTTTCAACGGTGGGCGAGATGACTGTCGCCGCCACGTGATTTCTATTTAAAAAAAAAAAAAACAGAGAATACGTTGCAATGAAATCTTGCTGTAAGTCGCTGACTTACTATTCAAGTTCATGTTTTCCAAATCGTCCGTAGCAAATAGTTATCAGTGTGGCAGAAAGAAAACTACTGCTGTTGTATTAAAACTGCAAGTCAATACAGATAGGGTCTCTCTAAACACCCCAGGATACCCCAAGACTCTCCAAGAACAAATTAAACTTTACATAATACCTACTTTAAATGTCAACAACAGCACAAGAAAACCCAAAACAAACAAACAAAAACTGCGATATGTATCAATATTTTGTTTAACAAGAAAAGTAGCGAGGTCAGGTGTTGCAAAGGGAAATAGCTCCCGTTTTGACGAGGAGTGTTCCGGTACAGTAATGTGAATATTTATCAACATTTATAAATAATTAGCAATACCACAAATAAGTCGTGAAATAAGTTACAGAATAGCAAATGTATTGTATATAAAATTATTTATTTATCTCAATAACAAGTTAAAAATTCCTCCATTCATTTATTCTGACAATTATTAACTTGGAGCATAAACAATTACATTCTTCATTTATTAGTAATTGTTTAGTGTTTCTTGGTCCTCTTGTTGACGGGCCTTCTTTGCTGACCTGGTTTTCGTATAGTTCCTCAGGCCTTATTAATTAGGGTGTATTTCCCATCTTGTGATTTAATATACTTTGATTTTTGCGTACGTTTAATGTCCTTGATGAACTTTGCAAAAATCTTGGTCTTTTGAATTTCGGATTTGCACCTCCAGATGCTGTCGTTTATCTTGTAAATGTTTTCTTCTTTTGTTAATTGATAATTTCCACTGTCATGAAGAGCGCTTCTATAGTCCATGAAATGGAGCTGTGTCATGCTGAAAAGCTTATTTATTAAATCTTGCGTGTGTTTTGGTTTCCAGTCAACAGAGAGTTTTAGAATATTATTGATGGACTCTGCATTGTTATTAGTCCAGTTCACGCTTTCAATATTTTTGTGGCTAGGTTCGAAAACGTATTTCTTAAGTCTCGGTTTTAAGTTGCTGATAAAGTATGGCGCAAATGTTGGATGCTGTTTGTTGATGATAGTTTCCAGATGTTCTGAGCGGCTTTCAAAATCTATTGTAGTATTTGTGTTTGTGATGCCACCGGTACCAAATATTTTAGCCATTATTATATCACGTTCCCCCTTTACAATCCCTATTTTATTTTGACGGTAGTGCCTCACATTATCCTTAAGATGCTTAGTGCAAAGATAGCGTGTAGCTGAGGGGAATACATGTTCTATTGCCTTTGTTATGGCCTTCTCGTCGTCCCTCCAAATTCCATTTTTTCCGACACTCGTACTTCCACGGATTCAATATCTCTGTCTAATTCTGTAGCAATATGTTCCAGAATACTCTTGTAAGTTCTGTAAGTAGCGTCTTTATGCAGAAGGACAGGGCCAATAAAAATTGGATGTTTGTTCGTACTGTTTCGGACAACTCTTTGATTTTTGTATACGAACTTGGTTACGTAAAAGTTTCCTAGATTAAATGTTCTGTCTATAACAACTGGTTGTTTATTACCATACGTCAGGAAGTGTTGTATGTCAGTAATTTGGTCTGACGTATAGTAAATGATGGATGGTACCTGCTCTTTGTTGTGTATTATTGTTTGCACAAACGGATGCTTATTTATCATTTCAAGGACCTCTAACATATCGGCAACCTTGGTTTGGTTACGTCGTTTGTTTGCAGACATATTTTCATTGTATTTGAAGTTGCTTATTACTCTAGTGTCACGAGCGCCAGTCAATGAGTCGTCTATCTTCAATTCACGATATGTCTCTTGGTATCTGTTCCTTCATCTTTTCCTTTATTTTGTCAAAAGTCCTAGGGTGAGTTCTTGCTAAATGTTTTTCTCCTAGTCTTACCATGTGATGATACGAGTTGTTTATGAATGCCTTGGTATTCACAAAGATCGACACTGCTGATTCCGGAGTCGTTCTTTTTGACAAAATAATTTTTTTTTCTTCAAAAATCATGGTCACTTTTATGTGTAGCATAATACCTGCTCAAAATAACTACATTTTCTTCATCTGGTTGAGGAATTAGCTCTTCCCAAGTTACTTGGCCCTTTATTCTACGTTTAAAGCAGCATTTGTTATTCTTAACTTCTACATTTCTAAGGTATCCATTTTCAATGACAAACGTTGATTTGACGGTATTACCTTTTGCAAAGTCCCAAATCCCACAGTCATCAAAAAATTCACTTTTTTTCCTGCCTTTATTCTGTTAATGTTCATGCTGTTTTCAACCAAGCAGTTGGATTTGTCTCCTGCAGGAACATTGGTATGCACATTTTCTTTTTTAAGGATTAAATGGTAAGCTGTGTCAGACGAATGCCATTTGCCTGAAGGTAATGGTCGGACATTGTCGGAACAAGGTAAATGGTCTTCATATGTAGTCTCATCTAAAACAATACATGTATCGTTTCCATTTTCTTCAATCATGAATTTGTGACAACCGGAGTTTTCATATTTTCCTGTTGGCTGCTTGACTATAGTTTTGATGCCTGGTGTGTACAAAACTGATTCAGTGTTGTTATCATCATCTAGATTGGATCTGCTGATATTTGTAACCATGAATTCTAGGCCCATGTTATCTTTTATGAGAAATGTTGCCGAAGTTCCGTCGAAAAATTGTCACCACCAGTAAGCGCAATCGATGCAACATTAAACAGACAATTGCAATTTCCTGTGGTCATTAATGGGATGCCGATCGAGCCTAATTTGCTTTTTAACATGATGTCTTGTGCATTCCTGTCGATTTCTACAAACGTAGGCTGGATTAACGATTGGCCGTAGTAATTAGGGTGATTTATAATGACTTATTCACGTTTTGCAGCATACTGAAGATTCTTTAAGCCGTGAAGCGATGTCCACTATATAAAATAGAAATAGATTAGACATATCGGCATACATGTGATAAATAATGCATTGGTCAATTAATTTTTAATTGATTTATCTTTAGACAATAGTCACTATAGGCGAATGCTAGCTGATTCGGACAGTGGCTGACTCTACCCAGAATGTTTATACTTGTTTAAAAAAGTATATTTCTCATTATTCCCAGGTGCGTTGATGCATGTCTGATAAACATTGATGGAAACGAAACACCAATTGTATGCATCATAATGGTGTTGCTGTTGAACAATTCTAAGTCTTAACATTATTATAAAAATAGAGCAAAAACGAAAGTTTTTCAAATATCACGGACTATGTGTATGAATTCTGGACTATAATCGAAAATAACAAGAATATGAACATTATAGCGGAGTACAAACTCGGAACTTTATAACAGAATGAATATGAACTTCGCAATATACGTATTATTATAATGACAAACTGTGGACAAATATAATAATGACCAGGAAATATACAATAATGACTAGGATAGATGCTTTTCGATTTGTCATAATAGACTACAAAGAAGGACTTAAATGAAGATAACAATTAATACACAATGATTGGAACACTACTATGGACTATGTAATTGATATACACTAATAATGCAGCGTTGGAAAAGATATTAATGTATGCGTTAGCATAGACTACAAACTAATTAAGGACATCAAACTTAGCATAAATACGATAGACAACCAAACGAATACATAATGTAACCAAACTTGAATTCACAGCAGAATTTGCTACCAGTCAAAACAACAGTACGCCATGACATTAAAATTACTACAAATTAACACACTTAACAATCAAAATAACCAACAATTTAAAATACAACTTTAATAAAATATTTAAAAATACACTTTAGCAACATAACATAAGTATTTTAATTTAGAATAACAAGGGTGTTGCCCAGAACTCAAACTAGCTAACTAACATGCTTGAGAGAGTTGACGGGTATCAGAAAAGGCTACACGAAAACAGTTAGCAACCAAGGCTGTTCGTAAAAGCGCACTTCAAAGTTGATGTGTACGTTTTGATTCAGCCTTTTTGGCATTTTGAGGGTGATTTTTGCATCGTAGTTCTGAAATAACACATACATATAACGTATTCAAATTAGAATTTCTTTAGGTTATGCAGTAAATAATATAGAGGAGACCTAAAGACTTTCTTATGGTTAAGTGGGTAGTATGTCTGGTGCTCCCCTCCAACCAACCAAAAATAAATCAGTTGTCTATGCATGCAATACTATCATTATAATTGACATAAATGCAAAACAAAATAAGCAAAAGATTGAACAAGCACATTAAAGAAAACAATACATAAACATTGACACACACTAAACATTTTAGCCGTGACTTAATACAGTCTTATTTATTGCACAGTAATTTTGGTCTTTAGCAAGTAAACCTTGATTAATAGAATGAATACACATATTTTTCTAATTTCAGCTAGAGCGTAAGCAAGTTTAGTAAATAAATATAATGTGAACAAAATAAGTTTTCCTTGAGAACTCAGTAATCAAACTATATTCGTTATTGTTTGATAGTGTTGATAATGAAAAAGTCAACTTCTTTATTGAAACACTGAAATGTTATTTTGGTAAAAATAAATGTCAGTGCGATAGCTCATATCTTGTTTATGATTTAAGCTAGAACCTTTGATGTACTATTTCAAGAAGAAAAAAAGCATATAAATGATTATAACAAACTAAATGAGTGAAGTATTGTGTATTGCCATTAAATGAGAAAATTCTGTTTCTTATATTTTTCCAAACAAATTTGTTGCAAAAGAGTTTGTTTCCGTAGATTATGGGAAATAGGGCCATCAACCAATAATATCAATCATTGATAGTAACAATGTCCGTATGTGTTTTCTTTATTTTCCCCTGCTTCTTGATACGGTATTTTGCAAGATTTGGTGCGAATATAATAAAAAAAATGGGGTGTCTTGGGGTGTTTAGAGAGACCGATACATAGAGACATTGTTTACAATATTTCATCCCAACCTTTCAGTATAGCAACTGATGGTAACATTGATTCTGATAAGCTGTACCCAGTTGTTGTTAGATATTTTTATAACACAGACAGGGTGGTAACTGAAGCACTTTTGTCAATTCCAACATGTGATGGAGCCTCCACTGGGGAAAATATTTTCACATTATTGGATGATGATTTGAAAAAAGAGAAACATAAGTTGGAATAACTGTATGGCTTTGAATCAGATTGTGCTTCAGTGATGACAGGTTGCAATGAAGGTATTTGGTCATATAACTAAGGTGAATCCCTCAGTGTATCGAGTGGATGTTCATGCCATTTGGTACATTTAGCAGCTTAAAAGGGGGCTGATGTGCTGCCTATTAGTTTTGCTGACTTATTAGTGGACATACATTATTTGGATAAAAGTATGAATAGACAAATGGAACTGAAAGATCTTCAGACTCTTTGTGAGAAAGAACAGAAAAAAATATTGAAGCAGTAGCTATTTATTGTAAGTTACAACATGGATATAAACTGTATTGGTTATTACAATTGTTGCCAGAACATGAGTTTTCTGACCTTGATGAAAATTGGTCTAACTTACTGAAAAATTTTGGTTGACTTACTGAAAATGTTGCTTTAGGGTTGGCAGGTCTGGATATATATATATATATATATATATATATATATATATATATATATATATATATATATATATATATATATATATATATATACCCAGTTGCGAGTTTTTCTAGTGCATGGCAGATATGGTGAATAATTTCAACACTCATTGGTTTGGGGGAGGAGGAACACATATGGAAAAGATTAATTGGAAAACAATTACTGTTCATGGGCAGCAATCTAATACCTTTATTTTGCTGCACATGTTAATTACACGAGCTATTGGTAATAATCATGACATTTCTGAATCAATAAATTTTCAAAAGTCATTATTTAGAAATCCTAGATTTGGTAGGACTACAAGGCACATTTTTGTTTTGGATTGTATCTAAGTTGGAGAGCAGGGTGTGTTCCAGTTTCATTTTCACAATGATCTTGCCATGACAGCGACAAAACCCAGTAACTGGAAATTACTCTTTCAACTGTAAAGCCTTTTTGTGCCAGATTTAATAGAAAATTGTTATATTATGTAATAAATTTGCATAATGAACTTATACACATTATGGATATTATGTCTTGTTGTTGTCATTGTGTTGGAATATAGTAAAAGTTAAGTTTGTACTTGTTGTTTCAAAACTGGTAATATGGTATTCAAAAAGAATAGAAAATGCTTTTAACATGTATACTATTATTTTGGTAGTGGCAGAAAAGTTACTGTGCCAGACTAGTGATACTTGTCACAGGATGAAGCCGGGTTGGGACTGGATTAATGAAGACACCAAAGGCAACTGCGTTAGTAAGATGTTTATTTATAAACGCAATTTAAATGTAAAACAAATCTGACACCATTATAAACAAAAGATAAGGATCAATTATAATGTTCCTTATATGGAACTATCAACAAGTAAATCAATGAAAATAAACCCTCAAAGGATGATTTCAGCGAAAAACATTTGAAACTGAAGTGATTAATGTCTTATCACCCAATCAACAAATGCAAGTATAAGTTATGAATTTACAAATATATATAGCTCTTATCACAAGACAGATGTAAATGCCTATAATTTTGGTTACATCGTTCATATAAGGCATGTATGTTATGATTTTATCGTTCATATAACGATTTAGCAATGTAAAACTGAAATTATGAATTTATTGTTCAAATAATAAAGTTGATACATAAATGTGAAATATTTGCTCAGATGGTAATAGCAATAATATGAAACTAGTATCTCATAACTATCGTGGCTGCCATTTGACGTCCAAGATGTATATTCGGTTACATTCAATCTAGTCAATGGTAGCGGAGTCGCCACGCATGGTCCAATCCCCCTATCTGTTTGAAGGATCCCTCGAGAGCCCTTAGATTCAACACAGACCCGATGGTTGCAAAGCCTTGGTCCCTCTCCTCGAGAACACCAGCACACTCTTCTGAACCAACGTCACCAGACACAGTGTATACATCACAAAAAAACCCGCATTTCTGCGACTTCACATCACCCAATTATATATAATACATATGTATAACACAGCAAACACATAGCACCATACACAGGCACCACACGGGCACACGCGGTCACCCACAGTCACTTTACACATGGCACCACACACAGTCACCACACTGGCAGCATACACAAGCCCTACACGGTTACCCACGGTCACTACAACATGGCACCACACACTGGCAGCATAGACAAGTCCCACACACGGTCACTACAACATGGCACCACACACAAGCAACATATACTAGCCCCACACAAGTTCACCACAACACAGGCAGCGTTAACAAGCCCCACACCCAGTCACTACAACATGGCACCACACACAGGCAGCATAGATAAGCCCCACACACGGTCACCAGACACACAGTCAGATAAAATTAAAACAACCAAACCATTTAATACATGTGACAAGCTTTCTGACAAAACTGGATTGTAATGAGATGTTTACAGAAAATTGTCTCTATAATATACCCTAGCTGTGACCGTTATGACTTTAAACTGCAGGCAATTTGCACATGCAGCATCACCTGAGTTTTATTTCGAAATAACTAGAGCCTATAATTAATAAACCACCCTCGGTGACGCTGTACACGGCAGTTTTGACCACATATACATATTGATACCAGTCACACACAATTTCATGACAATACTTTGGTTGTTGGTTCAACTCCTACTCAGATTAAACATTTTGGCTGTTAGGAGTCTCTGAGCAAAGAACTTTACTTGCATGGTCTTGCACTGAATTGTCTAATTATGATGGTGCTCCTTAAGGCATCATTTCCAGCCAACGGACGTAGGCACTTTATGACCTTCATCAATGGCAGCTAAGAAATATGACTTATACTGGCTTTAATAAAAGGAACTGTCTGGCAAATAATAAAATCAATAAAACAAGAACATATTTTCCTTTCCTTATCTTAGTCTTGTGTAAATATATTCTGAAGATATTTTGGTGCTTGTTTTTATGATGATGATTTACATTTTAGACGCTTGCGCCCATAAGGGCATGTGCATCTGGTTAATGCCCCAAAACGGGCTATTTGATTAATCGTAGGGATGGTATGGTGCAATGTCCCCATGCAGTAATGTGTGATAAACACGTAATTTAATTAGGCCGTCATGTCTGGTACCAAAATTGACCCTATTTATTCGAATGGTAGGCTACTTACACGAGTGCGATTAGTACCCATCACTTCTTAGTTAATGTAAATATCAAACTGCTAGATGGCATCCAATGCAACATGTGATGCCAGTTGTGATTGGTCAATGACGTATGATGTCACATCTAGTTATCTGTAATATGTCAGGTGAAAATTGTTTCACATCTCCACCCATACATGGTTTTGGACAGTGGAAAAGGAGGCGAGAAACCTGAAAAGGAAGGCGCTATTACAGTGCTTTAGAAACCCCAGTTCATACTTAATCAAATTAGAGTCCATGTATTCTAATTGACGTTAACAAACCAATATTGTGTTAGCCACCTGTGCAATTAAATCAAACAAATTCGAGTTTATTTTTTACACATCCTAAAATTATCCTAGTACTTAAAGTACATATTTAATTCCCTAAATTAATTGTCTGATTGACTTGAATAAAATTTGGTCAGTCAATATTAGGCCTAAATCAAACAAATAAAATTAAGTTTGAGATAGAGATTAGTCAAAATGGGTTATCTTGCCAACATGAGAACCCTTGCCTTTGATGTACATACATTTCCCAGGGTGTGTAGCTGCTACCGGTATATGAAGGCTTCCATATCTGTTTTTTCTGGTGTCTGTTCAGGTCATATTTCCTCCCAGTGGCAAGAACGTTCCAAGAAGATGTCTTTTTCAAAGGGTATGCATTTTTGTTTCCGTTCCGAAAATCATTGGACTTTTTGCTGATTGGTGGTAATTCGTCCATCCTTAGTGATCAACTGTGTGGAATTGTTTCATTTTTTGGTTTGTTCATTACAGCGAGGGGGGGGGCAGTAGCAGAGGATCTCTCCTTTGGATAAATTTGTTGTAATATGCCTTTGTTGGTGGTTGTGCCGCTGCGCCTTATGGTCCTGGGGTTTTGGCCACATTATATTTTCTAATTTGGTGTTCCTAGTTAGTGTTCCTAAATATTGAGTTGCAACCTTGTACAACAGAGCCTGGGGATCACGGGGTTTTGGATCTCCATATATCGGCTTATATTTTTGCTGTTTTTTTGTATTATTTGTTGGTGGTGTATGGCCTTTTGTCGATGGGGATGGAGTATTTAGTTTATGTTTAAATGCCTTGTCTTTTTCCGATGTAAGTTAGATATCCAATAATGTTGTGGTATGTGATGTCCTTGTTGTGGGTTCATTCCAGGTAGACGGATGGTAAACTTATGTGTGTTTGCTTGGAATGATCTAGCTCTTTGTTCTCTGTATCTGGGGTAGATGTTAAAGATGCGATCTAGATTTTTTGGGAGGATGCAGTGTGGGCATTTGCTTTTTGCGTCTCTGTTGGGTGTTAGTTTTTCCCGATGCTGCTGGCCAACTACATTTACCAACTATAATTAAATTGATGGTGTTTTAGTCCTGGCTTTTTATTATTGTTGATGGTTTGGTATTCATTGAGACCCTCTGTAGGATGCTGCGTTGTTTGTTATTTTTGTGCCAGGCATTGTCGATCTTTATTCTGATGCTGCTATACAGTTCATGGATGCTATAGGGTATGTTTTTTGTTGTTTATTTTTTGAGGTATTGTTTGGCCAAGCCATCAGCTTGATATTTGCCTGGTATTGTTGTATGTGATGGCACCGACATGAATTTTATGATTTGGTTGTTGAGTATTAGTAGTTTAATTAAGTGGTTGACCTCTTGAAGGAAATTCTCTCTAGTGATGGTGTGATTTGCCGTTATTTAGTTGATGACACCGTGCAGGTCGCTGTTGATCACTGCTTGTGGAGTGTTTGTTTGCTGGACCCCATTTGAATGTTTGTATGATGCCCCAGAAATCAGCTGTGTATATGGAAAAATTGTCTGGTAGTCCGGCTCAAAATTGTTTGTTCTTTGCTGGTATTGTTACTGCCACTGAATATTTGTTTGGTTTGGTAGTTTTTGGAGCCATCGGTGTAGATCTGTACTGTGTATCCTATGAATTGTGTTTCAAGTTTGAGTACTATTTTAGTTTTGATGCTGTGATCCTGGTCTTGTTCAGATCTGTAAGTGATGGCGGTTGTGTCGCACATAAGGTTGTTCCCCAGTCTAAAGGTATTTGTGTTAACAAATTGGTTGTCCGGTAATTTGAGTTCTTTAATCAGTTTGCGGATTTTATGTCTACACCGTGATTGGGGACCCGTTACCCGTGGAAGTTGATGTTGCATTGTTGGATTATTTTCTTGGTGGGTTGGCATGGTCTGTTAACAGATACCTATGTGGCGTATTTTAGTATGTTTACCTCATCTCTCAGGTTAAGTGGGGGCTCCTGTGTGAGCATTTGTAGTTTTTCGGAGGAGGGTTGGTTAAGAGCACCAGTGCAGATGATTAGGGCCTGTGTTGTTTGGAGTTGAGTTTTTATATGGTTGTTAGGCAAGCTGATGCATATACTTGACTTGATTGTATCATACCTTCATTTTGGAGTGTTGTTGAAAGGTTGTTGTTATGTCATGATGTTGAGAGTAAGTGTGATAGGGTGTGATCACTTCCAAGGGTGCTCTGTTGATTGACTCCCCATGAGGTAATTTTAGCCAATTTGGTTGGAACCATGGTGATTATCGATTGCCAATAATGCTCCTGTTGTAATGCTCAGTCTCATGCCGGCTCCATTTACATTGGTTTCGGTGGCCCATTTCTTAAGAAGTTTGCCTCAACGGTTGTTTATACTTCCCCATATGTTATTGTGTGCTTTGAAGTCACCGCATATTATGTGGTTGTCAGTGGGATGAGGCATAATCTTTCTGTAATTGCCGATTGAAGATGGATTGTCACCTCTTGAGTTGTAGATGTTAATTATTTTAATTTCTTTGCGTAATGTGTGAACTAGGACAGTTTGTATTTTGATGTTGTTGCCTGGGGGTGAGAGTGGTTTTGATACGTCATCGCAGGTGTTTGGGAGTAGGTCAGTGATGCAGATATCGAGGCTCCCTTTTGTTTTTCCGTTGGTCCTGTTTTTGTAGCATGCCGTGTTGTATTCTACAAATTTTGGCTTTTTACTCGCTGTTAAGTGGGTCTCTTGCAGGCAGATTATGTGTGGTTTTGTTGCACTGATTCATTCTGTTTTGATGAGCTCAGGCGTATTTTGTTTTTTTATTCCCACGGCAATTCCACTGCCATAATTTGATGAATTTCTGTTGTTTGGGATACATGATAGTGTCAGTCTTTTACTTGTTTGGGATTGATGGTAGTGTCGTTCAGTTGGAGAAAATGAATTGGTGTAGTTTGTTTTGTTTTCTGTCCCTAGTTGTTGCTGTTTTGTGATGGTATGTTAGATTATGGGAGGGGGTAAGTGAGAGCTCCTGTATTTGTTGGTGTATCAGGTTGGCATGGATGTGCTTGTTTGTGCTGTTTTGCACTATGTGGGTGTTAGTATTTTGACGTATTGGAGCACAGATCTTAGTGGGTAGGTGTTGGAGCTTTCGTTGGTAATTTGTGTACTTTGTGCTATTTTTGGTTGGTTATTGTTATGTGTTTTCAGGGGGTTGTTCCTGGGGTAGGGTTTTGTTGTATGTATTTTGCCCCAATTTCTTTTCAGCTGGGGTGGTTTTTGGGTTTTGTTAAATATGTTGTGTTTGGCTTCCTAATATGCAATTTTTCTCTTGGTTTGTTTTTGTTTGCTTTTATGGTTTAACGCCATTTTTCAGCACAATATAGGCTATACATGGTGGACAGTATTAATGGTGGAGGAAGAACCCAGACAAACCCCGGAAGAAACCACCGACCCACGAGAAACTACTGGCAAGCTTTTTCACGTAACTACATTAGCCGAATCTTAGACTCGAACACACTCAGACAGGTGAGATGGCAGTGGTCCATAACGGACAGCACTTTCTGCCACTCGGGGCTCCATTTTTCTCTTGGTCCATGAACTGGACTATATCATATTCATGTGTGGTGTGTGAACATAGGTGTGATTTAGGGTAGTGAAAGCCTGTGCAGTTCATGCACAATTGTTCCCTGAGTTGCATCCTGCTATATGATTTCCTCCGCAGCGGTTGCAGTTTGGTTTTCTTTTGCAATGACTTGTGAAGTGTCCCTACCCTTTACAATTTCCGCAAAAGTTTGGTTTGCTTATATCCTCCAGCAGCCTATAGCGGATTCCATGGGGTACTATCTATACCATGCATTTGGGCTGTTTGTGAAATTCGATTATTACTATCGATGTTTCCATCGGATGCGTGTCTTTTAGTTTGTATATCCTGTGAACTTCAAACCCTTATTGTTTTAGTTCCTGTTTGAGTTGGTCATTTGTTTATGTTGTTGTTTTTTGGGGAGAGGTACGTTCTTGAAGACTTTTGTTTTCAGTTTGTAATTGCTTGATTTATTGCCCTCTGGAGATGTAGAGGTTTGTTGTGTACTGATGGATGTGGGGTGGGAGTGTTTCCTGCTCCCACTGTTGCCCTTTTAGGGCAGAGGGCCTGGTTACTGGGACTTTTAGGATAGCGATGGTGTCCAATTCCATGTATTTGTGAACATGCTGGATATTGCTGCATTTGAGTATTATGTAATGTGTGTTGTGTCGGACTAAAGTGAATTTCCCTCCATCGGCCTTGGAGAGTTCACGGACAATAGTGTTTTGTGTGAGACTCCGGAATGTGGAGGTATTGCTGGATATGAATATAGTTAAATATAATGTGTGGAATTCGCATCTTGTTTATTGGAATTGAGTTTTGGTTCTAGTGTGAGTTGTGGTTTAGGCCCTTGTTGGTTTTGGGTGTCCTGTGGCTTTTTTCATTTATAGTTGTGGTAGTGGTTATTTTGCCTGGTGCTGCTTTATTTTTGGCTGGTATTGTGTGGGGTTTTTTTTATTTTGGTTGGGGAAGTTTGCCTTTGCCTTCATACCTGTTTTGTGAGATTGTTTTGATTTTTTTGGTTTTGTGTAAAGATTTTCTATTTAATGTCTTCCATTAGTTCCTTGTTTTTGTTTGTGGGGCCTGGCATTTGGCTTGAGTGAATTTTTTCCTTTATGGGTGGTTGCCTCATTATCTGCAGGGTTGGTGGAGGTTGTTTGGATGGGGGTATGCCCACTACTTCTAAGGGATTGATGTGTTTTGCTGTATCCCTTTGTGTGTAGTCAACAGCCGAGGTGTGCGCATGGGTGGTATACAAGATGATGGTGTCAGTAAGATCGGTCTTATTTAGCTCTAACATGAGTAGAATTTAGGAAATATGAAGGGCAAGGCAGATGACAGTGCAATCAAGTTTTCATGTTTTTTCTTAGGCTATATGACGTTTGTATTTCCAATTGTGTTTGCTAAAGAGACGTTTGGTTGTGATGATGTAATCGATGGGCAATGCGACGTCGATAGCTGGGGGTATGTGGGGATGGTAGAGTTGACTAGCAGCGACCCACTAGTGACTGTGATGCTAGTGGGGCTGTTGTTGTAGTTATATATGAGCATTTCCAGTGTGGTAGATATTTTGCCGAAAATGTGTCATTCGGTCATAGTTTTAGCTTGCCTCATTTTTTGGAAGGTGCTTAATTTTCTTCTGGTGTATTGCATTTGATTGCTGCTGTTTTTGTTTTTAGTGTTTATTTGAGACATGTTTTTAGTTTACGGTCAGTGTAGTATATTTACGTGGGTTTGAATAGGTTTAATTGGCTTAAACGGAGTTCGCCTCAGGCTAATAATTGTATGGGTTCCAGTGCCTGCTGTGTTTGGGTGAGCCAATTTTTCTTACTGTGTAGTTAACTGTGATTTCTTTATTTGTTATTAATAGCCGGGCAGGGGGTGGGGGGCAAATGGGTCTAGTTTTGATTGTTACGTTATTTAACAAGGTCTTAGTTGTGTACTTTTATGCTTATTATATTGGTTAATATTTGTTGAGGGTTTAATATTTTTTTAATTATATTTTGCCTATATTTTATAGGTTAATTCAAATTATTTGTTATTTGTTTGTCGATAGTGGGCTATTTTGGTTTCTTTTAGGGGTTGAGGCAGTAGTAATTGATATTCTTAATTATTCATAATAACTGTTTGACTTTAGACCTAAATCACAGAATGCAAATCTCATAGTGGTTGACAAATTGATCTTTTTGTGTGACTTGTGAGTATTCCATCTAAGCATGTGTACGAATCCTTGCGCCTGTTTCGTCACCTGAGGGGTGAAAATAGACTATGTTGGAGTTTTGGGGCAGCTTAAGAAATGTCTTAAATTATTTTTTTTTAAGTAGCTTTGAAGCAGACAAGTATTGTGTTAGTGAGAATATTAATAATAATGATAAAAATGAAATATAAAAGAATAAAATAGAATACACGGCACATAATAACTATATCTGCAGGTTGTTCAAGATTTTCATTTTCCCTTTCTCTAAAAATGACGAGAGCTGTAAAGTTCTCTATGTCCTGCTAGGCGGTCTGCTGGGCTAGTTTTGTAACTGCTAGGTTGGCTGTTTCCTTTTGTTGGTAGTGGTAGCTGTTTAAAGATTTTGCTTGTTCGGTCGTTTCACTGGCTTTTTAATAAGGCGGCTCCCCGGTGTGAGAGGGAACAGTTTGTATGTTCCGTCTTGTGTGTGTGTGTGTGTGTGTGTGTGTGTGTGTGTGTGTGTGAATGTGATAAATGTACTACTGTATCCAGGACATTATATATTTGAATAAAGAATTTCAGCGCATTTATTTGGCAGCTTGTTGTCAAAACATCAGCATTAAACATTATTTTCCTACTGCTGCTTAAGTGGATTTCAAACTAAAGAATAACTTAAAAAACACAACAAATATTGCGTTAAAATTTCATAGATTACAATGTCACCATCGTATAACGATACAAATATTTCGTCTTTCAAGAAATATAAGCGAACTATCAATTTACCGTTTGTCATTTACAAGGATTTCGATTAACGTATTAAGACGTGTGCTAATGATAAATGCAAGTGTGATCTACAACCGTGTCAATGTGGGTTTAAAATGATTCGAGTTAAATAGCAGGTTCCTGCATGATACTACTTACACACTGTATGCGCTGAAGACCAGTATGCTACATTGTCTCCGGTTTAACGTGGTAATGATCTTCCACCAGAAGTTTATGTCGATCACAGTTGTCGCGTTAAGATTTATTGACAGTTACCAGTTTATGAAGTCATAGTTGGATGTATTTGTGAAAATAATTTTTTCAAGCTTCTCGTCAATGGAAAAATATATGTCATTGTATGATCCAAGTATCCCGATTAGCTTTATTACCTATCAAGATATGAACACTCTTTGAAGGTGCAATGTGTATGCATATGCCATATGAGAAAATTCACTGGATCTCTGCAGAAGAATTTCTTACCGAAACTAATTATCTGTCACTGGAAATGCACCTCGAGTACAGTTATTTTGTTGAGGCTGCTATTGATTACCCAGAGTCACTTCATGATCTGCACAATGATTATCTGTACTTCGCTGAACGAATGTTGATCACTCAATATGATAACAAAAAATCTGCCTGAGTTACAAACAAATGGCCCATCCAAGGTAACCAAACTAGTACTAAATCTCCTTAACAAACGAAATTATGTGTGTCATTATGCTGTAGTAAAACAGGCCATTGATGCAGGGCTCGTTGTCAAAAAAGTCTATACAGTTTTACGGTTTAATCATTCAACATGGATGAAGACCTATAACGATAGCAATACAACTCGGAGAGCTGCAGCAAATTCAGATTTTGAAAAGGAATTTCTTAAGTTGATAAACAATTCAGTGTTTGGTATGACCGTATAGAATATTCAAAAGCGAGTTGATATTTAAATCTTTTACAACAACTAACGACGTAACAAACTTGTTAAATCAAACAATTTTGTTAGAATAACAAAGATTAATGACAAACTTGTATTAATTAAAAATATAAAGACAAATCTGTTGTTGAATAAGCTTGTCTCTAGTGGTGCAGCTGTGCTGAATTTATCAGGAGTGATCATGTATGATTACCAACCGCGACAACAAGAGGATTTCCATCTTATAAACACGTAGAAGTCACTGATGAGATTAAAAAAATCTGCAATATGCAGTTTTGATGATAAATATATTGGCATAATGGTGTTAACACTCTCGTGATAGGTCATTAAAGTCTGCGTGAACAATCGCAATAAGGTCTTATATCAAAATGAACCTGATTTGTTGTTATAGTGTTTTAGAATATTTTGTCGGACTGTTATAAGACTTTATACTATTAGACGGATATTATGACAATATGATTAATGAAGTGTATAGAACAAGAGGGGCTCGAGAACGATTAAAGTAATAATGAAATTTGTACCAGTCAGTGATTCTGTCAGACAAAATTTAAAGCGCAACAAGAAGCACGAGGAGGGTTTACAGAAAGTTCAAAACAATTATTTAAACACGTGACTGCTAAACTAGAACAGCAAGACGCAGCAACAACAAAGTTGTCACAAGATGTTTGAAGATCTGCTGAAGCCGCTGAAGGAGCTGTAACATCAATCGAAGAAGTTATAACAAGACCAACTTAGCAGAATGATGTTCACGCATAGAAAACATCTCTGAAGATATGGCACAAATATTAGATTGAACAATTATGACACTGCAGTGGATCTCGCACATAATTACCGTGATAGAGAAATATATTTGGATGTTGGATCTTCTCTGTTAACTTAAGATCAAGGGCAGCGGTTAGTATTTGCAACACACAAATATGAAGCGGATTACAGCGAAATACGAACACGAGTATGACGATTTTAAACAAAATGTAAAACAAATGATTGTTGCATGTCCTGTTGTTACCTCTGATGACTTAGTAAAGATAAAAAACGATTGATATTATGAGTAAATCACTGCCTGTGGTTTTCAAGTATAGCTTAGGATTAATACAAACAAGTACTAACAATATTATCCAAGATATTAATCAGTTAGAGGTTCTTATTGGCGCAATAGGAGGTGGAAATAAATCACCGGAAATAACAAATGAAGCTTCTGATATTTGTCAATGATTATGTCGCGGCGGCATCAAAGAGATGGAATTTTATTGAGAATTTATCGATGAACTTGTTGAAGCTATAGAGGCTGGTAGGCCACTAGATGATAGTATAAGTAAAACCAAGCGGATTGAAAGGACTCTTGGGCTGAAACGAGTAGGGCGCTGTAACGATAAGATGTTCGCGGAGAAATCTGTGATTTGTAGTGAATTATTTTCTAACGGAATTTTGGACAAGATTATTTTCAAAGAAACTATCGGTGAAATATTAAGTGATTAGTAAAATTGGGAAAGTAATCATGTGAAGAAATCTTGGAGAACTTTTTTTAAAACAAAGTAACAAATTCATGTAAAACTGTAAAATCAATCAGATAAAACTAGTAATTAATATAGATCTTTCCCAATACTTTTTGTTGTTCTTTATCGTATAAAAGTATACGTAGATGTGTGCAATTGATTGACACCGCTGGTTTTTAACTGATGTTGAATTGGTATTGGTTCTTTATTATTTACTTTTCTTGTATTTTTCTTTATTTATTGATTTTTTTATCTCTCGTTCATATGAAAAGTCTTAGAAAAGGTTGCTCTAACCCAATTTGTACCTCATTTGAATTCAAACAGTCTTTTTAGCAATGTACAGTCTGCATAATCACCCCTGTCACGTTACTGAAACTACTCATTTAAAAGTATTTAATGACATTCTCTCTGCGTTCGATAGTGGAAACATAACAGTCCTCACCCTCCTTGATTTGTCTGCACCATTTGACAAAATAGACCTTGATAAAGTAGTTCAGCATCTCCAGCATGTATTTGGCATTCAGAACACAGCCATACAGTGGTTAAAGCCCTACTTAATCAAAGGACACAAATTGTATCTGCAAATGGAATACACTCTAGACCACTTGATATACGTTGTGGTGTTCCACATGAGTCTGTTCTTGGACATGTTCTCTTCATTCTATACACTCAGCCGCTCTCAAGTGTTATAGATCATCACCCAGTGTCTCACTAATTGTATGCTGATGACACCCAAACATACATGTCTAGACACCCAACTGAAGGTGATACTACCATCCAAGGAGTAGAGAGCTGCAATTCTGATGTGAAATCAGGGATGACATTTGTTTGTTTGTTTGTTTGATTATGATTTTTAACGTAGCTTTAACAATTGTTCAGTCATATCGCTACGATTTCTGCAGTGAGGCAGTTTATAAGTGATGTCTAGCACAGGGATATCATGCCGAAGACATGTAGCATGATGTCCAACCCAGTCACATTATTCTGACACTAGGCCGACTAGTCCTAACACTAACCTCCTAATGCTGAGCGCCAAGCGAGACAGTTGTTAGTACCATTTTTGTATGTCTTTGGTGTGACTCAGCCAGGGATCGAACCCACGACCTCCCGCTCCCGTGGCAGACGCTATAACCACTAGGCTACCAGAGCGGTCATGTATGACATTTAACAAACTAAATAATAATAATAATGATGTATTAGTATAACAATGGCGCATACTTATTGTGCGTGGAAAATGGTGGGATCAACCGAATTATGTAGCAGTTGTGGAAGTAAAACATACAGAGTGTTATCGAGATATTTCGCGCGCAAATACAACATTGTGTTATCGGAACACAATTATATAAATCGTTGTTTTCATTATAAAGTTAAATATAATAATTAGACATAATTTATTTGTATAATGGAGCAGTTCGTATCCCATCATGTTTTCATTAACTATGAAGCAACTCGTAGTGGGATCAGCAGACGTCGTAAACGAAAGTAAGGAGGTGGTTATGTAATGGATGAAATCAATGGTAAAACTCGTTATGCTCACTGGTATATTTGCGAATGTTTTAATGGGTTAATTGACAAAAATCTTGTTATCGATCCTATTAATTCAAATGCGTCGGAAAACCGCGTGAGTATTTTAGGAGTTGTTACTCAAAGCGAAAATTGTCGCACCAGGCGAACAGGAAAAGCTTCGAAAATAGCAAAACCGGTTATCGGATTCATCGACAAAAAAAAATCATTCCGTTTCCATTGATATGTTCCGCCGGGGAATATTTTGATATTAATTCTGCATCGGTAAAAAGCGTAGCCGCTGAACAGTGTTTTACAACATAATCACGTCGATATAAAACAATGTTATCATTAATATACGGGTAACTATTTAGACAAATAAATCCTACATTAATAAAGAACGATACAAATATTGCTGAGTTGACAAATGAATTTGATAAGATAAGACATTTAGTTGGAACCAGCATAATATTCACAAGAAATTTTTTTTTTGATGAATGCGAGCAAGGTAAAACCGCACGTGAATACCATATACCAACCCCGCAAAAACAAATACCGGATCATACAAAACATCACTGTAGAACAAAATAAAATTCTTTGCGCAATTCGTAATAACATGTCAGCGTTTATCCCAGTGAGATGAATGATCAAGAAAATCATCGATGAGATTTCTAGGATTATCAAAGAAAAACGAGCGCAAAAATATAAGCAATGACTTTGAAAATGTGTAAATTTAACAATGTTTTCGTCATAATCATTTCAACGTTGTTACTTTTTAATCTGCGATGACGTTTTCGTTTTTTGTGTTGATTTTCCCGTGATTGTATTTGTTGTAGATTATCACCGCGTGCAACAAACTATTACGACTTCTTTAATGTCCATGGCCATTTTTCGAGATCGTTGTTTTGTTTTCGTTTAAGTTCTTTATAGATCGCATAAACCGTTTAATTTCTTCTTGAGTGTGTTCAATCGCGGTTATAAATTATTTATTCGCCGTGATAAGATCTTCGTAACATTTTGATAACTTGGTGTTATCTAGCCGTGATGTTTCAATCGAAGTTTCATATTGTATATTTAACGTTAAAATACTTGATTCTTCATCCTGAGCTTTTTCCAACTAACTTACAATCGAATTCTAATAATTTTAAGTTCAATGATTTGTTTTTCTTCATCGTTTTGATATCCTCCCTTAATATTCTTTTTTTTATAGCCACTTTGTGTTCAACCCGCGCTTCACGTAACTGCTCAGCATTCACAGGCACTTGATTCTGAGTAAATTCATGTATACACTCACCATATATGCCTGTATCAGCATTACCGCGTATAATCGCTTTTACCGGCGTCCAAATCTTGTATAGTCGTGTTAGACCGATTTTATACCTTCCGGCAAGTTCACTTGGTTGCCGAACCCTCCGCGCTGAGACGATTTTTTTCCCCGGTTGTTATCAGACAGGTATGTAGGTTTGACAGACATATATAAAACATACAGTAATAATGGCGGTAACATTATAGTAATTTTTGAATAATGTTGGAGTAATTGTTGTATAAAAAAAAGAAAAATCTAGATTTGTTTTTTTACAATTGCAGTTAGGTCAGGTGAATCTACATTGATCACAGTCACAAAGTTTATATCTGATCGCACGGCATATTTCTACACCCTCAAGTTCTTCTGGTGCTAATGTGTTTTTTTTTTCTTTCTTCAAATATGTACGTGGCATTGATAAAAATTGAACTCGCCTGTTAAATTCCTTTTTAAACTCGTTATGGATAGCCATCATCGAAAGCGCAGTTAGGTCAGTTGAATCTACAACGATCACATGCACAATTTCATTATTACGAACCGCGAATGTCATTATTTTATCAATTGGATGCAGATAGTGTTTTGTTTTATTGTCATCATCTTATCATAAAAAATAATTATCTGTATCCCATAGCAATCTCATTGCTATACAACCATTAAGCGAACCCATACAATTTTAAATTTTATATGAAATTGAATTTATGTTAATGACTTTTTTCCTAAATGGATTAGTCGCCACAAGGATATATCTTTTAAAATCATGAATATCGAAGATTTTTACGATGAAAATCCCGAAAATCAAAGATTTTTAGGATTGAAAATCTATAAGATTTCACATACAAAATCAAACTCAGCGTTTCATCAAATCAGCGGATTTGTTTGTTAGTTTGAAATTTATTCTCGATATCAGTGGATTACGACAGATGGAATTAATCGGCTCTTGCATGATTAAAGATCCATGTGGGACTTGTGGAGTAAACAAATATAAAATATATCCTTGTTGCACTTGATTTGATATTAATGTGTCCGTGGTATAACTTTAATCAATGATATCAAAGAGGAGGTTGGCAGTGACCACTGAGGTTATATTCACGATTTCCGGAGATACGAGGCGACATTCCCCGTTTTGATTATTGTAGTATCGGAGAATAGTTTCCGGTGTCCGTGTTTTTTCCACCGGGTAAGTATTTCAGCGACGATTTCTTAACTCGGATACATTATATCCGGGAAATTTAAAATATGGCAGCGACGCTTCTGTTATCTGTTATGTATTTAAAAATCATTGTTTATTGCTCGTTTGATCAGTTGTTGCCTGGATTATTCGCTGGTTAATATATTCCATGTCGGATACAAGCTGATTTAATATTTCAATTCGGATGATGATTTCGCTGTGTGAACTTGTTATATTAAAAAGATGTTCTTTGAAGCGCTGTTGTAGTCGCTCTCGTTGTGTTTTATGTGTCTGATTAATGATTTTGAAATATTCAGCAATTTCACCTAGACGAATAATTACACCCTTTTCTCCTATCCTTTCATCCTATTGTTCAAGAATACAAATCCAAGATGCATTATCTTCGTTAAGAGAGGTATGAACACAGATCAATGTTGTATTTTTATGTTCAGTAAACGACTTTTGTATGGCGGGGTAACATGGTATGATTGTTCATCCGTGGCATAATCAGACTTTTTCGGTTCTGGTGGTATTGGTCTCTCAAGTGATGGAGTTTCAGGCGAAGATTGATATATGTTTCAACGTGGAAGTCGGGATAATTTATCTCGATCTCGGCGAATAACGTCGGTTCATGAATCGTTACTGCTATATTGGTTTCCTTCCCGGTGATGTTTTTTTCTTTCTTCGATGTTGAAAATCCTCGTTGATTTTTTTTCGATTTGATAACTTTCCGTTAGTCTTCCAACTACGCTCCAGTCGGACGTACCATCAAGTCTATTTATATACTCGAACACGAGCGAATAATTCGACTGTAGTCTACCAAATGATTTCGATCTGATATTTGGTCAACTCTGATATACTTGCAACTGTGCCAGCGCGATGTCATTTACCTGAATTGCAGTTGGAAAATTAACACTAAATTCAGGTTTGGTTGAGCTAACTGATATAATCGTTGTTTTTGCCGGAGTTGTATTTGCGGCTATCCATTTAACTAGCTCGGAGGGCTCATTGAATACATTATATCCTTTCAAGCAAGCTTAATGCTGTGACTCGTAGAATACATGATATCCTTTCCAAGAGAGATTAACGATATGACGCATATAGTACATGATATCCTTTCAAGAGAGATTAACGATATGACGCATATAGTACATGATATCCTTTCAAGAGAGATTAACGATATGACGCATATAGTACATGATATCCTTTCAAGAGAGATTAACGATATGACGCATATAGTACATGATATCCTTTCAAGAGAGATTAATGATATGACGCATATAGTACATGATATCCTTTCAAGAGAGATTAACGATATGACGCATATAGTACATGATATCCTTTCAAGAGAGATTAACGATATGACGCATATAGTACATGATATTCTTTCAAGAGATATTAACGATATGACGCATATAGTACATGATATCCTTTCAAGAGAGTTTAATGATATGACTCGTATAATTCATGATATCCTTTCAAGAGAGCTTAAGAAGTTCAAGGTCTTCCTCGTGTATTTTTAAATTTACATTCTTTGTTAGTTTGTTTTTTTCTTAAGGTTTTTAAAAAATTTATTTCATTATATACTGCTGTATGTTGAACTTAACTCTTGTCCAAAATCTAATTTTCTACCGGACCTGAAATATTGACCGTTTATGTTGTTTTTTTAAAAATTGCATTCTGTGAACAACTTTTACATAGCAAATATATTTTCTATCCGAATGGTTTTATTATCCGAATCATTATTCAATAGCTGTAAATTTGTTTATTTTTGTCTGTGTCTAGGTTATATGTTATAAATTTACTCACAGACTACTTAGTATGACAGACATTGTTTTGGTAAACATTTACAATGTTCTAGATGGTTATTTTCTATTAGATAATATTTTGTAGAAAATGTTAACTGTGAACTGAGGGCAAGTAGAAGACATACAAATCTTGTAACTGGAAATAATATTCATGTATGCTTAAGATCAAAATGAATCTATTAGTATTGTCTTGACCAGTAAGTAGTTCACGTTGGCTAGAATTTATTTCTTCAAATTATTTTATTCCAATGTTTATTTTCTCTGGAAATACAAAGTGCTCTTAAAAACTATATTCATGGATATATACATTCAATGGGATTTATAGTGAATTCAAACCTGGAATAATAAGACTGTTGCACATCAGCCTAATACAGGTTATCATACACATTAACACTTTAGCATTTGACTTGTTTCATTTTGTGCTGTAGTTTATTAAGATTTTTTTCTAGTATTAGTTTGGAATTGAACTCACAATACCATACATTCTTTTATACTCTCATTTTGTATTTTGGCGAAAAAAATTATTGTTGTTTTTGTGTTTTTGTTTGTTTTTTAAAGAGTTTAACGCCATATTTTCAGCACACGATAGGCTATACATGGCGGCCAGTATTATTGGTGGAGGAAGAACCCGGGAAAACCCCCAGAAAGAACCACCGACCCACGATAAGCTACTGGCAAGCTTTCTCACATAACTACATTAGCCGAATCTTAGACTCGAACCCACGCAGACAGAGATGAGATGGCAGTGATCCGTAACGGAAAGCGCTTTAGAATACTGGGCCACTCTGGGCCCCCGTTTTTTTATGATAAATTAGGCCACTAAAACTATAATCTTCTGGTTATGCTAATATCCATTTTCAATCAATTGTTTGTGTCTGTCAATAATATGGATTTACTATTATTGTGAAGGATATGGAACTAAATCCAGGCCATATAACACAGGTAATTGAACTACCACCACCACCATCATCATCATCATCGTTATCATCATCATCATCATCTCACTAAAGCAGTAAATCATCTCCAGCAGACAATAAAATATCATTCGTGCAATTAAATATGCAGTCTGTTCTTAACAAATTCGACTATGTAACAACCCATATCGATAATCATGATACAATTTCAAAACCTGAAACCCATCTTAATGACAGTATACACGATAATAATCGTATCACTGGAGCCATAGGTCAAATCACGGTGGTGGTGTTATTTTCTGTGTAACCAACAGACTAATACCTAGAACACTGATGGAACTAGGTTTATGGATAGTACTATCTGCACAGCGATGGAATTATTTGATATGCATAGTTCATAGACCACCATCAGCAACAATGAATATCTGAAATTCTGCAAATAATACCATATTTCAGGGATATCAACCGTGAAGCGTTTATAGAATATAACAATTAATCAATCAATTAATTACTCAATTACACAGTTAACTGATATTTCATTATATCTTCTTGACCAGATAATAGCACAGTGTGCACATGTATATAGGTTGATGTGAAGGCCTATCATTATGTTAGTAATTGTAAGAATTATGCAAAGTAGAAGGAACATGCTTTCTGAACCTCCAGGAATATGGAAATTTGATAGATGGCATCTTGATTATTCTTGGAGATTTCAACTTCAATTTTTGATGTTCCTGGAAACCGTTTAAAACCAAAACTTCTTGATTCCATTCATATATTCAACTTTAAACAGCCAGTTAACCAGCCCACTCATAAATATGGTCATATTTTAGACTGGATTCTTCAAAGACTTGATGATGATAATCTACGGTCCACCCTTGTATCCCATGAACTTGCATTAGATCACATATGCATTTTTTCTTGACGTATCAGTCTATAACACATCCATCTTTGTTTGCTACTATGAGAAAGCTGCGTATGAAAAATTTAATCAAAACCAATACATGACATCCAAGGAAACCTAACAGCTGACTTAACTCCTAAAGCAAAATAAACTTGATAACTGACTGCGTTTATTTCTTGAAAAACATGCCCCAGCCAACAAGCACAGATTATCAGTTCAAACGTGTTCTCAGTGGTATATCAGTGTTAGGGACCAGCTTCGCACTGCTGCAAGAGGCCGCCTTAAAACTGAGATGCTTTGGCTTTCCACCAGACACACTAATCATAAGCAACACTATGAAGCCACTATGTATAACATCACAAACATAGGCCATGCACAAAATAAATTAGCCCACTACAGTATAAATATCACAGACAGTTTCAGCTGCAAAGAGGTCTTCGAGATTACTATGTACGAAACCTAGGTCTTACGTTGGACAGTAGTCTCACATTGTAGCAACATGTGACGAACATATGCAAGGCTGCGTATCTTGAGCTGAGACGCATCAGCTCCATTTGCAAATATCTTTCCGCTGATCCCAGTAAAAGACTTGTTTGTTTATTAGTAATTTCAAGACTGGAACGTATTAAGTTATGTCTGTCTGGTTCGTCTCAATATATACTCCAGAAATTTCAAAACGCTTAAAACACATCTGCTCGGATCATCCTCAGAGTATTTCATTGCTCACTATCCTATACTGGCTATCCATTCGATCCAGAATCAAAGACAAAATTTGTTCTCTGTGCTACGATTTACTGGTGGACTCCAGTACAACATACCTATCCGACCTCATCATTGTGTACACACCAGCCATACACTTACGCTTATCTACTGACAATCATACACTCATTATTTCCAGTATGAACATGAAGTTATATGGACAAAGTTTTTTTGTATACCAATGCCCAGCAACGTTGAACTAATTGCCCACCGAACTTAGACACAAAGACACAATGATTCCATTAAAGTGAACTCTTAAAACTCACATATTTCGACTGCAAGAACAAGCTCAAAAGACCTAACAATGTATCCTACCTTAAATATTTTCAGCATGCTTTCTAATTTCATGGTGTTTGTTGGTTTAGTGGGAACTCCTTCACGTAATTTGAAAGGGGTATCGTCTTAGGCTAACGTCCGTTCGATGGGTAGCAGGTCGCACCATACGCATTTCAAGCCTATGACCATTCCATATTTTAAGAACAACACCACTACTACTACTACTACTACTACTACTAAAAATACTACTACTACTACTAATAATAATAATAATAATAATAATAATAATAATAATAATAATTGATGACGGAACACACTGACCTGGACAACATTCGACAGTACGAAGGATTGATCAAGTGCAAAATCTCGTTTTGCTCTTATGAGGATTTCTATTCATCCAGAATATTGTTTGGACAGGCAATAAGACCACTTCCCTCAGTGCTTGGAATACCACTTCCAGTAGCGCCAAGAAGATCATAATATTCTTCTTATTTATCATCTTTTTGTTATGTTTGATCAACGTTTGCAGAAAACGTGAAAATTATTGATCTAACAATGATCACAGCAGCAGAGGGGTGTGTAACCTTGATAAGGTATCAACGAGTAGTAATTATATGTGAGTGATTGAGCAATGAGCAACATAAAGCATTGTTTTATTACAGGCAATGAATTATTTGACTAGCTGCTGATATTAGTAGCAGATGTGCGCCGTTTTTGAGTCTTACTGGTGGATTATCCATTTAGATTCCTTTTCGTTTCTAATCTTGGAGCTCCAGTTGCGCTTGTAGGCAATTACAGTTAGTATGTTGTCGCTGAGCTGGACCATTTTGGTGCCCTGGTATTAGAGCGTCAGCCTTGGATGCGGTAGGTCTTTGGTTCAATCCCAGGTGAAGTCATAAAAAGTCTTGGGGACAAAAAAGACACTAACATAAACCTCACTTAGCACTTAGCATTACGAGGTAAGTATTTGGACTAGTCATTCTGGTGTTGAGATAATGTGAATGGGTGGGACATCATGTTACATATCTGTGACATAATGTCCCAGGGCTAGGCATCACTGTAGACTGCCACACTGCAGACATCGTAGCGATATCACTGAACAATTGTTAAAACTACGTTAAAAATCCAAATAACACTCACATCACTGCACTGGGAGTATGTCAAGGAGAAGAGAAGTGTTTTGTACTGCACTTTTATAAAGCCCCTTTGTCCCACCGAGTCACATGACCCCAGGCCGACAAGTCCTAACAAATCTTGTACCATATGTATATAGTCTTCGATATGACTCGGCTGCGGTTAGATCCCGAGACCTCCTGCATCAGAGGCAGACGCTCTAACCACTAGACCATCTGAGCTGTCTGCTTTTTGAGATGGAAAAAGTTGCAAAACCTGTCAACATATGATAGAGACCACAACATTCTCAAGCACAGCATGGAGCAGAAACTTGAATGTACACATACTACATATAGAAAGTGCAGAATATAGAATGTTTAATTTTCTCCTCATAAACAAGATCTGAAGCATGTCTGAGTGACCTAAGAGCTACACAACAAGACCAGTCTTCACAGATGCTATTCGGTGACTAAAAAGTACCACAAGTTCACTGTCAAATTTCACGTACAAGATGAACTCCACGTGGTCGATATCAAGATTTAAGCTTTGTAGCTTTCACTTATTGAGCAAAGATAAACTCAAGAAACGTTACAATAATTATCGTATGCATACATCGAAGACGAAACTGCATAGTTCGTTGTTGTTGTAGTGCTTAACGACATTTTTTCAGCACAGTATAGATTATTGTTGCAGGATGAGCCCGGGGAAACCCCGGTAAGAACCATCAAATCTACCAGCACGCCTTCATAGATACACACATTGGCCGAACCCGAGACATGAACCCACGCAGACACGGGTGTGATGGCGATGATTCGTAACGGTGAGCTCTTTAGACCACTCATCTATTTGGGACCCCTCCATAGTTCATGAGAAAATCATATGGACCTTTTCAAATATGATCAATTGAGCCTTTGAAAGTATATGGTATACGGTCAATACCAAAAAACGTATAATATCCAGACAATTTGTACCGGACGTTCCATTTAATTTACATTTTCTGATACTCTTCGTTTATTTGCAGGTTGAAAATAACACACACACACACACACACACACACACACACACACACACACACCAGCATAATAATATTCTGGCAAGGAAATATAAGATCCACTCAAATTGGTCACTCCTCGGGATGCAGTGGGATGCTGAGTCTTTTCACTCCAAAGTGTACAAATGCCTATATGAAGTGTTATTTCCTCGAGACTAATTGGCCTAGACAGCCATGTTTTAAGTTGAAATTGTCCTTTAAGAGACTTGAACAAATTATTCACAAAGGTATGCATATTTATATTTACACCGCTGTCGCTCGCGCTTTCTGCATATCAAGGTTTCCATCACCAATATTGACGCAAAACGCAAACAAAATTAGACATTAACATAAACAAAATGTTGTAATTCTTATATCAACACTTGTCACAAGAACATTCTGTTCAAGATAGTAATAATTACGTTGAACCCTTTCAGTAAGACTTTCAGCCAAGGAATTGGGTTGGTTTTATAGCTGGTTATACAAAATTCAATGCAACAATGCCACTAAATGGCAAGGGATATTAAGCAAAGGAAATCGATCTTGTAAAACAATTATATATATATATATATTTGGTTTATAATAAAATACAAACAAAATATATACAGTAATATTTGGGATAACAGGTATGTGGGAGGAGAAACAGGATCCAAACTGTCTACAATATTATATGGGAAGAACATATCAAGAATACTGGTACAATATATGGTAACATGGGTATTTATGGTATACATGTTGAAGTTGTTGACGTTTGGCTTACAAGGCATATTGCTTTATGCAGATACATGGTAAAGCTTATATCGATGTGCCCCCTGTACAATATATGTAATTTTACAAAACACATATATTATGATACAACGCATGGCAAATGAAGAAGAAAGTGAAGATATAAAGAAGCTAGTATATGCTAAAGTGGGATGTCAGGACATTACTGTACCTGCACAAAATACTGAAAAAGGAAACTCTATGGGCAGCCGTCGCCGCCAAAATTACATTAATCAAATGATCTAGTATGAAATCAAATGATTTAACCTAGCAAATTAAATGATCAATCCAGATTCCAAATGATGTGGTGTCACATGAAATGATTTAACGAACAAAACCGAATGATGCTTTATAGTTTCAAATGACGTGGTATTAAACGAAATGATTAAGTGTGAAATTAAATGATTTAACCCAATAAACAGAATGACCAATTCAGATTCCAAATGATGTTGTGTGATATGAAATGACGTAGCATGAAATGAAATGATTGAACCCCAAAAATGAAATAATGAAATAATGTGGCGTTAAATGAAATGATCTGGTATTAAATAAAATGATTTAAAGAACAAAACGGAATGATGATATATGCTTCCAAATGACGCGATATTAGATAAAATGATGTAGTCTAACATGAAATGATTTAACTCGACAAATGAAACCATGAATTTAAATTCCAAATCATCTGGTATTAAATAAAATGATGTAAAGAACAAAACGGATTAATGAAATATGGTTCCAAACGATATATTATTAAATGAAAGTACGTAGCATGAAATAAAATGATTTAACTCAACAAATGAAATGATGAATTCAGATTCCAAATGATGTGATATTAAATTAAATGATTTAAATAACAAAACGGATTCATGAATTCTGCTTCCAAATGACGTAGTATTAAATGAAATTATGTAGTCTTGAATTAAATGATTTAACCCCAAAAAAGAAATGATGTATTCAGATTCCAAATGATCTGGCATTAGTTGAAATGGTCTGAAGAGCAGAATGGAATGATCAGCTCATATTCCTAATGATGTGGTATTAAATGAAACGTATTGAAAGTAAACCATCTGATCAAACTACGAATCAGCTAGCGTAAATCCAAACAATCACAGGGGGGCGCTGTTATCTATGACGTATGATGTCAGCACCCCGACACAGAATCGACGGTCGTATTTACAGCATTCGGCTGAGATTTTTGCATAGGACAGATGCAGAGTAAAGCAAAGGCAAGTATTTCTTTTTGTATTTAATAAACAAGAGCCACGTTTCCCAATCAGCATAAAGTGATTTTATCCACATTAATGAATGTGCGTGTATTTTATTCTTTCTTCAAGTTCTGCCATGATATTAAATCTTGATTTTATTTGATCATTATTAATTAACATGTTTAATGACCTTACACACTAAGCCAAAAATGTGTTTCCCGTCACTTTTGGTATATTTTACATTACCGTCCCTACGTGCATACTCGTTATTCGTCCAAGGTTTATTTATTTATTTTTTTATAACTTTTCAGTACTGAATAATTTTAAGATAAACTAATAACAGCGTTGTCTCCAAAATTGTATAATCCTGTCAGTTTTACAGGTTTCCAGATATCAATAAACTCTGTGTATATGATGCTTTATTTCTTATATATTGGTCACTATAAAGGCGGATGTACTTTAGGAATGACATTGTGTTTTTTTTATGTAATGATTTACGGGAATATATGTGACTTCCCCAAATTCAGATGTCGATAATTAGCGGTATAACTGTATTGATCTGAAGACTTGTGTAGTATTTGTTAGCCGTATAAAAGTTAACACTGATAGTAAGATCTGATTGTTCGAACCAGAAAGACGGACGGACAATCTCAACTCTCAAAACCTAGCGAGATAATTAGGGCGTTTTACCCTTTTCTTTTCAAAGGAAAATAGTTTGTTTGGAGAGAGAGAAATAGAGAGAAGGTCGATGTTCAAAGAAGGAAAAAGAAGTCAGAAGTCAGAGTTGTGGAATCCCACGTTCACGAGAGGGCAAAGTAAAGTCGTGACGCAAGCAGAAGGAAAAACAGTCGTCGAACAGGTCACTGTGAATTTACCCAGCGGTCCAATGTTAATGAACACTCGATTTCGTGATGAAATTTGATATCAGCTACTAACGGCTAAATTCATCTATTTTATTAGTGTTTGAATTTTAATTAATGTATCCATTATTTTAAAGCTTCGGTTTTAAAGAGCTTCTGAACTAAAAGTATTCAGAAGGAAAGAAAACTGTAGCTTACTGTGTCATTCTTTTCTTGATTTTATTTTAATTAAATTCTTTATTTATCTTTACGGGGGCTCGTGTGTTGTCTTTGTTCAAGATACCGACTCAGATTACCATATCCATTCTATGACCGGGCAAATTACACCGTAGAGGTCATCCTTTAGATAACGAGTATTAGCGAGAGGCGGTTTCGAGTGTTGTTTTACAAGTTGCGCAATACCTCTGACCAGCGGCTTGTACAATATTGTACTAATAGCGCTTGATACCGAGCACCCCGTTACAAGCATACGGACAGGTAATTGTTATAGAAAAAAACGTTAGATAGAAGGGAAACAGGGCCCTCAAGAGGATACTGGTGACCTACAAATAAAATAAAAAAATGTACAGATCTAGTTTCGATCAAAGTAGTCCTATTGGATAAATAAGGAAGATTACAAAACATGGAACATAATAGTACAACTCTAAAACAATAAGGTTGGTAACAACCATTTAAAAATAAACTTAATTACACCATGTTTTGTACCAAATTCAGAAGGATTAAAATGTTTTAAATTTTAAATATATAAGAAAGAAAGACCGTTTAGGGGTCTGTTTTTAAAAAAATAGAGAAAATTATACAACTGGAAAATTTGATCTAGGACGGCTATCCTAACAAGACACAATGTATATATATATATATATATATATATATATATATATATATATATACAAATAGCACAATACAAATATCACAACACAAATAGCACACAAAGGATATAAGGAACCCCTAGCCAGGGTAAATTCTGAAATTTTAAAGGAGGCAGGAGACCCATGATGGGCCTCAAAGCCCGGGACACCCCTCCATAGAGATAGTAGGGACTAAAATATCCCTCTATTAGTATATAATCCCGATGGGAAAAAATTAAGGTTAGGGTAAGGTTGAAGAAAAAGTCTAAAAAACACAAAACAACACATCAGGTGGAACACACACATACATAAACATAGTTTTTCTAGTTTTTTTAATAGGGGGTGAGGTGTCCCCCCAAAAAAAAGAATATTAAAGTTATTGATAGTTAGAACACGACGTATCATCTTATGTTTTAACGCAATACCCCAACACAGTGTTAGCCTAATTCTAATTAGCTTTAAATATCACTCAACTGTTCTTGACAAAGAAATTAATGAGACACGCTACACTGGTCTAGAACTGATTAACATCAAAAGCTGGTTGATGTTATACCCTCACAGGGTTTAAGATCAATGAGAAAAATAGTTTCATGGTAATCATGTATCCGCAGCTTTACTGGTGTCTTGTAATTAATAAATAATTAGTATGCGTTTAATAAATAAACGTATTAGTTCATATCATCATAAGGAAGCAAATATCCAGTAAGGCACTGTTATCCTTTGTACCATCCAGGTTAGTATGCAGAATAAAATCCGTCTTTTACCGACTGAGACTGGTTAACCCTTCGGTGATAAATGGTACTCACTGAAATATTTTGTTTCATATATAACTTCGAACTAGTATTTGATAGCAGCATAAACAAAATCATAATTCCCCACCACATACTTTACCTCTTACACACTGTACCTTACCTTCCCAGTTAATAATCGCCCTCATATTCTATATCCCATCGTTCATTCAATGATTCGACATTGCATTTATCTGGTAAATCTCTAGACTCCATTAAAAATAATCTTTAAATCGACCTCAACAATATATCAGTTTGGTGTCATCAAAACTAAATGCATATTAGCATCTCTAAAATGAAATGTATGACAACTGGAAAAACATGGACTTAATTCTAACTCAAAATGGCTTAGATGTATCTATTGTCAAAAATCAGAAACTTCTTGGTGTCTACGTTGATCAACACCTTAGCTGGAATGCGCATATCGATAACCTATGTGCAATGATAGTCAACAGAATAACTGTTAAAATTGCTATCGAAATTTCTATGGCCACAATCACTTGAAATTATATTTCGAGTTATATACTAACACTTATAGATTACGGCTGTACCATATGGGGGAACACATCAAATTATAATCTGTCCAGAATTGATAGACTCCAAAAAAGAGCAACCCAAAAAATACTGAAACTTTCTGTTATGACTCCCTCAGATATTTTGTGTTCGTGTATGAAATGGCTACCTATACAAAAACGAAGTCTTTATTTTAAAGGAATGATGACATACAAGTCTTTTAACGGTCTTTCTCCAGATTATATCTCATACATAACTGAACCAAGATCATCGAATACTGAGCGTAATCTCCGATCGACGAATAACAACGATCTCCAGATTCCTCGGTCGAAAACCAATCTTTACAAAAGCTCATTTTTGTATCAGCACCTACTTTATGGAATTCCTTATCAACGAGTATACGTAATTCAACATCCCTTGCTTCTTTTAAAATATCATTAAAGAAATTCTTTCTAGACCAGCTGGAATGACATACTAAAAACTCTGAATAGAACACTTTATAATGATTTCCATCATTGATCATTGATATATCCAGATCTTATTCGACATATATATATATATATATATATATATATAGAGAGAGAGAGAGAGAGAGAGAGAGAGAGAGAGAGAGAGACTTATGCTGAGATGTATGTACCTGTGTATTGAATATTGTTCATAGTTGTATGTTTCCCAGTATAGTCACACATAGTCAGAATGAGTGTGCGAAGATACCTGGTTATGTGCATGATCTTATATTTTTATTTTGTGTATTTTATTTTTCTTTCTTATTTTTAAAAAAGAAAATTTATTACAAAATTGTAACCTAGCCGATTACAAAACTGAGGACCACACGGCAGATGGGTCAGCCATGACCAAATGTGTTATCCTGATAAATTATTATTATTATTATTATTATTATTATTATTATTATTATTATTATTATTATTAATGCATACTTCACTGATCGCGTAACTCATATCCACGCCTGAGTTTTACATATTAATTTCACGCATTTCTCTTTGTTTTACACCTTTGGTTCAATGTTAATTTCTCTTTGCATTTTGTAATAATAATAATAATAATATTATTATTGATAATAATAATAATAATAATAATAATAATAATAATAATAATAATAATAATAATAATCTTATGTGATGATGGTAACACAATTAGTACCGAAACTAACTTCATTTGTGGCACTTTATTATATACATATATATGTAGAGGCAAATATATAAAATACAGTTGAGAAACAAACATCATACTGAAAAGGTATAAATGATTATATACACAGAAACAATTAAGTGTTGATATAGCACAGAAATCATTGTGTACACCACATGCATGATTTAAAGCTTTTCATTCAAAAGACACACGCACGGACACACACACACACACATGGGATAGCTGACCATAACCGGTTATATACATTATTTAGATTCTAGCCATTGCAAACGCCTGTGATGAAAGGAATGCTCTGATGGTTCTTCTTTAACATCTATAGGTAGCCAGTTCCAAATGACTGGACCCAAACTATTTTTTTTACAATTCCATTTCGGGCTTAGAAAGAAGAAAGTTATAATTTGGTATAGAGCATATTATCGATGGACCAGAAACTGTATTGACATTATTTGTCCTTTTACCGAACATATTGTTTATATAGTTTGGTGTCGAATCATTAGAAACTAAGTCTTTATACTGTGAACACATTTCTTTCAGAAAAATTACCACGTATGATGTTGTCACTCATATTTATATGTAATATTAATTTCATGCCATACACTATCATTATTCTCATCGCGTTCTAAGTCATACTTGCTGTACATACATATTGATTGGAATGCATATATCGCTCTCCTTTTCATGATACATTTTCTCAGTGCGCGCCTGCGCATGTGATACTGCTGACAGATATATACAAATTTTATTTAATAAAAGCTATGAGAAAAGTTAAAGATCGCTACTGTAGTTATTCTTCAATAACAAAACATTACAATCACCATCACTGTTTAGCACCACTTAGACCAAGAACTGGTGGCGCCTCATGTCATGTCAGAAAATGCGAAGAAGTGCTTGTAGGTGTGTACAGCACCAGAATAAAACAATATCAAGAGAATAAATTAAAGACACCAGGAGCACACATATCATGTTCGATAATAATAATAATAATAATAATAATAAGAAGAAGAAGAAGAAGAAGAAGAAGAAGACGAAGACGAAGAAGAAGAAGAAGAAGTTACTTGACATAATAAATCTGATAATGATGCAGAAAGTTAGATTTTCTTAAACTCTACGGTTTAGCTTGTTTCTCTTACTTAGTTTAACACCATAAAGTTGTAACACTTCATATAGACCCAAACTTAAAGTATCAAGAGATGCTAATGGTTGATACACGTTCCATGTTTATTTGTTTCATCTATATGGAGATGTGGACCGTTTGTCTTTCTAAGGGCTTACCATATACAGCTTTACAAATATGGAAGTCTTTGTAGTGTTGAAACATATATCGAAAGAAAGACAGCAGCAATGGAATCTATTTCTTTTCTTCTTTCTAAATTATCCCAAGATCATGTTTCTATGATTTTTTTAAAATATATTCTGCTTTCACAATTTTTCAAGGAACTTTACAAAACCGTATATTATCATGAATGTTCCATCTTCGTTTTTATTAAAAAGTAGACGCAGCAGAAATAATGTGCAGATGGAAATTAGAATAGAATTATGAAACTAACTGACATTAATAATTCATTCAAACTAGATATTCTTATAAAATACAAAGTTATTATTTTGGTACTAGGTTTTATATATATGGGAAGATAAAAGACTAAAAGTTTGGCTTATGAAAAAAAGATGAAATGTGTACAGAAATAGAAACTAAAAAAGAATAACTTTTTAATTAGTATGCAAATTGATAAACATTATTGCACGAATGTTGCATGCACAAGGTTCGTGTAAATTTTAATCATCAACTGTTATAAACTTCCATATTCATATCATTTCAAAAACTTTATTTTTTTATATTTAACATTATTTATTTCAATTAATTTTTTAATATTTTAATGGTCATAGTTTCTTCAGTGTTACTTCTAATATACATATAGCCATATATTACCGTTTACTGGTAATACATTTAAATTATAGCCACAAAAAAACCACAATGTCATTCCTAAAGTACATCCGCCTTTATAGTGACCAATATATAAGAAATAAAGCATCATATACACAGAGTTTCTTGATATCTGGAAGCCTGTAAAACTGACAGGATTATACAATTTTGGAGACAACGCTGTTATTATTTTATCTTAACATTATTCAGTACTGAAAAGTTATAAAATAAATAAATAAACCTTGGAAGAATAACGAGTATGCACGTTTTGTTATTTAAATCATTTAATTTAATATCACATCATTTGGAATCTGAATTCATCATTTCATTTGTTGAGTTAAATCATTTTATTTCATACTACGTACTTTCATTTAATACTATATCGTTTGGAACCAGATTTCATTAATCCGTTTTGTTCTTTAAATCATTTTATTTAATACCAGATGATTTGGAATTTAAATTCATGATTTCATTTGTCGAGTTAAATCATTTCATGTTAGACTACATCATTTTATCTAATAGCACGTCATTTGGAAGCATATATCATCATTCCGTTTTGTTCTTTAAATCATTTTATTTAATACCAGATCATTTCATTTAACACCACATCATTTGAAATCTGAATTCATTATTTCATTTTTGGGGTTCAATCATTTCATTTCATGATACATCATTTCATATCACACAACCTCATTTGGAATCTGAATTGATCATTCTGTTTATTGGGTTAAATCATTTCATTTCATACTTAATCATTGCGTTTAATACCACGTCATTTGAAGCTTGAAAGCATTATTCGGTTTTGTTCGTTAAATCATTTCATGTGACACCACATCATTTGGAATCTGGATTGATCATTTCATTTGCTAGGTTAAATCATTTGATTTCATACTAGATCATTTGATTAATGTAATTTTGGCGGCGACGGCTGCCCATAAAACTCTAAATATGACAATTGATTTTATCGCTAAAACTACGACACGGTGCGGCAGGATGCTGCTCTTTCCTATATCAGGGTCTCTGTATGAGCTTTGGAGGGAAAATATTTTCAACAACACATCTGATATCCCCCTTACAATCAAATAAACCTAACTCAAAAAGTAACATCCTAACACCACTACCAACAATAGAAAACCTCACTCACCTACTACTATCAAACTAATTTAGCACGTTCGGTACAGGAAAGGTTTGCAGGCGGGGACAGAGACCTGCGAACCTTGAGAAAAAATGGGTGTGGAGATATAGAGCACATACGCCACGCGAAGTGAACTGGTCTCAAAGTTTATGGGACTGTACTTGATAACAACCGACAGACGTACACAGGTATACATTTCAAATACTGTATTCGTGATTTTTTTTTTGCATTACACTCGTATATTTGTTAACATGAATGAATATATCCATGAGACATAATAAATATTAATTTATGATAAGTATATATTGCTAATATATTCATTAAGATCATACTTACCTATATCTGCATATTTTGTTAATATTAATAGCCATAAATTATTATACTTAAAAACTATTTCTACGTGCGCATTAATATATTTTGGCATGCTCGCACATGTTAACTTCCTGAGCACTTGCCGGTCGTATACAACGTTTCCACCAAAACAATGAAGATGATAGACTTTTTGATGGCAAAGTTAACACAAAAGACAATGAAGATGATAGACTTTTTGATGGCAAAGTTAACACAAAAGACAATGAAGATGATAGACTTTTTGATGGCAAAGTTAACACAAAAGACAATGAAGATGATAGACTTTTTGATGGCAAAGTTAACACAAAAGACAATGAAGATGATAGACTTTTTGATAGCAAAGTTAATATAGAGTAAGCATCTGGAAGAAAAAAAAACAATGCAAAGAACATTCTATCATTAAGATGAGAACTAAAAGTCAGTTTAATTATACCAGCCATATAATACCGTGCTATTGTTGTTTGTCCGTAGATTCGACGAGGACCTCTCTAGTCATCTGGGGTATGGAGGGGCTTGTTCTATTATGTGCGTGCGCAGGTGGCTGATGAGGCCAACCCTTGCAAGGAATGTACATTTGCCTAAGGGACAGAGGATGAGTCGGACATATCATGGAGGGCTGAAGGCACGTGCTAGTCTCGCTTGCCTTTTCAGCTCTGCAGTGGCTGTAATGCTACATTCGACAACTCGGAGCCATTGCGCACATGTGAACTCCAATGACTCGATCGCTTTGCTGTTTGCTCCCAGGCAACAGGGTTTATGCTGAGCGCTTTCAACGCAGTTTTCAGATTGCCTTTGAAACGTTTCTTCTGACCTCCGTGGGATCGATATCCTTGCTATTAGCTCGCCATAAAATAGTCTCCTTTACAGCTGCTTGTCTGCCATGCATACAGTATGTACATCGTCCATATTTTGCATGCGTAAATTAGTGTGGGGAGCACAATTGTCCCATAGACCTTTAGTTTTGTCTGGATGCTAATGCCTCTTCTATTCCAGAGGTTGGCATACAATCTGCGGAAAGTTGTGCTAGATCTTGCAGTTGCTAGATCTTGCAGTTCAAAGTTTCACTTCGTCGTCAATAGTGATGCTCTGTGACAGTGAGGAGCCAAGGTAGGTCAAGCAGGAAAGATACTAGCCAGAATCCTACTGAATCGCGTCACTACGCATCCTGACTAAGGACTACTGCCAGAAAGCTAGTGTGGATTCCGAAAATAACCTGGGAGCATCGACATGGTGTTTGCTGCAAGGCAGCTACAAGAGAAATACTAAGAGCTAAACATCGACCTTTTCTTCATCTACATCGACTTGAAAAAGGCCTTTGATACTGTCAGCAGACAAGGCTTGTGGCAGGTAATGGCCAAGAATGGTTGCTAATGTCAATTTATATCCATGGTCAGTATTTCCACGATGGCATGCAGGCACGAGTTCACAACAATGGAGAGACATCTGAGCCATTCTCAGTAACTAATGGCTTCAAGCAGGGTTGTATTCGGGCACCAGCACTGTTCAGTCTCTTGTTCTCCACAATGCTTACTAATTCTTTCAGAGACGGAGAGGTTGAAGTTGGCGTCAAGTACCGAACGCAATTAAAACTATTCAATCCCAAGAGGCTTCAAACGAAACCCATGGTTATGACACACACCATCAGGGATTTCTTATTTGCTGATAACTGCGCCTCAACGCTGGCTCAGACGCCGACCTGCAATGCAGCGTTAAAACGTTCTCCAGTTCCTGCACAAGATGTGGTATCACCATCAGTACCAAGAAAGCAGAATGTATGCAACAGCGGCCAAACATCACCGTCAACGGCCGAAAGCTCAACATAGTTAACCGTTTCACCTACTGGTTTTCCTCTGTGGTAAGTTGCGCCCATTGCATGCGCCAAGTGTGATTGGAACAACCCTCATTTTCTTCTTTGTATTTTGACCGCTGAAGTAGGGACCCCACCAGCCACGGTATACTGGCTAGGTACGTTTTGAGCAGTCAATGGTTAGCGCACCTTTTCTAGCACTTTCCTCGTGCAAGCGAGGTGAGCATATCATTGCTGAAGAGGGCTGCTCAGTCTCTCAGGGGGCTGACGGACTACACTTCTGCTCAGTGTCAGTGGTGAACGACTTTAATGGTCTAAGCCCCCCGTGTGCTGGTTTGAGCCTACGGTTGTCAGTGTACCCACACCTGCCGCTGCGTCGCTTGCCTGTCGCTACATGACTTTAGTGGGTGATGAAATGGGATGGGTGGATCCATGGTCGAGACAGCCGGAGACGGTGTTGAGTGCAGGTAATGACCAGGATGTCCTACGTGTCTCATCGAGCTTTTATAACTCCACGGCTCGTCATTCTGCCCGTTGAGCAGCTGGTGGTTCCTCCGCGCAGGCTGCCGAATCCAGTCTTCACATGCTAGGCAGACATTTCAAAATTTAGCCGTACAAATAGAATTGCCATAAATTATGTAGACCGCGATTGTGCAAACATTGTTTTCATATGAGGTAATTAAGTACCCCTGCGAATAGCCTTTCACAATTAAGTTGCACTGCAGCAGTGCAAAAATAGCATTTGCAATTGATATTATCTCAACCAACAAAATGAATGAAAGGAAGATAACCAAATATAGCTATACAAACCATGCCTGTAAATAGTTCACGTATTTTAAAGCGAAAATGTACAAGATGATTTATATACATAACTACGATTAACATAGCTAGATCTCAAGAGGAATAACCCATTTATAATAGATTCCTTCAACCTTACTTTATCGGTAGAGTCGTGTACCTTAAATTTCACTGTTACTGTACATACAGTGGATCACCATAGTTCTACCGTGTTTCGCTTTCTTCCGTTAGTAAAACTTGAATTCTTTTAAAGGCACGGAGTTGTATTCTTTTGTGGTTTTCTTAGAAAATTGATTTTGGGACCTCTTAAGTTCAGGGTTGGAGTTGGGATATTATTCTCTATTAGTCTTGTTCATCCATTATCAGAGTCTGAAAGCAATTGTCTTGTCTTTTAGTTTACTTTTGTTTATTTCATCATCAAATAACAGGAACTGTAACAGAATTGTTACCGAGAGGAGGGTGGACTAAATGAACAATACAATCACAATTTGTGAAAGAAAATATAAATTTATGTAATAAATTATAAATGAAAAAAATACAGATGTAACAACACAATAATTCATGCACTCAACCCACAATTACACTCACAACTATTCACAATACATGAACAAATTAAATAACAATACAAAAGGAATCTCAGATGTAAAGGGATCTCTTGGATTATACACAGATCCAAGAATCCTTTACGAAAGTTAAATAAATGCAAGAATGATTTACGAAAAAAAATAAACACAAACGACAAACTATCTATCGCACGATGGATTGCGATAACTAGCACGATCATATACTTGTATTCAATCAAGTTGCTAGCTTTTATTGATATCTATGTGATCACTTGAAATATTATTGCGATCTGACATAAGCATGCAAATACAACAATGTATTAAATTATATTATAATTTCAATACACCTATGTGTCTCCCCTGTATAACCGCACGATTCAGCAACAGTTGAATCGTCTCCCAGTTTCCCCGAGAACCGAGGGTTGACCAATACTATTATCGGACGTTTCCCTACACGGATCCACCACAGTTATACGTTCAGACAGCATACAACATCTACCCGAACCAACGGTTCCTCACTCCCCTAGATGTCAACCCGGACGTTTTACAACTCTAAGACAGCTCCGACACTCGGACTTCTAGCTTTCCGGATATTTACACGTTACACAGATATTGACGAACAGACAGTTCGACACACAGACAGATACTTCAATTCCGTTTGCACAAATTAACGGCACAAGCACATTCAGATATTTATACAGAGATGTTCCAGAACAAACAATAGATGTCCCACAACAAATCAAACGATATCAAAGACGTTTATCAAAAGATGGTATCAGATGTGTTTAACAGCTACGGTATCAACGATGTTATTAGCAGCTATAAGAGTTATAAAATATTGACCTTACCTTTAATAACTTAAATCATTGTTAATCAAGGGAATTTAAAAGGTGGACAGGAACAAGAATTATAAAGCATACCATACCGACCGTTCCCTTTAATAACATACATCATTGTTAAACAAGGGAATTTAATGGGTAGACTGGATAAAAATTATAAAGCATACCATACAGACCATTCCCTTTAATAACTTAAATCACGGTTTATCAAGGGAAATTTAAAAGGTGGGCAGGAATAAGAATGATAAAGCATACCATACAGACCATTCCCTTATAAAACTTAAATCACGGTTTATCAAGGGAAATTTAAAAGGTGGGCATGAACAAGAATGATAAAGCATACCATACAGACCATTCCCTTTAATAACATAAATCACGGTTTATCAAGGGAAATTTAATGGGTAGACTGGAATAAGAATGATAAAGCATAACATACAGACCATTCCGTTTAAATGTAAATCCAAATTAAATACAACGTTTTATGTATTGATGATTCTGTTGTGGCCATTATATAGATGATGTGCTAACAGTTTTTTTTATCATTATATTGGGACACAATAATACAATCCATGATTATATCCATAACATAACTTTCACCATCAATTCAAGTCTATTTTCAAGAATTTTATCTTTGAAATGCTGGTATTTCCAGAGAATAATCACTTGAATATAAACAAATTGATGATTTTTTTATATATACCAAATTAATTACTGGACACAACGTATTACAAGCTATTCTGTAAAACGATTTTCACGCACGGATGACAAAATTTCAAAAAATAAGATTGATATATTAAACTAAAACATAGAAGAAGACTCGGATAAGGGTCAAACTTCTATTGTTCTAGAAGGTTCTTAGTTATAATCAGAAAGCTCATCATGATAATTACATGAAACAAATGATAATTATCACATGGTATATCTATTAAAATGTCTTTGACTCCGTATACGATTATGATCTTCACAATGAGAGAAAATGTTGATTGCCAAGACTCACTGATTTTGGATAAAGTCAGCTATTAGAAACAATGTTTCATTCCCCACAGCAGATCATGAAGAAAAAAAAAAGAAAAAAAAAACCCTAACTGGCAAACAATGCAAAATATACAAAAATATATTATAACATTTTACCGATTGCCTAGGAAAGAAAGCACGTTTTCTACTTAGGAGAAGATTTAACATCAAAAGGTCATTTGTAACTTCCATTTTAACTAATGTAATTTTTGAACTTTGTTTGAATCGAGATGCGTCTCCTAGCCCTATCCAGATATCACTACAATATAAATGATATGGTTTCGTTCCCATCGACTAAATATAAATATGTTTTTGGCGGTAAATGAATGCAGTAGTTTCCATTAACTCATGTTGAAACCTTTGCCCTTAATTGTCACTTACAATTGAAAGATTTCAATTACTACTTAAAATCAGGCAGTAATTATGTAGAGGAAATATTTCTCAGACTACCTGACTGTCACCAGCACCATACAAATAGATTAAAATTATTTTCTTGTGATTATCATATTAAGTAAACTATGGATTCTGATCTGAGTTATCGCGTTATTTTTGTATCATAAAAATGGTTAGTGAATTATTTATGGCACACTTAGCCATTTATGTAGTAATCGAGATTATTAACATTTTTAGAAAAATATTTATTTTAAATATTCAACTCTTGTTTTATTCTTACGTACATCAGTGTTAATGTGCAAGCCAAAATACCTTTCTAACTTCAATTTTTTATGTGTGATTTTTAGGTATTTTGTTCAGCCTATATAATGTTAATATGTATTGCTTTATGTCGTATCTGGTTTCCTTATTCGTGGAAGAGAATTATATTTAAAAAATAATCAGAGAATAAGTGGTTATTCAGTTGTTAAGCAATTTGATTCACGAACAGGAGGGTGCTGGTTCTAATTTAAAGTTGTGTCAGCCAGTCACGGCTAAGGGATTCTCGTTCGGTAGATATATATATATATATATATATATATATTATATATATATATATATATATATATATATATATATATATATATATATATATATATATATATATATATATATATAGAATATATGTATAGTATGTACGCTGTATCAATGATATACCACGAGATGTATAAATTTTTCATTAAAAGGAAACGAGGCTTGTCCGAGTTTCCTTTTAATGAAAAATTTATACAACGAGTGGTATATCAATGATACAGCGTACATACTATACATATATTTTATTTATATCACATACAAATACAAATATTTGCAAGTTGGAGTTACGATGTGCTCCTGATATATTGCCCGAGTAAATGACCTCCTTACAACCAAGTTGCGGTCTGCTACAAAATCTAGTTCTACGATTTTTCTTGTTATTCACAATCACATATTCAAATTGATAAGTTGATTGTTTTCTTTTTCATTTTCCTTTTTTATTCACATTTATTAAATCAATATAAAACACACGCATTATTTAAACATAAAATATGTTGTTGTGTTGTTTTTTTTAATGAAGAAAGTAGTGCACTGCAAACACGGTGATCTTATTATAGACTATGCATGTACTCATTGACCTACTGTCGTATGGAAATTCGCGTGGAATATAAACGAATTGGAATCACGAACCAACAAGAGGTAATTAAAATATTTTAATATATTGACAGTTCAGCTAAGTCATCTTTTTGATTTAATTAGCGATTCTACAAACTAAACCTCTCTCTCTCTCTCTCTCTCTCTCTCTCTCTCTCTCTCTCTCTCTCTCTCTCTCTCTCTCTCTCTCTCTCTCTCTGTACGTCTTGACTAACATTGCCATCATTCATAGGTCCAGAGACATCGTCGTATGACACAAGCAAAAATCCACAACGCTTGTATTTTCGTGTATTTTTGCTCCAGAGAGGGGGGCGGGGCTGGCGACCATTTGGACAGTTTTATATTTAATTATTAATACTCGATTTAAACGGGTTTCAGAAACAACAACAAAGGCTTAAAACACAATACAGTATGTGCGCATCGTAACCGACAAATTTAACATGTAGGCCTTGTGTGTCGTCTGACGATTGCAACTATGTATCATTGATATTATGAATACTATAGATAAATCCCAAGGAAAGCGTAAGCATAGGTTTACGAGGAAACAGAGTACTGTGGGTTACTTGGTACAAGTTCAGCTTTAATGTTTTCGTCTAGCGCAATATATTTCTCTCTCACTCCAGATTTGTGCTTATTTTGCATCAGAAGGGGAGAGGAAAAAGACAGGATTCCGATGAAATTGTGTACCATTTTAATATTTAGAAAACAGGGACTATTAATATTTGTGTCGTTAATTTCATGTCATTTATGATTAATGAATGAGTAGAAATTCTTCATAGAGCTATAGGCCTACGGTAGAAAGAATGATTATATATTCGTATTATTGCGCTATGGGCGGATCACTATTTGATATACCAATAGTATTGGTATATAGATTTGCTTTATACCAACACTTTAAATGCCATGTTATTTTTAATGTATGTGGTATAAATATAGAATATATGTATAGTATGTACGCTGTATCAATGATATACCACGAGATGTATAAATTTTTCATTAAAAGGAAACGAGGCTTGCCCGAGTTTCCTTTTAATGAAAAATTTATACAACGAGTGGTATATCAATGATACAGCGTACATACTATACATATATTTTATTTATATCACATACAAATACAAATATTTGCAAGTTGGAGTTACGATGTGCTCCTGATATATTGCCCGAGTAAATGACCTCCTCACAACCAAGTGTCTGTCTGCTACAAAATCTAGTTCTACGATTTTTCTTGTTATTCACAATCACATATTCAAATTGATAAGTTGATTGTTTTATTTTTCATTTTCTTTTTTATTCACATTTAATAAATCAATATAAGACACACGCATTATTTAAACATAAAATATGTTGTTGTGTTGTTTTTTTTTAATGAAGAAAGTAGTGCACTGCAAACATGGTGATCTTATTATAGACTATGCATGTACTGTCATTGACCTACTGTCGTATGGAAATTCGCGTGGAATATAAACGAATTGGAATCACGAACCATCAAGAGGTAATTAAAATATTTTAATATATTGACAGTTCAACTAAGTCATCATTTTGATTTAATTAGCGATTCTACAGACAAAACTCTCTCTCTCTCTCTCTCTCTCTCTCTCTCTCTCTCTCTCTCTCTCTCTCTCTCTCTCTCTCTCTGTGTACGTCTCGACTAACATTGCCATCATTCATAGGTCCAGACATCGTCGTATAGCTCTCTCTCTCTCTCTCTCTCTCTCTCTCTCTCTCTCTCTCTCTCTCTCTCTCTCTCTCTCTCTCTCTCTCTCTCTCTCTGTACGTCTCGACTAACATTGCCATCATTCATAGGTCCAGACATCGTCGTATGACACAAGCAAAAATCCACAACGCTTGTATTTTATTTTTCGTGTATTTTTGCTCCAGAGAGGGGGGGGGGGGGGGCGCTGGCGACCATTTGGACAGTTTTATATTCAATTATTAATACTCGATTAAAACGGGTTTCAGAAACAACAACAAAGGCTTAAAGCACAATACAGTATGTGCGCATCTTAACCGACAAATTTAACATGTAGGCCTTGTGTGTCGTCTGACGATTGCAACTATGTATCATTGATATTATGAATACTATAGATAAATCCCAAGGAAAGCGTAAGCATAGGTTTACGAGGAAACAGAGTACTGTGGGTTACTTGGTACAAGTTCAGCTATAATGTTTTCGTCCAGCGCAATATATTTCTCTCTCACTCCAGATTTGTGCTTATTTTGCATGAGAGGGGGAGAGGAAAAAGACAGGATTCCGATGAAATTGTGTACCATTTTAGTATTTAGAAAACAGGGACTCTTAATATTTGTGTCGTTAACTTCATGTCATTTATGATTAATGAATCAGTAGAAATTCTTCATAGAGCTAAAGGCCTACGGTAGAAAGAATGTTTATATATTCGTATTATTGCGCTATGGGCGGATCACTATTTGATATACCAATAGTATTGGTATATAGATTTGCTTTATACCAACACTTTAAATGCCATGTTATTTTTAACGTATGTGGTATAAATATATATATATATATATATATATATATATATTATATATATATATATATATATATATATATATATATATATTTCATCTGCATTGCTCATATTTATAAGTTTGTAAAGACAATACAACATATAAAACAATGGTATGACGCACTAGCATGCAAAATAAAACAAGTGCTTATAGCGCCATAACGACGTTAACATTACGTGTCTGATAACTGATCTCGCAGTTCAAAGTCATGAAATATCTTTCTTGTAAACATTAAGGACTGAAGGTGTTTGTTCACAAAAAGAGTAGCAAAATGAAAATATAAATCAAGTTTTCGAGATGTGTCAGAGTACAGATGAAGTTTTAAAGAGTCCTCTACACACCTGACCCATTTTAGGAAAGCCTCCCAATCTTTAAATACACTCATGTCAACAATAATGCCTTTACAATATAACAATAAATGACAGTAGTGACATTATGCAGGAGTTATCTTTTTCGACGTATTGAGCCTAGATACACGTCACAGCTTCTGGTAACACTTTTTAGCCCCGTCCCAGCATATATAGCTGGTTAGGACTTAAAGGTGACACCCTGTTTATATCTAAATATGTATGGTGTAGGTGTTGCTTGTTCACCCAAAATAAGTCTGTAGATGTTATTTGTTTATAAAAAACAATAATGCGTAAACGCTTTGACAGGGTTAGTTTTTCTTTATCTATCAAATGTTTTTGAGTTGTATTATCCAATAAAGCTAAACCTCATCATACTCTCTTCCCTTTGTCCGTGCTGACAGTGGGCCTGATTTCTGACATGGTCGCTTTTAATAGGGTTGTGCTAGAGTCCCTATGGTAAAGTTTTTACCAAGGGCAAAGTTCCTTCCCTTTTATGATTAATTAATTAGTTTTAGTTTTTAGTTTGACTTGCCAAGGTCAATAAATGTTTATTTTCTATCTGTATATTTTTTTTTAAAATTTTAAATTTTTTTTAATTTTAAAAAAAAAATTCTATGTGTATTTATATATGGCGTATATCAAATATAATAGTCTCAAGAAAAATCTATTCCCCATGAGTGTATGTTTTTGTTTGCTGTGTATGTAGTATATGTAGGTAGGGGATATTTCCGTATAGTACTGATTATTTAATTTTTAAGCTTTAATTGTTCATACCTAAGTATGTAATATTTAAGCCAAATATTCTTTGGTTATTAGTCTAATATATATATATATATATATATATATATATATATATATATATATATATATATATATATATATAGTTTTGTTTTGTTATCTCGGTTTGTTGTAACAATTTACTTCCTTTTCTTCGACTTTGAGTTAAGCCGAAATAAATAAGTACTGTAACAATGACTTATATATAAATATACTAAATATGGAATATTATTCAGATATAGGCTTTTGGGGGTTCAAAGAGGGATCCCATTCGGGTGTCATTGCGCCCCACCGCCAATACATTGTTTCAGCAAAAAGGGAATTTCTTAGGGTCTGTTTTCAGTGTCAATTATGACCTCCCTTGTCTTGTCCTGTCTGTTTAAAAATATCAATGATTGTCTTCTTAGTTTAAATAAAGTATTGTATTATATATTTGTTTATTCCATTGAAGAAAAGGAAATAAGTATTTTTTTAATACAATTTCTGGGAGGAGTTCCCATATAATTGTATTGTCTAATTGTATTTGTTTGTGGTTCATATATAGCGGCCAAGGACAGGAGAGTTCCGTTAAGATATCAATAATGATCTGCTCTTCCTTACTTCCTTCTCTCTTGTTGCTATAAATATATTTCTCGATTGTTATTAAAATGGTTGATCAAAATCTTACGGAGCCCGTGAAGGGACACACTTCACTTATTTTGTAACCCAAAATATCTGTTTACTAATCCGAGATCTCGCTTTACTAATCCGAGATATCGAATTACTAATCCGAGATATCGGTTTACCAATCCGAGATCTCAGGTTACCAATCGAAGATCTCAGTTTACTAATCCGAGATCTCGGTTTACCATTCCGAGATCTCGAATTACTAATCCGAGATCTCGGTTTACCAATCCGAGATCTCGGTTTACTATATAGATTTAAATTGAAGAATTGTTCATCTTGTGGCCTCGTTTTGACTGGATGTGTTTATTGTTCATATACTCCTAAAGGTTGGAGGCGAAATATTCAAGCATCTGAGGTAAATTGTAACTGTAAATTATATTATAAGAGCGTTTATTAAAAATAAAATAAAATACCACTCGTAAAGTCACGAGAATAGATAAGAAAATATGCTTTGCTGTATCAAGTAAGCCAAGCCTTCTGACGGTCGAAGATCCAGTAGTAAAGCACCACGTTATACTTCTACAGTTAAGCGTTCATGATTATTACTGTTGTCATAATTCATTCAGAATATCTGCTTAAGCAAATAAAATCTGGTATATTTCTTTTGTCACGGCAGTGTTTGTCACCTGGTCCGTCTGTAAGTCCATCGTTCTTAATTGTCTCTTGAAACACCATTTTAGAGAATGTAGTTAAGTTCCCTATAGGGCTTGTTAATATTATGTAAATTTAGGATTCAGGTTCGATCATAGGGAACCCTTGTTTGGGTTAAAAGATATAAAAAGATTACTTGTCTTTGTTAATCATGCTGCTGACATGTCCCACCCAATCACAGTATCCAGGTCGAACGTTCATAATACTTCTTAATACCTCTTAATCTGACGTGAAGCGTGGCATTTTATAAGACTATTTTCATAAGTCTTTTGGTATAACTTGGTTGGAGTTTGAACCTGCGACCTTCCACATGCTAGGCGGAAGCGCAAACCACTGAAGCCAGGAGCGTTCCAAAATGAGAGAGAGAGAGAGAGAGAGAGAGAGAGAGAGAGAGAGAAAACTACATCTTGTGTGAATTACATCAAAGTAGTTTATTACTGCTAGTTGATTACTATCAATTTATTTCCACATATGTCTCTATATTATATTGCATGGATACAAAATAGACCCAAACATAAATAAGTATCAGATATGGCAGGATCCCAACTGGTTTAAGGAGCTAGATTTTACGGATCACTGACATCTCACATCTGTCTGGGTAGGTTCATACTCTGACAACTTAGAAAAAGTAGCTTACCGTTTGTTCACAGTTCATCATGTGATGAAAAGCGGCGTTGAATTTACAACACCACGTCAGATACGTCAGAATAAATTTAATAATCTACAACAGCTAATGTTGTAGATGATATGAAATAAGACTGTCATTGACAAATTAGTGGACTGTTAGCATTGTTTACAGATTATTATATCGTTATTTGCTTGCTGATGCTGCTGGATGAGGACGACGACGATGATGATGCTAATGATTATTATTATTATTATTATTATTATTATTATTATTATTATTATTATTATTCAAATACAGCAATAGCTCTGTTGTCACCGTATGATTACTAAACTGATGATCTCAAAGATAACTGATATTTTCTTACTTTCGTCCATAAAGATTATCACTACATTGCACCCGGTGATATGTGTTTTGGAAAGGCATATTGTATTCCATGTACATTTTAGTGTAAACTTTGAATTCGCCTAAAATGGTAAAGAGTAACACACAATTAAAACCGTTTCATTTTGTACATAATACATTTTTATTCGCACCAGACCAAGGGAATAAACGCACGTAACGAAACTGTCAGTGTCGGAAGCGCAAACCACTGAAGCCAAGGAACGTTCCAAAATGAGAGAGAGAGAGAGAGAGAGTAAACTACATTTTGTGTTAATTACATCAAAGTAGTTTATTACTGCTAATTGATTACTATCAATTTATTTCCACATATGTCACTATTTTATATTGTATGGTGAGATGGCAGTGATCCGTAACGGACAGCGCTTTAGACCACTCGGCCACTCGGGGCCCCTTTTAAAACAAAATCTAACCAATCTTATGGGATCCATAATGGTTCCGTGTTATGGTAGATGCAGTTAAGTAGGTATTAACTACCGATCTCCCGGATGGATGATATGATCAAGGAAATCGTTAGGGCATTGTTGTGACGTCATCAGGTTACTCAACAATACTTCTTGCGGGAAATGAAGTCACATACCGAGCCATATGGTGTGAATGATGACATGAAATGATGCAAGGTCGCCTAGGTAAGGAACATGTGTGGTTTCAGTGAGTAGTGTACATAAGAAATCCACTGTATCTTTCAATCAAAGTCTGTATAGATTTAATGAAATGGTACTTACGTTCTATCTATTTCATGCTTGATTCAATATACAAATGTATCCACGTTTATTGTCTCACACTATACGCAGGTAAAAACTAAAGAATCGTGTAGTCTTAATTAAGGCCAGGTCATAACGACAGCTCATTATTACGTTTTGCTCGTACCATGAATGGAAACACCTGAAGCATATTAATTCAGTCATGAACTCGGTATTTTAAATTATATATTTATTTACAGTCTTACACTGCACAAATTATCTCTAGCATTCAGTGTGTTCTTTCAAGACAAAATAATATATAATAAAAGACAATGCAGAATTCTTTTAATTACCTGTTAGTCTTCTATCATGTCACATCGCCCATTCATCCCACCTCAACTTGTCACCTTACGCCTAATCCCACTCTGTCTTATCAGCCCGTACATTAATCCCACCCTACCAGGGCAAGTGGCCCCTTAATCTCACCCTATCCTGTCACCACGTCCGTTATCCCCACCATATCCTTTACACGTGAATAATTACATTCAGACATATAATGTGAAGAAAGAGGCCGTCCTTAATGCCTTGCATGGATTTGAAAACGTGTTTGCCCCAATCAATAAATGGAAAGAGAACGCTTTTATTATATGCTTAAGTGTGAAATGCAGATTTATATATTTCCTATATTTTCACGTGAAAACGTCATCCTCTATAATATATGCTCATTTTTTTTTCTCCGCTATTTTTATCTTGTTAGAATCATACAATACACGTCTTTCAATTCTGCATAATACTTGTGTCAATAAACATATCATGTATTAGGAACAACTTTGTAAACAAGCCATGTACAGTCATATCGTGTATTAAGAACTACTTTGTAAACAAGCCATGTACAGTCATATCGTGTATTAGGAACTACTTTGTAAACAAGCCATGTACAGTCATATCGTGTATTAGGAACTACTTTGTAAACAAGCCATGTACAGTCATATCGTGTATTAAGAACTACTTTGTAAACAAGCCATGTACAGTCATATCCTGTATTAGGAACTACTTTGTAAACAAGCCATGTACAGTCATATCGTAGACGCTTTGATTGATTCGATTTGTTAGTGAATGAACTAAATAAGCTGTTTCGTTGATTTAAGAGTAGAGATGATAAAGTTAACGAGGTGGATGAGATCACATGGTCACAAACGAATTTGAAACAAGCAACAACAAAAAATTGAACGTGATATCCACAATATCAACAACAAACGTGAGAAGCGCAGTAATTGAAAATGACATTCGGAACATTAACAAGATTTTAGGAGATATATTTGTAACTTTTCGCTTATAAAATGGTTGAAAATATGACGAGTGCTAACTAGATTCTGAAATATAGCATTGAAAAGCATATTTAGACAAAGGTCTATCGCATATGTATTGTATACGTACCATTTTACAGGTCAGTCATCACAATGAATTCGAGAAAAAAATTCAACTGAAAGTTTTGGTGGGAAACTAAGAGCATCAGAAACAATCAGCCACGATTGCTAAAATGTATTATTTCCGCTGATTAAATGGACTGTCATTCAACAGCAGCTTTGCAATTTCCACTTTTAACTATTTTAATACAATGTTTGGTTATCATGTCAAATTTGTGGTCCCTCCAGCAGAGACCATGCAATTGCCAGGGTCGACAAGTGGGGTGGGAGTGGGATGAGGGGGGGGGGGGCAACCGGGGACGTATCCCTGGGGTCCAGGCCGAACAACACGTTTCTTTTTAAGTTTATGAAGGAAAAAAAATGAACAAGAACTGGGAGAGGCCCGGGTATTTTTTTTATCACACTGCTCATGATCTCTTTTTGGTTCAAGACACATTTGTCTTTTTTAGCTGATACTAAGAATGGTAATAAATGTATATATACTTTTATGCATCTTGAATTTCCTCAAAATGTGCTTTCTTAGTTCTGCAATCCGAATGACATAACCCAAGTCATGGAAAACCTGATACGCACCGATTTGGTACTGTAATTTCGCCCGTATTTCCCACTGAAATCCTAGTCTCCTTACTGCACTGGTTTGATCCGATAAATCCAATCCATCATCAGCAGAAGACCAGAATTGAGTTGGATCAGCAGAAAAACAAACTTCATCAATTCCAAAACCAATTTTAAAAATTTCTCAGCGCGCATTAGTTCAAAATGTAACTCAAAATTTCAAATTTAAGTGGACCAAAACGATAATTTTTCAACTAATGTCGAGCGTGCGACGAAAGACAAAGGTGTCTGGGAGGTGTTATGTGCATTAATATTGTTTCTGTGTATTCATGAATATACGGTTGTGTATTTATTTTTTACACAGCTGAAACACAATTACATTGTTACTGGTCGTGTATTTCTTTATTATTTAGCGTTAGGTTGGAAAACGAAATAAGTATATAATAAAAAGGTACTATATTTGTATGGGAAAATATGCACTCCTTTAGTTTTCTTCAGAATAAAACTTCACTCCCATGGTCGTGCTGTATTACTCAGAAGAAAACAAAATAGTTCATATTTTCTCATACAAATGCAGTAACCTATAAATATTTTCAAATGTGAAAATATAGGATTTTGCCTCGGGCCATGAGACGCTTGATTGGTTGTGTTTACAGAAGTTAAACCTACAACAACAAAACAGCATTTTTGAGTTAGAACAAATAAACAGAAATTTCAGGTACGGAAATTAAATTTTGCTGTAGACATTTGACTCGACTTAGTTTGCACATCTGTGAAGTTATTTCCCTTTACTTCCGCAACAAGATGGATAAGCCCACTGCGATGTATTGCAGAATCGGAATTACTTTGTGCTCAGATATAATTAAGTCGTTACAAAATGTCGAAAATGTAATTTACTGTGTCAGATTAGGTTAGATTATATGATCAGCTTATGAAAGCCATATGAATTTAAGCTAGAGTTAAATTATCGAGGCTTCGATACTGAATATGCTTGGTTAAGAAAAAATGAAAATTTATTTTCCTGCAAAAATACTCCACTCGTTAAAATATCACGATTTTTTTAACCACACAATAAAATATATTCGAGTTTTACGCAGAAAAATAATCTTTATATTACTCAACGTATCAAGAAAAACTAATACCATTAAAATAATTATGCACACGAACACGTACGTGTATGATCAATACAAGTATTAAGAGGTATGTCTTTATGATCAATACATGTATTAAGAGGTATGTCTTTAAAGCTAATCTACTTTAAAATATAATATGTGTATATCTATTAAGGGGTGAGTTAATTTTGTAGACATTTAATGGATATTGTATAACAAATAATGTATTGTGTTTAAAATCTTTGATTTTATCATTTCACAAAATATGATAGCTGGAGATTACTTTTAAAGCATAGGAAAATTAAAAAAAAAAATTTAAAACTTAAAGTACCCCACACATGGGATGAACGAAGTGTAAGATGCTAATTCAAACAACTGATGACAGGAGCACCTGGCCTAGATATGTTTCACTAATTTAAGACTAATGACAGGAGCACCTGGCCCAGGCGTGAAACACTAATTAAAAACTGATTGAAAAGGGCACAACTTGATAATGAATTGTCGTTATGACCTGACCTGATTTGTGACGACAAGATTCTTTATATATTGTTACGTGTTTAGGCTCTAATAAACAGTAACACTGAAAACGTGGAAACAACAAGCTTTGTAAGATTTAACAAATAGTTTATTTTCCTGGAAAAAAGAGCGTAAACATGGAAAAAGATCTTACAGTTTTAAGAGTCAGATCCAAAAATAATACAGGAATAATCTACGAGTGAAATTACAAAAGTCCTAACAATAAAATGTTCTAATGGATTCATGTTCGGGTCCTGTCGGAGAATACAAGATGGATGAAAATGACGTATGCTGAAGTCTTTACTATGCTTATCTACAGTTCCTTGTAGAAACACAATAGTTAACAATCCGGTGTTGGAAATCCGAATAAATTTTGATAAACTGTCGTTGTCCAATAATTATGTATTAGCGCATCAAATTGTCGAGAGATGCGAAATAATCCTTTAAAATCAAAATGAACTGAAGAAAGTTAACATAATTCAAAAAGTGGCTACAAAAAAAGAAAATGACTTAATGTCAGTTTGAAAAGCTCAAGACTAAGAATATTTCATTAAAAGATGATATCGTATCCTAATACGCAGTTTAAAAAATTCCCCAAATTGAGAAATCGAGATGAGGGAGGGGGAGGTGTGACGTGATCGAGATTATATCCGGTACTTCCAATATAACCCTGACAAGAACCATTATTTTTCTTAAAGAATAAAAATATAAGAAAGTTGTTTACTTCGTATTCACTAGTCCCATCTTGACCTTGACGAAAACCAAACATCTTCAAATAAAAAGTAAAGCCTGTTTACGTGGCCACCACTAACCATGAATCAAGGTCAGATATAGATCAACAATAGTTGTTTACCAAAGAATAATTCAGGTCAACTGATTTTCTGGGGAAAAATAATCTCCAGTGAATTAATATATCCCACAATAGCATCTAATGAAAAAATAATAATCAAAACTGACAAACTAACAATTAAAATAAATATATATTAAATAAGATATACGTAACACTTGTCTCGATAAAGAAAAAGAAAGATTTATATGAAAAAGCTTTCCTTTTACCATAAGTTATACATGAGTTTTAAGAAGAAAAAAACATAAGAAGTATTCTTATGAATTACAAACAATGTACATAAAATAATACATTTCCACACACGGGAAAGTTCATCTGCTAATAAATTATCTTTTGCTTTGATGTGCCAAGATGACAAGATTATATTCCTATAACAATAAAATAATAGTAATAATAATGAGGACTTTGTATAGCGCCTAATCTTACGAAGCTCTAAGCGCTTTACACCATCAATAATTATATGACTACACTACAGAACAACAAATGACCAAAACAATGAAATTGGAAAACATAAAAACATGCTGAAAACATATAAGATACAAAACATGATTAGGTCGCTAAGTTTGTCCCTGCAGTCGAAACAGGTGAGTCTTAAAATCCACCTGAGTAGTGTTTGATTTTTATTAACAGGCACATGGAATTCAGAGATAGACTTGACCCTTAACATCTATAGGTTTAACTTGTCCATGTCCCACGATATGTCATAGAAAAATTACACTAGCACGGCAGAACTCACTTTTAGTTCAATTATTTGTCAAATTTGCATCTGTGATCTGTAAAAGAATTTCCGTATTGTTGTTAAATGTTCTTTCCAGGTGTCGTTATATATAATGACATCATCGATGTCAGCATCACAATTATCTACACCAGAGGTGATCATATTCATAAGACGTTGAAAAGTACTTGGCGACCCTTTCATCCCATACGGCATTACTTTATCTTGATAAAGTCCATCTGGAGTCACGAATGCCGAAATTTCCTTTGTCTTTCCGTTAGTGGAATTTGTCAAAATTCTCTCAGAAGGTTGAATTTAGTGACATACTAGTCATTTACGATCTTATCAATACAGTAATCGATTCTTGGGAATGGAAATGACTCTGTTTTTCTCACACTGTTCACCTTCATGTAATGTAAAACCTGAACATACGGAAAGTTTTATCTGTTTTTAAAACAAGTATGCATGGTGAACTATAGAAACTTTTACTGGGCTCTATGAAATCGTTCTCCAGCAAATACTAAATACCTTTTTCAAGTTTTCCTGTTTGAGAGGGTTCATTCTGTACGGGTGTTATTTCACAGGTTTGGAATTTACAATTTCAGCGTCTTGGAAAGTTTTGTTTGTCCTTGTAAGAACGTCTGGAAATAAGCGCTCATATTCAATTAATAACTGTTTTAGTTCATTTCATTCTTACTCTTGCAAATGTGAAAATTTCTGGTCTAGATCTTTCATACTGACTAAATGACGAAGATATGTCACTCCAATATCATTGTACTAAACTGTAACTTGACAAGCTATTAGAATGCATACTCATACCTACATTGTAAGAGAGACCGTGATATGTTGAGGACTTGTGTGCTTTGTCATGTGTGGCCACTAATCTACTACTTTTACATCTATGAATGGATTTTCTCTCTAAGTGATAAACTTCTCCGTCAGGCATCTGTTATCTTTCTAAGTGATGAATTTCTCTGTCAGGCATCTGTTATCTTTCTAAATGATGCACTTCTCTGTCAGGCATCTGCTAAGTAAAAATTTATCTGCAAGCTTAGTGTTAAAATGTTTTAATGAAATTAATGCAAATTTTTTTAAAAATTGTTTTTAAAAAATTACATTCGGATTTTCCATTTACTTTTGTAGGTTAAAAGAATTCTACTTTGATGACAGATCGGGCGAAATAAGGAATATGAAACTTTTTTATGACTATTTCTTAATACTGGCTCGGAAGTAAGACTTTTTCCTCCGGTTTATTATGCTTGCAATAGACAGAAGACATGATGCTCCCGTACGCAGTTGAACACGGAAACGGAAATCAAGATGAGACTTGTGTTAGCTAATTCAAGTGTTGTGAAATAAACCTAACAATGAAATTTGATGGGTTAGGAATATAGAAAACTACCCACTACGCATAATATCATATCTAGTCATTCTGTAGCATTCTTTCACATCGTAACATTTTGATTTTAATGTTTCGTTCGCTTTCATTGACGGAGGACGTTTTTCGGATTTCAAATGCTTGTTATATATACGGGTTTTGTGTTTTGTGTGCATTATAATCAGAAAGTGTCTCATGTTCGTAAGAAAATTTGAAATATTGATAAATACAAATGCCTTATACAACCCCTGTGTAAGGCAGAGCTTACGCAGAGTTACATATTTTGTATTTTAAGAAGCATAGTAATACTTTAGAATTTGAATCTATCAAAGTCGAGCATGTTTACATCGAACAAATAAATTGCAAAATAATTTTAATATACTTGCAAACTGAACCGCATCGCACGATGTTGCATGCTTTTAAAATGTATTACTGGTCACGTATGGGTGATTTAAAAGGCTTGGGTATTAATTGAATGCATTATCAATTAGAATATAAGAATCATTCTAATTACGAGTTTATTATATGTGTAACATATCGATTGAAATACCTCGATTTTTCATTTTGCAGTGGATTAATTTAATCATAAGTGTGTACATGTAAACGTGTGCTTCTGTACATGTCTTTGTGTATGTCGCCATTATTTCTTTAATAATGACAATTTAATGTTACGTGATTAGATTTCCTTACAGTCTATTAATTAAGTCTCTGTTGTGACTTAACTTTTGGGAGCAAATTATATATTTAATAATAAATGAGTATTCAGATCATATAATGTCATTTTATTCCTCAATATATGAAACAAAGAATCAGATTTTACTTTGCACACCTGATATATAATGCCACCTTGTTAATGGCTGATCTTTTTTTTTCTTGGCCGATGTCTCAGGTCGCTATAACGATGACTATTTTCGATCATTGCACGATGATTCCTTAATACGGCTTCGGTGGCTTAAGTTGTCAGAGCGTGCATCTTATATGCTTGAGGTCGTGGATTCAAACCCGGCAGAATCATAACAATGCCTTATGTGAATGGTACTAACAGCTGCCTGGCTTGGCGCTCACCACTAAAAGGTCAGTGTTAGGACTGGTGTGCCTGGTGTCAGGATAATGTGACTGGGTGGAACATCATGCCACACGTCTGAAGCATGAAATCACATCACAATAAACTGCCACACGGCAGATTTCGTAGCGATATAACTAAAATTGTTACAGCTGCGATAAAAACTTAATTTACACACACACACACACACACACACACACACACACACACACTTCATCCCACCATGTTGATGGTTTTGAATTTGATGGCTCGATGTTTCACGCGGCAATTCGGTTAAATATTTTTGCTTGTTACTCAGGGTTTCAAGTCGCCATATTTATATGTTAGTTGTTTCTTGCTTGGTGGTTAATGCTGCCACGGAAATGGTTACGTTTTGCTACGGATGCTTCATGTTGACATATGGATGGTCATAGTGTTTTTCAAATATGACTGGATGCTTCACGCCGCCATGAGAAGTGTTGTATTGTTATGGTGGCTCTTAATTTCACGTCGTCATATGGATGGCTGTTTCGGTTGTCGATCGTGCCTCAATGCTATACAAGTTTTGGTTTGCATTGTCTTTGTCACATGGAAACTCATCCCCTAAACTCAACTTCTAAAAAACCCATCAACAATGGAAACAATAATTTTTAATATAAAAAACAACCTTTTATTTTTTACATAATTAAGGAAGAAACTCTCGCACAGAACCAACGATCCAAACGTTTAATCGGATCTAAATATATGTTTGGCATTGTGCTCTTCAAACGAGCTTATGGAATACATGTCTTACGGGTACGTACGGTAATGTAGCTACCTTATCAATAGCAATACCTCTTGTCATCCATAGACAATTCTAACCGATTTTAATAATTCTGAGTTATTGTTAAGGGTTCTGCGATCTGCGTAAAATTATTTCTAGTTCATTTCCCTCATTTTCTTAAGCAACTTTTGTGTTTGTGGCATTTTAGATGTTGTTTGATTATACATTTGTTATTATTTTCTTTACTAAATTCGGGAACCAATACTATATGCCAATAATGTGTGTATCTACAAGGTTCCCAGAGACAATTCCTATGATGATTTAAAAAAGAACAATAGGAAAAACTTTGATAAATTAGAAAAAACAGCAACTAAGGTTGGCCTCCCCAAACCTGTTCAGCCTCATCAATGGTCAAATTTTATGTCTGGAATTTCACAGCAACTGATGCATAAATTGGGCATCCAGCAATTTTTCTTCCTGTCACACTGAAACCAAACCAAAGAGCTTTAGAAAGATTTGATCAAAGTTTGAAATAAGATGATTCGCTAATATTGTTTTGATTGGAACTGTTAAACTACATCAGAAATGGTGTTAAACAAAAGCTGTTAGTGGACGCTTAAAAAGGAAGAGGCCTTGGTTTGCCATGCACGAGTCGTTCGAATACCATCGGGTAGAGGGTCTTTGATTACCCGGTCGCAGAAGGTCGCGCCCATTGCCCAATGCTGAATTTACTTACGATAGCAAAAGCATTTTCGTTCTGTTTTAAGCGCACACGTGAATCTGGCGTCGTCAATGGATTCATCAACATATCCTGGCACAGACTGGGTTGCATAAGTGGTGACTCCTCAACATAGTTTGTATTTTCACTCACACGGACTTGCGCCACAACTTACAGTTATTCATTATTTATCCAACCATCGTGGACGGCAGAGTCGTCAGCCGTTGTTTTCTTCGACTGTGCAATATACTAACATGGTTGGATGGTCCCATATGCGGTCATCTTGTTGCTGAAGCGAACCTGCAAATATGTATCAATTTCACATTAAAGTATGTGTGATATATACAACAATTCTGTTCTCTACGACACGGTGCTAATGTGGATCAGCCGATTTGCCACCAAGGTGGATCTGTCTGAATTTACCAGCAAAGATTGTTATTGGTGTCGATCCAGCTGAGCTTGTAATTTTTAAATATCAATTCGGCAAATAGAGAACCTCTGACGCAGACATTCAAAATATTATTTTCAAGGTGTAGGAAAAACCTTGACTGGGTTCACTGAAAATAGTAGAATCAGAGACAGCGGTGTATCAGTAGCGTTTACCCTATACTCTGTTGAAACTGGTAATATTGCAACAAGACAGTACAGAATTAATAAAATCGCCAGCGTGCCAGCACCACCATGCTGAGAAACGTTTTGAAAGATAGTTACCGGAATATTCATTAAATAGTCTCTCTCTATTCAGCTAACTATACAGAATTCAAGCATACCTGACAATTATTTAGGACCAGTGTCTTGCAAGATCATCTGTCATGAAAAACACATTTTAAAAGGAATCACTTAGTCATATTATGTATCATGTTTTGTCTTCCGAGATACCACATGACTTGAGGGACCACTTATTAGCAGGAGGGATAGTTTTTCAATACTGGTTTCTCGTTGAAGATCTTTATTTTAATCATCTATTTGATATTATTAAGGTACTATCATATCTACATTTTAGACAACTGTAAAATTTTCTTGGTTCTAGGTTGGAGGCCTATGACAGTATGATTTTCAATTACGCCCTAGTCAAGCATATTTTTATTATTATATATGTGATATAATTGGGGAGAAAAAGTGTGTTCCGTTTCCAGACTGTGCCTCTAACTCTCATGCAGTAAATAACTTTCAGTATAAAGAGACGGAGCATTATTATTTTGACGACTTTTGTTTCATGTTTATTATACATGTACCGAAGGTATCTGGCTCTTCGTGACGATATGTTTCACATTTTTAAAACCAAATAAATGCAATTATTTTACATGTATTCTAAATTAAAGTTTAAATACGAAAACTGTTCTGATAGTTGTTTTGCATATATTTAATTGTCCTATAATGAAGGAATAAGAATAGTAAGTTATATGTTTGTATTTTCTTATCAACCTCTTTCTTCCATGTACTAACTTGTAAATTGCAGGATTCCATTTTCAACCTTTGTTTATGGATTTTCATTCATCCACACCAATCATGAGATTTACATAAAGCCACACTAATTAGTGGATTAGAAAAGTAAGCTAATAACATAATGATTTGATAGATAATACGACTGATCAACAAAACGGTCTACTGGTTAACGATAAACACCAAGGACAACCAAATATCTAGACCGCTGTTCTCTGAGGGCTGGGGTCCTTCATTGGAGAGCTGTCGAAAAGAACGTTCGAAGGAGATATTCTTTCGTATTTGTACTGTTTGTACATGAACGCTAGCGCAAGTAAGTTTTGACTTGTATAATAATTTGTAAGTTTTTATTTCGACTCAAACACTCGCGTTTCAAAAGACCAGTGCCATTTTAACCTTGTTCGTTCTATACACTTCAGCGAGTACTAGCTGTGTGAAAAACAATTGCTGGTCAATGCCTTTCAAACTCCCTGGATTTAAAATTATCGGGATTATAAAGAATTCACAGTGTTTTTGTGAATATTTATTTGTGTTTATTCTGGATAAGGATATTACTGAGAAATCGAGTGCCACTAATGAATACAAAGTTGGTAAAGTGAACGTCAGATAAAAAAATAATAACCCTACTCATATTCTTGCAGGTAAGATCCATGGAGAGAATGTTCTATTGCCCTGTCTCCAACTAAACTATCGACGTATTTTCACCTTGGTTTTGCAAGGCCAGTTTTTGTTTCCTCCAGAGAAATGGGACATTCATTTGTTACACTGGAGTTCTTAAATAGTGTTTAAAAATGGAAAACTTGTTCTTTCCAGTTATACATGTCCTTTTACACATCAGTAATTACAATATTATGGCCACATCGTTTGAATATGTATAGGAATTTTTAAGTTGTAAGATAGCTGCTGAATACAATGTGAGAAATGGAAATGTTTGCAATTTTTCTTCTTTTATCATATAGTACTTCCTGTTTTAAAGGAAAAAGTTCATCTTAATTTTTATAGTGTTAATTCTCGAAGGGATCTCAGTGAAAATCTAATGAATAAATGATACAAATGTACAAGGTAGTACACAGCGTGATTTCAGTTCAGTTATACTATCTCTCTTAAGTAATTCAACTTATAAACAAATAATAGAGTTCATCGAGATAGCAATTGTTTGACTTAATTATCGGTCTATTTTTTGTAATGGAAAACTAATTCAAATTAAGATTTTTTTGTCCTTCTGTTGATTTAATGTTGTAAATGGTAATTTAGCTTTTTCATGTTTGACAACGAAATAACATTATCTACGACGAGTGTTAATTAGTTTAAATTTAATACACAGTTAAGATTTTCCTTAGCTGACAAAAATATTCATTATGTTAATGTTAATAAACCCTGCGAAAATCTGGTTGGATAGAAATGTAAGGCTATTCCTGACGAGTCGAATGTCTTATTAATTGTAAATAGTTGTAGCTATGTAAAAGCTGTTGCAAGTAAACACTTTTACTTATAAGTAAAATCTGATAGGTCTTGAAATTAACACAGGGACCAGTAAATCTTCTGTTGAACTTATGGTTTTCATAGCGTATTACATTTCCTGTTGAACTAATGGTTTCAGTAGTTTTGTAAATCTCCAGTTGGACTAACGGTTTTCATAGTTTTGTAAATCTCCTGTTGAACTAATGGTTTTCATAGTTTTGTAAATCTCCTCTTGGACAAATGGTTTTCAGTTTTGTTAGTCTCCTGTTGGACTAATTGTTCTTATAGTGTAATAAATTTTATGTTGCACTAATTGTTTTAACGTTTGGTAAATCTCCTGTTGGACTTATGGTTTTCATAGTTTTGTAAATCTACTGTTGGACTATTTGTTTTTATAGTTTTGTAAATCTCCTGTTACATTAATGGTTTTCATGGTTATCAACATCTCCTGTTGAACTAATGGTTTTCATAGTTTTCTAGTCTTCTGTTGGACTTATGGTTTTCATAATTTTGTAAATTTCATGTTAGACAAATAGTTTTCATAGTTTTGTAAGTCTCCTGTTGGATTAATGGTTTTCATTGTGTATTAAAGTTTAGGTTGAATCAATGGGTTTCTCACTTTTAGTAAATGTTCTGATGGACTAACAGTTTTCATTGCGTATAAACTGTCGCTTGGACAAGTGTTTGTTTTATAGTATTAGTAAACTTCTGGTTGGACTGGTAGTTTGTTTTATAGTATAGTAAACTGCTGGTTGGACTGGTAGTTTGTTTTATAGTATAGTAAACTGCTGGTTGAATTGGTAGTTTTGTTTTATAGTATAGTAAACTGTTGGTTGGACTGGTAGTTTTCATAGTGAGTACATTTTCACTTGGACTAGTGGTTTTAATATTTTAGGAAATTGTAGATTAGACTAGTGGTTTTCATAGTTTAGTAAATTGTCGGTAAGACTAGTGCTTTTCATAGTTTAGTAAATTGTCGGTTGGACTAGTGGTTTTCATAGTTTAGTAAATTGTCGGTTAGACTAGTGGTTTTCATAGTTTAGTAAATTGTCGGTTAGACTAGTGGTTTTCATAGTTTAGTAAATTGTCGGTAAGACTAGTGCTTTTCATAGTTTAGTAAATTGTCGGTTGGACTAGTGGTTTTCGTAGTTTAGTAAATTCTCGGTTGGACTAGTGGTTATCATTGTTTAGGTAATTGTCGCTTTGACTAGTGATTTCATAGTTTAGTAAATTCTCGGTTGGACTAGTGGTTTTCATAGTTTAGTAAATTCTCGGTTGGATTAGTGGTTTTCATAGTTTAGTAAATTCTCGGTTGGACTAGTGGTTTTCATAGTTTAGTAAATTCTCGGTTGGACTAGTGGTTTTCATAGTTTAGTAAATTCTCGGTTGGATTAGTGGTTATCATTGTTTAGGTAATTGTCGGTTTGACTAGTGATTTCATAGTTTAGTAAATTCTCGGTTGGACTAGTGGTTTTCATAGGCAATACATAGATCATGATAAGCTAAACGTCGTCAAAAGACTTCGCCCATATTATATATCAGCCATATAACAAATAATACATAGGTTATATATATATATATATATATATATATATATATATATATATATATATATATATATATATATATATATATGAGAGTTACGAATCACGCAGTAAATAACAGTCTTTTCAAAATCAAAATTACTCGATAAAAAAATGATTGCTTTCACAACCACAACCACAATAAAAGGTCAAAGGTATCTCAGAATAAAGAATGAATCCTTCCTAAACATTCCGTGGTTAAACATCTGTCCCTGTCATAAACATTTCACAGTGAAAAGCACATTCAAACAAAACCTCAAAATACAGATAAAAATACTTAAATCCACACCTACTTGTAAACAATTGATCATGGTCTGAACCCAAACATAATGTTTACGAAACCTGGAGCGATGCCAAATATCCGTCGTCAGACAAGATACAACACAGTGAGTAAGATGAATTATTTTAATTGAATTATTGTTTCTGAACTGATATATACAAATGAGAAGAATGATTTACAAATATACATTTGTACTTCATATCTACCTCTATAATTCCCTGTCAAGAGAAACATCACAGTGAATGAGAATGTTGCTGTAAATAACAAGGTTATGATATAAATACATATGCATGTTTAATAAATGGAAATAAAAAATGTAATGCAAATGTCCAATTTACTATGTCAATGTCCTAATATGTCATATACAACGTCAAATCGTCGGAAAGTAAACATGCTTCATGACATTTTAACAATATCAAAATGATTCAAATTCACATGAAGTAAGAGTGTACATAATGTATTTAATTTTCATTTACATGCTGTTCTTATGATTAGAACCTGACTATCTATACTGTGACCAGAATATACAGATTTTCATGTGCTTGTTGAAATGTTGTTATTAATTCTCTTTTGTATTGTTTCTGCAGAATCTTTGATGGTAGATGGCATACTTATTTAGCGGGGAAATATGCAAAGTTTCGATTGACCCATCCAGACTTTATTTTCTTTATTCCATATTCGAATACTGTAAAGGCGAGTCTTTCCAGCTGACTGTCGACGCCGGTTGTGACAGAAGCCAGAGTTCCAATCAGATGTGTAGCCATTTCCAATTTGTAGTAGGAATTGAAATCAGGTATAAGGTTACCAAATTGACAATCCCATTCAGAAATAAACAATAACATTTGCTGTGATTGGTGCATTATGTAAGAATTGTACTTTCTGTTAGGCTTAAAAAATAAGTTAAGCCCCTCTTGGCAATATGTAAAATTAAGTTAATTCATATCTAGATCATATTTTGTATTTTTCATGATTTTGTTAAACTGTGGGACACGTGGATGAAAATATGTCTGTTGTGACTAGATAACTCTTACCCCTTTATAGTTCCAGCAGAGTTATCTCTCTTAAGTGTAATGAAGTACCTGGCTTTGCCCTCGTCAAATTGACAAGCTAACACTGTTCTCTATGACAGTGTGTGTCATGCATGCTGATATAGGATAGAAAGTATATTTTTTTCACAAAACATTAGCATTGAGATCTATGGAAAAACAATTGGTACCGTGATACCATGAGCGAAGATTAGATAATGGCTGGAAAATCCAAACACAGCAACATCACGTTCCGAGTGGGGAAAGAAGAAAGTCTTAGCTTCCAACATACCAATCTGACCTCACCCATGTGTATACACCAGCAAGATACATACGCTCTTATCTGACAATCGTATACTCATTATTCCCACTATGAAAACGAAGTCATATGGGAAAAGTTGTTTTGCATCATTTTTCAAAACTGCCATCGTAAAGCCACTGCTGAAGAAACCAACAGTGGACCATAACGATTTAAAGAACTCCGCCCAGATTCTAATCTCCCATTCACATAAAAAAATCTTAGAAAAGGTTGTTCTAACTCAGCTTGTATCTCGTTTGAATTCAAACAGTCTTTTTAGCAATGTACAGTCAGCATATCGCCTTTGCCACAGTACGGAAACTAGTCTTCTGAAAGTATTTAGTGACATTCTCTCTGCTTTGGATAGTGGAAAGATTACAGTTCTCACTCTCCTGGATTTATCTGCAGCATTTGATACAATAGACCATGATATATTACTCCATCGTCTCCAGCATGTATTTAACATTCAGAATATAGCCTTACAGTGGTTCAAGTCCCACTTAGTCAACACGACACAAATTATATCTGCAAATGGAATACACTCCAGCCCAGTTGACGTATGTTGTGAACACAGGGATCTGTTCTTGGACCTGTTCTTTTCATTCTGTATACTCAGCCGCTCTCAAGTGTCATAGATCATCACCCAGTGTCGCACCAATTGTATGCTGATGACACCCAAATATACAAGTCTAGCCACCCAATTGAAGTTGATGCTACCATCCATGGAGTAGAGAAGTGCATTTTTGATGTGAAATCATAGATGACATGTAACAAGCTGCAGATGAATGATGATAAAACTGAGGATATTCTAATCACAACACAAAGACTTTCTCATTCACATCCTTACCTCAGACAATAAATATCAGCAACACCAATATTAAATTCTCCCAATCAGTACGGAACCTAGGCGTTACTCTAGACAGTACTCTCACATTGCACCAACATGTCATGAAGATCTGCAGGGCTGCATATCTTGAATTGAGACGCATCTGTTCCATTCGTAAATATCTTTCAGTTGATGCCACAAAAACACTTGTGTGTTCAATAGTACTTTCAAGACTGGACTATTGTAACTCAATTCTGTCTGGTTCGTCACAATATTTACTCCAGAAACTTCAAAAAGTTCAAAACACAGCTGCATGGATCATCTTTAGAGTACCTCGATCAGAGCACACCTAACCACTGCTCTGTACCCTACACTGGCTATCAATTCGATACAGAATCAAACACAACATTTGATCTCTGTGCTATGTTTCAATGACAGACTCCAGTCCAGCATACCTATCCAGCCTCACCCATGTGTACACACCAGTTAGATCCTTACGCTCTTCTTCTGATATCGTATACTCATTGTTCCCAAGGTGAAAACAAAGTCATATGGACAACGTTCGTTTTCACACCAGGGCCCGGCGACGTGGAACGAATTGCCCATTGAAATTAGACACAAAGACACGGTGGTCCCTTTTTGGAGTGCTCTTAAGACTCGCCTTCTTTCGACTGCAGGGACAAAGTTAGCGACCTAATCATGTTTTGTATCTTATATGTTTTCAGCATGTTTCTATGTTTTCCAATTTCATTGTTTTAGTCATTTGTTGTTCTGTAGTGTAGTCATATCATTATAGATGGTGTAAAGCGTTTAGAGCTTTGAAAGATTAGGCGCTATACAAAGTCATTATTATTATTATTATTATTATTATTATTATTATTATTATTATTATTATTATTATAATACCAGGACACAACAACGTGTAACGAGTTGCCCATTAAAATAAGACACAAAGACACAGTGATCCCTTCAAGAGTGGTATTAAAACTCACCTTTTTCGACTGCAATAACAACCTTAAAAACCTAAAAATGTTTCCTACCTTAACTTTTTTTTAATTTTATGGCGTTTGTTTTTGTTTATGTAGTCATATCATTATAGATGTTGTAAAGAGCTTAGAGCTTTTAAAAGGTAGGCGCTATGCAATGTCGCCTATATTATTATTATTATTATTATTATTATTATTATTATTATTATTATTATTATTATTATTGTTGTTGTTGTTGTTGTTGTTGTTGTTGTTATTATTATTATTATTATTATTATTATTATTATTATTATTATTATTATTTTAAGCAACATGTTTACTGTCAATTACCTAAGTTAACTTTAATTGTCTAATTATCCTGTATACTGGTGAGTACACATGGGTGAGGCCAGATAGGTAAGTTGGAATGGAGTCGTCAATGAAACGTAGCACAGAGAACAAATGTTGTGTTTGATTCTGGATCGAATGAATAGCCATTGTTGGGTACAGAGCAGCGGGGAGGTGTGCTCTAAAGATGATCCAAACAGCTGTGTTTTAAACTTTTTGAAGTTTCTGGAGTATATATTGAGACGAACCGGAGAGACTTAAGTTACAGTAGTCCGTAGCACGAATCACATTTGTGTTGACGTTCATTCTCTAACATTCCTTCTTACGGATGGTTCTGTATAAAGGACACCACTCGCCTGAGGAATATTTGACCACATTAGGCTTGTTATTCGACCAGTATTGACAAAATGGACCACCAGAAACAGTTTCCTGAAGCCAAGGGCTGGAGCAGAAAACTTTAACCCAACAACCATAGAAGATCTATTCACAATTGTTACCTTGTTTAGAAGATATACTATGAAGGCCATGGACTCTAAATTTACATAAAAATAGAAATTGTTTGAGACACCAGTTTGTAATCATATATTAGAAATATATTAGAAATATGGGATTTATTGAAAGCAATGCTGCTGAACAGTTGTACATAAATATTTGATAAAAATCATGTTGGTGTTTAAACAAAGTCTCCTCCAAATAATTGTGCAGATGGTGAATAGCGAAGGAAACACTTACATATCAATGAACAATACAGCATGATGAAATATTAAATTAAGCATATCTCTGATAGAAAGACTATTCAAAAGTATTTAATTAGTGTCCTTGTTTGATCTAAGTAAATGATTTCCAGATGATATGTTTCGTGTTTAAAAAAGAAATCGCTGTAAATATAGAACTATCAATTTTATATGATCCATTAAGTTATTCTTTTGGAAATTATTTTTCCTTACACCCGAAAAACGCTTAAATGGGAAGAGCGGTCTATGCATCCTTGGTATGTCCATGAACTTTGATTTTTATTTGCCGGATACCAGATTCCAAATGTGTTGTATTTTAGGTAGTTACTACTGTAAAAAAATATACACAATCCAAACCATATTTTCAAGAGGTACAACAATCAATGAATCAAGCAGATTCCCAGAGATAATCACCATTTTGTTGAAAGTAACGATATAGACACAGGAACATTCGTATTAAGATAGCAGAAATATTGAATTAAGTACTTTTGTAACTGGTCAATGGAATCATTCCCAGAAGTCATCTGAGTGCTGATTTCTTGAATTTATACCACTGAGGAACGCACAAAGGGAGACAAACTGGCCATGCATAACAAAGGTGATAAATGTTGTGTACCGTATGCAGAAATCATTACAAGGTTTCCGAATTATTTATTCTGTAAGTAACAGGCGAGTTTTGTTTGTTTGTTTGATTAGAATTTTTCACGTAGCATTTACAGTTTTTCAGTAATATCGCTACGATGTCTGCAGTGCGGCAGTTTATAGTGATGTCTAGGACTGGGGCATCATGCTGCAGACCCAGTCACATTATCCTGACTCCAGGCCGACCAGTCCTAACACTAACCTCTTAATGCTGAGCGTCAAGTGAGGCATCTGTTAGTATCATTTTTGTAAGTCTTTTGTATGACACGGCTGGGGATCGAACACACGTGTTTATGATTTTAGCGAAAGAAATTAAAATGTAAGAAGAACGTACGTATTGAAAACTACATCGATAATAATACTAAAAAGTTATAACACAGGTTCAAAAGGATATAGTTTCGAAATAATTTCATTAACTGATATACTAATGACTTTGAATGTCCTGAAATGGCAACAGTCTTGATTTATTACAATGTGATTGTCCAAAACGTCTTTGAATGAATTCGCAATTATCCCCAAATTCTACTTAGTCCAAACAATGGTACGAGCACTTTGTGATTCCAACAAATAATTAAATAAATTATTTCTCTCAAATTAAATATAAACACACTGCATTAAAATACTTCTGCCGACTGAAAATAAAATAAAAACATTAATACGACTTTAAATGACGAATTAATTATGTGTTCCTTTATAAATTCCCATCACTCAGCTCCGCGCCTTCCATTTGGTTTAACCTGCCTTTTATCCCAACCCATGCCACCTGACCTATGTCACGGAATTTTATAAGCTGAATTGTATTTTTTAATACATGTACTCGAGTATCATTTTTGGCTTATAGCGATACCCGATGATGATTAATATATATTGTGTTGTATTTCAAAACAGTGAGTTCGGTACATCTTATGCCGTAATGTAATCTGTATAACTTACCGCGAATAACGTTATTACGTTTTTATGCCCGTGTCGTATATCGTACACGGTATTGTATGTTTTTAGCTGTCCAGTCTCTGGAGTGTCCGGTGTTGTCCGTTGTGTCCAGAGTCTATAGTCCGCTGTGTACGGGACGTGTAGAGCTGTCTGGAGTATCCAGCGTGGCTAGACTGACCCGAGCGTTCCAAGGTATCGGAGTGATCAAGGTATACGTGGTGCAAGCTGTAAAGCCAACCACAGGAATTTTAATCGTACCAGCCGTGAAGCTGAAATAAAGTGGTCTGACGACGAAGTGTATCTCCATGCATATAGTATTGTAGCCGTGGGCTAATTTTGGTGCTCGTTAAACCCATGGTATCTTCGGGACTGCAAAGATATTTTGTATATCTGTCCTTTTTCGTTTGCATACTTTCTCAGAGTGAATTAATTTTACTGCATGAGTAAATTTCTACAATTTTTGTTAGCTGAGTAAACTAGATCCATCTTTCCACTGTGTAGTCACTGTGAATGATTCACCCTTTGCATTTATATTTTGCAGAGCAGTTTGTATTTTTCATTATTACAGTTTTTCGTTCTTATGTTAATTAATCCAATATATATATATATATATATATATATATATATATATATATATATATATATATATATATATATATATATATATATATATATATGCACGTATTTATAATTAATTGTTCATTAAAGTCATTCATGATTATACTTTGTATTTAGATCATCGTCTAAAATGTAATGTTGTGAATCCGGAATTCCCATCCTGTAGTCGTCCAATCTACAGTCGCAGAGAAGCATTGAACATAGTTTATATATAGGTAACTAGAGTGCTATTTGCCAAGTCTGGTTGAAATTAGTTTTAAAACATTATCATAGCAGTTCCTAACTGATGCAGCATGACGGACGACGGGAAATGTTAAAAAACAAAGAAAGTTGACCTTTACAGATAAGTACGATAAAGGATGCGGTACACCAAATTTGAATACACCAAATCAAATCGATTAAATATACCTTTCATATACGTTATAAACAAAGCATTCATTCTTTAGAATCCATAATTAAATTAAATAAAAGGCTTATACATTTATTGCGCTTCTAACATGCCTAGGAAATGTTGCTGTATATTAGCTGCTGTATATTAACTTTAACTGCTGTATATTAACTTTAACTGCTGTATATTAACTTTAAATGCTGTATATTAACTGCTGTTATTTTCTGCTGTTGTATTGTCAAATGACAAATTTAATTCAATGAAACGATGTATTGACTCAGATGGACAAAACAGATTTAAATATAAATTGAATTTGTTTTCTACGCAAAACCATAATAATTAGAATAAATGTTTAATGCAAGTATAATGGACAAATAGGTCTTTGCGTGTTCTGATGTATTTTTCTTAGTCATCTCAAATACTGTGAATCCTTAATTTCTATTTTCTTTGTGAAAGAAACTACTCGATCAACAGTTTCAAACTGTACGCAGGTGTTAACGCATTGTTCAATATACTGTATACTTAATCTGTTATTGTATCAATATATTATAAGACGTACATTTCTTATTACATAATATCGGCTAAATTCGCTATTGGAGACAGCAGAATATAACTTCTCATTTACATTACTGTATTGCTGATGCCTTTGTCACAGCTACTAATATTAATATTCGCAGTGATATACATTTTAATGCTTTTATTATATCGTTCAACTATTTCAACTTTAATTGTTGTTATATTATGTACACAAGATAAAATGTAAATTCAAATGAAATACAAATATTTTGTGGACTACATACTAATGCACACGTATCATTCATGTTTATTCATAGCATATGTGCTATTCTAGTTCATAAGATAAAAAGATAAAATCAAATCTAATACAAATATTTTTTGAACTACATATCAATACACATGTTTAATTCATTGATACTCATGGGATATGTGCTATTCTAGTCCATAAGGTATATTGGTCAATGTTCATTGATTTCCTTCATTGTGACCATTCAGAAGTACAGATAATAAGGTAAGAATCATATGATAATAACTGTGCCAGAATTGTATCATAGTAGATGTAACGTATGCATCATATATTAGATGTAACATAGGCATGATATCATAGCAGCTGTGACAGGAATCGTTCATAGCAGATGTGACATAGGCATCATTTGATAGTATTGTGACAGGAATCATATCATAGTAGATGAAACGTATACATTAGATATTAGTAGATGTAACATAGCCATCAAATATTAGTAGCTGTGACATGAATCGGATCATAGTAGCGGTGGCACAGTCATCGTATAGTAAATGTGATACAAGATTCGTATCATAATAGCTGTGAAAAAATCATTATATATTAGTTGTTGTGACATAATATTAGTAGCTGTGATGCGATGCTTCCGTCACAGCTGGTGTGTTGTGCTGCCTCTATCACAGCTGTTAATGTGTGCTGCCTGAGGCATCACATCACAGCTGATGTGATAGAGGCATCGCATCAAAGCTGCTGTGACGGAGGCATCACATCACAGCTGCTGTGACAGAGGCGTCATAGGAAGACTTTTCTGAAAACCTCCACGTTTTATAGGACTATCTTTTTAGGACTATAGATATCAAGTTATTTTATAAATTCACAGTGGTGTCCATACTGAATGTCAAATCAGTATAAGTTTCATTTGAAGCAATTATAAATGATAACATGTCTTGAGTAGACATGACTTTATATTTAGGAGGAATAGCAATAACTAGATTGTTATCATGAATGTCATGACATGTCAGTTTGACGGCAATCTCATTTATGACCAATAAATGTTTTCGTGTGCAAACACTCTCACGATGACTGTAAGGTCATGCCACGGAGTGTCAGTTCGGAAGCCATCTCATTTGTGACCAATACATGTTTATGTGTGAAAACACTCTCATAATGGCTGTACATTCATGACATAGAGTGTCAGTTTGGCAGCAACCCCGTGTATGGCCACGAAGTTTTCTTATAACGTTATGTAAATAATAATCAGCACAAACGAGCACTTTGTAATTCATAGAATTATTTAAATACAGAAATCTACACAAATTAAAATGTAAAACACAGTTCTGAGACTGATACCACTACGAATGATAACGTATGAATAAGTACTATATCAAGTAAACAACATTGATATGTGAGCTAAGACACAATAATATAACAATCATGTAGGTCAGTTTCATTTCATGAAATTAGAAATTGTATGCATTGGCAACATGCACAACGGAGAGAATGTCGGCATACTTCTGTGTTACATTTATGTGCTGTGTTTGACCTTTCTTTTAATATTGTGCATATGGAACTTGTGCTTGATCTAAGCACACAGCTACCCACACAGCGTTAGACCGATGAGCCACCTGAGGCCACAGTTAAAAAAGAAAAACTATTAGCATTAAAATCAAACGTGACACAATATACAAACAACAGGATTTCGCCATTACGTAGGAGGTGAGACCCATGAGAGTGCCCTTAAGCAGGAGGTGAGAGCAATAAGAGTGCCTTTACGCAGGAGGTGAGAGCAATGGGAGTGCTTTTACGCAGGAGGAGAGAGCAATGAGAGTGCCTTTACACAGGAGGCGAGAGCAATGAGAGTGCCTTTACGCAGGAGGCGAGAACAATGAGAGTGCCTTTACGCAGGAGGCGAGAGCAATGAGAGTGCCTGTACGCAGGAGGCGAGAGCAATGAGAGTGCCTGTACGCAGGAAGCGAGAGCAATGAGACTACCATTACGCAAGAGGCGAGACCAGTGATAGTGCCTTTACGCAGGAGGTGAGACCAGTTAGAGTACTTGTACGTAGAATGTGAGAACATAGTGTCTTTACGTGGAATGTGACAACAATTTTGTGCTTTTCGTAGGGGTGGGAACAATGAGAGACTTGGAGGCAGTATATGAGGATAATAACTTTATATTGCCGCAACAAATGTTAGGCACAGCAGTAATGAATGAGCCACATCTTTAGAGAATATTACGGATCAGGAAGATGGACTAATAACACCTGTAAAAGATAGTCACTTAATGCTAACACTGAATATGTTAAGATTTCAGCAACATAACGTTTAATTCCATATTTGGCTGAAATCATAAAATCCTTGGTCTTTGATCTTGAATAGCTATCAATATATTGGCCAGCGTTAGCTTGGAGCTTTTGCTTTTCCGTCACAATAGCTCAGACGTACACCGTATCATATCTATATGTGTAATGGCTAAAACCTTCGTATTTTTATAGGGTAAATAACGTATCATATTGACCTTTATTATGTTATTCCTATAGTAAACACCCTATCATGTCGACTTATATCTTAATCATTGTGGAGTGTATTAACATAATATTATCTTTATCAGTTTGCAGATCGTACGTCCTGGAACCTGCGACATACAAAATGATAACATGTCAATAACTGAGACAGTAGTGTTTCATATACATCATGAGTCTCCGCATGTGTACAGCGTTATTTAATCTTGATGCGGTATATATATATATATATATATATATATATATATATATATATATATATATATATATATATATATATATATATATATATAGTAGATAGTTCCTATATTTTTATTATCATCCTTTATTATTCTGTTAGTTTCTTTAATCAAGAAATCATGAGTATACCCTTTTATCATTTTATTATATCACCACATAACGCATGTACCAAGTACATCCTAAAGAGTCGTGTCGAGGTGATTCTTGGTTAGCCTTTGTACATAAGACTCTACCCTGCACATCGAATCCAATAGTTCACTATGACGTCATTAGCTCGACACTGCACCAGGCGACTACGGGATAAACGTTTCATGTAGTGTGTTATACCATATGCTATCCTTGAAAAAACATTTACAGCTGTTCATCCAGATAGCGGATGGTGGACATAGTTAGGGATATACAGTGGGTGATATTCTCTTAACTCGGTCCTCTCCAATCCACACACCGTTACGCAACTTTTCCTGGCTGGTATACAGTCAAGTGGTAAGACGATCTATACGTTTCTGACACGAATTCAACTCCCATGCTGCCGTTTATTACTTTCCTCTGGAGCGTTTTCTTTGGAACCGTTTTATACTTTCTTTGGTACTGTTTGCTTTTGGAATACCAAACACAACTCCCGTAGTACCGTTTTATACTGTCTTCTGGAGCATTTGCTTTGGACAATCAAACTAAAGTCACGTAGTACCATTTTATATTGTCTTCTGTAGTGTTTCCTTTGGAATACCAAACTAAATTCCCGTAGTGCCGTTTTATACTGTCTTTTTGTAGTGTTTCCTTTGGAATAACAAACTAAATTCCCGTAGTGCCGTTTTATACTGTCTTCTGTAGCGTTTACAAAGACAACTGGCTTGATTCGACAAGGTTGAGACAGTATATGAATGGTTAAAAAATCAGCTTGATTTCTCTGTTTCGTGTTTGAGAAACAAAGGTACATGTATTATCTTTGAAAACTCAGAAGAATAAATTTAATTTATTGTAACCATTAACATGCACTCGTCAATACACACATAACTGTCACGAATAATGACTGTGTGGTAGTTTATCTTGCATCATATCGATGCTCATCTTGATGGAATCAAAATGTATCGTTGCAACAGAAACCGCCGCATCATATCAATGTGTTTCTTCGTATTGTTCATAAAGTAGACACTGTTTCATATCGATATGCTTCTTGATTGAAACCAAACGTATCATTCGTACATAAAATACTATATTGTATCAATGTATATCTTTGTGGAAACCAAACGTATAATTCGAACAGTAAACACCGTATCATATCAATCTGTATCATGGTGGCAATCTTTATATTTTTCATAGAGAAAATACTGTATCATATCGATGTGTATCCTGGTGGAATTCTCTAGATTGTTAAAAGAATAAACACGGCAATATATCGGTGTGTATCTTACTTGAAAACTTCATATCATTCATACAATAAGGACCGTATCATTGATGTGTACCTTAGTGCAAACCTTATTAGTGTTCATAGGGTAAACACCGCTGTATATCGATGCACATCTTGATGGAAACCAAAACGTATCATTCGTACAGAAATCCGCGTATTATATCAATATGCATATTGGTGGAAACCAAACGTATCTTCGCACAGAAAACACCGTATTATACCAATGTGTTTCTTGGTAGAAACCAAACGTATCGCTCGTACCGAAACAACCATATCTTATCACTGTGTATTTTAGCGGAAAGCTGCACATTCTTAATAGAATAAACACCGAATCATATTGATACTTATCTTATTAGAAACCTTCGAAGTGTTTTTAATTTTAACAGCGTATCATATCGATGTGTATCGTGATGGAAACAAAACGTATCATTCGTACAGTAAACACCGTATACTATCAGTGTGTATCTTAGTTGAAAGCTGGATATTGCTTATAATGTAAACACCGTATCATATCGATGTGTATCGTGATGGAAGCCAAACGTATAATTCGTACAGAAAACACCGTGTAATATCATTGTGTATCTTAGTTCAAAGCTGCATATTGTTTATAATGTAAACACCGTATCATATCGATGTGTATCTTGGTGGAAAGCAAACGTATTATTCGTACAGAAAACACTGTGTAATATCAATGTGTATCTAGGTGGAAAGCAAACGTATCTTTGATACAGAAAGCACTGTGTAATATCAATGTGTATCGTGATGAAAACCAAACGTATCATTCGTACAGAAAACACCGTGTAATATCAGTGTGTATCTTAGTTGAAAGATGCATATTGTTTATAATGTAAACAATGTATCATATCGATGTGTATCAAACACTAGAAACCAACACGTGACCAAAACGATATAAAAAACTACCACCCAGTTTCTAATCTCCCGTTCATATCAAAAGTCTTATAAAATGTTGTTCTAACCCACCTTATATCTTATTTGAATTCAAACAGACCTTTTCGCAATATACAATCTACATATCGCCCTTGCCATTGTACTGAAACTACTCTTCTGAAAGTAGTTAAAAACCTTCTCTCTGCTTTGGATAGCGGCAAGGTTACAGTCCTCGCCCTCCTTGATTTTATCTGCAGCATTTGACACAATATACCATGACATATTATGACTGCGCCGTCTGCAGCATGTATTTGGCATTCACAATACAGCCTTACAGCGGTTCAAGTCATTATAAGTCAACAGGACACAAATTGTATCTGCAAATGGAACACACTCCAGTCCAGTTGATCTATGTTGTGGTGTTATACAGGGGTCTGTTTTTGGACATGTTCTCTTCTTTAAAACACTCAGCCGTTCTCAAGTGTCACAGATCATCACACAGTTTCTCACCAACTGTACGCTGACGACACCCAAATATGCAAGTCTAGCTACCCAACCGAAGATGATGCTACCATCCAAAAAGTTGAGAGGTGCGTTTCTGTTGTGAAATCATGGGTGACATGTAAGAAGCTGAAAATGAATGATGATAAAACGGAGGCCATTCACATCACAACACAAATACTATATCATTCCCATCCTTTAACCCAAACAATAAATATCGGCAGCACCAACATTAAATTTAGTCAGAAAGAAACTTTGGTGTTACTCTGGACAGTACTCTCACATAGCACCTACATGTCATGAACATATGCAAGGCTGCGTATCTGGAGCTGAGATGCCAATAAAACACTCTGCTGCTCTGTACCCTACTCTGGTTATCCCTTTGATCCAGAATCAAACACAAAAATTGATCTCTGTGCTATGTTTCACTGACGGACCCCAGTCCAGCATACCTATCTGACCTCACCCATGTGTACACACCAGCAAAAGTATTACGCTCCTCTTCTGACAGTCGTATACTCATTATTCCCACTATGAAAACGAAGTCCTATGGACAACGTTCTTTTCAATACCATATCCTAGAACGTGGAATAAATTGCCCATTAAAATGAGACACAAAGATACAGTGATACCTTTCAAGAGTGCTCGTAAACTTCACCATTTTCGACTGCAATAACAAATTTAAAGACCTAATAATGTTTTCAACCTTCAATATTTGAAGCATTTTTAATATTTGCTACTTTCGTGGTGTTTGTTTATGTATTTTGTAGTCATATCATTATAGTTGTTGTAAAGCAGTTAGAGCTTCTAAAGATTGGGCGCTGAACAAAGTTGTTATTTGTATTATTATTATTATCATTATTATTATTGTTATTATTATTATTATTATTATTATTATTATTATTATTATTATTATTATTATTTTCTTTGTGGAAACCTTCGTATTATTCATAGAGTAAACACTATTAGTCAATATATCTTCAAAAAGAAGTTTCAGATAGCAGTCAATTTCAGCTGGCCATGTATGATCCAATGTTGACAGAATCAAGGTAAGGCAATAGGCTTGCTATGAGTTCTCTCCCCATAAAAAGATTTATATGATAATTTCATCAAATTGTGTCTAACATAAATGGATTAATACGTCAGCGTCTATATTCAGACAACCTCTTTATGATGAGTTCCCTTCTGATTTCAAAATAACTTTAAAAATAAGTTACCGCTTTAAAATGTATTTCACACACTATGCATATGTGAAAGTGATATATCACCACAGTAAATTTTATATATTAATGTCCATAGTTTGGAGATGATAACAAAATGATTCAGCCAAGTGAAATGAGATATGAGTAAAACTAACCAGTTGTAGAAAGACACGTAAGGAAAATATGCCTTAAACAAGGTCAGCATTTTCGTATTTGTTCACCTAAGGATGGCTAATCTAGACGAAGACTCAGTTTATTGATAGCAAATCATTGTTATCAATTTGCACCTCGTACGTCCTGGTACCTGCGACACACGAAATGATAACATGTCAATAACCCAGACAATAGTATCACAAGTACATCGATATCATCCACTTGTACAACAATGTGTGGGCTACCACACGTGTACCGCGTGATTTGTTACTGATGCGGCTGATAGAGAAGATATTTTCTCTATTTGCTTTATCACAACACTATATTTCAATTTCATTACGTTTTATAAATAAACAAAATGGGGAGATAGCCCTGTTAGTTTAGTTTATAGAACTTTAGATTCTTAATAAATGGGTTGTTTGTTCGATACCCGCCCATGTCATTCAAGCTAGGCAGTAGCAATATGTCATTGGTAATGACACATAGCTCCCATGTCCTCGTCGTTATGATGTAATTGATGTGCTAAACTGTTCCGTTAAATCCAACAAAGCAAAATTTATTGTATTCGAAAATAACAATAGCTACTAGTGATACAATTGTGCGAGCAATATAATTTGTTTCTGAACATTTACAAGTACGATAAAATGCATAGAACTTTTACATTATAACCTTACAAAAATCAACAAATCAACAATAGTACGTGCCCTGTCACAGTATGTCCTATATCCCACCTCTGTACAAATTTACCTACATGGTTTTAGCAACAGTAATCGATTTAGACAAGGACAAGTTTTATCGTTTATCTGCTTTCATAGTTGCATCAATTTGCATCAAGCGGGAAAGCAGAATTATGACATCGTAATTACTTTACCCCTTATCAAGATTCTAAAGATTTTAAATCCATGTATTTTGTAAGGGCTACAAACAGTTTTTAATCCATATCCCTTGTAATTGTCTCTAAAATGTGCTAAAGATGTGCCTCTTGTAGGGTCTTATCAAGTTGCTAACCCGTGTCCATTAGAAGGGTTCATACATTTGTTAAGCCCTTGTCCCTTGTAAGGAATCATAAACTTGTTAAACCCGTGTCCCTTTGTAAGGGCTCGTAAACGTTCTAATGCAGTGTCCTATGCAAGGGTCTCAGAAAGTTGTTTCACACGTGCCCCTTGGGAGGGCTCATACAGTTGTTAATCCGTGTTCCTTGTAAGGCATCATAAAGTTATTAAAAATGTATCCAGTTGAAACCCGTGTCGTATTGAAGTGGTCACGTTTTCGTAAGGGCTCATACAAGTGTTTAAAAAGGATCCCGTGAAAAGGGATCATATAGTAGTTAAGGGATAATAAGGTTCTTAAACCAGTTTCCTTAGGAGGAGGTTATAAAGTTATAAAGCTGTTACAAAAGTGACCTTAGTAACGACTCATATAGTTGTTTAAACCTGAAACCGTCGAAAGGATCCACATTTGTTAAAGCCGTTTCCCTTGAAAGGAATCATAAAATTGTTTAACCCGTAATAATGTGCGGGCTGAGAATGTTTTTGAAATCGTCTCCCTTGTAATGACTAATATAGCTTTATCGCTCGGATGGTCTTAGCAAACTTAAAACCTTATCCCTTGCAATGGCTCAGAAATGTATTAAAACCTTTTCTACGTGCAATAAGGAAACAGGAAATAAGCCTTCTGAAATGTTTCAGACATTTAATAATGCATTGCTTTTATGAGTGAAATGGCATCGTGCAAAATTAAATGCCTTAGTAACTCAAGACGAAAAAGAATGAAATTCTTGGGAAAGATATAATGCAGTTGAGGAATAAGCAGAAAATGGAATAAGGAAGAATTAAGTTCATAAAGTGATAGATTAAGAATTGGCATAAGAAACACATACTAAGAATTGAGATCAGAAACAAATACATTAAGAAATAAGATCAGAAACAGTTTAACAACTGAAATCAGAAAGAGATGGAATATGAAATGAAATCAGAAATAAGTAAACTACCAAATGAGATCAGAAAGATGCTGATTTAAGAGCTGTGATGAGAAAGATGTTGACTAAGAACTGAGAAAAAACAGGAATTCCGCTGTTTTATGATATTTGACAGGCAAAACCACTACTTATGGCATGTTACGGCATTGGACACGCAGAAACAACAATGACCGTGTGCTATGACATTGGAGATTCAAAACGAGCAATGGCAGTATATTTTTACATTGGAAACGCAAAACCAGCAATGTCTTTGTGTTTGTGCTATAACATTGAACACGCAAAACCAGTAATTCCCGTACGTTATGACACTGGACATGCAAAACCAGTAATGTCCGTGCGTTATAACATTGGACACACGAAAACAAGCAATGCCTGAGAGTTATAATATTGAACACGCAAAACCAGTAATTCCCGTGCGTTTTGATATTGAACACTAAATTCCCGTAAATCCAATGTGTTATGACTATCGACCTGGAAAAGCAGTAATTCTCTTGTGTTATGAACCTGGACACGCAAAGGCAGCAATGTCCTTGTCTTATGATACTTGACACGCAAAACAATGTCCGTATGTTATGGAATTGGACTTGCAAAAGACAGCTTTGTCCTTGTGTTACGATATTGGACACTCAAAACCAGCTATGTCCTTGTGTTATGACATTGGACACTCAAAACCAAATATGTCCTTGTGTTATGACATTGGACAATCAAAACCAGCAATTCCCGTATAGAACATTTTACTCTGCTTATTCAGTTACTTTGTGGACAGATGATTATTTTCAAAATAAACTAAACAAATAAAAAATTATTTATAATACTTTTATGGAATGTTCTATTCAAAATAAAAAAATATTCTTCATCATAATATTACGAAAATTTAGATTCAGACACTGCTAAGACTGAGGAGATAAAACAGGTAATACTGGTAAAAGAAAATCAGCTATACTTAATTCTAGCAAAATACTTGTTCACGTCAGAAAAAAATAGATTTTTTTATATAGGGTCTAACGCCTTTTCAACACTCAATAGGCTATTCACGGCAACCAGGAATAATGGTGGAGGACGAACCCGAGAAAATCCCAGAAAGAACCACCAACCCACGAGAAGCGACTGTCAATCTTCCTCACGTACCCACATTGGTCAAACCCGAGAGTCGAAGCCACCCATAAACAGATGATATGACAGTGATTCGTAACTGTAAGCGCTTTACACAACGTCCACTCTGGGCCCAAAATAGATTGTAGGCAAAAGATTGACAGATAGTGAGGAGAAATGTTTTATTACAATGATAAAAGATGCAACGATAAGAAGATATATAAACTTTTGCACGATGTAAACTGTAGAGTATTGTTAAAGTAAATTCGCGAATTATCATTAACTTTGTAAGTTTATAGAGAGCTTAGAACTTTTGCAGATTTGGCTCTATACAAAGTCCTCATTATTATTATTATTATTATTATTATTATTATTATTATTATTATTATAGCGAATGAGGAGAGAAGCAATATGGAACCCTCAAACAGGTTAGGAATCGAACTTGTCTACAAAGTATCGCACTACCTTTGAAAACATCTCTCTCTCTCTCTCTCTCTCTCTCTCTCTCTCTCTCTCTATATATATATATATATATATATATATATATATATATATATATATATATATATATATATATATATATATATATTTATATAGGTTGTATGTATATATATATATAGAGAGAGAGAGAGAGAGAGAGAGAGAGAGAGAGAGAGAGAGAGAGAGAGAGAGAGAGAGAGAGAGAGAGAGAGACGCACTTTCCGTGTATCGAATGCACAACATCGTTTGGATAGTTACTTTAACAGGCCCGCACGTTCGATTTATTCCGTGGACAACGTCGTTGGGACGGATAAACTTAACAGGCCTCCACGTTTCCAGTTATTCAACGCACAACATCGTTGGGATGAATGCTTTAAACAGGACTACGCTTTTCCAGATATTCAATGCATAACATCGTCGGGAAGGATAACAGGCCTAAATGTTTTCCATGCACAACGTATATGTCATTGATACCTGTATCAACACGTCTACACGTTTCCATGCATTCCATGCATGAATGTCGTCGGTATGGACGCCTTTAACAGACCTATACGTTTCCATGTATTCCATGCATAATGCGTTGGTATTGATGCCTCTAACAGGCTTAAAAGTGTGTGTGTATATATGGAGTGTCATACATTCATTACTGTCATACAATAATTTGGTACAATATGTTTCAATCCATCAAACATTTACCTTAGCTTGACTAGACATTAACAGACGGAACATTTAATACCGCTTTGACTATACATTGACAAACGGAACAAATTTTACGATAGTTTGACAGACATATTTTATCATGTATGAACAAGAGATCAAGCACGTTAAAAGTTATGGTACGACTTCGTGATTACGACCCGAGAGCATTCATTTCAATGAATCTGATTATATTTACACAGCAAGCTGGTTTCCTGCGTTGTTATAAGCATGTATCTTATCTGGAAGATACATTTTGCAAGATACGTCTTGAACCTTCAACCAGTTTGCTGTTCAGGTAATGTACCGTAAGGAGAAAGATAATATTAATTAATAAAATTGCTGATGAAACAAGTCAAACAATGTTTCATTCATTGCACTTTCGATGTCCTGTAATAATGGCGAGTTTATATTAATGTGAAATTCACTCCCTCGGGATACAGCATGTGACGCAAAGTATTAATAGCACAACAGTGATACCTTAGCAATCACTTGTAAAACATCTCAGGAGTGTTGCCTTGTCAATTTCATACTAAATAGCACAAGAGTGATACCTAACCCATCTTTTTTTTCTAGTTTAACAGGAGGTCTTACAAGAAATCAATCACAGTTTAGCTTTTACAGTTGCCTAGGTGAATCAAAATTAATGGTAAAGAATTGCAGGTATTACTGACTCCTATCGCATGATATATTGCTAAATTGTCAAGTACGGGTCGCAATTATTGTTTTCCCCACCATATTGTCACAGGACAGTTTAAATATATATGTAGATCTATATAACGTTCGACATTTATCAAAAGTTGTATAACTTGTACACGTTAACACAACACATATTTAGTTGTATGAACACGTGACGTGAACACTAGTTTCTGGCAGGGCCCGCGCTTCCGACAGGCGAACCAGGAATCGCCTAGGACGCTGGGCTAAGGGTTTATTTCATGATGGGCGGGTGGGGGAGGGCGTGAGTGGAAAGGGGCACCAGATATCTGATCTCGCCCAGGACACCAAAATGCCTTGCACCGGCGCTGGTTTATAGACTGATATTAAGTTTAGTATTACAAGGTCTGGATTCCCCCTTACATCAGGTATTAACCTGTCCAATGTTTGAGACCTTAACACTAGTACGGTAAAACTCCGCGACCTTGCTGGAGACATGTAGGCATCTGAATAGAGATAACCCATATACCTCTCAGTCAGGTACATGCGCATCTGTATATTTAAGTCAGTGTACACTACCCTTTAAACATTCATATCACCAGTGTTACAGACTGAAGGCTCGTTGTGGCAAGAAGCACTTAATTTATTTATTCACTTGCCGAGCTGCTTTTACGGTAAGATTTTAAACGTTGTCAGTAATTTCTCTTTTAATTATGCTACAAACACGCGTCGAACAGATTGTAATTTGTTTTTAAAGCACTGTATACAATATATTGAAAATGCGAATACAATAATGTTGATTTATGTGGGGTAGATGGAAGAGCATTATGCTTAGAACACATACGTATTGTCTCTAAGTCGCAATTGTATGTTCTTGACTATGTTTCGCCCCTAACCCCACACTAACCCTTTGCAGACAAAACTTGTGTCATTTAATCAGGTACCACACACAAGTTCCCTTTGCGATGACGATGATAATACCAAATTCCATTATAGCTACATCCAAACTACAGTTCCTCGGTATCCACTTTTGTCCAGTAAGCCCTCACCATAGTCATGCCCCTAGGAATTATTCAGATTCCAGGACTGATTTTGCTACCTGCCTTCTATACTAGATAATACTCATTATCTCTTTTTACTTATAGTACACGTAAACACATTTTATTTCAAATATTAACACGTTTCAAGAAACCACATGTTAAGTGAAATATAGTAAAATGACCACCTAATTCCAGATGTCTGCATAAATCAGGTTTATATCTATTTTAGCGTTATGTTAAGGATCCACAGATGATGAAAGTTCAAGATATGTGATTACTTTATACAGTTGTTCATTAAGGCAGGTTGGACGGTTAATCGATAATTTTGTATGTAAACCGGACAACCATTTACAATTGAGTAGGCATAATATAATTGTTTAGAAAGGGAAACATTTAATGATCTCATCAATTTACTTTAGCAAACCAATGAAGGTGAAACGTTTGTTCCATGGTTTATCGTTTGCTTGTAGTTTATACTTTTCGTAACATATTAAACACGACAACAAAGGGTACAACATAAATCTTAACAGTAATAAATAAATGTTCTAAAACCATTGAAAACTGTTATAAGTTTATGCTCATAAACAAGGAACATGAACGAGTGAAAGGCAACAAGCTTTGTAAAATTAAACATACAATTTATTTCTCCCGAATACAAAGTGAAAACATTACACGAATTGTTACGTATATTTGATTTAAGTTATAATTGTTTGCTTGTCAGATTCAAATTTCACATTTTAAGTTTAAGATTCATTCATTGAGAGATATTTTTTTTAGAAAGTGGGATGACCTGTACTCTACGAATAAACACCAGATGTTGACCTCATTTCTGACCTCGCTTCAGAGTTGTAAACAATCTTTTAAAATGATTGGTTGATTCCAAGGACATTATGGAGATTTGTTGTAAACATCTTTCTATTTTTAGCTGGGTCATATGGTGTGCACGAGATTTTTTGAATGTAAATTTGTTCTAAAGATTCTAGAAGATCATGTGACCCCTTCCTTGTTTATGTAAAAACAGGTATATAAATTATGTTTTGGAGCGAACTATTTAGTAGAAGTTGGGCTGTTAGAATATTAAGTTGTATTGTTTTGAGTTATTTTAAATTACTGGAAATTAATTCAATTCGTTTGTATCTAGAGGATTTATTTTGTTATTTATCTGGAAAATAATTGTGCTCATTGAATTTCATAAGACCAGAACTGACTTCATCACGTGACACCGTCTACCATCTTGGATGCTTCACCAAGATTCAAACTGGGAATTATTAGGATATTTTATTGCCAGGACTTTTGCAATTTCACTAGTGGATTATATTTTGAGTTATTTTTGGATTAATTTTGGGAATTGATTCTTAAAACCGTAAGTTTATTTTTCATTTCTGGAAAATATTTGTGCTCAATAAATTGTTTATCAAGTTTTTACAAGCTTGTTATTTTCACTCTTTCTATGTTACTGTTTATTCGAGCCTAAGCACGTAACATAATAAATTACGGTATTGCTCATTAAATCTCAAATATCTTAGAATTAAAACACAATTCCTAATATGAAAGTTCTGAATACAGTTTTTTGAATCACAAAAATATAATTCTAGGCTTTTAATTCATTATGAAAATCAGTGAATACTTCTGTCCAAGAATACTATTTTTTTAATGAGCACTCTGTATTTCGAGAGGAAAATCATTTGAATTATATAATTTAAAGAAGTAAATTCCGGCACACCTGAACTTCTGGTCACAACAATAACACAAACTGATTTTGATAAAAATTTAAGCATCAATGAAAAGTCCATTCAGTAACAGGAGTAACATACTCTTCTACCTTACCTCAGGTAACTATTAACATTTTCTAAAACAACCTTTACTTAATGGAAAATAACGTTCTATAAATCTATATTTGTTTACAAATAAAATTGAAGTTGCAATTAGATATTTATTTCTACAAATTAGAAACCAAGATGTATGGTAAACAACAAATAGCTATTCATAGGACACTAACAAAGATTCTGATCAAAATAAAATACAACAAAACCAAAACCAATAATCTATGAAAATGTTAACAATTTTATTCCTGCAAGTGAAAACTTAACACGTGGGTATCAAAGTTCAAATTCATCTTGATTTGTTTGCCATTTTTATTCATTACAGCAGCGGAAATTTGAAGGTTGTTATACATTACCAGCAAATATCGACTGATTAAGATCATCCAACAAATTATCCTACAATTTTTTGTAACAAGTAAAGATACGGACGTTGAAAAATTTGTCTTTTATCATTAAAAGTCTACATAATTAGATCACAATTATCTTTTAAATACGAAACAAAAATGACTATCAATACACCTGTAAGACATGTAGTAAAGATTATATCAGATTGTGATAAAGAAAACGTTGTCTGAAATAACAGAAGTGAAAGTAAAATTACTGAGTGTTCGTTCAGTTCTGAAGAAGCATAAAGTATTTCAGCACTGAATAAGGTAATAAAACGTAGTGAGTATTATTTAGCCCTGAATAAAAATATTGTTTTTCTTGCCAATTTATGTTTCTGTCTTGAATATCTCAAATAATTAAGGAATTTAGATAAAAGTATGATGTATTACTTACTTTAGTGAAAAGTGTCAGTTGAAAATCAGTCGAATTGCACATTTTCGATGGGTCAAATCTCAAGTGATTCTCAAATATATTTTTTGATGAGTGTTGGATATTTGTCATATTTTTGCTTCTAAATCAGCCGAAAATCTGTCAAAACTCGAAGTAAACAAAATATGATTTCAGTTTGTGTTATGTGATAAGTTATCGAAAATCATCAAAATCAATTAGAAAATATTTTGAAGTTTGACCCTCGAAAATGATGAATTTCATTTTTTTAGTACTATTTATCCAAGAAATTAACGAAAGATCAGCAGAAATAAATCGACTACAAATATAGTATCGTTTATGAAATTATTATTATATTTAGTATCAATCTGAAAAATTAGATAATATTTTCTTGATCTGATCAAAATCAATAAATGAATACGCATAATTCCGAATCTGACCCTTATCACACATGATCATAATAACATTTTGTCGCCACAGTTCATTTAACTGTTCTTGTGTCAACGACAGATCTTCATTGCCATAGTCATCAATAATTATATCAACACTAAATTGTTCTGCCCGACTGAGGCCAGTGTCAATACTGTTCCGGTGGCATTTTCAAGCACCTCATTTTGTGTATAAAAGCCCTCACGCTTTGGTACATTACATAGTATATACCAGTTGATTAATTGTAAAAATTCCAGCTTGATTAAAACTCGTTAAGATTTTACGTCAAGATTTGTTAACAAAACTGCATGTCTTAAAAAAGAAGGTGTTTGCTTTGGTCAGTAGGTTTGATCTATATTCTTGATAATAAGAGATTATGACATTGCTGATAACCAGAATTAATGGGTTCTTGTAAATATCAAAATATCCAGGAGGTACTTGATGTCCATGTGTATAAAATATCCTTGTTGATCTTGAGGTGATTCTTCGAGATTAATTACATCACATACAAGACTGACTGCAATAGTTGATTCGATCCATTTCTCTGCCGTTTCCGAGGTTTTGTCTGATGTTTGTACCTCCCTCACCTCTTAAATGACTTTTTAATCTGCTTTGTTGTTGTTTCCTTTTTGCGTTGGGGAGGGGGAATTCCCTGCAGCCACATTGGCATATGTTGGATCCCCTTGCTTATGTGTTTTATTGGTTCTGGTTTTTGTTTCCACAGTCCCATGGCCCGTGTCCGAGTTAACCGCACTTGGGGCATTTTCCGTCGGCCTCACAGTTCCGGTACCAAGATCTGAGCTTGAACCCCATACAGTAAAAGAAAGGGGGGGGAGGTGATTTTTCTAGCGTATTGTTTGGTCACGTTTATGATCCGTGCCTTTGATGTTATAGGATGTAAGCCCCATATTTGGGACATCTTGTGCGATAGTATCCTTACTCCCAGTCTCGTGTATATCTTTTCAATGACTTCTTCAGTGTCGATCTGACATGGGAGTCGACTGATATGTACTTCAACCGACTTTGGTCCAATTTCTCTTACAAATGGAGGTGCTTCAGTCATGTCCGCTATCTGTCCTTTAACGCTTAGCGTCCCAGGGGTTAGTAAAAGGGTTTCTAGTCCCACTGGGTACAGCATATATTTATTGTACCCTGCGTTTTGCAAACTAGCTATTCTTTTCATGTTTACACCAATTACTTGCAGGGCAGCCAGTATTTCTGCTTGGCGTGGGGCTTTTGCAGCCTTGCCTAAGTCTATGAGTTGACATCCGGCCTGGTGGTAGGCCAACAGGACAATATTTTCCACTTGAACATGGAAATAAACATTCAATTTGGACCTAATTCCCTGCATTGATTGCCTGGGCTTGTTTCCCTGCCTCTTGAATTTGCCCATTTTGGGGATTTGCATTATTGGGTCCCACACCACTATTAGGGACATTTACAACGTTTGGCCCCTCTCCCTCCTTATCGAGCTGGTCGACCCTCCTTTCAGTTGGATTCAATGTTTCCATCGCTCTGTACTTATTCTTTGTCAATCTTGTAATATTTAATTCCTATTGCACTTATTGTGAAAATGGATCTTTTAGTTACAATGGTTCTCAACAAAAACAATACAATGATATCAGATATAGAATGGTGAAAATAAAGATAAAGGTGAGCGAGGTTCAGATGATAGTAAGTGATGAAAAGGTGAACTATTCTTACAATGTATTTTAAATCCGTTTGGTAAATCCTTTTTGTAATTGTCATAGAAAAGACTACGTAGATTTTTCAACTACAAGTACTAGAATCTAGTTGTTTTTATTCGTATTATTATTAACAACATCGAATTATTATTATTAATATTATTATTATTATTATTATTATTATTATTATTATTATTATTATTATTATTATTATTATTATTATTGAGACCACAAACAAACCATTAGTAGTAGTAGTATGCAGTATACATAGAAATAACAGTTAGACACCATTATTGCTGTAATGAAGGACAAGAGGAACTTAATATTAGATTGCTACTATTTTTGTTTTATGTGGACAAGGGAGACATCTAAGTTCGATGCATGTTCTTTGTCTCATTTGTTCTTTCATTATTTTCAAACAAACAGTGATATATTATATGTCAAAGTGAAACAGGACAATTTTGATGTGCGCCAGATTAAAGGTATAAAGTTATGTAAGCCTACAATGTAAAATATGTCAGCTGCCCCCTCCCCCCCTCCCCGGCATCTGCCCCCTTCCCCCCCCCAAAAAAAAAATCATCTCCCTAAACAAAGTACGGTATCTGAATAGTGTTAGTCCCTTTAATGCTGAGCGCTCTTTGGTATGACTTGGCCTGGGTTCAAACTTGCGACGCGGACGCTCTAACCACTTTGTCCACAGGTATAAGCTATTGTTTTGTTTGTTTGTTTGATTAGGATTTGTAACGTATCTTTAACAATTGTTCTGCCATATCGCGACGATGTCTGCAGTGAGGCAGTTTATAGTGATGTATAGAACTAGGGCATCATGCCGCTGACGTGTAGCATGTCACATTATCCTGACACCAGACTGACCAGTCCTAACACCAATCTCTTAATGCTGAGCGCCAAGCGAGGCAGTTGTTAGTACCATTTTTGTAAATCTTTGGTATGACTCGGCTGGGGATCAAACCCACGACCTCCCGCTTCCGCGGCGGACGTTGTAACCACTAGGCCACTGGAGCGGTTGCTAGAAGCTATCGAAACAAGAGTAAAAACACGTGTTGTTTTATCGGCAGTATTGTAAACTTATAAGCTGTGTTTTAAAGGAGGTATACCCCACCCCCAACATGGGATGTGCTAAATAATAGGAATTTCCAAATCGGACTCGGCACATACACATTGTATAATTTACCCCAAACAAGGAAAAAAACATCAACAAATAATATTAACAACGATAATTGCAAACAACTTTCAATGCTTACTTAACTATCTTATGGTCCGTCCACACAAATTCTCAAAAAATTCCTTTAAAACAAATATTGCGGATAAAGAGGCTAAATTTAAAAATTCAATCAACAGAACTGAGAGAGAGAGAGAGGGACAGACAGACAGACAGAGACAGAGCTTGTGATAAAAACATTCTTTGAATAATATGTCAACACCATTTTTCAAAGAACATTTTTTTATTAAGCTCCACTCACATAAAATGAAGAGAACTAAATAGGGGTTTTCTCTTTCTTTTTCATCTACAAAAAATAAACAATATATTTACACGATTTATAACGTTGGAAAGAAAAACTTACTTGACACAAAATTAGTACAGTATAATTTTAGCAGGGATGTACAGAACGAATATGGTTGACATTGCTACGTATGTAGCATGTACGTATTGAAGGTACTTGCTAAGACACTGTTACTCGCTATAAATATTGCTTCGTATATTACGGGTATGCCTTGAATTTACGCAACACAAAAACGTGGTTATGTATGTAACAATACCTTTTCGTACTAGCATTCACTCTCAGTCTGACACATGTTGGTTCTATTTTTGGAGGGAAATACAACTGGTTTAATTGTTAACGAAAGGTAAAATATATCTGCACTGTAAACTATTTTATAATTCTTCTAGACACGAGTTTAGTTTACAGTGTAAAAAATCATTCTTAAATAGATGTTACACTAATATGATAGAATCACGTTTGTTATGGTCCAGATTTTACATTTGTTACAATTTCACTAGGGTACAATGAGGTCAACGTTTCATTCATCAAACTTGATAGAGAATCACACTTGGATTTCTTATCTACCTAGATTGATAGCTATGGTAGATTGCTAAATATACTAATCGACTTTATTTTACGCCATACAGGACTTTGACGTCTTCATTTGCTATCGTATATCGATAAATGTACTGACCGACCATTTACCACCATGGTCAGTGTACTTCTGGCTATTTGATAGTTTTCACAAATCCAGAAAAAGTTTATTGGCGAAAATATATTGTGACTTGGTTAACTTTATTTCCCCGTTGAATAAAAGCACCAACCTAAGTGTGTGTGTGTGTGTGTGTGTAACACAGAAAGGTGAAGTCCAGTTACGTTTAATTTTATTTCCCCGTTGATTCAGTGTGTGTGTGTGTGTGTATATATATATATATATATATATATATATATATATATATATATATATATATATATATATATAACACCAATAGTTGAAGTCAAGTTACGTTTTTGTTTTACATCAACAAATAACTCTACTGTCCAGTATCTTATTTATTTAGTGTTCAACATTAATAATGGGGTTCAATTGACAAATAATAATAATAATAATAATAATAATAATAATAATAATAATAATAATAATAATAATAATAATAAGAATAAGAATAATAACAATAATAATAATAAGAATATTTTTATTATTATTATTAGTATTAGTAGTTGTAGTAGTAGTTGTAGTATTAAGACAAATAGCCTTTTAATAGTTATAATATAATAATAATAATAATAATAATAATAATATTATTATTATTATTATTATTATTATTATTATTATTATTTCTAAGATCATTTATTATTATTATTATTGTTTTTATTCGTATTATTATTATTAAGATCATTAAATTATCGATATTGTTATTGTTTTTTATTAATATATTTATTATTATTGGTAGTAGTATTATAAAAGTGATTGAAATATTACCATTATTATTGTTGTTGTTTTACTCGTTGTTTTTGTTCTTTTATTGGGAGAGGGGAACCAGACAGATGCCCTCCGTCCCCCCCCCCTTGAAAAAAACTTCCCCACCTATTTTAAAAAACTGAAAAAGTTTGTTTATGTATGAGTGTGTTCCCCTGATGTGTTGTTCGTGGGTTGTATTATATCTGTTTGTTTCAATTTAATCCGAACCTTAATTTTTTCCCATCGGGATTATATCATAAATAGGGGGATGTTGGTCCCATGTGTTTCTATTGAAATGATTACCTCAGGTCGGGTTTTGATTACCCATCCTAAATCCCTCATCTCTTTTTCCCCTTAGTTAACCCTGGCTAGGGGTTTCTTGCATCCTGTGTATGCTATTTGTGTTGTGCTATTTGTTTGTTGCTATATATATATATATATATATATATATATATATATATATATATATATATATATATATATATATATATATATATATATACAGTGTGTCGTGTTAGGCTAGCCTTTTTCTGAATCAAATATCCCAGTTGTATCTCAGTGCATTGACCCCTAAACGGTCATCACTGGTTATTTTTTTTTAAAGCTTGAATACGTCCGTTTTTTTCTTTTTATAGATTTTTGAATTTGGTACAAGTCCGTCGTTTCTAGTTTATATTTATCCTGATGTGCAAACGAACGTTTTCCATATGACTTTGTTTTCACCTTGATTATCAGAAGAAGAGCGTAAGGATCTAAATGGTGTATACACATGGGTGAGGCTGGATAGGTATGTTGGACTGGAGTCTGTCATTGACACATAGCACAGAGAACAAATTGTGTGTTTGATTCTGTATCGAATTGATAGCCAATGTAGGGTACACAGCAGTGGTGAGGTGTGCTCTTATCGAGGTACTCTAAAGATGATCCGTGCAGCTGTGTTTTGAACTTTTTGAAGTTTCTGGAGTAAATATTGTGACGTACCAGACAGAATTGAGATACAATAGTCCAGTCTTGAAAGTACTAATGAACACAAAAGTGTTTTAGCGGCATCAACTGTAAGATATTTACGAATGGAACTGATGCAACTCAATTCAAGATATGCAGCCTTGCATATATTCACGACATGTTGGTGCAATGTGAGAGTACTGTCTAGAGTATCGCCTAGGTTCCGTACTGACTGTAAGAATTTAATGTTGGTGTTCCTGATATTTATTGTATGAGGTAAAGGATGTGAATGAGAAAATCTTTGTGTTGTGATCAGAATAGCCTCAGTTTTATCATCATTCATCTGCGGCTTGTTGCATGTCATCCATGATTTCACATCAGAAATGCACTCCTCTACTCCATGGATGGTAGCATCAACTTCAGTTGGGTGGCTAGACTTGTATATTTGGGTGTCATCAGCATACAATTGGTGCGACATTGGGTGATGATCTATGATCTAGCGGCTAAGTATACAGAATGAAGAGAACAGGTCCAAAAAGAGATCCCTGTGGTAGAGGCGTAGCGATGATATTTTGCGCCCGGGGACAAACTATAAAATTGGCGCCCCTGCGATCTTGTGATCGATTTATTACCCTTGTTTACTTACTATAATGTAACGTTGCAAGCCTCATTTTGGCGCCCATGTACCTTGGCGCCCGGGGATATCTGTACCCCCCTGCCCACCCCTAGCTACGCCTCTGCCCTGTGGAACACCACAACATACGTCAATTGGGTTGGAGTGTATTCCATGTGCAGATATAATTTGTGTCCTGTTAACTAAGTAGGACTTGAACCACTGTAAGGCTTTATTCTGAATACCAAATACATGCTGGAGACGGTGAAGTAATATATCATGGTCTATTGTGTCAAATGCTGCAGATAAATCCAGGAGAGTAAGGACTGTAATCTTTCCACTATCCAAAGCAGAGAGAATGTTACTAAATACTTTCAGAAGAGTAGTTTCCGTACTGTCGCAAGGGCGATATGCAGACTGTACATTGCTAAAAAGAATGTTTGAATTCAAATGAGATACAAGTTGAGTTAGAACAACCTTTTCTAAGATTTTTTATATGAATGGGATATTAGAAACTGGGCGATAGTTCTTTAAATCGTTATGGTCTAGTGTAAGTTTCTTCAGCAGTGGCTTTACGATGGCAGTTTTGAAAAATGATGGGAATTCCTCTGATGAGAGAGAGATATTAATAACATCAATTAGTGAAAGCAGTATTGGGTCTAAGCACTCAAGCAGCAGTGATGTCGGAATTGGATCAAGTTCACAAGACTTTGGTGCAATTTTTCTTCTAATGTTTTTTGTGCCCTGTGTTGTTGTTGTTTTTATCAAATTTTCCAAAGCTTCTTTTTCTAATTTTATCTTTCTAACCCTTAATTTTGAATGAAAAATAACTATTTGTTTGAAAACCCCATTTATTTTATCCCATTGAGGCATTATATCCAAATTCCCTTTTGCTTTAAAATGTTCAAATTCTTTTGTAATTTCCCTCCCAAATTCTTCATTTTCAAGTATTTTATTGTTTAGTGTCCATTGTCCCCTTCCCCATTTAGTTCTTTTATTTTTCCCTATTTCTACAAATATTAATTTATGGTCCGAACGTTTTTAATCTATTATCCCTGCTTTAATGCATTTAATTGTTCCGGATGATGTACCCCATAATTTATCTATCCTGTTCCCTTTGTGTTCATTGTAATCAAAAGTGTAATCTGCCCTTAGTATGTTTAACCGTCTGTATATATCAATTAGTTTCTATGGTTTCATAATATATTCCATTTTGTCCTTAAACCGTATGTCTTCCTTTGTCAGTTTTCCCGTTCTGTCTATCTCGTGCCCTGCCCAATTAAAATCCCCTCATATGATCAAATTGCCCATTTTATAGTTTTCTAAATATTTCTCCATCTCGTCTATAAATTCTTGTTTTTTGTATCTATTTGCTGGTATATACACATTAGGAAAATTGTTCCATCCCATTTTTATGTGAATTAACCTTCCCTTAAAAAACTCCCGTTCTTCTACCCCTTCCTATGCACACCTTTGTTTCTTATTAATTACCATAGATATCCCTCCCTTGGTATTCTTTCCCACATAATTGTTTGTTAGTTATAATTATACTATCCATCTCTCGTTCAATTTGTTCTTTTAGTTCGTCCGTAAATCCGTTGTGTGTTTCCTGTACAAAAAGTAAATCATAGTCCCCTATTTGTTTCAGTTTTTGTGCTTTGTCTATCCCATTTATATTAAGAGATAATAAACGGAAGTTTTGTCCTTCCATTTTTGTAGTGTATCAGGTTGCCGCTTTATAAACATTATTATTGGTTATATTTAGTTTTTAAATGGCTATTGTTCTTATATTTATATAATTTCCTCATCTAACCCTTTTTCTGGGGATCCTGGTTCTTCCCATATTGTTTTGTTTGTGCTACCTGACTGGAAAGGTCACTAGTGACCTGCGAGGTAAAAAGTGTATCCCTAAGGTCATTTGGGCTATTTGGGTCCTCAGGGGGTCATTGTCTGTTTGTGTCTCATCTTCTTTTTCTGGACTTTTCTGTTTAACCACTTCCGACCCTTTGTTTTCCTTTGTGGTATCCTTTCCCTCATTTTTCCTTTCTTCAAGTGATTGGGATAACATTTTCCTGATATCCCCCCACCTTTCATTTTGCTTCACCTGTACTTTTTCGTCAAGTGATGACAGGTTGACCGCTTTCCCATTTCTTGTGGGCCCTTTCCCTTTTTATACTGGGGTAGAGCATGTCAGGGGGATAAGTTCCTCTCCTGATAAGTTTAGTATTTCTTTGCCTTCTTAGCACTTCAAAGGGGTTGCTTGTTGGAATTTGGCTTTTGTCTTTCCGTGGTGTTTTTGAGTTTATTTTATTCGGGGTGAGGATTGCGATCCACTTCTTTGCAGTTTCCGAGGTTTTGTCCGATGTAACCTTTTCTATCACAATTACATCTGTAAAAATCAATCAATCAGTCAATCAACCAGAAAGCCTTGTTGATATGCCGTTTAACACTACACCAAAAATATATATTATACATAACATGCTGTACTGTTTCGAAATACTAGAGAGTAACATTACCATGTAAAAGTATGTTTCAAATAGTAAAGAGTAACATTAGCGTGTAAAAGTATACTATATTTAAAATGATATACTATTTCGCGAATGGTTCAGATGAATGTCTATGACACCAACAAAATATTTCACAAAAAGAACTGTTCCTATTTCGCAACTACATCATACAAAAACAAAGTTACGTATTTGTGAATTGATCAGACAACAGCCTATATACTTATTTAAATGTTTAGTGAAATATTGTGTTGTTGCGCCTCGAAGTAATTAATGTCTCATCTATGCTTGAATTTTCTCGCATGTTAGTATGGCGCGGAAACAAATGCTAAAGGTATTTATCTACCTGCATAATCCTAGCAAACAACCTTGATGTATGGAGTAGAAAGGTGCATTTCTGATGTGAAATCATGGATGACATGTAACAAGCTGCATATAAATGATGATAAAACTGAGGCTATTATGATCACGACCCAAAGACATTCCCATTCATATCCTTTACCTCAGACAATAAATATCAGGAACACCAACATTAAATTCTCACAGTCAGTACAAAACCTAGGTGTTACTCTAGACAGTACTCTCACATTGCACCAACATGTCATGAACATATGCAAGGCTGCAAATCTTGAAATGAGATGCTTCAGTTCCATTTGTAAATATCTTTTAGTTGATGCCACTAAAACACGTGTGTGTTCATTAGTACTTTCAAGACTGGACTATTGTATCTCAATTCTGTCTTCTTATCCACAATATTTGCTCCAGAACCTTTAAACGCTCAAAACACAGCAGCTGGGCGAATGATCTTTACAGTACCTGGATCAGAGCACACCTCACCACTGCTCTGTACACTACACTGGCTATCAATTCGATACAGAATCAAAATACAAAATGTGTGCTCTGTACTATGTTTGGCTGAGAGATTCCAGTGCAACATACCTATCCGGCCTCACCTATGTGTACACACCAGCAAGATACTTACGCTCTTCTTCTGACAATCGTATACTCATTGTTCCCACTATGAAAACAAAGTCATATGGACAACGTTCTTTTGCATACCAGGGCCCGGCTATGTGGATCGAATTGCCCATTGAAACTAGGCACAAAGACACAGTGGTCTCTTTTAAGAGTGCTCTTAAAACTCACCTTTCCCGACTGCAGGAACAAACTTAGGGACCATATAATGTTTTGTATCTTATGTTTTCAGCATGTTTATATGTTTTCCAATTTCATTGTTTTTGTCATTCTTGTTTCTTAGTGAAGACATATCGTTATTAATGTTGTAAAGCTGCTTAGAGCTTCTAAAGATTAGGCGCTATACCAAGTTCTCATTATTATTATTATTGATAATAATATACATCATTCGTGTATTCAAAAAATGCGGTAACCACCACGTGGCAACAGGATGAGTGGTGAGTAGTAGAGTGGTGCTTTTTGGCGTCAATGGGAGAATACACCCACCCCAGGGCTGTTTGGCGTGAAGGTTTGAAAGATCAGCCTGGGATTGTTTGGCGTCAAGTGAATTCAACATGGGTCTATTGGGGCTCTGTAGCGTCAAGGGAAAGTGGAATATAAGTTAGGTTTTGTATAAGGACAATAGGAACGGAAGAGGTGAAGTGTCGTCACTTTGCTGAAGACTGATAACAATGTTGCAACAATGGTAGGAACAGGTGTGCACCGGGCTGACTTCAGTGAGGAGTAGAGATATACTCCTAATACACATAAAGTGATAGAACACATACAATATACAACAATGACATACAATTATATACAAGGCATTTGGAATTTTCTTCTTTTTTTGATCCAGTTCTTCCACCAGCTCCTGACTTTTCCAATGATTCCTTTCTTTCTCCTCTTCTTCTTTTCATCCTCTGGAATCTAGTCAGGATGCCCCATTGCTCCAAACGTTTTATGAACTTTTATCCAGTTGTTGTTCAGTCTTTCAAATTCCTCTTTCTTCTTTCTGTTTTCTTGTTCCCTTATTTTTTGTTTAGTCCAGGTATCTTAAGTTTTCTTTTAACTTCTGCCAGTACATTTCCCATCGTGTAATCGGCTTTCTTTAGTTGGTCTAGCTCGCACGAAACAAATGTACAATCTGTGAAACTCAATGTTTTTGTAAAAGCACCTGAGTTGGATCACAGCGTCAAGTGCCTCCTTCAAGGTTCCCAATCTTACATTTTTGGTGTAATGAAACCTCTTAACATTTCTACTTCTTCCAGTAGCATACCTTCCACCAAATCCTTGGCTACTTTCAGTTTGGTCACTTGACTTATCACAACGTCTTTGGTATATTGATATCTCCATTCATATTTTAGCCTTTGCACCACATATGCTACATATATAATCCCAAACCAACTGTGTCTGAGTTCGTTAAATAACTCAATGGCCATCTCTCGAATGATGATGATGATTTAAATTATAGACGCTTTCGCCGATAAGGGCACGAGCATCTGGTGGGCTATCCACACAGAAGGGAACGAAAACAAACCACAAACATACTTTCAAAAACCACAAAATCTACTAACCACACATAAAGGAAGAAAAGCACTTCATACGACCACATACCCGCTAAGGGTTCCGTATTGCTTTGTTCCATCCAAATGGATGTTCATCGCACGACCGCTTACCCGGATGTTGTTTCAGCCACGTTAGTAAATATCTTATTAGAAGTAGTTGGTGTATCAGAAGAAGCCGTATAAGTATTAGTTATTGTGCAGAAGGTCACTTAGTAGTAGTAGTAGTAGTAGTAGTAGTAGTAGTAGTAGTAGCAGTATAGTTAAAATGAACGGGTGGATGAATCTCGTTAGAGGTTGAAGAAATAATTTTGACATGGTTCAACAGACAAATAAACCGAGTAATAGCCATCAAGATAGATAGATAGATAGATAGATAGATAGATAGATAGATAGATAGATAGATAGATAGATAGATAGATAGATAGACAGATAGATATGGATGGATGGATGGTTAGGTAGGAAGATAGATAGGTAAATAGATAGATAGATATACAGACATACATATAGATATATAGATAGAAGTGAAGATTTAGGGTTTTAGATTCAAATTTAGATACTTGAATGCTGTCATTATTGAATCTTATTTACTTTCACATGTATTATATCAGCCATATTGTGTAAACACGTCAACTAGCTGAACGAGAAATTCATATCTTAACCAGCCATTTAAATTCTGGGTCAATTATTTCGGTTATTTGTCTGTACACGCCAACACTTGTCATGCAAGGTCGACTATTAATAATACATATTTTTGTCATGTGCATAGATATCTCTGCAATGACTGGTTGGCTTAGTACATAGTAACATTACCTTGCTTGGCGAGACAGGTAGCCATTGTACAGAATACACTAGTTAACTTCGAACACGGACATTTTACGGGATTTATAGATATACTGTAAGTACCAGTCTATTAATTTTTATTTATAAATTAAACTAAGTGTATGTTATATACTCGTTGAACATGTATATCTTCATATTATGCGTGTTGATAACAGCGTGAGCACATACTGAGTCAATACATGACCTTGGAATAACGTTTACACGTATCAAGGTTGCTAAACGCGAGAAGAGTTATGCTTTTAATAGCACATTAGTAAATGAGAGAGAGAGAGAGAGAGAGAGAGAGAGAGAGAGAGAGAGAGAGAGAGAGAGTGAGATCCACGGTAGTTACACCCACAACATATTACCACGTCCGTATATTAAACAGCAGATAACTTAAACACTAGATCATCATATATTTAGAACGTGGCTGATTTTCAGCTAGCGCAATTTTAATGAAAATACAATATGCACCTTGTTTCTTGTGAATGTGTAGTCAATTATGATAGATAAAGCTTTTATAGCAGCATTCATTCGCAGTATTTGCACTCATTCAAATCCTTCCCCACAGTAGTTACACCCACCACATATTACAATCAACAGTATCTACACTCATGAAAACCCTCCCCATCGACATAAATTACACCCACCACATATTCTCATCAACAGTAATTAAACTCACGAAAACCCTCCCAATCCACAGTAATTACTCCCACTACATATCACCATCAACAGTATGTACACTAATGAAAACCCTCCCCCACAGTAGTCACAACCACCACATATGATCATCGACTGTATTTACACTCACGAAAAACCTCCCCATCCACAGTATTTACACGCACGAAAAACCCTCCTCATCCACAGTAGCTACACCCACCACATATAATCATCAACAGTATTTACACTCATGACAACCTCATCATCAGCAGTAGTTACATCCCACACACACACACACACACACACACATATAACCATAAACAGTATGTACATCCACCGCTAATTTAACCATCCACAGAAATTACACCCGCCACTTATTCTCTCTCTCTCTCTCTCTCTCTCTCTCTCTCTCTCTCTCTCTCTCTCTCTCTCTCTCTCTCAGTAACTATGTGTATATGTGTATCTCTTCTTTTGTCTGCATTCTACTACATTATATAGTTTGTGGTGCACGGGATGAACTCCAAAAGAGGATAACAACAATATTACAATACTAGTGTTCGTTGAATATTTTTGTATATTTTTAGAGTAACATAATAGAACACTCTTCGTCAAAACAAATTGTCCACAATAATCTATACAAGACAAAATTAGGTACGCACATGACATAAGTTTGCTCTTTTTCAGTCTAACCCTTGTGTCAGCATTGTGTTGGAGTGATGGCTTACTTTTTTTTGAGCCTGTAACTGTCAACGACAGTCTGTTACAACGACAAAATGGCCACTGGAGGACAGACAGAAAATGGTTGCAGTCTGATTAATGTTGAGGGAGTGACACTACAAGGCCGTAAGTGTTCTATAAATTATATTTTTAGAAAAACATTTGCTTGTTAATAAACTTCAATAATATCTTTTGTTTTTTTTTGTTATCATAGACATAACTATACGCAGTAGAAACAATGTATATTCGAGGACGAAAAGTTGAAAGAGATTTTAAATTTAGACATCAGGGTATATTTTCATATAATTTTGTTACCTAATATCTGACATACTAATGGAGTATGTCAGGGTATATTTCCATGCACTTTTGTTACCTAATGTCTGACATACTAATAGAATATGTCAAGGTATATACATGAATATACCTAATATATCATAGTAGGTTGGGTAAAGGAAATAGACACTTGAACATACCTAAAATCGTGTAGGGGTAAGTGAAAGATACACATGAACATACATAATATCTTATAAGGGGTTGGGTAATGGAAAGATACACATGAACATATTTAATATCTTATATGGGGTCGGGAAGGGAAAGATACACATGAACTTACCTAACATCTTCTAGGGGGTTGGGTAAAGGAAAGATACACATGAATATACCTAACATCTTAAAAGGGGCTGGGTAAGGAAAAGAAGCACTTGAATGCTTTTAAGACACTGCAGAGTGCTTGGTAAGGAAAAGATACACTTGACTATTTTGATACACTGCAGACTGCTGGGTACGGGAAAGATACACGTGAACATTTTTAATGCACTGAACGGATGGGTAAAGGAAAGATACTCGTGAATATTTTTAATACACCGCAGAATGCTGGATAAGGGAAATAAGCAGTCGAGTGTTTTAATGCACTGCAAAGCGCAGCATAAGAAAAAGACACACGAGAAAATTCGTAATGCCCTGCAGAATGCTGGATAAGGGGAAAGAGACGAATGAACATACTTTGGGGATGACATCTCCACCTAATAACCAGGTTCAATGTTAATATGCAAATATGGGCGCTTACCGCATTTAAATCACATTAAGGGGATCGATAATAGTTCAGTTTATTTTTTACACATATATATGGCTAAAGTGGTTATATAGTGAGTTAATGTTATTCATTGGTCAACTGGAACTTTCTGTATTTCACCTAGATATGGTTAAAAAAGATACCGAGTAATTTAAAATATGTTATTGATTTGTCAGCTTGAAATTTATATATTTCACATAGATATAGTTAAAAGGAAACACACTGAGTAATGTAAGATCTGTTATTCATTGTCAGCTGGAGCTTTACGTATTAGCCATAGATATGGTTAAATAAGTTACAGAGTGAGTTAATATGTTATTTATTGGTCAGCAGGATATATTAAAGTTTAAAATGTGGATAATATAAAAAACATTTGATAAAAAATAACGCTGAGCAATGTATAAATTCACACATTCAACAAATATATTATCATTTTCTTAGATCAAATATTGCACCAATGTGTACAGCCATTTTGTGAAACAATTATTTTCAGACATGTTTGCACAAACAAACCTACTTTTCGGAAGAAATTTTAAATCACCATTGTAGAATAAGTGAAGACATAAAGATGTAACAATAGTTTGCCAAATTTATCCCAATATCAAACTAAATTTGATCAACAGGAAAAGGCCCTTATCTGGCAGAGCAGCTTTTGTTACATTAGTCCAGTTATAATACCCTTAGATTGTATTCGCTTTTGAAGATACATTTGCAAAATTCTATAGTGGATTTACCGAGATGGAGAAAACAGCTCAGAATCACATCCTTCTGCACCCTCACCCGGAGACCCCCATGGTTCCTCTACACTCTTTCGTATCACCAAAAATCAAGCAAAACATGAAGATATTATTGGTGCCATACAATCTTTAATTAAATGAGACTATTGCAGTAATTTATTTATATCATCCAGGTAATTATAAACAGGGCTTAAATTGCAACCGAATTATTTATTATGTAATCTCTCTCAATATATTGTTGTTTCCAGGACTATACATACATTCATGAATACATCCATCCATCCATCGTAACGTTGTCCTTTGGACATATATTTTGTTTTGCATGTGTTGATTATGGTAAGACATCATTATAAACAGTTTCCGGAAGCTGCAACGTCGATGTTATGAACCATGTTCAGGCAATTGTTTTAGCGTTTACAACTAAAATGACATGTTAGTATTTGAAGGCGATAAAAGAAAGAGAATCCATGAATGACATACATTTTACATAATATCTTTCTCATCTGAATCTCTCAAATTCTTCTTCCAAATGGTTCAAGTATATTTATAGTGAATTACATATATGTACCATTTTATAATATGTATATTCCTAGTGAAGTACATGCAGGCATGTTATTATGACAAGTACAGTCATAGGGATGTACATGGATGTACGATTTAGCAAAGTTACATTCATAGTGAAGTACATGCATGTTCGATTTTCTGACACATTTGTTGTAATTAAACATGAGAAACTACTTTCTAGGCTTTCAAATTGTTTTAAATTATAAATCCTATAAAACATTACGTTCAAATTCTTAATATTTAAATTATAAATCCCATGAAAAATTACTTTCTAGTCCCTCATATATGTTTAAATTATAAATCCCATGAAAAATTACTTTATAGTCTTTAAATTTGTTTTAGTTAAAAATCCAATAAAAGATTATTTTTTAGTCGTTTAAATTTGTTTAAATTAAAAATCCCATGGACGGTTACTTTATGGTCCTTTACATTTGTTTAAATTATAAATCCCATGAAAAATTACTTTGCAGTTATGTAAAGTTGTTTAAGTTTTAATAGACATGAAAAAATACTTTCTAGCCCTTTAAATTGTTGAAATTATAAATCATATTAAAATTTATTTCTAGTCAGGTGAATTTGTTTTAATTATAAATTCCACGAAAAATTACTTTCAAGTCCTTTAAATTTGTTTAAATTATGAAACCCCATAAAAAATTACTTGATAGTCCTTTAAATTTGTTTTAATTATAAATCCCGTGAAAAAAATATTTAATAGTTTTAAAGTCTGCCAAGAGTATGCATTTACCAACATTAAGGTCGATGATTCCAAACAAAACAATAATCCTATGATTCCACTTTGTAAAATGGTATTTACGGATTTCCGTCCGTTTCAAGACTGTTGACCTTGATGTGTAAAACAAGCTCGGTGATATTGATAAATCAGAGCTAGTTAAGACGTCCAATTGTAATTCTGTATAGGGTAAAACAAGTTTGGTGACAATATTTATCAATATACCCGAGCCAGTGAAGACGTCCCTTGTAATTCTGTATAGAGTAAAACAAAGTCGGTCAGTGAAAATATTGATCTGCCACTGGAGACGTCAATATTGTAAATTTGTATAAAAATTGATCAATGAAACTTCACAGCACGTTAGCGGAATTGTGACATACGTAGATGTGAATAAAAACACAGAAAATAATTCTGCCTGGCATAGGTGTTTAAACAAACTGAATCAGCTTGCCTTTCGACTCTAATCAATGTGTAAATATGCTGTGGATTGGGGAGTACCAGGCGAGCAGATATAACCAAGGACATAACCAAATTTGCTAAATGCAAAAGAAAGTGTGCGCACAGGAAAATACAACGCTGCATTGTTAATACAATAATTCCAAATAGGATTAGAGAGAAAATATCTCTTAAAAAGGATTCTAAATTCTCACAATTAAATAGTCAAAACTGTAATAATACAATAAGATAATTACACTTTTAATATCTCGCACAAAAGAAATCCCTTTAGACCGATCTAGACCCTTTTTTTAAATACAAAATAATAATAATAATAAACACGAAAATCAACAAACACAAATAACAGCAATTAATACAATGGCCCACAACAACTTCGCGTTAGATAATTTCTTCCAAATGGAAGAAGAGGACCCCCCCCCCCCCAAGGAAAACTAATTAAACGGAACAGACCTAACTATGTTCAGGCTATGTATATGTCCCAGACACCAGAGGAGCAATGCCTCCCGCCCCCCATTCCGACAATTTTAGCATCCCTCTTAGCTAGGGGAGTACAAGGCGACGAAATATATTTTCACCCACCTTGGAATGTTGGTTTATCTCTTGTACACCAAAAAATCCCTAACCCTTAATACCATCAGGGAGCATAAAGATAGGTGACATAGTGGCACAAGTAACTACACCCCCACCTATCACCAACCAACAAGAATTTATTCGACACCTATAGACATATTAACCAAACCAAACAAGAATGCACATATACAAGACACACAATGGCATCCAGAATAGATCACTGCTATATCAACACCAACTACAGGCATACTGCCATTGCAGTCCATGTAATCCCCCAAAAACAAACAGATGGGGAAAAGGCACATGGAAACTTAACAATACTATACTTGACCTACCTGAGTACCAAATTGAAATACAAGACACACTACAAAACACACAAGAATGCAATCAGTATTACATATGGGATCAGACCGAAACACTCATCTAAAAAAATCAGTACGAAATACTCATTATATTATATATTATTATCCATTCTAAAATAATTCGGATTCGGAAAAACTTTTTCGCAATTAGATAAAACTCTATACAACAACATACAGTCCTAATCCTAATCAGTGGAGCGAAAACAAAACAATTCCCCATACTACGCTTAGTTAGACAGGGATGCCCTCTATCCATGTTACTTTACCTACTTGGCAAACAGCTTGACTTACGACTCTAATCAAACTATATATTGTTTTAAATGGTGACCTAACGTTAGTTCTGTGCCAGACGCTTTAATTTTTAAAACCAATTTAACATGGTTTCCCTCTCCGCGTTTGTCTCTAAAGTTACACTTTCTACTACTGCCGTGAATAGTTCATATTTTATAGTTCTTTCAATGTTGACTAAGAGTTTTCACAAAGCAAGAATGCATGAAAATCATGCTAATAGTAAACATTCCATGACGATAATAATTGTTTCAGGTTCAAACACCATTTTTGAGCGTATGATAGGCGGCCAGTGTAATTCTTGTAGAAAGAACCCGATAAAGCCCGTGTTTGCACCAACGATTCACACTGCACGACTTCTCACATGCAACCCAGAGACTAAAACCAACTCTGACAAAAGTGAAATGGTCGTATTCGGTACAGGCGAGCGCTTTTGACCACTCACTGCTGATAATTTCATATTGCTGCTGTTGATGAAGATAAATGATGATACCTTTTTTTCATAAAAATGATTATATGTCCTGGTACTTGATTCCACTGTGTAGGATAGGGGTTGCTAAAAACACCGAAATACACTGAAAAGCCGAAATACACATGTATTTACATGTTCTCTCTGTATATCGGTTTCCACACACATATTATTTTGTTTTGTTTGAATAATAATAATAAGTAAATAAAATAAGATTAATGTGATTTTAATACGAATAATCTACTTTTTTCCAATTTATAGCACAATTATTGTAATGATGTCACTTGGTTGTACTTGATTGGACAGACCTGATATATGGCGAGTCTTAGTAATATATACACAGAGTGAAAGGGAAAAGTATCGAAGTATCAACAGTATTTCCCGACATTATATTACATATTTAATATAACTTTTAATGATATAGTTTTTGAAAAGTAAATAACATTTAATTTAAATTTTGTTTAAAAGGTTTCCAAATATATATACTAGTTATGGTGATATGAAAGTTCATTGTATGGGTGTTAAGAAAGTCTAATTTTGGAAAAATGTGAACGTTGATTAGTCATACATGTTTGAATAGTAATAAAAAACAAACTAATTTCAATTGATATGAATTATTTATTTCTTACTTGATTTGACATATAAGATAAACGGGGAATTGAAATACATACACAAAGTGAAAGTGAAATGTAACAAAGTACCAAAAGTGTATACCATAGTATATATGCAAGAGTGAGATTAATCCTGTGATCGTAACAAGCCACGATATATGATGATAGACAAAGACAACTTAGTTAAGCAATTAATCCAATAGTATTCAGGATTATGATCCTCTTGCAAATACAACTACAAGTCATGTGCACAAGACAAGGTAAAATAAACCTAACCTTAAACAATGAAATATACGATATTATGACGACATCTCTGGTTCATATTTAGCATTTTTAGCTATAATTATCACAGTTCATACATTAATGTTTCGTGTCCTTTGTCCAGGTTTCGGTCAATTAGTCCTTGGTTCAAAAACAGTTGTCTGACTGTCCGTGAAAATCATGTATTTTGTTTCTATATCGATGTGGCGTTTGAGCAAGTGTGTGTTGTTGCTCTATCATTTCTATCCAGTCTGTTTTTCTCATCTCAAATAGTTTATGACTGTCGGCAAGCCGAAATTCTCTAGTGCATACTAGAGCACTCCTCAGATTTCTGAATTGTCGGGTTACTAATTCATGTGTTAGTTACACAAATTCCGTCTACGTTTTCGTCTTCCATTTAACTATCTGTTTTAGAACGTGGTTTGTGGACTCACAATTATTATTTTTCTACATGCGGTCTATTTGATAGATTCTTAATGGATTAATGACTTTTAATTTCGTATTTGTCTTTATTTTTTTTTTACGAAACTACTTCCCATGTTTAAAAAAGTATCATGGTGTGAGTACCGTTGTCAGCAAGCAAATGGTAGGATTCAGGGGATGCACCAGCAGATGTATCCCATACACCACAATCGTCTGAAACAGAACTTTTGCCATTATACTACCTCTTCTCGAGGTTGTTCGCATTATTCACAATGAAATATTTATTTTCTTACAAACCACATGGAATGCATTCTACTCTTGAATCTGATTTTAACAAAAATTCCACTGACTTTTCCCATGTCAATAAAATGAGACTGGTCTAATCTGTCTTTTGCTGGATGATTGTGTGTGTCATATCCGTCTTTTACCTCGTTGTGTGTCACTTACTTCGTTGATTATATCTATATGTGACTCGTTACTAACGTGTTTTGCCGTCATGTCAGAATTAACAGAAGAAACATCTATTGAGCCATCTAATGAGTCGTCGACATTTACAATGACCATATACTCGCTGTTTTCATATACAAAAGGCACAAAGTGATTGGGTATAAACCCGTTAGTTCTTTCTGGTACATACATTTGAGTCCACATTATGCCTACTGCGGGAGATGCGGATTGGTTCACTGCCATTCCAACAACCTTACGATTAAAAGGTTGTGACTCGGCTTGTAACTGTGGCGGATAATAAGAACGAATGGTTTTGGAGATGCCGGCACGTAGTTCATAAACGTACGCCATTTTAGAGAAGGATCCAGCAATAATAGCATATTTCACAAGCTTTGAATAGATACTAACAACGATGCGATTACAACAGCTCAAATCTAGAAACTGCATCTATATAAAAAGTTACAATCACAACAAACTGACATTGGTAGTTCCCGTAAAATTGCTGGATTAAACATTTTAAAAAATTCCACATAAACTGCATATTTCGCTTCATAGGTAGACATGTGCTCTGATTCTGATGAGCTTACTTTCTGACTTTGCAGCATTGGTCAGGGCATTCTTTTCCATCAAAAGAAAAGCTGTCAGCAGCTTGTAAATATATTGAGTCATTTAAATATTGACAATAAAGGATGTGCAGTTAATTACAAATGAATAAAAGAACATGTGCAGGACACATTGAGGAATGTATATTAATGGATTAAGTATGGCGAGAGGGTACGATTGGCCAGATAAAGGTTATGTACATTTAGATTAAATCATTTATTTTATGAAACTTTGTCAATTGCAATTACAAACGGGGATTTAGTATAACACATGAGCATATTAGAGTCCTCACTCCCAAGATGGTAAGAGCAAATATAATCAAAGAATATCAACTGTAACATGCGATTTGAATCAATACATTCAATATTTGATTTGTTATCTCGATGTTTTGCGCAGGCAATAATAAAACATTGTGATTTATTTAACTCGACTGAAGTACGCTTGAAAATAAGTAAGTCATTCAATTCAAATGAATATAACATTAATAATGTATTGAATGGACAGACTATATACATGGATATATAGAGAGATACGGGAAAGGTATGTAACTGTCGCAAACACGTACATTCGATTCAATGAGAAAAACGGCACGAATAAAATATTTATTTGAAGAATAATAACGACAAACAATATGTCATTCATCAAGGTATCTGTTTATCTATCAAAAGAGAGAACTTAAATTTATATTGCTACTGTAAGGCTTGTCAAGCATCATATAGATCTCAATTGAAAGAACACATCGTGCAAAGAAACGCCAAGTAATCGCGAGACGATGAACTCATGTATTTTGCATTCATGAGAATACAGTCACTTTGGACCCATTGTCGACAGTTTGTGCATTGCAAAGTGTCATTTTTACATTCACTGGAACAAATAATACATGAATATTGATCCATCCTTGTTGCGTATGTTTGGGTATGTGATAATATCAGTATTGTATAACGCTTGTATATCGAAACATGTACTTCTCAGTTATGAAATGTGTGCATAATCAAAGTAGGGCGAGATTTCTGTAAATGAGCATTTAAAGAATAATGACAACGTTGAGCAAAAGGGTGCCTTTTCTTTAATGTGCGCGACATTTGGCTTTAACTTGAGTAAATAATGGGTTCAAAGTGATGACAAGAAAGTGTGTTCAGTCAATTTGAAAATGAATTAAGCGACTTAAAAGATGAATTAAGCCGAATTTCACTGTCCGTTCCAAATTAAGCGACTTACACAAAAAAATTGTTTTCTTAACTTGAATAAGAAATGAGATCGTACGGAGAACAATAAATGTATTTGCAGTGTAGTCAATTAAAACATTAATTAAGCGACTAGAAACAATATGAATTAGCCAGCTTAACACCGTCCGTTCTGGAGATAATATTTGTTCCGGATCGATGAGTCGTTATCAAAACATCACTGTTCCAGAACGGTCAAACTATCCAATAAATTACGACCAAGTCTCGCGTGCTATGACTAGGAAAAAGTAAACAATTCGTATCAAAATCACATAAATCATATTTTTATTTTATTTATATTATTATTAAAACAAAATAGAAAATAATGTTTGTGTGGAAACCGATATATACAGAGAGAACATGTAAATACATGTGTATTTCGTGTTTTTCCCCAGTTTACTTCGGTATTTCTAGTAACCGTGTTGGATAGTAATTACCAAAATCAATCTTGAGAAAAGTAAACAAAAGCAACACCAGTTAGTCCTTAGCTCTGGCTCGGTTTATATCTATACTTATTGTTTGTTTTATATTTTAAATAGCAAAACCTACTATTACCTGCACACATTAAATCATATCGTTGTATATAATTTGTTTTCCGTTCTATTTCTCATATTTTGACATTGATATTTTCTCAGAGTAATGTAGTATGCGGCGTTTGTGTTATACAGTAGGAAACGCGCTACCGTAGATCTTGTGACGCATATCGCGCGCTGCCTTGTAACATAATCAGCATTGTGCTCTAGCACTGGAAGAAAATAATCCCTTACCTTTCCCTCAAACGTTTTTGCAACAAATCTTCACATTTTCCACTTAAATCGCTCTAAAGTACAGACTGTAGCAAACGGAACCTAAACTTAATGTAATAAATGTTCCAAAAGACACAGATTTACCCATGTCTTAAGTTTGCGCCAACGTTCTTAGCAATGTCAGTATCATAACACTAGTAAGAAAGCCCACTGTGAGGAATATTCAGCAGACGATAAAATAAAAAAGGAATCAATGGAGGCGTTTGTCAACAGGGATTTTCATTGAAATGCAGGGAGTAGTACACTATAGGGATACGAAGAAATGTTGCATATGACAATACAATATTACACCAATGATTTTTTTATATTATTATTATTATTATTATTATTATTATTATTATTATTATTATTATTATTGCAATTAGTTTATATCCAGCCATCCGCTTGTGTGGCCAGCGTTATATAATATGGTTAAACACGTTTTCTAAGAACGAAAGAAAATATAATTTATCAGGACTAAATTACTTATATTTTCGAAAGAAAATATTCACGAGTTCCAGGATATTACCTACTACCTTATTTATTTATTACAATATGATATTGGAATAAAATGAGTTTCAATATTATTGATATGATAGTGAATACTGCTTAGTTTTAACGATGTTTGGTTTGTTATTAGATGTTACACATGTGTTCACGCACGTATCACGCTAAAGTTTGTGAAAATTTGAGGGACAATGGCAGTTTCCACACAGAACTTGTTAACGCCTCTTTTGGTATCTTCAGTTTACTGAAAAACTATACAGAGCTACAATATGATGTCTGCTATAAAACCTTCTGTAATAATAATATCAAGTAGATGATAATGATGACGACTCTTGTAATTGTTAGATATTTATTATAATAGTCTAAATTTATATGCATTAAGTTTATGCGAATCCTTTAATATAGGTATAAATGTCAGTAATTATTTTGAAAATATATGTTATATTAAGGTCTGCATCAAATTCCACATCTGACCGTCACCCCTGTTACAGAGGTGTTGTTGTCAAAAATATAATGAAATCCATTTTAATGATAAGACGACGTATGCAAGTTATTTATTACGAGGGAATTGAGTAGTTGTCACCCAGAATTAGTAACTACCACACTATTTCTTTTTGTTAACTGTGTACCGTATTATTTTTGTTAACAAGCAGAAATGTCCAACTGAAGATAAGGTTGAAATCTTTACTAAAATACTGTACAAACAAGAATAATATGCTTACTGGTAAAAACAAAATACATTTAATATGGCCTGTGTGATTTACTAAAATAATAATAATAAAGAAAACGATAACGATAACACCTCTACTACGATTGTAACTGTTAGATGTTTTAAGTAGACTTTACTTAAGGTCAGATATATAATTCAATGCATAACAAAACTTTTTTTTACGACAATTATAACTGTCAGATGTTTTAATTGATTAATAAAACGATCTTTTAACGTTTATATTTTCGTGTCTAAAGAAATGGATAATATTTATATATGTCTATGTAAATGTGTATCCCATATTTAAGCGTTTTTTTGTGTCTGTAAATATGATAATAATCAAAGATGTAGATGAAAACTTGTCTATTGTCAGAAATTAAATTTATCGTAACGATAAGACGACGTATATAAGTTATTTATTATCTTAATATAGGTCTCCATATTGGTATTTTTGTGTAGATGTGTATTAATGTGTATATCACTTTATTTCTACAGCCAACACGTTTCCCGTGTATCGCGGTTTCGTGGTTTTTAGTAACAAGATATTAGTCATAGACAGGAAAGACAGAAAAGTCTGGATTCACGGACTCCACGATGGACTATTACTGTACGAGTCAGACAGACTGGAGTCATATCCAAGAGCCGTCTGTCTGATCAACGACTCGGAAATCGCAGTGATTCTGAACAACGGTCTGATAAAAATTATGTCCACACACAATACACCTGTTATGCCATGGACAAGGGATTTACGTGTACAGGGAGGACTGGATTCATATGATGGTGTTGTGTCATTCAGTGGGGATCTTGTTGTGTGTGGTGTCAAGGAAGACACGTTGTGTTGGTGTATTGTGTCCCGTAATGATGGAAATGTTGTTGGCACCATTCACCAGATTTGTAAAGTGGAGTTATACGCGTCAAGTTTCATTACGGCAAAACATAACATTATTTACATTTCGTGTTATGTTAACTCCCCTGATACTGGTCTATATGCCTATGATGTTCAGAATCCCAGTAAATACAAATATAGCTACAGACATACAGATTTGAAGACACCCAGAGGCATCGCTATAGACCAACAGGGAAGTCTGTTTGTGTGTAACTATGATATCCCTTCCTGTATTCACCACCTTACGTCTGAATGTCAACTAGTGTCCATTGTCAGACTACAGGGAATACTAATACCATTTGCCATATTATGTGATGAAGGACTTCTGTATGTAACAAGCTATGAGAGTAATCAAATCACTAGATACAGGATACAGTACCCAGGTAATCCATATTTCTTTTTTATTACCATAATTTATTTCATTTGATTTACAATAGTTATTATTTAATTGACATAATTTAATTAATTTTAGTGACATTAATTATTACTTGACATCACAAATAAAATTAAAAACGTGATTTACTGAAAATTTTAAACAATTTCATTTAAATTTACAACAGAGATGTCAGTTTCGTTATGCACTGTCGCCTTTATTAATGTTAAGTTGAAATAAAATTATATTTGTTGTTATTAAATTTAATATTAATATTGCTTTATCTAAGTATTTCCATTTCCTTACTGCTAAGTCAGGTACGTTCTATTTATCAACGAAAATTTACAGACAAAAATAAAAAATAGTTATGGACGACTAAGACCGGGTTAAGAAGCCATTACCAATCTAGGCAGTGCACAAAATATTTCCTACTAGGTGTCGCGTTTCATCGTGGCGCGTGCCTCTCAATCAGGTTTAGAGCAGTTGGCGTCTGAAAATGTTTACTGGTTGTGCATCACGCATTATTGTCACTGGTCTATATTGATTTTGCAAGAAATCTTTATATTTAACCATCGAAATAAACAGAACATTCTCTTTTTAAAGGTTCATGTGTTATAGTTTAAGTAAAGGACACAAATAAATTAACAGGGGGAACAACATACATGCAAAGAGACGGACAAAATATTTTGAGAAGCTGACAGATTTTATGATATTTCAACTAGTGGATATATACTATTAATTTAATTTACTTTTATAAACTACAACAATATTACCCATCCTAATAAAGTCAGATTTTCTCGCAATAGCGCACATATTTAGTCCGTGAAAAAATCTCTTAAAATCTTCAGAAATTATTCTATTAGAACGTCACATTTATAAACGTCATTTAGAATTGATTCAAAACTTGCTGTACCGGCTTATCCCATAACGCACCCATTTTACTTTGATAGTAAATCTTTTTTCTATCTCTATCAAAATAATAGTTTTCATTTTTTGGATCTCTAATTTAAAAACGGAAAATATCTGCAAATACAGAATGTGTTATGTAATGATTTGTTGGCTTTTCCAAAAAAAACAACCAAAAAATTGTATTTTTTTCTGATGGTGGTAAAGATGAGTGTACAGTTGTAATGCAAATAAGATTATCTCATTGTTAAATAAAAATATTACTCAGTGCATTATGAATTTATGTTATTATTGTCCTTAATCCAATAACAATTTGTCTCTATAGTTAACATTTGCTGATTGTTTTAAACTTAGTGTACATGTAGCTTGGATATACCACATTGGTTTTCTTTTTACTGTATTTTAATTTAATACCATAGCAAAAATATTGGAAAGGTGTGTATCAAATATATATCACTCAGTACAATAGTAATCATAAAACGTGTTTGTAATATTGTAAATAAATTCTTCCAATACAATTAAATTCAGTCAATTCAAGAAGTCGTGATACTTGATTAAGCACTTGACTGAAAATTCCAGGGATAATGGCTTCAATACCCACATAGATCATCCTGGGTTGGCTATTTCAGTAAGTACCCAGGAAAGTCAATTCATTTTTATAGCCAATAATGCATTTAAGAGTTGTTGACTCCTCCCCTCCGCCCTTTCTGCCCCACTTTTTTCATCTTAGTTTATTGCTAGATTATTTTCAGGATTGATTTATTTAAAGTATTCCAAAAACAGGTGGTGTATCAAGAGCATGTATCGCTGTGGCCATTAGTTGGCTATTGTGGTGTTATGATATCAATGGGATGTTTCACTGTGGTCATTAGTTTGCTATTGTGATGGTATGATATCAATGTGATGTTTCACTGTGGTCAATAGTTGGCTATTACTGAGTATGTTGAGACTGTGTTTCACTATCAGCATTTACCTTTACCCTCATTTGCACTTCTGAGACTCCGAAATTTTCATGTGACCCCCAGTTTTAATACCAAAGTTTGCTCTTTTTTTTTTACTCAGTCTGACCCCCATTTTTGACACATATGTTTTTTACTGTCTTGAACCCTTAAAGGATACATTAACTGTAGTCAAAGGTTGGACAGTGTGGAGGTGTATCAGAAGCATGTTTCACTGGTCATTAGTTGGCCATTGTGGTTGTATTACAAAATCATGTTTCACTGGTTAATAATTGGCCTTTGTGGTGATATGTCAAAATCATGCTTCATTGGTTATTAGTTTTGATATTGTGGTAGGTATCAGGAGCATGTTTAACTGTGGTCATTAGTTGGCTATTGTTGGTGGTATATTTGGAGCATGCTTCGCTGTGGTTCTTATTTGGTCATTTTGGTGGTATGTCAGGAGTGTGGGTCACTGGTCATTAGTTCACCACTGTTGTAACCCTTGTTATATGTTGTTCAGTAAAGCATAAGACCCTTTCCCCCTCTTTTAATAGGAATTATCTAGAGAAGAAATATGGATAGGGCATTAAATATAATATTTAATTTTCATATATTTGATTTAATTAATAGGGTGTAAAATCTATCATTAAAATTAGTATAAATCCTGCATTGAATGCCATAATTTTGTTTCATATCCAGTCATTCCATCAGAGGTCCTAAATATGGATCCAATATCCATTGAGATGTACAGAAAGGCTCTTAGAAATGGAAAAGAGAAGGTTTTCAATATCAGAATAATGGTGGTTGGTCCATATGATGTTGGGAAAACAACATTGACAAGGCGCCTGTTGGGAAAAGAAGTGAATATACGTGACAGACAGAGTACAGAGGGGATAGATATTCAGACAGAATGCTGCAAAGTTTCATTGGCATCTGGAGAATGGATAACACAAGAGCAAAGTATGTCATGAATCCAAATCTCCATGTCTATTTCCCTTTAATGTAGATTTCTGCTTAAACCATTGTGGTAATGATGCTTATTTGACATATTTGGTGAAAGAATGCTCAAAGATTATTACACTTAATTTTAGACGGATCTGCGAATATCCAGATTTACTATGTAGTTTGTTTATTGCCAAAGAAGCAAATAGCTTTCAATTTCATTGGCAAACAGAAATATCTCATTTCAATCACATTTTTCAAAGTTGTTTTTGAAGGGACATTAAATAGCATGAAAAAATATTCTTCAGATTTATATGTAAAATGGCATATTATAGCCATTACATTTGTTGAACAAAATGTATCTATTACATGTATCAATGTATATTGTAAAAGATAGAAAAATGATCCACTCCACCCCATCCTCGAGTAAATCATTGGCCTCTAAGCAACAATGTTTACCAGAACATGCACCATCTGAATTTATACAGCATACATAATAGTGAGACACCAAAGTTGAAGGTTGGAGAATTTTTACTTTAAGTTCTAATGTATTTGTTAAACCAAACTGGTTCAACTTTTCATCCACTAAATTAGATTTTAAATAAATGCATTGATACTTGAACTTTCTCTAATTTCTACTGGGATTACTGTTACAAATTAGTGGCCATGAATATGGAAAATGTTTAGAGAGTTCTTTGATTTTGGAATGTAATGATAGAAGAAATTAAATTTGGTCTGTTTCATTTTTAACATGAGGCCATATTGTTGGATAATTGTTTAGCCTTTCTCAAATATGTTTGTATGCAGGGATAGACAGTGGCAAACTCCAAGTACTTTTTGACAATGGGAGCACTAATGTGGCCATTCATATTCAATTTATTGGTGTTTTCGTAGATTCGTCTAACTTGGTCTAATCATATGAAAAATGTTTCAGAAAAGGTGAATTCATATCTTTGGCCATTTAGAAAGATGAAAACCTATAATTCTGTGTAGGGTCATATTTTTAAAAAGTTGTATTGATGCATATCTGGACTATTTTAATGTAATTTCCGGTAAGGTTTCTAATTCAAACTTTACAAAACTTTTAAGACTCCAAAAGAGTGCACACCTTTGAATTCTAGATCAACTTATACACAATATCCAGGATAAATTTTACCAAGGCATGAAAGAAATTTTCTTTGAAAGGCCACTTTTATGTTCAGTGTATCCAGAACAATCAGTCCTGTCTACCTAAATAAGAGGTGTGGATGTTATTCAGATTTAAGGTTTGTGAGAAGTAAAAATGACATAATACCAACCCCAAATAAGGAATTATTTAAAAAGTTTTCATTATACTGGTTTCCTGATATTAAACAACATTTCCACAGACATAAGTAAATATTCAGCTTAGGTAGTGAGGTAATGCAAATACACCTCAGCACTGTCAGGGTTAAGGTTGTGCAAATGATCTCAATAAAACCATAGTTACCACAAGCCCTTGTAACATTTACATTGCCTAATTCCAGTAGAAAAGATAACATTCATAAAATGTGGTTGATGATCTAACACCAACATTGTATATTGGTAATGTAAACTTTAAATGGAAATATTAGTAAATATTTCTATATATACTGTTCTATCTATATATACTGTTCTAAAAGATTGCCATTTTGATGTTAGCTTGCCAATATAATTCACTTGTCCATTACTGAAATCTCTTAGCTTTCTTAAAGTATGTAAAATTCAGTAAAAGTCCAGAAAAATCCCAAAACTGAAATAGATAGAAATTGATGCAAGTCTATTGCTGCCTCACAGAAATATATTTCCAGGCTTGAATATACATTGTACTGTAAATTCCAGTGAATGCGCCTATCCATGAATTTCATCAGAGCACATTTTCGTATTTCAAAACAAAATAATCACTTGAAATCAATAATTTGAAGGAAACGTTTTCCACCCAAAACTCCTGGTCACAACATAAGAAGAAAATTAAAAGTGCTCGATGTTAAAGCACAAATAACCAAGTCCTCACAGTTACATATATATATATATATATATATATATATATATATATATATATATATATTATTTTCTAATTGATCCCAGGTCACAATTAGCATTTCTTATGGAATATACCCTTCTAATGAACCTGATGTTTACAAAGCCATAACCAGGATTACTTAGGAAACTCCAAAACTTTAACAGAATAGCACATATTTACCTCAACTAATAATGATCATGATATCAAGCTAATACATCAATATAATTTAGTTTTGTAGTAGTGGTTTACATAAAATGAAATATAGAAAAGTCAGTGAGTTGAAGCAGAAATTTTGGGCAAGGTCAAATCCAGCAAACAATCCTACTTTCCACTACCATGTAATGAAATAAAAATTAAGCAAGTTTTAAAACTAACAAGCAAACAATTGCATAACACAAGTATGTGTGTGCACTTTATAGGTTGTGTCGGAACAGTTTCAAACTTGTAAATCGGGTCCTATATCCCATGGGTAGAGAGGAAACTTCCAGGGGACAATACTGGTAGCATTGATTATTTCCATTGATGCAGATAAAGCAATGATGTATATGTATGTATTTATGTATGTGTGTGTGTGTATTTGGTACCACAAGATGAAATATATTTGGTATCAGCATTGGGAAAGGTCAGATCCCAAATCAAAACTTGGAAGATTAAATTGAATTTTACTTTGTCGCATAACAAGCACACTCCCACCTCTTTTTCATCAATTACCTCACTTTCATAGGCTGAATATATTAAAAGTGTACAAAAACTAAGAAAGTGATATGAACTAGAATACATTGTTATCATTTTTAAAACAATTTCACCTTATCTGAACACAGCGCAAGTCAAAGTCAATTATGCATTGTCTGCAATGTAAGTCAGGTTAAACTTTATTTTATTTGTTCTGGCGCACAAAGTACTCTATTTTTGGGGTTTGGACTGAGACAAGGAAATCGTTTTTTGCCTCTACCGCGCAGTTTCCGAATCTCATGGAGTATGGAAATTCGATAGGTGGCAACCTGATTATTATTGGAGATTTCAACTTTCACTTTTACTGTCCTGGAAACTCGTACACATCAAAACTCCTATATTTTATTCATATTTTCAACCTAAATACAGTTGCTTAAAACCAACCCACCAATACGCATGGCTAAATTCAAGACAGATTATTCATAGACATGATGATAATATTCTCCGATACACCCTTGTAAACCACTAACTTGCATCAGATCACATCTGCATTACATGCCATCTGGACATATCAGGGCATTACCCAACATATTTATTTGCTACTAAGAGAAACCTCCGTATGATAAATAGAACCAAACTCATGCATGACAAACAAGCAAACCTAACAACTTTTTTACCTCCTACACTAACAGCTAAACAACTCAATAACTGCCTGCGTTCTTAGGGACCAGCTTCGCACTGCTAAAAGAGACCGCAAGAAAGCCGAGAGGCTTTAGCTTTCCACCAGACTCACTATTCATAAACGAGACTATGAAGCCACTAAGAAAAACATCAAAAGCATAGTCCATGTAGCAAAATAATCCCACAAAGTAATAAGCTCACGAAGGGTTCCAGCTGCAAAGACCTCTTCGAGATAACTAACAAACTAATGTAAGGAACAAATATACACCACTTCCAACTACCTTCTTCTCTTTAGTAAACCTTCCGGGCCTATTTGCAGATTTCTTCTGTGACAAAGTAGAAACCATTAGAGATAGGCTTGACAAAACAATTTCAATTGACTCATGGTCACCATACAGTTACGACACAGAATTTCAGCGACAACCGTTAGGAGCATTTGGACATGTCTCTATGGATTTAGCATAGACACTCGTGAAGAAGAGTGCACCAAAGTCATCTGAACTTGATCCAATTCCAACATAGCTGCTACTTCAGTGCTTAGGCCCAATCTTGCCTTCACTAACTGACAATTTTAATATATCTCTCTCATCAAAGGAGTTTTCACCATTTTCAACTCTGCCATTGTAAAGCCTCTGCTGAAGAAAGCAAAACTTGACCATAATGATTTAAAGAACTACCGTCCATTTTCTCATCTTGCATTCATATTAAAAAGCTTAGAAATAGTTGTACTAAGCCGACTTGTATCTCATTTGAATTAAAAGGCGTTTTAGCAATGTACTGTCTGCATCTCATCCTTGCCACAGTACTGAAACTACTCTTCTGAAAGTATTTAATGACATTCTCTCTGCTTTAGATAGCAGAAATATTACATTCCTGACCCTCGATTTATCTGCAGCTTATGATACAATAGACCATGGTACTTCACCATCTCCAGCATGTATTTGGCATTAATAATACAGCCTTACTTTGGTTCAAGTCCTACTTAGTCAACAGGACACAAATTGTATTTGTTAATGGAATACACTTCAGCCCAGTTGATCTATGTTGTGGTGTTCTACAGGGGTCTGTTCTTGGACCTGTTTTCCTCATTTCGTACACTCGGCCGCTATCAAGTATCATAGATCATCACCCAGTGTCTCACCAACTGAATGGTGATGACACCCAAATATACAAGTCTAGCCACCCAACTGAAGGTGATGCTACTATCCAAATAGTGGATATCGGTAGGTACATTTCTGATGCGAAATCACAGATGACTTGTAACAAGTTGCAGATGAATGATGACATAAACGAGTCCATTCTAATCACAACACAAAGATTTTCTTATTCATATTCGTTACCTCAAACAATAAATATCAGCAACTCCAACATTAAATTCACACAGTCAGTACAAAACTTAGGTGTTACTCGAAACAGTACTCTCACATTGCACCAACATGCCATGAGCATATGCAAGGCTGCATATCATTAGCTGAGATGCATCAGCTCCATTCCCAAATATCTTTCAGGTGATGCCACTAAAACAATTGTGTGTTCATTAATACTTTCAAGACTAGACTATTGTAACTCCATTCAGTCTGGTTTGACTCAATGTATACTAAACGAAAGGCTGCTTGGATCATCTTTAAAGTCCCATGATCAGAGCACACCTCCTCGGTGTGGTCTGTACCCTACACTGGATATCCATTCAATCCAGAATCAAACACACATTTGTTCTCTTTGCTACCTTTCACTTAAGGACTAAACCTATCTGGCCTCATCCATGTGATCACACAAGCTAGATACTTGCGCTCCTCTTCTAACAATCATATACACAGTATTCCCATAATGAAAACTAAGCGATATGGATATTCTTTTGCATACCAGGGCCCAGCAACATGGAATGAATTGCCATTGAAATTAGACACAAAGGCACCGTAATCAATTTAAACAGTGCACTTAAAACTCACCCTTTTCGACCGCAAGAATAAACCTAATAATGTTTCCTCCCATAAATAATATCATCACTTTTTATGTTTTCCAATTTGATGGTGTTTGATTTTGTTTTTTGTAGTCATATCATTTCAAATCTTGTAAAGCGTTTAGAGCTTTTAAAGATTAGGCGCTATACAAAGTATTCATTATTATTATTATTAAATCTTAGTCAAGGGGTTAACATTAGTTGTCTCCCCATTAGGTTTATCCAAGTGGGAAGACATATATTACATGCCCCGTGATTGAGACTTCCTTGTCCAGGTCCAAAACCCCAACATAGATTTTTCGTCACCCAGTTATTTCCTTTAAAATCTAAAAGAACTTCTCACTATTACAAAATATTTCACGTGCAAATATTTACATGTGGTGCATTACTACAAATATGTTAATGAGAACTATGGCATGACCATGTCATCCGAAGTACATAGTTATATGTGTGAACCAAAAAATAAAACAAAATGTTTCATAGTACTGAGATATTAAATCACCAATAAATAGTTCATATTTATACAAGTAAATATTTCATTTTCATCAGTTCCAATCAAAAAAATTATATTGTAAACAATGAAACGATACTGGACTCATATCTGGCATATCACATTTCTGGTTGTTACCAAGTTTTTTGTAGTTGTTGAGTGAGTTTGGATTTTTGTGATGTTTATAGCCTGAGTCTCTGGAACATTACTTTTTATTCTTTTCTGACATATTTTGTCATGTCAAAATTTGTAACGCATTTAAAAGCCAAATCGAACAAGTTTGCTTTCATAGCCATTTGTTTCATTGCCGAGTTAAGCTTTCGGGCAAACACTGGTGCAAGTTGGCCCAGGTGCATGCATGTGAGTTATAGGGGCAAAGTAAAATGGATAGTTTGTTTTTACAAAGATTGCTTGGGCATTTGTTTATAAAACATTTGTAGATAGCTACCAGTTCTCCCCTGTATTTTGTCAACGTCTGTTTCTCGTTAAACTCTAAATAGTCTTGTTTAAGTTTGCAATCTTGTTTTAATGATACGTATCCTCACTATATGTTTTTGTGTTTTTCACCCCCAATCAGTACTCCAAAGTGCAAAGTATTATTAAACCATATAGTCATCAGTAAATTTGACGGTGTGTTGGGGCCCAAAAGCGAGTATTCATTCAGTTATGTCATCAGCAGCTGCTGCATTAGCAGTTTTGGGTTTGTTTCATTTTTCATTCATCGTCAGATCCTTCTGTTTACTTTTTAGGGCCACTCTTGCTTGATATTATTCAGGACCATAAACCAAGCTGCAGTTGTATTCCATATGTTACGTTTCAGAGATTGTTCAAAACTTCCTATCATACCTATAATACATAATTATACGTTGCCCTATACCTAAGGTAACAACTCTCTCTCTCTCTCTCTCTCTCTCTCTGCCTTTATCATTTGTCAGCCATGTTGGGGGCCGTGCATTTAAAAAAAATAATTAGATATTGTGTAGATAAAAAGGGTGATAAAAGATGCATGCACAAATGTTTTTAAAACAGATTATAAAATGCCTGGAATACAAACTAGCCAGGACCCGTAAGTGTACCACGTCACGTCAAAAAAGGTCACACATACCACTGTATCAAGCAATAGTGATGCAAGGAAAACCATCTTTTGCAGGTTTTAAACCAAATACAGTATGAAAATTATAGAACATATCCAGCTATATTCATATAAATAGATTTAGTGGCATTCACTGTCAATGAATTTCACTGCTGATTATTGATATATATTGTCCGGTACATATCTACCACCTACCTCTGTTTCAACTAACTGATTTAACTTCAGTAAACATGCTAGATCATTGCAAATATTAGTTATAGACAAAGAGAAAAGATAGACAATGAAAATAAAATCCATATTACAGAGTATCAGTATTGATGATTGAAACAGTAATTGTCACTTGCACTATGTACATGTAGCATGGAACTTGGTTATAAAATCAGTTGGCAATATTTACTTTAATAAACAAATGATAATTTATAGGTTTACAAGAACTACATGTTGGACTTAATCTCATGTCATGCCCTGGATTTTAGGTTTACAAGCACTACACATTGTACTTAAATCTCATGCCATGAACCTAGATTGTAATTTTACAAGAACTCCATGCTCAATATTAAACTCTGGTCATGTACCCAGCTTGTAATTTTACAAAAAATACTTGTTGTACTTAAATCTGATGCATTAGATGCAGATTGAAATTTTACAAGCACTCCATGCTGAATATTAAACTCTGGCCACGGACTCAGATTGCAAATTTGCAAGTACTCCATGCTGAATATTAAACTCTGGTCATGGACCCAGATCATGAATTTTACAAGTACACCATTCTGAATATTAATCTATGGCATGTATCCAGATTGTAATTTTACAAGCACTCCATGCTGACTATTAAACTTGTGCTATGTATCCAAATGATAATTTTAGAAGCACTGCATGCAGAACAGGAAAATCATGCCATGTACATGGATTGGAATATTATGCACTTCATGCTGAACTTTAAACTTGTGCTGTTCACCCAGATTGTAATTTCAAAAGCAGCACATGCAGTCAGTATGTCAGAATGTGATTTTAGTTGCTATGCTTACTGCTACAAATAGAATGCTGATTACTTGATAACTTAAGCTCTAGCAATTTCTTACCCATTAAATTGTATAATCAAAGACAGTCCTCTGTATTCTCACACCAATTAGTATGACGTGATTCAAACATTGATCCTGAAGTCATATCATAAACTACTTCACATATATGCAGTGTCATCCTGCTAGTAACACATGTAGTTACCGTATTTTAGCGCATTTAAGACGCACCTAATTATAAGACGCACCCATATATAAGACGCGGGTTTTGACGATGTGTTTAAAAAATATTTTAAATAAGACGCCCACAAATATAAGACGCACGCGGCCTAGACATTTGCCGAACTGAGCAATTTATCTCCAGTGGTTACCTTTCCTTTATTATAAATGAAAATTGTTCCATCACCCGTCGGATGTAAACAAGGCTTCATTACCATTTTTAGTTGAGATCAAAGGCCAATAGCGGACGGGTTTAGTACCTAGTATCTAGATTCTAGAACAATAAACGCCGGATGTAACGGTGGCTTCATCGATCCGCTAAGCCAAGTCTTCAGCGGGTGGGATTAGTACATAAACCGATAAATCCCGATGCATTCGGTTAGCATATATAAACGTGGGAACAGTCTCTTGTTATATATAAATGAGTGTCCAATTTGCTATGCATTTTTAAAATTATCAAATTGCCACGATGCTGAAGCGAAAATCATATACGGCATGGGAGAAAGTGGAAATTACGACAATCATTTAAGTTAGATATGGGACATGAAAATTGAAATACCAGTTTTTGCAAGTAAATCAAGTATTTTTTAATGGAGATGCATCCAAGAATGATAAAAATTAAGTCTAAACTGTCTCCGTGATGCAGATTGGCGTTGTTTCAGACATGAAATGAGTGGACGGTAGGCAAGTCTAAAAATGCATTTTTGTCAATTTTCAGAAAACATGGTCCCATCTAATTTCATGAAAATTATCAAAGTCTACAATTCTTGATAGTGCCTGAAAACATATTTATAGCTACAGTTTTAATTAGGACAAACAATGAAAGCTATACCAAGTCACATGTATTGTCAGACTGCTGTGGAATATGTGTACCCTTTTCCCGACCCAATATTTCTTTCATGAAATGTAACACAATTGTTGGACCTTCATTACAACTGTTTCATGTTTGTATAAATTATTTCAGCAGAATATAGCCATGCATAATAAATACTAAACTTCAGAAATGAAAAATATTTGTAAAGAGGCCAAAATAAAGGGGAGATAACTCAATGAACCTTTTCGTATGACCAACATATGGACTCGCATCACAATTATTATTTCCGGCTCAGTGCCCATTTTAGAACATTTTTTTCTCTCATTTTGGTTGTGATATAAGAGTTTTATTTATGCATTTTGGTAAGGATTTTAATGTAATTCTTTATTCTCGAGAATATGAGCTCCGAGAATGGTTGTCTTAGTGTATTTCGGCGACAGTGCACATTGAGTAATGAGGCCTTGGTGATGATCTGGCAGTGAAATCTGTGTTCTGTTTACTTGCTGCTCTATTTACATTGCTGCCTCTCAAACATTTGCCGGTGAACCTTTCACAAAAACTTGACAGTGAAGTCATCTTTAAAGGTATTTTAGATTAACATATGATTCTTATTGATTGTCACTAAGTGGAAAATTCAGTACAGAGAAATATATATAGAGAACATATGGTAAAATTAATTTTGATGTATGTCCATTTTAAATAGAGCTTTCTAGGACTAAATTCATAACGGTATAATCTTGTCATGACACCGTTCGTTTGAATAAATTGAATACATATATTCCATATGTTTTTTTTTGTCCACCCATTCATCTGTAGCTATTGTAGTACAATCAGGTCTGTCTAAAGCGTTCACCTTTACTAATCACTGCCATGTCAACTCTATTTGGGTTTGAGTCTCAGCCCCCAGATATAGACTATTGTGCACTTAGAAATGGTGTTTAATATGAATACAATAAGACTTTGTCACTAATTTAAAAGCCATGCATAGTACAGTCAAAACCTGGCTTTGTACACATGTGACCACACAAGTTCACCATTCTAAATTGGCTTTGGAACAAGTAACATACACCAATTAGCAATATTGTTGTTAACTTATTATTACAGTACATTATTATTATTTTATTGAGATTGTTTTATTTTCACTCTTCAGCAGTATCATTAATTATGATTATGTTGTTCACTCTCAAATTTATTTTCCACACAAGATTACTGGATCAGTGTTAACTTTAATCTCTCTGATGAATTAAATCATAACTGATTTAGAATAATAACTGATCTGAGATTATTTTGAGGACAATAGCAGAATCTTATTTTTACTACTGATTGGCAGATTATATATGACTGGAAAACATACTTGGAAACAATTGCATTTGTGATATTTCAGTATAAAACTTATGTGAATACAACCTGACGACAGGTCAAATTTACGGTTTTAAAATTATATACTATATAATTTTTAAGTTGTATCGATACGAGATTTGAGTGTGGCAGTTTATTGTGATGTCTTGCACAGGGATATGATGCCAAAAACACGTAGCACCATGACCAATCTAGTAAAATTATCCAGACATGAGGACAACCAGTCTTCAAACTAACTTCTGAGCACATAGCAAAGCAGCTGTTAGTACCAATTTTTGAAAAGTCTTTAGTATGACTTAGCCAGGGATTGAGCCATTGATCTCCTGTGTCCAAAGCAGATGATGCAACTAATAATGCCACCTGATCGGTATGCTAGTTAGTATACATTTTCATTCTTTCTTTTATGTTTTAAGTTATTGATAGTTATTCACACACACACACACATGGGTTTCAGGTTTACAATTAGTATAATTGGGATTTATTGTCTTACTTTCATTAGTGTTTGGGCATTTATATATCTCTCCATCCTTGAAAATTTGGATTGTGGCCTCATCTTGATTCTGTTTTCTTTGTTGTAATACAGCCTGAGTCATTGAAATTAATTTTACCTTTAATCTGAAATTTGGCATTTTATTCTCTGAAAAGAGGTTACTCACCATTCTATGTAAACATTAATGATTGAACACATCACATTCATATAGTCTGTACAGAGTAGCATTCAATTTGTTATTTATTTTTTACTTTCCATGCTGGTTTGTTGGTAATTGTATTCTCCATGACTCAGAATAAAATAATTAATCCAGACCAACGTTCCTGTTTAGACTTTGTGGTTGTCCTTTGGTTGAATTCTTTGTAGTGAATACACACTAGGCTTCTATTAACACATTAAACCCTATAGGTTTTTGCAGTTTTTGTGTGAAATAGAAGTAGGATATATTTCTGAATTCAACCTAATACATTTACTATCAAGCAATTTTCCTTTAGCCCAATGCCTAGTTGTGCTACAAACAATGGTTCCATTGGTTATTCTGTTTGCGCATGAGCAGAGGGTGAAAAGTTGGAGTTCTATTTCTTCTTCTTTCTCTTAACGGCCCTATATATTTCATATTGAGAAGATTCCTTATAGAAAATGTCCAGCTTGTCCTATAGTTTGCACAGGTTCACCTGCGCGTGTGCGCTTCAGACCGGTCTGCCTTACATACGTGGCCATAAAGTATAAAATGTGGACACAATATCGGATTCCGACCACAGGCAAATTTTGGGTGGAAATAAATGTGTGAAGAAAATTCTGTTTTTCCGTCGGTATTTTGTAGTGCAACTAAAATGTCCAGATTATTTAGTATCATTGTAGAGTTAATCTGTCTGCCTTTCTATAAGACACCCCACATTAGTGTATCATATATGACCGCAACGCTACAGAGCATGACAATAGGCTACTACCTCCTGCACCGTAAACGCGGCGTTTGGGGTTAATGTGCTGACATATCGACAGCACTAAACCAGATATACTGGGAATTTGATATTTGAACCTGTAGTGGAATCCTCTGTTTGCTGTGCCAACTCTGTCATTATTAATAGTCCATGTTTTGTTATGCTCACATATTTTTTTGATTATGTTCAAATTGAGTTTTGTCAATGTAAATAGTCAAAATTATGTTATAGTCACATTATATTGATTAATTTGTTCTTCATTTTAGATGCAGACCAATACTCGAGACTTCAGTGGCTTGTAATGCTATTAAATAATCAAGTTCAGCAGAAGTCAAATGACAAAGAGGAGATGCCAAAAGAGATGGAAACCCATGTCATCACTGCAAAACAAATTAACGGACGTGCCCAACATGATGTATCAGCCGGTGCCAAGCAAGATATTGATGAAGAAGTCATGCCTACTTTATATCAGCCTGTTGAATCTCCCATTACCATTTTGAGCCCTGAAGCAAGCAGTGATGTATCCCGAGAAAATGAGAAGAAGGATGCAGTAATGGAAATCCTCCAATTGATCAATGCAAATTCAGACAAGCTAGACAAGAGCATGGAGGAATATGCAAAATTGGGAATGTGGGATTTTGCTGGACAATATGTTTTCTACACTACCCACCAGACTTTTCTGAGCTATCGTGCAATATATCTCCTGGTTATAGATCTCAGCCAGCAAATCACAGCATTAATAAACGATGAGTGTTTCATTGACACAGCAGGGTTAAAACTGTGTCAAGTTCAGGGTAAGTAACATATTTTTGGCTGGGAATATTGATACTGAGACAGCAGACAGATAATTGTGTACCCACAAATCACAAAAGTAAAATATGACCCCATGCATATGATAAAAACTAAAAATAAATATTGCCACATTTTATTCTGGCACCAGGTGAAACAAAATCAGGAAACAGATCAGTCAAAAGTTGATTAAGATTTTAAAGCCTTAATATATTTAGAATGAAATGAGTAAAAAGTCAGGTAAGATTTCAAAGCCTTATTGTATAGGGATGATTCAAACATCAGGAAAGATTTAAAAGCCTTTAATCAGATACAGACAAGTCAAAAGTCAGGTAAGATATATATTTAAGATACAGACAAGTCAGAGGTCAGGTACGATTTAAAAGCCTTCATTCAGATACAGACAAGTTATAAGGCAGGTAAGTCTTGGAAGCCTTAATGAATTAGGATACAGATGAGTCAAACGTCAGGTAAGACTTAAATACCTTAATGAATTCAGATAAGACAAGTGAATGGTCAGGTAAAATTTAAAATCCTTAATTAATTCAGATAAGACAAGTGAAAAGTGAGGTAAAATTTAAAAGCCTTAATGAATTGAGATGCAGATGGGTCAAAAGTCAGGTACAAATTAAAATCCTTAATTCAGATAAGACATGTAAAAAGTAATGTAAGATTTAAAATCCCTAATTAATTGAGATACAGACAAGTGAAAAGTCAGGTAAAATTTAAAAGCCTTCATGAATTGAGATGCAGATGGGTCAAAAGTCAGGTAAGATTTAAAAGCTTTAATTCAGATAAGACAAGTGAAAAGTCAGGTAAGATTTAAAATCCTTAATGAATTGAGATACAGACAAGTGAAAAGTCGGGTAAAATTTAAACGTCTTGATGAGTAGAGGTACAGATAAGTCAAAAGTCAGGTAAGATTTAAAAGCCTTAATGAATTGATATACAGTTAAGTGAAAAGTTATGTAGGATTTAAAAGCCATAATGAACTGAAATACAGATGAGTCAAAAGCCAGCTAAGATTTAAAAGCTTTAATTCAGATAAGACAAGTGAAAGGTCAGATAAGACGTAAAATCCTTAATGAATTCAGATAAGACAAGTGAAAAGTCAGATAAGATTTAAACTCCTTAATGAATTGAGATACAGACAAGTAAAAAGTCAGGTAAAATATAAAAGCCTTAATGAATTGCAATACAGATGAGTCAAAAGTCAGGTAAGATTTAAATGACTTAATTTAGATAAAACAAGTGAAACTTCAGGTGAGATTTAAAAGCCATAATGAATTGCAATACAGATGAGCCAAAAGACAGCTAAGATTTAAATGTCTTAACGAATTTAGGTATAGTATCATCAGCACGTGCTGACCTTTAGATTTTAACAGTAGAAAAGCTTCTTTGATGTTATCACAATGTATTTCCCTACCTGCCATATCCCTATTCAGCATGTTAACAGGTCCTATAATAGTCTAACTTCTCATCAAGTACCTATCTTAGATGCCATGAAGTACCTATATAGCTGTCATCTAGCTTGTCATCAAGTGCCTATCTAGAATGTCATCAACTACCTGTCTAGAACGTCATCAATTACATATCAAGCATGTCATCAATTACCTATCTAGCATGTCATCAAACACCTAGCTAGATTATCATCAACTACCTTTCTAGCATGTCATCAAATGCTTATCTAGAATATCATCAACTATCTATATAAAATATCATCAATTACCTGTCTAGCATGTCACCAAGTAACTATTTAGCATGTCACCATGTAACTATTTAGCATGTCATCAATTGCCTATCTAGTATGTCACGAAGTACCTAATTAGCTTGTCATGAAGAACTTATCTAGCATGTGATCAAGTGAAAATCTAGAATGTTTACAAGTACCTATCCAGGATATCAGCAAGTATCTAATTAGCTTGTCAGAAAGTACCTACCTAGAATGTCATCAAGTACATATCTAGAATGTAATCATTTACTTATCTAGCAAGTTATCAAGTACTTATCTAACATGTGATGAAGTGCATATCAAGAATGTTTTCAAGTACCTAATTAGCATGTCATATACCTATCTAGCATGTGATCAAGTACCTATCTAGAATATCATCAAGTACCTGTCTAGCATGTCTTTAAGTGCCTGTCAAGAATGTTTTCAAGTACCTATCTAGAATGTCATCAAGTACCTATCTAGAATGTCATCAAGTACCTATCTAGCATGTCATTAAGTACCTGTCTAGAATGTCACCAAGTACCTAATTAGCATGTCATTAAGTACCTGTCTAGAATGTCACCAAGTACCTAATTAGCATGTCATATACCTATCTAGCATGTGATCAAGTACCTATAGAATGTTATCAAGTACCTATATAGCATGTCATTAAGTGCCTGTCTAGAATGTCACCAAGTACCTAATTAGCATGTCATCATGTACCTCTCTAGAATGTCATCAGGTACCTATATAGAATATCATCAATTACCTATCTAGAATGTTATCAAGTACTTATCTAGCTTGTCATCAAGTGCTTAATTTGAATGTCATCAAGTACTTATCTAGCTTGTCAACAAGTACCTAATTAGCTTGTCATCAAGTACCTAATTAGAATTTCATCAAGTACCTACCTAGAATGTCACCTGATATCTAGTGTCAGATTGAGGGCAATGATTTCTCTGCAAAAAGCCTTCTACCTAAATAAGTCCCATTTTCGTGATGCCCTTATCACAGATCCCAATATGAGGTGACCCAAATACTTTAAAGTATTTATGAATGGGACAAGATTTCTGACAACCTTTAACGGATCAGAATGGGGACTCAAAATCATTTTAAGCACATCTTCGTATTTGTCCTGAGTTTCTGCAGCTTTAAACATCCTCTTAGACCCACTTAACGTTGCCACTTTGCAGCAAAGAATAAAAAACTTTCTCCAGAAAAGAGAAATACAATTCTTCAAATTGGATCTTCATATTCGGTGTTATTCCATGCCGATTCTGCTTCCAAAGGCAAATAAAATTCTGCATCCTGGCAGTGACCAAAGAATACTCTATTCATGTATGCTCCTTGTTTCATGGGGGAATCAACTCCATAACGTTGAATGGTCTCATCATCCCATGGTTTTTATTTAGATATGCGCCTGATGGGATTGAGCATAGTTGGACATATTTGCAACTAGGTGGAATGGTAAACTCTCTACTTTAGTCTGAAAAAAAAAATTATCTAAAAGGCTTCAGGGAATTCATTGTAATTTCCAATGACTGGAACAGCCTGAATCAGTATGCTTAACCTCCAACACCTCAGATGATGAGGGGTTAAAAGTGTTGGTTCATTCTGATTAATCTAATCAGACTGGTAAAATCCTTAGTCAATAACCCCAGCAATCATGCAATGTAAATGCCCAGAAAAATTGAGATATCTGGACTATATTAAATGAGCCTTCTGGTGCCAACAATTCTCAAATCCAGTTGGTTGTAGAATCACTTGTGCAAGATCGTTGTGCACTTTACAAGTGTACTATTAGCAAAATGGAAATTCTTCACATGGTACTGTGTCCAAGAACACATTATACAACTTCAGGAATTGATACTTCCAATACCTAGCTTCTTACAATGGGTCTCTGATATGATAAACAGTAGGAACAATCATTTACATGATGACATGCCAGATGGATAAATGCTGACATCGTCCAAGCCGTGGGACGGAGATTTGAGTTTACATTCTCCAGTTTTTATTACTAAGCAAAACCTTGTCAGAATTGAGTTTTTTAAGACAACCATAACTCTATCATTGTCATAAATGTTATGCAGCTTGATCATGAAATAGTCTTGTCCCCATAGCGTGTATATATATATAAATATAAATATATATATATATATATATATATATATATATATATATATATATATATATATATATATATATATATATATATATAAATATAAATATATATATATATATATATATATATATATATATATATATATATATATATATATATATATATTACATTTGTATTTCATTCGGGGAAAGGGGAGAACATACTATTTTTAAGTTTACTAGGATCTTTAAAAATAATATAGCTGTAATAAACACTTCTGTCATTCATTGAATTTATTTCATGGCAAGAGTCATCCTGAATAGCATCGGTTAGTTCATAATTGTTTTAAAAAGATTTTCTAAATCTTTAAAGCAAATTTAGAACAAGGAGAACTAATCGCAATGTTCAGTCCAGCATGTAGAATATGCTACATTGTTGAATATGCAACATTGTCAAATATGCTACATACAAATGGTGCTCCTTTTTCGACAGATTTCGCATACTTCACAATGACTTATGTAGATATGTTTGCAGTATGTGTAATGCCCCCTTAATGCTGTGCTTGAAAAAGTAAAACTTGTCAACCAGGAATTTTCAAAATTACATTTGCTGCTTTCAGAGTTGAATGCATATTTCTTCTTGACTAACAAACACTCTTCCAAAATGAATCACACTTAAACATGTCATGGCTCTCATAGCCTAAGTGGTTAGAACGTGTGCCTCATATGCAGGAGGGTATGGGTTTGAACCCTAGCTGAGTCGTACCAAAGACATATAAATAATACGAGCAGAAATTTGTACTTGGACTAGTTGACCTGGTGTAAGGATAATGTGACAGAGCAGGACATCATGTTACATGTCTGTTGCATGATTTTCCAGTACTATATATCGCTATAAACTGCCAAACTAAATACTGAGACATCATAGTGATATGACTGGAAAATTGTTAAAGCTACATTATTAAATTCAGACACACACACACACACACACACACACACACACACACACTTTAACACTATTCCCTAGTGTGAATACATGAGAAAGCTTGACAGTAGCTTATCATGGATTGATGGTTCTTCCTGGGGTTTCTAGGGTTCTTCCTCCAACAGCTATAATGGCTGCCATGTATAGCCTATCTTGTGCTGAATAATGTTGTTAAACCATACAGCAACAACAGCAACAATTAACACTATTACAACAAACGATATACTCATGTTTTAAATTTTATATCTGGAGTAAATATCTGACTTCGAAGAAATGTTGTTGCTCATCACAAACTTTATTAAAATTACCTTTTAACATTCTCCTTTAGTGCACTGATGTAATTTAAGATGTTACTTTGATGTACTTTGCTTACATGAATTGGGATGTTTAACTTTGTGTACTTCATCTGGCATGTATGTTATTGTAATAATTATTATTATTGTTATTTTTATTACCGGTATTATAGAAAAACTTACTTAAATAATGTTTACTGTTTCAACTTTAGAGACGATTGACACATGGATGAATTTAATACATTCCTGTACACCATCCTCTCAATCTGACATCCCTGCTGTCATCCTGGTTGGGACTCATGTGGACAAGATTCATGAGGTGTGTGTGTATCTATCTATCTATCTATCTATCTATCTATCTATCTATCTATCTATCTATCTATCTATCTGTCTGTCTGTCTGTCTGTCTGTCTGTCTGTCCATCCATCGTCCAACCGACCCACCTACCTATCTATTTTAACATGTCTATACAGTTATAAAATTGACAGAGTTAGTATAAATGTAAAAACAATATTTAGTCATTTCTTTTTAATGTGTGTTTGCATTTTTATTCAATAAAAGGTTACAGTGAGAAACAGAAAAAGACGGGTAAAATGAGTAATAATTTGTTTATTTCTGCATAATAGGGATATACATAGTATATAATGTAGGTCAGTATGTCTGACATTTTAATTATATTATCATTATTTCATATTTCTGAATAACATCAGAACAATCACTGGCAGTGTTGCCATAACAAGGACCCACAGTACACTCGCTCAGAATGTGTCAGATGTTCCCAGGTGTATAATAGCAAGTATGGCCTTCTGAATTCTGGAATTAGCTGATTCAGCTCACCTAATCCCTCTAATCATCTGAAAGTTTTAGATTTCTCATGCAGACCCTACCCCCGCTTCATGTCTTTGTGAGAGTCTTTGGTCTTGTCAGCTCAGAAGTATACTTAAGGGTCTGAGGAGTCTGAGATCAACTTATATGGTGTCCTTTGATGCCCTCCACAAGGAGGTATTATAATGTTTGAGGAGCCTAACACCTCTCACTAAAATTGAGTTGTCAGTCACTCTTCAGATTCAGGTCAGCATATTGCTTCCTCCCCAAGAGGGAGTTGATGCATTGCTCATCTTGTGTACAGATGAACATGTTTCATCCCAATTTCATAACAATATGTTACTTCTACTAGTTAGAAAGATGATGCACTTCAAACCTCATATCCATGAAGGCAGTTGCTTCCACCCATTAGGGCAATGGTGCAACACGTGATAACCATGATGGCATGTTGTTCCCTTCCATTAGGGAGGTACAGACCACCTACCTCATATCCATGACGGCATTTTGTTTCCTTCTATTATGAAGGTAGTGCCCGCACGTCTGATATCCGTGACGGCATGGTGTTCCCTTCCATTAGGGAGGTAGTGACCACACACCTGATATCCAGAGAACATGTTACTCCTTTGTTCTAGGTAGATTGTGTACCACATAAACATTCATGTCACCATTTTTCTTTCTCTTGGTAAGGAGGTTGTGCACCACACACACATTCATGACAGCATGTTTCTCTCACTAGTTAGGGAGTTTGCGCACCACACACACATTCATAACAATATTATTTTCTCACTAATTATGGAGCTTATGCACTTCACACATCATATCCATATTTATATATTCCTTCCTCCCATTAGACAGATGGTGCACCACCCACCTGTTATCCATGATATCATGTTGCTCCCTTCTATTTGAGAAATGACCCACTGTACACATATTGATGTCGGCAGTTGTTTTCTTCTGTTAAGGAGATGATGCACCACAAACCTCCTATCCAATATAAATGTTTGATTACGCCTATTATGAAGTTGTTGCATGCCAAATGCACTGTGTTGCCTCCTTTGTTAAGGAATTTGATGTACAAAAAATCTCATGTCCATGGAATGCATTGCTCCTTCCCACAAGGGAGTGGTGCACACCAAATTTCATATCCAGAAAAATGTATTACTTCCTCCCACAAGGGAGGTGGTGCATTACTCACAACAGTTTTTTGTAATATGTCTCTCCCTTCTAATAAAAGGGATTAACATCATACACTTCTAAGTGATGAATCAGTTGATAATGATGTAATCTCTGATTATTACTAACATAGGGATAGGGTATGGACCGATAACCTCCCTCAGCTCTTTATATACAATAGTCTTATTCTTTGCTATTTGCCTCATTAAATAGATCAGCATCTTTTGTTTAGCATTTGTAATAACTGCATTGTTCTGGAAATATATTCTTAATGGTTAGCCAGTTAGATTTAGTTAAATGTACAAGTCAGATCTACCAAACTTATAGCATCCCAAAGAATTGTTGATTAGATGTCTGACTATTTATATGATAATTAAATAAGATTTAAAAATGATGACATTAATACAAGTAAGTGTTGTCAAATCATTGGGAAAAGTCACTTTGCAACAATTTAAGCATGTGGCTGGTTTGAAGTTGACTAGTTGATAATTATCGGGCTTACCCTAATAGACAACATAAGTGTTTAGAAATCATTCAGCTGTGAGTATAAATGAATAATTTGCAAAATATTTAGCTTTGAATAGTGTTGATGTAGCTGAAGAGATGAACATACCTTTACAATGTGCTGACTTGTCTAGGTACTTGTATGGGGAGTCTAAGTGACTTCACATTAAATTGGACTATAACTATGTTACCGGTATATATGTGCAAGCCTCTAGCGCTTAACAAAAAACCCTCCTAATACAGTAAAACCTGTTATGAGAGACTGCACCTTCTACCACAGGAGTCTGACGTTTTATCAATAAAGTACGGCGAAATATCTGATAACTCGAATTACTCTTATCGGTAATATAAATGGACAAAAGGAATGCAAGCATGACCACAACCCTTCACTCGATTTGGCGTTTTCTCACGAGACTTTTATCGCTTCAGAATCGCAAGAAGACTGAAAAACTACACACACGAATTTAAAAGACAGTGAGGTACCATTGCATAACTCTTAAATGACCATTTCCTGAATCCAATTGGCAAATGAACCTTTATTTTCACCATTACTGTCACAATCCCTTTCTTGGAAAATCAATCTGATGAAAGTAGCCCATTCTACCAGTTTCTACCCTGCAGTTAATATGCTGAATATCATGATGAAAGTAATTTCACAAGATAAACTGCTTATCATGCCTTTTGTTTCAGATTGTATCATTTTATAATTTTATTTTAATTTCCAGGTCAGAAAAATATACTCAAAGTTTGGATAGTAGAATTTCACAATTAAACAAGACTTACCAAAGTCGCAGTTTGATTGGGATTTTATGAACCTGAAAGTGCCTGAGGGATCACATGAGATGGAATTGGTCACGTGATGAGTCAGTCTTTAGAGCATGATCAGCTTGGATGCCGCATAGAACAACAATAGGGTGGGATATGCAAGCTAATTAAGATGCATTTGGGTGGGCATGTGATCCCTCAGGCACTTACAGATTCATAAAATCCCAATCAAACTGCGACTTTGGTAAGTCTTGTTTAATTGTGAAATTTTATTTCCCCTGTAAGTGCCTCGGGATCTCGTGAGATTTCAGAGTTATGCATCCAAGCACGACAATGAAGAAAAAATAAAGTAAAGTGTTTATTTGTGATACTAGGAAAACTATAATTACCAAGATATAAGCATCTGAGACTATATCAACATTTTTATAGCTGGGACTTCCCAAGCACAGCACTACTGAAATCTAAGCTATCCGATACAGGTTTATGATAGAACTTGCGGAAAGTGCAATCATTACTCCATCTTACATTCTTAATAATAGTATGCAAAGACAGTTTCATTTTAGCTGCAGCAGTGCTAGACGCAGCTCTAGGGCTGTGGGCCCCAAAAATGGATGTATCAATCCCTGCCTCCTTCATAACAGTTTTGATCCATCCAGCTATGGTGCTTTTAGCAACAGCTCTAAAAGGAGATTGTGTGGTTATCAATAATTTTTTCTCATTTCCTCGAAGTGAAGAAGTTTTACTGATGTATTCTTGTAAGGTTTCAACTATAAATATTCTTTTATCATGATATGCAGAAAAAGCAAATTGTGATAGATGTTGACTAGGTTTACTTTGCTTCAAAATGTCCCTAATTCTGACAACAACTCTATCAGAAAAAATAGTAATATCATCAATATTTATGACCTGCAAAGTTTGTCATCTCTGGCCACTAAGTAAGGTCAACATAATCACTAGTTTCTGAGTCACCTGTTTCAAAGAAATTTTCCTCAAGGGAAATTTTTTTTCCAGATGTTGAAGAAAAGTTCTCACGTCCCAGGTTATACCATATCTTGGCAAACACGGCCGACGAAGAAAACCTCCTCTCAAAAATCTTTTTTATGAGCACATTATTACCAAGATCAACATTACTACTCAATTTAACTAAACTAGATATGGAACTGTAACCTAAACCAGAATCAAACAGTTCTGTCAGGAAAGCCAGGACCAAATTTACAGGTGGATCAAGGGGATCAATATGCTTCCCAACCGAAAAATGCAACCATTTCTGGAGATGTGTCCAATATTGTTTCCTTGTTGATTCTCTCTACGAGTCGAATATAACACTGGCAGCTTGTCCTAATATGCCTTTACGGAACAAGGATTTCCTGATAAGCGAAACACAGCTAGCCGGGTTTTCCACAGTTTGATGTTCCTTGAGTGGATCCTGAGGCAAGGTTAACAGAAAGCGAGTCTGGGGAAGAATGTATGATTGATGAACAATTTGTCGCAAAAGGCAGGGAAACCAGGGCTGTGTTGTCCACAATGGTGCTACAAGTACCACTTCTGCACAGTCGTCTACTATCTTCTGAAGAACACGTCCCACCAGGCTGAAAGGTGGGAACATATACAAAATTAAGTTTGACCACGTCATAGAGAAAGCATCAATGACCCATGCATGTAGGTATTGTCTATATGACACATATTTATGAATCTGATGATTCAGTCTAGAGGCAAACATATCAATATCAAACTGTCTAAATATTGCATGAATTTTGTTAAAGATTGCTTTGTTTAACATCCACTCTGCATCATCATTGAATTTCCTAGATAGTTGATCTGCTACTACATTATCCTTCCCAGGAAGATGGCAAGCACTCAACCAAATCTGTCTTTCTATACACCAGAACTAAATATCACGACCATTTGATTGAGTAATCTCTTCCTACCTCCCATTTTATTAATGTAGGTAACAGCTACAGTATCATCCATGAAGATCATAATGTGTACATTATATTTGTAGCAACAAAGAGACTTTAATGTCAGGAAGCAAGCCTGCAATTCCAAAACATTGATGTGGCTAATTTTTTCAGTACTACTCCAGCCACCCCCAGTTTTAACATCATCTGTCTCATTTACCCCTCCCCATTCTATAAGAGAACTGTCACCTTTGATAATAATTTCTGGGTTACCTCTGCAGATTGGTTTAAAACTGATCTTAACATTTTGGATCCACCATTTAATTGTATCTTTAGCACTGCTGGAGAGAGAAATTGATGCATCGTAATTGCCCTTATGCATTTTAAGTAATTTGTCTTTTTCCCTTTCCAAAGGTTTGTACTATAGAGGGGCATATTCTAAGCCAGGCTCACTAGCTACCATTGTTCCTATTAATTTTGCTAATTCACGAATAGTCAAATGTTTCCTCTTCAACACTGTTTCACAAACTCAATCAATGCCTGTGCCGTTCCCTCTGTCAATCTAACTGTCATATCTACTGAATTAATGAGAAATCCCACAAAGCTGATAGCTTGTGTAGGTTGCAAAATGGATTTAGTTGGGTGTATTGTAAATCCTAAATCATCCAATAATGCGGCAGTATGGTACACATTGTTTTGACACTCTAAGTATGTTGAACCTTGAAGAAGACTATCATCCAAATAGCCAACATTGAGATAACCCATCTTACGTAAGGAAGAAAAAACAGACTTCATCATTTTGGTGTATACTCATGGTGCAGATGCCAGTCCATTTGGTAAACAGATGTACTGATAAAATTGTCCTTTCCCGTGAAAGCATAAATATTTGCGAAAAGCAATGTGAACTGGAAGAGAGTAATATGCATCTTTTAGGTCAATAGAAGCAAAATAAGAATCTTTGCGAACCATGGTCAGTGCTGTTTTTAATGTCTCCATTTTAAAATGGTGATGTACCACATGTGCATTGAAAGCACGCAGGTTGAGAATAACCCGGATGCTCGCATCACGTTTTTCTCTAGTGAATATGTTAGACAAGTACTTTACACCAGCAAAGTTTATTCTCTCGACCACTCCCTTTTTCAGCAGTTTATCAATTTCAGTTGTAATTACTGTGGTTTCTTTGTCAGAGAAGTTTCTCAGCTTTGGGATACAAGTTTGGACTGGGCTGCTATCAAGTTAAATTCTATAACCATTCAGATTAGATAAAATCCATGCATCAGATGTTAGCTGCTGCCATTTATTAGCACGCCAACTAACTTTACCAGCAACAATATTTTCTGGTGTATTATACAAGTCTGGCAAAGAAACTGTGCTGTCATGAATGAGAAAACTGCTACTTACAGTTTTTGTGGAAGATGCAACACTGCCCCTGTTCACAAATCTTGACGGGGGTTGTAAGTGCTCCTCTTTTTGAGGTTCTGTGGTCCCCGTTGGTATGGTTGTCGTTGATAGGGCTAGGACCTGGCCCCCATCTTCAATAAAACAGGGCCCCCATCTTCAATAAAACAGACTTGGGTCCTGCTTGAGCACCTTAATAATTGCCGTATCTCCCAGTGTTTGAAGCAGAAAAGTTTCCTGACACTTTATTCCCCATCTTCTGAGCATCTGCAATATTTTTAACTTTTGTAGACAGGTCATCCCCAAAGAGGAGGTCAGTTACCTTATTTTGGGGTGAACAGAGAGATTGATAACCGAAATGCAGATCTGGCTTGATCAGTTCTTTCCGTTTATGAGACATGTAACAAAACGCAGAAGAAATCATCCGCAAGACATCACCAGCATCTGCGAGTAATTTATTTACATTTGCAGGTGTACTATCTAATTTATTTTGTAGTAATGCATCCATAAGTCGGAGAAGGGGAACACTAGCTTTGGCAATAGTTCCTTGGAACGTTTGGAGCTTAGCATCCATTTGATTTGTACTTTTGTTCATTTTTGCGCAAATTTCAGGGTTCACTTCAGGCACACTTAAATTTTGGCAATTTTGTGGCCTTAAATGTTTCTCGCTCAAGTCCTTAAATTTATCCTGGGCTATTTGGGACCGGAATCCTTCATTAACGACTTTAGCCAAGCTCTCCTGAATGGGCAGCCCACAAAGTTCGTGCACTTCATAAAAGTCAGAGAGCTCTTTAAGGATGTAATTTCCTTCAGTTTCTGATGGTAAATTTGGTGGTGATGTTACCAAGTTTTGAAAGCCATGCTCGAAGTCATCGTAATCTTCCACACTTTCCGCCCCGGTGTTGGAAAGATCACTTCCCTCGTTATGCTGAACCGTTTCCGTGTGTACAAGTTTTCGTGCCGGTCCATTAAGTCTCGGTTCAACAGCCATGGGTTTTTTGCTAAGACTGTCAACTTGTGACTTCAAAGTTGTTACCGTAGCTGACAAATTTGTCAATAATTTAAGCTGTCGGTCCCACATGACTTGATTGTGGGTCGCTTGTCGTTCAATAAGACTTTCATCTGGGCGCCGCCATTGTTGTGCGGATGTCACGTTTGCTGTCACCGACTCTCGCGAGATTTCAGTCACGTGACGAACTCGTTGTCGTTAATGGCGTAATCCCCTTATCTGTAGATGCTGGATCTCTCCTAGATTTTGACGCCACAACAGGGCTATCATTTTGCATAGTTGTTCCCTCGTGGGAATCATTGCGTTTTGCTGCATCCCTGATGGAAAAATCTTTGGCCTTATCAGTTAAACGCTGCTTGGCTCTATTATGCAATATTTCTTGCAATAGTCCATTCCACGTATTGACAGGATACCTTTGTCTTTGTCCCGATTCCGCCATTGTGCAAAATACGACACTCAAAAACAATGAAACAATGACGTACGGTACAGTTATGACTGTATAAGGCCTGGATAAAGGTAGAGGAAGTTTCTGCCCCGCGCTAATGTCAATTCAAATTTGCACGAAAATTCAGACGTAAATTACTGGAATCGCCAAATTAAAACTCTAGAAAACCATATGTACTGACTCCTTGACGCTGGACCATTCACTGACTCATCACGTGACCAATTCCATCTCATGAGATCCCGAGGCACTTACAGGGGAAATAAAAAATAGCGATTGATGACTTCATCATTAACTTTCCCTAATATTCAAAGATAATATAGATTCTGCGCCGTGTTCGGTACAACTGTTACACACTAACGCATATTTACTGCAGGGTAAAAACTGGTATAACAGTAAAACCTGTTATGAGAGACTGTACTTTCTACCAACAAAATGCAGTCTCCCATGACAGGTAGTCTCATAGCAGGTATCCAAAAAGACCAGTTTCCAAGGTCCAGTTTTAGAACAATTTCAAGGAACAATCAATTTTTGTTTATGATTGTTTTTTTTTTTAAATCAGAACAATCACTACTAAGCAAGTTCTTGTTGTAACAAATGATTACATATAGGTCAGTGATGTATGTCTGTTCTGGTGATACTGTCATTACTAGGGATGATGGATCCTACGTTAAGGCCAGTAAGTAGTCTAAGTGCCAGAATAATTAGTCTGGTTTCCTGCTTTTTATGCTCCCTGCATTGCTCACCCCTATACTAATGTAAGAGAATAAACATACAATAAGCATACGAAGCAGTCAACCAGAATAGGAAATGATTTATATATAATTTATTCTAGTTTACGACAGAAACAATAAAACAGTATAAGCATAGATAACAAACATTTCGACATCAGTAGCCAGGGTATTTAAAATTATTCAGAATGGTATGAGCGGTCGCTTTTATGGATTAAAAGAAGGTTGGTAAAATTTTTCCACGTTTTTGCGATGCAGTCGTTCATAGCAATGACAAAATGCATATTTTGCCAAGACATCGTTGTCGTTAGTTTTCTTCAGCAGATGGTCGCTCATAACAGCATTTAAATCATACAATCAATCTCTGCATTATGCTTATGTTCAGAAATGACTGTGGTCACTCGGTTGCTCAGAGCAGTTTTTACTGTACAAGTGGCATTCCATTATGAACATGTAGATATCAGTGAATTATTATTCCAAACTACTCAAAGATTCTGAGTACCATCCTCAATAAAGTTACTTGTACAAGCGGTGTATGGGCCTTTGTCCCTATAGGTAATTGCTTTGAAATGGATATTTTCACACAATATTTGTATGTACCTATAACAGTGTCTCCATTCCATTTTATGTGAAAGGTTATGCGCGTAATATATACAATTGTGTAAATTTCCATATTGTATTATGGTTGTACAAGTTAAGGTAATGCTTTTTATGCATGGTTTACTCTTTTTATTGGCAACACTTAATCGAAGTCCATCTGCATAAGCATTCCATTATATTTAAAGATAACTTATTCAATTGCATGGGTAACCTATGCAACTTCAAAATATAGATTTGGGTTAGAATATTTATATGTGTATTTATATATCTGTTATGCCCTTAAGACACTCCCTGTAGACGTCTAATTCCATTATTTCTGGTACTTAACAGGTGAGTTTCCTTTACCATGGCATCCTTAGTCTTGGAACGTCATGCCTCATTGATTATACATGGACATGCTGTCCTTGCCTACTGATTGTATTGTGATAGCAAATGTCTGCTATCACTATGCTCCAGTTAACTATCATTTGGTATAGCTCTGCGTCCACTCTGTGTAAAAACAATCCATGTGCAAACCGACAGGTTTATCTTTCTCCTCCTTGCAGGTTGTATTGTACAGTACTTGTATTTGACCCTTTTATACTCCATTGCTTTAATTTGACTATCTGCTATTAATATCTTGGTCAGCATTTTAAGATTTATCTTTTACCCGATACTGTGTTCCCAAAACAAGTGCAGGGCTACAGTGTTATACATTTTGCGACATTTGTCGTACAGATGAAAACTGTCTGAGTACTGAACAAAGCCCCTAAAGACAATGTTGCCAGGACTGTAGCCATCTATTAATATTTACGACTGGCAGATCATGACTTGGTGCTCTCTGCCTGCAGTTTCCTGAAGGACCACCTTAAGGCCAAGTTAAGAGCACAGCCTTTATCCTCTAACAATCCTTTTAATGGACAGAATGAAGACGTCCACAAACAGGCCACCAAGGAGATTATTTCCTCTCTCCCACAAGCACAGTATCAATAAAAGAATAGCACAGGAAATCATCCAAAGGACCCAAGGTCCAGATATAGGACAACAATCTCTGACAATCATCCTATCAAAGCTCCACCCCGTGATGCCCACCGCACAGTCCTTGCCAGCCAAAGTGTATAAAGCACCTGCTGTTCGTTCCTGCAATTTCAGGACCACTGCACTACTTTATTACCTCAGAACGATTGGGTGGTTCAGGTCATTTTGGAGGGACTTCGGATTTCATTTATCCATCCTCCTCTTCACGGACATAACATCAGTTCGGGAAAAATTTGCCTTTCTACAAAAAAAAAAAAAATAATAATAAATAAATCACGCAGTAGCCGGGGTTTTATTCCTGGCTGTTAATTATCCAGAGGCCGTTCATCGACCTGAGTCGCCTCAACCAATAAATTTTACCACAGAAATTCAATGTGGCGATGGCGAGATCAATCCGTCTTTCCATCCGACGGGACGGGTATGCCGTCAGTCTAGATATCACCGACGCATATTTTCACGTCTCTACCCACCGAATTGCGAAACATTCTCCGTTTTGCTTATCGCGACTCTGTTTATCAGTTCCAGGTCATACCTTTCGGTCTCAACATCAGCCCTTGGGCTTTTACCAAGGTTATGGATTGCGTCGTCACCCTGTTCCACTCGACTTGGTCAATAGTGACGGCAGTAACATATGTTAAGTTCTACTCTACTCAAAGCCAGAAACGATCTTCTATCACACTTAGATCATCTACGCTTTCTAGTGAACTGGAAAAAGTCCGATCTCTGTCCATCTCAGAGTTTCGGTCCATCTGGTTATAGAGTTTCTCACCGATCTGAATCTGGTAAGGCTTCCTCACGTTCGAGATCATCCGGATTGTCGAACTCGTCGAGTCCGTTTCCAACATGATGTGCATTTCAGCGAGAGAGTTCTTGCAACTCCTCGGATTATTCAATGAGGCGTCGGACTTGATCCCGCTCGGCCGTCTTTTTATACGCCCCATACAAATGACGTTGCTAGCACAATGGCGCCCATTTTTCAGGTCACCTCAATCACACAATAATGATCACGCCCGAGATGCGATCATTCTTGCGTCGTTGGCACAACCCATGTTGGCTGTCTACAGGGATTCCTCTTGAGATACCTCAAGCGGAGATAACGGTATGCACCGCCGCCAGTACCTACGGTTGGGGTGCACACCTGTTGCCGGACTTCAATACCGTCAGCGGAACGTGGGGGCCAGGATGAGCCCTATCCACATCAACATTTCAGAAATTAAGGCTGTTATCAATGCCTTTCATTTCTGGAAGGATCAACTCTTATGCAAAACTGTCCTCATTATGTCAGACAACTCTGTGGTGGTGACTTGCCTCCTCAAACAAGGGAGCACCAAATCACCAGACTGTGCAATCTGATCCGACAATTTCTACATTGGTGCGACATTCTCCACATCAATGTACAAATCAGACACATTACCGTCAGACTCAATGTCATGGCTGACACTCTATCAAGGAAAGGTCTAGTCATTCACACGGAACGATCACTCCATCAATCAGTCTTTCTTCCATTCTGCACAATTTTGTGGCGTCCGATGATCGATCTTGCAACAAGGTGGAATTGCACGTTATCAGCCTTCGTCTCTCTGGTTCCAGACCCGGACGCTTGGGCCGTGGACGCTCTGTCAATCAGCTAAGAGGTTTTGTGGGCATTCTCCTACCCTCCCACGGTCTATGTACTGAAAATAATCCAGAGGTTAAGGGGTAATAACTGTTAGATGATTCTCATTGCCACGGTCAGATGGAACAACTCATGGGTCACCGATCTACTCGATCTGGCGATAGATCTACCCAGGAAGATTACAGTCAGCCCAAATCTTCTCAAGCAACCGCAGTCACGGTTGTTCCAGCCCTGTCCGAACCGTCTTTATCTTCACGCTAGGCTCTTGTTCGGATGGCCTTGCGAGACAAACATTTTAAACCTTCAATTGTGGAAAGAATCTCGAGAGCAAGAAGGCCCTCTACTCTGAAGGCTTCTGAGGGAAAGTGGCATGTTTTCTGGGCTGGTACCATATCAATAACATCGCTCCTTTGAAGGTCTCAATCCATCAACTGGCCGACTTTTTTCTCTGGCTTACTATCCAATGCTACCGCTCCATGATATCAGACACATTCCGCCATCATGGTAGATGTGATATCAGGCATGACAAAGATCTGTCAGATCTTCTAGCCAATTCAGAGTTCAATCGACCAAAATCATCAATCTCAGCGAGCCTTGCATTCAAACGTAATGTTTAGATCCGAGATATAATATAAGCTAATGGCTGGCAAGCAGAATCAAAATTCTCCAGTTTTATTTCAAAAATTTGACCTCGCAGAGGCAAACCTTGAATCAAGTAAGTCCTGTGTTGGCAGCCCAGATAACCATCAGACCTATTTAAAACAATCAGCGCAGCTTATCAGCTTTGCTGGATTTGCCAGAAAAATTTTTTTTAGGTAAGAAGATTTAAATAACTATCTTATTAACAGTATAAAGGGGTCACATATCACGTGACCCATGTCTGTGTTGCTGATGAAATTAGGAGAACGGGTTGTCGTTCAAATGGGGAATCCAGCCATCATTCCCTAGAGGATACCCGGGGTAGAGTTAGGATGCTCAGCATGTCCTCCTCATATTACCTATTCTCCTAAAGTTAATGTGATTGGGGAACGTATTTGAAGAAGAAAGCAATGTTTTACATAAATTATGTTTCTCTGAGAATACTTACCCAATCACATTACTTAAAAACCCTCCCAACCACCCCGCCATGCGAGCATCCTCGTATAGTATATTTTGCTCAACTTGACAACTAGCTACACATGGCGGTGGCAAGGGGAGGTAATGGGCAAGACTTCTTGCCCTTTGTCTATAGGAGATAGACAGGAAAGACGAATTTTCGTCTTTTAGTAGGGCTGGATTCGAGAGGTAGCAGGTTTATATCATAACGTTAGTGTGATTGGATAGGTATTCTCGGAGAAACATAATTTATGTAAAAATTTGCTTTCTCCATGACTGTTTAACAGAATGTGATCATAGTAGAGAGAAGCATCCTGGCATAATAACTTGTCCAATTTATACAAAAAATCTGGATCTTCCCTCTGATAGGGTTACTGTTACTAAATGTAGGGAAAGCTTTTAGTAATTTTTTCTCTATGCCTGCTCAAATATTTTGTATTAAAGTGGACAGAGAGCATCTAGGCATAAAGACCTTTTAGGCATGTAAACATTTTGTGCCATTGCCATCAGATATTGCTGCCATCACTAACTATTGAAAAAAGAATAATTGTTCAGTGATTTATTTTCTGACTCAGCTGCAGGTGGGTTTTCCTACAGTCACTTTGTGCTGATCTTCTTTCTGTTATAGAGGGATCGTCATGAGTTATGTGAGAAATACTTTAGAGAGATCCGTTCTTATCTCAAGGATAAACCTACCATATTTCACTTGGTTTATGAGGACTTTGCCATTGACAACACAGTTGTAGATAGCAAATTGGTGGCTCTGAAGAAGAAAATTGTAGAGGTAGCATCGCAGCAACCATACTGGGGAGAGGAGGTACCTGCACGTTGGATCCTTCTGGAAAGAGAGTTGATGAGGCTCAAGGCTGCTGGAATCAAGGTACGTGTTTACAAATGCAATGTAAAGGACAAATGAAATTTAATAGTGTATACCTAGAGAGATATATAGTTGAAGGGGACATATTACTTAGCTGCCTTCTACCTGTTAACACTATATCACAACATATATTAAACTTTCATCCATATCATGGTCATTAGATTTTAGTGTATAGCTCTACTGGTCACAGAGTAGAAGAGCTTATGGGATGGCCTGTTGTCCACTAGTACAAATTATTTCAATTTTGTCTAGACTGCTTGTAGGATTGCAGTGAAACTTTACATGCACATTTATCCCAATATATGTTTGGTCCTAAATGGACATAATGCCAATCTTGCTTTCAACAAGACCACCACCCGACCTTGCTGTCAATCTTAATATTATTATTATCAGTGCTTCATGGCAGCCATCTTCCTCCTGAAGGAGATTTTATGTTTTCATGGGTTGGTCCTGAACGAAAATGATGCACTAGCCCAAAATTGACGTGTATTGGCATGGAGATTTTACCTCTTGTCTTCTAATGATGTCTGATTTTTCTAAAATGCAAATTTAATTGATGTTGCATCCACTATGGCCACTGATACTACTAACCTGAAATTGTATGATGTAAGAATTCATTTTAAGAACACTTGTTTATGATGTCTAGTCATAAAAGCAATTATGCATTTGTTTAAACATTTTTGAATTACTGTATTTTTCAGGTACAAAAACATTGTTAACATCATGTAGTAAAAAACACTTAAGTTAGACATGTTTAGGTATCAAACCCTCTTAACATAGTTAAGTAGAAGTAACTTGAGTTAGACGTATTTAGGTACCAGAAACTTCATGACATCACTTAGTAAGTCACTTGAGTTAGACCTGTTTAGGGATTAGAAACTTCTTAACATTATAGAGTAAACGTCATTTGAGATACACATGTTTAGGTCTCAGAACCTTCTTAACATCATTGAGTACAAGTCACGTGAGTTTTACATAATAAGGGATCAGAAACTTCGTAACATAGTAGAGTAAAAGTCACTTCAGTTTGTCATGTGTAGGGATCAGAACCTTCTTAACATCATTGAGTAAAAGTCACTTGAGTTAGACATGTTTAGGGATCAGAAACTTGTTAGCATCATTGAATAAAAGTCTCGTGAGTTTTGCATACTTGGGGATCAGAACCTTCATAACATAGTTGAGTAAAAGTCACATGAGTTAGACATGTTTAGGGATCAGAAGCTTCTTAACATCATTGAGTAAAAGTCACTTGAGTAAGACATATTTAGGGATCAGAACCTTCTTAACATCAATGAGTAAAAGTCACTTGAGTTAGACGTGTTTAGGGATCAGAACCTTGTTAGCATCGTTGAATAAAAGTCACGTGAGTTTTGCATACTTAGGGATCAGAACCTTCATAACATAGTTGAGTTAAAGTCACATGAGTTAGACATGTTTAGGGATCAGAACCTTCATAACATAGTTGAGTAAAAGTCACATGAGTTAGACATGTTTAGGGATCAGTACCTTCTTAACATTATTGAGTAAAAGTCACTTGAGTAAGACATATTTAGGGATCAGAACCTTCTTAACATTCTAGAGTAAACATCACTTGAGTTAGACATGTTTATGGATAAGAACCTTCTTAACATTTTAGAGTAAACGTCACTTGAGCTAGGCATGTTTAGGGACCAGAACCTTCTTAACATTATAAAGTAAATGTCACTTGAGTTAGACATGTTTAGGGATCAGAACCTTCTTAACATTACATAGTAAACATATCTTGTGATAGATATGTTTGGAGAGCAGAAACTTCTTGACATCATTTAGTAAAAGTCAGTTGAATTAGACATATTTAGGGATCAGAACCTTCTTAACATATCTGAGTAAAAGTCACTCGAGTTAGACATCTTACTTTTGGGGGACCAAACTCTTATTAGCATTATTGAGCCAAAGTCAGTCAAGTTCGACTTGTATACATTCTGGGGGGTGTGAGGGTAGGGGACCTAAACCTTGTTAGAATTGATGACTAAAATCCACATGATTTAGCTCTATATATCTTTTGGGGACCAAAACATTTTTAGAATTATTGACTAAAATCTACATGAGTTATCTATATACATCTTTTGGGAACCATAACCTTGTAAGAATTAATGACTCAAATCCACATGAGTTAGCTAAATATATTCTTTGCGGACCATAACATTGTTAGAATTAATTACTAATCTCCACATGAGTTAGCTAAATATATATCTTTTGGGAACGAAACCCTTGTTAGAATTAATAACTCAAATCCACATGACTTAGCTAAATATATATCTTTTGGGGAGAAAACCCTTGTTAGAATTAACGACTAAACTCAGCATAAGTTAGCTATATAAATCTTTTGGGAACCAAAACTATGTTATAATTAATGACTAAAATACACATGAGTTAGCCACACACACACACACACACACACACACACGTATATATATATATATATATATATATATATATATATATATATATATATATATATATATCTTTGAGGACCAAAACCTTGCTAGAATTAATTATAAAATCTACAAGAGTTAGATACTTTTTGTTAGAATTAATGCCTAAACTCCACATGAGTTAGCTAAATATATCTTTTTGAACCAGATTCTTGTTAGAATTAATGACTCGAATCCACATGAGTTAGCTATATATCTTTTGAAGACGAAACCCTTGTTAAATTTATTGACTAAAATCCACATGAGTTAGCTATACCCAGTATATACCTTTTCGGGAATAAAATCATGTTAGGATCACTAAGTAAAAACATCTTGAGTTACCATAGATATAAATACCTTATGAGGAGCAAAGCCTTGCCGAGATCCTTGACTAGAAGCCACTTTACTTAGTCATGTATACTGGTATTGTGCTATTTCTATCCATTTGTAAATGATTGGTGAAATTTTGAATGACCATTACAAGACAGGTTTTCAACTTTTGTATATATTTCTTGACATCTTGGCATGTAATTGTTTGTAAAAAAAAATCCTTGTTTGTGCACTTTCGCAGACACTAATGGATGTAACGCAAAAGAATGTTTGTTTGAAATATTTGTATTTACATGTAAATAACCTAATTAGATTTTCATGTTATTGTGATAATTTGTTAATTCCTACTGATTTTGGAGAAAGCTTTTGTCAGAAATGTTTTAGCTTTTGGTAGCAAGCAAAGCTTGCAATGGACATATGCTGTTAGATGGTATTCATGCATATGTAGATTGTCTGAATTCATATTATATAAATTTGTATTACATTATAGTTTATAGCTTGAAGAAAATTAATACTGCTGGTGTCCAGATTCACAATGTCAAGAATAGTATCACTACTTGTGTCCAGATTAACAATATAAAGAACATTATCATTAATGGCATCACTATTTACATTGTAAAGACTATGGTTACTACTGGTGTCCAGATGCACAGTATAAAGAGTATTATCAATATTAGTATCAGATTCACAATTTAAAGAATATTCTCATCAATGGTGTCCAGATTTACAATGTAAAGAAAGCTATCTATACTGGTGTCCAGATCACTACTGTTGTTCAGATTCACAATTTAAAAAATGTTCTCATCCCAGGTGTCCAGATTCTCAATGTAAAGAATATGACCACTAGTGGTGTCCAGATTCACAGTATAAAATATATTATCACTACTGGTGTCCAGATTTACAATGTAAAAAATATTATCACTACTGGTTTCAATGTAAAGAATATTATAACCACTAGTGCCCAGATTCACATTGTAAAGAATATTATAAATATTAAACATAGAGAGTGAGGGGGGGGGGTTTGCATAGTGTGATAATTGATAGGATAGTAGCATAGCTGCCAGTAGTCAACCTTTATTAGAGAGAGCGAGAGTGAGAGAGAGAGAGAGAGAGAGAGAGAGAGAGAGAGAGAGAGAGAGAGAGAGAGAGAGAGAAAGAGAGAGAGAGAGAGAGAGTGAGAGGGTGCGTAGTGTGATAATTGATAGGATAGTAGCATAGCTGCCAGTAGACAACCTTTATTAGAAAGAGAGAGAGAGAGAGAGAGAGAAAGAGAGAGAAAGAGAGAAAAAGAGAGAGAGATAGTTGCTTAGTGTGATAATTGAGAGCAAACCTGCCAGACTACGACCTTAATAAGTATTCCAGAGAGAGAGAGAGAGAGAGAGAGAGAGAGAGAGAGAGAGAGGTATCATCATTTAATCCAATAATCGACCTTCATTATTGTCATAGAGGGAGAGTGGGGAGGTTCTGAGAGGTGCTTTAAGTAAGATCATAACTGACAACATAGGTCCATGAGTGTTGGGGGGGGGGTTACTTAGTCTGATAATAACTGATGTCCCAATAGTTACCTAGATGGGTATCATGTTGGTTAGTGTGATGATAATTAGCATAATAGCTTCCAATACTCAACCTATGTTGGTGTCAGAGAGAGAAATATAGGAAGATAGCTATAGTAAGATTATTATAGACTGCTTGGCTCTGAATAACGAATTTACATGATCTTAGTATAGTTGGAGAGAGAGAGAGAGAGAGAGAGAGAGAGAGACAGAGAGACAGAGAGAGAGAGAGATAAAGAGAGAGAGAGAGGGAGAAAGAGAGAGAGAGAGAGAGAGAGAGAGAGAGAGAGAGAGAGAGAGAGAGAGAGAGAGAACAAACTAATGAATATTGAAAATAATAAAGAAAATGATTGTATAAAATGAATTAAACTTATAAATGTTTGTCTGCAGGTGATACCTCGGATTCTATTGGAAGCTTTTAATCAGGCAGAAGATGTTCCAATACCCACGGAAGAATTGGATTTATTTCTTAAATTTCAGAATGACATTGGCACAATCCTTTACTTCAGGTAAGATTGGGTTGCTTCCCTTTGCGTTTATGTACTTGCCCTGATGTATAAGTATGTAATTACGTGACATTGGAGATAATAATTGCAGATAATTACTTTTATGAAGACTGTAATGTACGCATATCATTCTTTAAATGACTGGAGATGATAATTGCAGATAATTACTTTTATGAAGACTATTGTAAGCATATCATTCTTTAAATGACTGGAGATGATAAATGCAGATAATTACTTTTATGAAGACTAATGTGAGCATAAATCATTCTTTAAACGACTGGAGATGATAAATGCACATAATTAAGACTGTAATGTAAGCACATCATTCTTTAATGAATATATATATATATATATATATATATATATATATATATATATATATATATATATATATATATATATATATATATATATATATATATATATATATATTTATACCACATACATTAAAAATAACATGGCATTTAAAGTGTTGGTATAAAGCAAATCTATATACCAATACTATTGGTATATCAAATAGTGATCCGTCCATAGCGCAATAATACGAATATATAAACATTCTTTCTACCGTAGGCCTATAGCTCTATGAAGAATTTCTACTCATTCATTAATCATAAAAGACATGAAATTAACGACACAAATATTAATAGTCCCTGTTTTCTAAATATTAAAATGGTACACAATTTCATCGGAATCCTGTCTTTTTCCTCTCCCCCTCTCATGCAAAATAAGCACAAATCTGGAGTGAGAGAGAAATATATTGCGCTGGATGAAAACATTAAAGCTGAACTCGTACCAAGTAACCCACAGTACTCTGTTTCCTCGTAAACCTATGCTTACGCTTTCCTTGGGATTTATCTATATTATTCATAATACCAATGATACATAGTTGCAATCGTCAGACGACACACAAGGCCTACATGTTAAATTTGTCGGTTACGATGCGCACATACTGTATTGTGTTTTAAGCCTTTGTTGTTGTTTCTGAAACCCGTTTTAATCGAGTATTAATAATTAAATATAAAACTGTCCAAATGGTCGCCAGCACCCACCCCCACCCCCACCTCTCTGGAGCAAAAATACACGAAAATACAAGCGTTGTGGATTTTTTCTTGTGTCATACGACGATGTCTCTGGACCTATGAATGATGGCAATGTTAGTCAAAACGTACAGAGAGAGAGAGAGAGAGAGAGAGAGAGAGAGAGAGAGAGAGAGAGAGAGAGAGAGAGAGATGTTTAGTCTGTAGAATCGCTGATTAAATCAAAATGATGACTTAGTTGAACTGTCAATATATTAAAATAATTTAATTACCTCTTGTTGGTTTGTGATTCCAATTCGTTTATATTCCACGCGAATTTCCATACGACAGTAGGTCAATGCCTAACAGTACATGCATAGTCTATAATAAGATCACCGTGTTTGCAGTGCACTATTTTCTTCATTAAAAAAACAACACAACAACATATTTTATGTTTAAATAATGCGTGTGTCTTATATTGATTTAATAAATGTGAATAAAAAAAGAAAATGAAAAAGAAAACAATCAACTTATCAATTTGAATATGTGATTGTGAATAACAAGAAAAATCGTAGAACTAGATTTTGTAGCAGACAGCCACTTGGTTGTGAGGAGGTCATTTAGTCTGGCAATATATCAGGAGCACATCGTAACTCCAACTTGCAAATATTTGTATTTGTATGTGATATAAATAAAATATATGTATAGTATGTACGCTGTATCATTGATATACCACTCGTTGTATAAATGTTTCATTAAAAGGAAACTCGGGCAAGCCTCGTTTCCTTTTAATGAAAAATTTATACATCTCGTGGTATATCATTGATACAGCGTACATACTATACATATATTCTATATATATATATATATATATATATATATATATATATATATATATATATATATATATATATACATATATATATATATATATATATATATATATATATATATATACAGTGGGACCCCGCTATAAAACGGTAGTTGGGAGCCATAGAATCCGACCGTGTTATAAACCGAACCGTGTTATAAGCAATCATGTACAATACCAACAAATTTTTGGATTTAATTTTTTTTTTTTTTTGGGGGGGGGTACATAAAGACGGGTGCGGAAATGCATGGCACAATTACCAGTTTTGATCAATATATATTAAATGAGAAAAACATTTGCTGTGGTAACAGAAATTGCAGATATAATATATTACTTTATTCAGAGAACCATGCATTGGTACATACACATGTCTAATTTATATATACATGTATAATCTATTGCATGAAAAGAGTATCAACACCGTGTACTCACCAGCAAATCTTATAACATACATTGAATCCATAATACAAATATTTCCATCAAAAATATCCACACACGGATGTAAAATATTCAATAATTTTGTCACAGATCATTGTGTGACTGAATTCAATGAAAAGAAAATAACAAAAATTACGTAACCGGTGTATGTAATTAATGATGAAATAGTACATGTCCGTAGATTAAATATAAAGCTAAAGTGTATTCTTATAATAACTACATGTACATCTCAGGATCTTTCTGTCTTTGAATTCAGTCATTGTAAATTTCAGAACATTTTCCCACCCAAGCTGCTAGTCAAAGTCGTTTGAACTTGCCGCCCAGCTATTGCGTCATGTTCTTTTGATGTACTCTAATAAATACATCAGGCAGAACTGGCTGTATTTTAACCACTGAATTATCACTGTAAATATCAGCACAGCTAAAATGATAACGTAATCAACACTAACTTTGTCTCCCAGCTATTTGCATGCGTACGGATGACTCCTGCATGGAGTGACTGATGTGTTCCAGATCAAATATTTGCGTTCAAATACGCGTAATTATGCGTTTCCGAGACCTCAGTGTCGTATACATTTTATATCATTACATTTTTCATCTGTCAATAGTTATTATTTTTTTAAAAACTCTGATTTTAGCTGCTTTCTGCTAATGTCACATTTGCTCTTGGCAAAGTCAATTATAGTTTTCAGTTGCAGAATTCGAATTTACTAGTCAACAGATTGCATAAAACAACACCGCTTAACCATGCGCACATGCTGGCGGCTTTGTTTCTTTGATGCTGTATAAAATCCGTTGCCCCATAAATTGAACAAGTTTAGCTCGGCAGCTCACTTTGATGATAAACAATGTACTTAAGTTAATTGATTTATATATTCTGGTGAGAATCTTTTATCAACCGCCGCATTGGCTGTTGCTTAGTTGTGTATGAAATTAAGAGAACATATCGGAGATTATTAGAGCAACGATTGTATTCGGAATGCATTCAAGACAAACACAAAGTAGACACGATGGCTTCATTACTCAGGAATCAGTGATTATAATATTGACATTTATGAGCTGTAATTTTTCAACAATAAACAAAGATCAAAGTTCTCAGTAGGCCCAGCAATTGGTTCGTATTTCCGACGTTTATTTTGGCACAAAACTATAAGAAATTTGATAATACATTTTCTACACGTTCTTTTTCACACTGTTTAGACGAATATGAGAATGATAATTAAACTCTTGACGTATTTATTTTCATACTTAAATTTATTTATTTTTTTTGGTCTTTGAGAAAAATACATGTAATAAACTACCCGAGCCATACCACGACCGGGTTATATCCGAATTCGGGTTATAACGGGGCGGGTTAAAGCGGGGTCCCACTGTAATTAGTTATATGTACAACAAAATGAAAGCAGATGTGTTAGTATAAGAGACGCACAAAATAAATTCAATCATTGCTTTCACTGAGTATTTTGGGCATTATAAAACCAGTATCCTCATTACCTGTTTAAATTTTGGAATAATATAGTTTGATGTAATCATTTTCACTATCTTACATCAAAGGTCAGTGAAATACCTCAGGTATTTTGGCAGTAGCTTGTTGTGTCAGTAAATAGTAACAAATGCTCATTGAAAATGAACATTTACTTGAAACAGATATCAAATTTCTCTCACCTCAGACATAATCATTTTACAAAAATGAATTTACTCTGACAATTTATCTTGAGTTTTACATTTTTAGAGTACATTCAAGCTTAATTAAGCTGTTATGTTTTTTTACTAGACTGACATAATTTGCTCTACATAAAAGAACAATAGTTTAGTCTTGTAAACTTTATCAGTTTTTTTTATACATTATGGGCATCGGCAATAATAATCTCTAATAATCTCAATAATAATAAACATTATTGGAATTGGCAATAATAATATCTAATAATCTCAAGAATAATATACGTTACTGGAATTGGCAATAATAATCTCAGTAAAATTTAAAAATACATGTAATAATATCACATTTACCAACCCTTATAATTTAACCTTATATTTACCATTGCCCATGTGAGATCAGAAGATGTGTTTATATTATATTTAATGGAGTTGGTCAAGCAACCTCTCTATCTTTTATAATAGTGCCTCATTAGATTGAGTAGAGTTGGTCAGGGAACAAATCTATATTTTACTATTGTACCTCATTAGATTTGGTAGTGTTGGTCAGGGAACCAATCTAGCTTTTACCGTTGTACCTCATTAGATTTAGTAGTGCTGGTCAAAGAACCAATCTAGGTTTCACAATTGTACTTCATTAGATTTAATAGTGTTAGTCAGGTAACCAATCTATCTTTTACAATTGTACCTCATTAGATTTAGTAGTATTGGTCAGGGGACCATTCTAGCTTTTACAATTGTACCTCATTGGATTTAGTAAAGTTGGTAAAGGAACCAATCTAGCTTTTACAAAAGTGGGAACCAAATTATCTTCTAGTACCGGATACATATATTAGATCTAGTAAAATTGGTTATGGAACCAGACTAACTTTAGCAATAGTATCTCATATCAAATTTATTGGAGACGATCGTGGAACTAATCTAGTTTTTATAGAAGTACCTGCACTTCAGATACTTTAATCTGCCCATATTTTCTATGCAAAATGCCAGTATGATCAAAGTGATGGTTTTTATCATTTTCTAACAATGGCATCCAGCAAACAAAAACACTTTGACGACAAAAGGACTATAGGATTTGTAACATGTTTATCCAGCAGTCTGCACTGGAATCTATTAAATATTAAAACAGTTGTCAATATTATTGCAGATTAATATCAGACATTCACAGCTCTATAATCTGGGCTACAGTTGTCAATATGATTGCAGATTATTATACATTCACATCTACAGTGTTTGATACGATGATGGCAGATTTACATTATACATTTGTATAGATAGTTTGGGCTACATTTGTCCCTATGATGGATATCGTTTATTTATGATGCGTTTGTTTACCAGTTCACCATTGCATTTAATTTAGATCTAGAAATATTTGCAGTTAGCAAATCATAGAATAATGATGTTACACTAGAGAGTAAATGGGAAACTTGAATTTTATGAAAATAAGACCAACTTCATTATGGCAAGTTAATTGTTGTAATATGTCACTGAGAGATTCTGCTTTTATATTGTATGTTTAGTATGAAATCATTACATCCAAATAATCTAATCACTTACTCAGATTTAACAAGACCACATGTCTTTTTTAATCAACGGACAACTCATAAGTGGAATATACTAATGTGACAGGGGATAATTTCATATATTGGCCTCTGGAAAATTTCTTAAGGCTATGGTATGACATTTTGAGATATTATTGTGTAATAACTAAAAATATGGATTATTTTCAAGAAGGCAGTGTAAAACACACATTATACACAATGCAATGATTTTTCTGCAATGCGGTAACTTTTTAAAAATAGAGTAATACAATTATTGTTTTTGCATCAGATACAATTACTTTCATACTATATTACTATATAATTACTAAATATATGATATGTACAACACTTTTGGCAGAAATTATTTTTCACACAATGCTTAAGGTGGCAGGGGACAGTTTCATACAGTTTCGTATATATTGATCACTGTCAAATTTCTTAACTTAATACCATTGTGTGACTGTTTGTGGTATTGTTGTATAATAATCAAATATATTGTAATAATTGTGAATTTAGACTTTTTGGATTGTGGTGCTCTGGAAAGTGGTGAAAGGCATGTACGCCTTATTTAGTCAGGGAACATTATGTAGCGAGTGAAATACCAATTCTAATTACCAAGTCAATTAGAAAGCAAAGCTAGCAACTTATAGCAGTAGGCACATTGGTTCAAGGCAAGTAAAATATCTAAAAAAACTTCCTGGATGTCAACTTTTTTTAAATAGCATGAAGCTATTAAGTACACAATGTTTTTCAAACTTATCACCAATTTAAATGGCTTGTGTTTGCTCTGTGAGCATAATATGTGTTCTCAAAAATAGTTGTCAGACATGAAAACTATTAATTTGTGGGTAACGTGCATGAACTTTTCATTCTATGTATTTCCACTGACTTGACAGGTTAAGTGAATGTGTATTCGTATGTGTTGCATTATTATATGTATCCAAAAAATATGAACTTTTTTACCTCACTCATGTATTATTTATTTTTAGTGAATTTGTATATGATGCAGGTGTATGCAGTGTTACGTGCTTAGTATCGAATAAACAGTAACATAGAGTGAACATAACAAGCTTGTACAACTTAATAAACAATTCATTGAGTACAAATATTATTCAGAAAAGAAAAATAAACATACGATTTTAAGAATCAATTCCTAAATTAATCCAAAAATAATTCAAAATAGTATCCACTAGAGAAATGGCAGAAGTCCTGGTAATAAAATGTCCAAATAGTTCTAAGTTCGAATTCCAGCGAAGTATCCAAGATGGAAGATGATGTCACTTGATTTAGTCAGTTCTTGTTAATAAAATCTCTATGAATACAACTCTTTCCCATATAAATAATAAAATAATTCCTCTTGATCCAAACGAATTGACACTCCAGTATAAGGTAATTTATAATAACTCAAAAAGACACAACTTAATATTCTAAAAGCCCAATTTTCTACTGAATAACTTGCTCCAAAACATAGTTTATATACCTGTTTATACATAAACAAGAAACAGGTCACGTGATCTTCTAGAATCTCTCAGAGCAATTTTACTTTCAAGAAATCACGTAAACAGCGTATGACCCAACTAAATTAGAAAGATGTTTATACTTGACTCCATTTTGTCCTTGGAACCAACCAATCATTTTTAAAGCTTGTTTACAACTCTGAAACCAGGTCAGAAATGAGGTCAACACCTGGTGTTTATCCTGTAGTACAGGTCACCCGCCCCCCTTCAATGAACGAATCTTAAAACTTAAAATGCCAAATTTGAATCTAACAAACAGACAATACAAATAAATATAAATGACTTATATTAAATATATGTAACAGCAACAAATTCATTGCAAAAACTGTCCCTTGCATACTAAGGAAAATGATACAAGATACTATTAATGCTTTCAGATGCAAAGAGCTATTGCATCAACATCCTAAAAAAATGGAAAACCATTGATTGCAGAAAAGAAAGTGAGAAACTATCTCTTACAAGATTGCAATTATGCAAAATTATGGTACAAAGAGTTTGACACAAATTTTCATTTAATGAAATAGTCACAAACATTTTACCTCTAGCAAATATGTGGTTCAGACCATTGAGTAACCATTTACTGTTTTCAATGAGTATAAAAGAAACATGAAAGTTAAAATGCTTGGAATCATTTTTGCTTTTTATTTTCATATACAGCATAGAAGTATTGAAAGACAAGATTGTTTTGGTACCACAATGGATGATTGATGCCCTGAAGTCACTCATCACTGCTGAAATGTTTGTCCTGAGAAATGCCCCAGCTGTTGCAAAGAAGTGGGATATGTTTAACAAGAGTGGAAAACTTTATCCAGAACTAATTGGTTTGTATAAATTGTGTGGTGTATAAGATGTTCAAAATGTGGTTTCCTCACTATATTTGAAATTAATTTAACTAAATACCAAATGGGTATTTAATGATGTAAATTTTGTCCTCATATTTTGAAAAGTAAAGAATGTATTGTAGTTCTGCCTATCCATATTTGTGTATTTTTGCTACATTAGTACATGTGATGTTGTTATCTACCACACTTTTAGCTGAATTAGCTAAAGGCAGTTCAATCTAATAACATGGCAGTGTAACCTTATGCCATGGCCCAAAGTCTATTTTAGAGTACATCTGTCTATATTCTATCCATTTTCCACCCATCAGCATTTCTTATTAATTTGAATATCCATTTGCTGTCCAAGTACTGGGCCAGTTGATTAAACGTGTTGTGAAGGTTTCAATATTTTGTGCCAAAATCATTTCTGAGATTGTCTTTATTAATTGGTGATGGTTCCATACCAAGATGTGGATAACAATTAACTTCATTTTTAATTAGTGGCATTCTAGCCCAGTGTTTTATAGAGCTTGGCGTAAATCACTAATGTTTTTACAGAGCTTGGAAAAAATCCCTAATGTTTGTTAGAGCTTGGCATGAATCCCTATTGTTTTATTGATCATGAATCCCTTATGTTTATAGAGCTTCGCATAAATCTCTAATGTTTTATAGAGCATGGCATGAATTCTTAATGTCAAATAGAGCTTAGCATGAATCTTTAATGCTTTATCCAGCATGAATCCTTAATGTTTATAGAGCTTGGCATGAATACTGAATGTTTCTAGAGCTTGCCATCAATCCCTGATGTTTCATGGAGCTTGGCATGAATCCCTAATGTTCTATAGAGCTTGATACGAATCCCAACTTTTTTAAGAGCTTAGCATCAATCCCTAATGTGCTTTTAGAGCTTTGCATGAATCTCTAATGTCATGAGTCCCTAATGTTATATAAAGCTTGGCATTAATCCCTATTATTTTATAGAGCTTTGCATGAATTCCTAATATTTTATAGAGCTTGGCATGAATCCCTAATGTGTTTTAGGGCTTGGCATGAATCCCTAATATTTTATAGTGCTTGGCATGAATCCATAATATTTTATAGAGCTTGGCATGAATCCCTAATGTTTTATATAGCTTGACATGAGTCCCCAATGCTTTATAGTGCTTGGCATGAATCCCTAATGTTGTATAGAGCTTGGCATGAATCCCTAATGTTGCATAGAGCTTGGCATGACTCCATAATGTTTAATAGAACTTAGAATGAATCCCTAATGTTTTATAGAGCTTGGCATGAATACCTAATGTTTTATAGAGCTTGGCATGTATACTGAATGTTTTATAGAGCTTGCCATCAATCGCTAATGTTGTCTGGAGCTTGGCTTGAATCCCTAATGTTTTATAGAGATTGATATGAATCCCAAATTAAGAGCTTGGCATGAATTCGTGTTGTTTTATTAAGCATGAATCGCTAATGTTTTATTAAGTTTGGCATGAATCCTTAATGTCTTATGAAGTTTGGCATGAACCCCTAATGTTTTATAGAGCTTGACGTCAATAACTAATGTGTCATGGAGCTTGGCAAGGATCCCTAATGTTTTATAGAGCTTGATACGAATCCAAAATTGTTTTTAGAGCTTTGCATGAATCCCTGATGTTTTTTTTTTAATTGAGCATGAGTCCGTAATGTTTTATAGAGCTTGGCATGAATCCCTAATGTTTTATAGAGCTTGGCATGAATCCCTAATATTTTATAGAGCTTGGCATGAATCTCTAATGTTTTATAGAGCTTGGTATGAATCCTTAAGGTTTTAAAGAGCTTGGCATGAATTCTTAATATTTTATAGAGCTTGGCATGAATCTCTAATGTTTTATAGAGTTTGATACGAATCCTTAAGGTTTTAAAGAGCTTGGCATGAATTCTTAATATCTTATAGAGCTTGGCATGAATCCCTAATGTTTAATAGAGCTTGGCATGAATCCCTCATGTTTTGTAGAGTTTGGTATGAATCCCTAATGTTTTATAGAGTTTGGTTTAAATCCCTAACGTTTTAAAGAGCTTGGCATGAATTCCTAATATTTTATAGAGCTTGGCATGAATCCCTCATGTTTTATAGAGTTTGGTATGAACCCCTAATGTTTTATAGCGCTTGGCATGAATTCTTAATATTTTATAGTGCTTGGCATGAATCCCTAATGTTTTATAGAGCTTGGCATGAATCTCTAATGTTTTATAGAGCTTGGCATGAATCCCTATTTTGTTAGAGAGCTTGGCATGACTCCCTAATGTTTTATAGAGCTTGGCATGAATGCTGAATATAGCTTGCCATCAATCCCTAATATTTCATAGAGCTTGGTATAAATCGCTAATGTTTTCTATAGCTTGGCATGAATCCCTAATGTTTAATAGAGCTTGGCATGAATTGCTAATGTTTTATAGAGCTTGGCATAAATCCGTAATGATTTATAGAGCTTTGCATGAATCTCTAATGTTTTATAGAGCTTGGCATAAATCCCTAATGTTTTATCAACCATGAGTCCCTAATGTTTCATAGAACATTGCGTGAATCCTTAATCTTGCAATCCACATGTATAGTTTACAGAATAACCCATAATTATAATTTACACCATAACCAATGCTTAGAGATTCCACAGTAGTCAAGTTTCCACAGTAAAATAAGTGATTTTACCTCTGTAACCCAACTGAAGAGTATCCATAGTAATCTACGAATAAAGTTATTACATTAACACCAAGTGGATATTGTCCATCAGAAAAACAACTGTAGCTTTTCCACAAGTAACCCAAGTGTACGTTTTCCACAGTAACCCCAGTATGCATATTTCACACTAATCCAAATGATGATTATACAAAACAAATGGGACGAAACCATATTTTTGAATATTTATTATTAACAAATTAATTTAAATAATAACATTATTAAATTTGTTTACCTAAAGAACATTCTTAAACTTGGTTACCTGTTGGTACCACAGAAGCGGTGGTCAGAAGGTTAAATGCAATTAGATCCGTCAGTACAAAGAATGTAATTAAAATAAATTGAGTGAGATGTAGTGATTTTCCATCTGGCTAAATAGCAGCCTATTTCCAAATAGCACAATTTTATTTACCATGTCTTCAAAGCAATGGAGAGGGTGTGGTTTCCTCATCAGTGAAATTTTTTATGTTGAACAAAAAAAATCAAATCCATCACAATACTGCAGATGCAAAACCAACTGCCGCATGCACAGGCACTTGTTTCTGTCAGTGAGAACTGTAATTGTTGACAACACAAACTTCCATTCTAGTAATTCAAAAATTGAATAAAACTCATGCTATGTGGAATCTACACCTTTGCCAAGACTGTTTTAATGTTTTGGGGTTTGTTTTTATTCCTGTCGGCAGTCATTCATCGAATAATTATATCAGCATGAAAGGTGACATTCTAAACCAACTCCCCGTGTACAACCTAAGTACTTTACAGATTATAAACCAGCTACGTTTGTGTTTATCTTTTGCTTTGTATCTATTTTTATTTAGCTTTGATGTGATGCTTCTTGTGTATCACTCAGTCATAATTACTTCTGATTGGTGTATCACTACGTTAATTAGCTATAATTAGCTCGTTTTGGTATATCACTCAGTTAATAAGTTATAATTAGCTCTGTATGGTGAATCACTTAGTCATTAAGCTATAATTAGCTATGCTTGGTGTATCACTCATTTAATAAGCTATACTTAGCTCTGTTTGGTGAATCACTCAGTCAATAAGCTTTAATTAGATCTGGTTTGTGTTTCACTCCGTCAATTAGCAATAATTAGCTGTTTTGGTGTATCACTCAAGCAATAAGCTTTAATTAGTTCTGGTTGGTGTATTACTCAGTCAGTAAGCTACAATTAATTCTGATTGGTGCATCACTTAGTCAATAGGGTATAATTAGTTATGTTTTGTGCATCACTCAGCATGGTAGAATTAGCTCTGTTGAGTGCATCACTCAGTGAAAAAGCGACAATTAGTTATGGTTGGTGCAACACTCAGTGCAAAAGCTGCAAATAGTTCTGCTGCAGATGAATGATGATAAAACTGAAGCCATTCTGATCACAACACAAAGACTTTCTCATTCACTTCCTTTACCTCATACAATAAATACCAGCAACATCAATATTAAATTCACACAGTCAGTACAAATCCTAGGTATTACTTTCGACAGTACTCTCACATTACACCAACATGTCATGAGCATTTGCTAGGCGGCATATCTTCAGCTGAGATGCATCAGTTCCATTCGCAAATATCTTTCAGTTGCTGAAACTAAAACACTTGTGTGTTCATTAGTACTTTCAAGACTTGACTACTGTAACTCAATTCTGTCTAGTTCATCATAATATCTACTCCAGAAACTTCAAACAGATCAAAACACAGCTGTTTGGATCATCTTTAGTGTACCTCGATCAGAGCACACCTCACTACTGATCTGTACCCTACACTGGTTATCCATTTGATACAGAATCAAACACAAAATTTGTTCTCTGTGTTATGCTTCACTGACAGGCTCCATTCCAATATACCTATCCGGCCTCATCCATGTGTATACAACAGCAAGATACTTACACCCCTCTTCTGACAATCATGTAATCACTGTTCCCACAATGAAAACGAAGTCATATGAACAACGTTCTTTTGCATACCAGGGACCGGTGATTTGGAACTAATTGTGAATTGAAATGACACAAAACCTCAGTGGTCCCTTTTAAGAGTGCTCTTAAAAGTCAAATGTTTCGACTGCAGGAACAAACTTGGAGACTTAATAATGATTTTAACTTAAAAGTTTTCAGCATGTTTTATGTTTTCCAATTTCCATTTTTTGTTTTTCTGTAGTGTAGTCATATCATTATAAATGTTGTAAAGCGCTTTTAGCTTCTAAAGTTTATGCGCTATACAAAGTTTTCATTATTATTATTATTATTATTATTATTATTATTATTGTTATTATTATTATTATTATTACTATATTGATTATTCATAAATTGTATCAAAACAGATATATGAAAAAAAATGTTGATGCATTGATCTATCAATCAATCACTTCACCCATATGTAAGACATTCCTATCACTGTTAGAAATCATTCTCATACATTTTTCTGATGCCCTTCATTAGTTAATGTCCTTGAGAAAAATGAAGATACATTATTGGACATACATTGATGATGGTCGTCAGACTGGGCAAGTCTGGCATGAACAAGGTTTTCCCATTACGGAAACTATTAACACAAAAAATGAATTTAGGAGAATGATTTTTCTTGGTCATCATTTTTCACACATATTCCTAAAATAAAATATAATTAATTGGAAAGAATTAGATATTTTAAATAATAGTTAAGGATTATATTGTTTAACAATTCTCTCAAAATGCAGTAATATGAAAAATAAAGACTCTAATATAATACTTATTCTCTTCTCACTTTAAGATGCTATTTGGACAAAGGAAAACTACCAAGATCTCCATGACAACAAAGAACATATTTTGCTACTCATGGAACATCTTAACATCATTTCCAGGCCAAGATGTTTCATTGAAGATGGGTCTGAAAGCAAGGTCTGGATTTAGTCTTTACTTCTCCTATAATATGTCCTATCATCACAGAACATTGCATTGGAAACAATTATTCTGCCTTCTCCATTATAACTTTAAATTATGGACAACCCCTGAGACTACTAAAAAAACTATTCCGCTAAAAGAAAATGTTCCCCAAAACATTTCTTAGTGACAATAAAGTATAGGAACAAAGCTACCCTAGGAGGCAAACCCTTGGACTTAGAAATAGGTTAATTTCTTTCAGTTTATATTTATGTACATGTAAATCCAATGATCTTTGTTTTCAAGAACACCCAAAAAATAGCAAGAAATGCATTGTTTGCTTAATTACAATTAAGCTGTGGTTATTAGAATGATAATGTTGATTCATCCATTGGTCTATCAATTACTCTAGGTGTCATTAAAATGTGCTTACATTAGGCTGTGTTCTTTTGGTGACAGTTTACATTTAAGTTATATTTATTCCAACTGTAAAAACTAATAAAGTAGTTTTAAGTTAATCTGTGGCAGTTATGTAGACTGTGGAAATAGATGACTGAGGTTATATGCTTCAATCTGTAATTATGACAATGCAAGATTGACTAATTAATACAGTAGAGTTTTGTTTTAAATTGATGATATAATATATTCCTGTTGCAATCCAGATGTCAATTGAGGGTAAATACTTCAAAGTTATATGCATTAAAAAATCATTGTGTTTCAAATCACATCTTTTCAACAACAACAAAATTTGATGACAAACATTTCTCCTGTTCTTGCTGGGACCGAGACAGGTGAAACTCTTAAAGATAGACAAATCAGTGAAATTCTTAAGATAGACAGGTGAAACTATTAAGATAGAGAAGCAAAATTAAGCAGATAGACAATTGAAATTCTTAAGATTTACAGACAATTGAAATTCTTAAGATAAACAAACGGAATTATTAAAGTAGACAAGTGCAATTATATAGCTAGACATTCATGTGAAATTCCTAAGATAAACAAGTGAAATTATTAAGGTAGACAAGTGAAATTATATAGCTAAACAGTCATGTGTAATTCTTAAGATGAGTGGAATTCTTAAGATAGATGGACAAGTAAAATTATTAAGAAAGACATACATTTGCAAGTCTTAAGATAGAAAAGTGAAATTATCTAGATAGACATGTGAAATTCTCTAGTTAGATATTCATGTAAAATTCTTAAGAAAGACAAGTGAATCTCTTAAGATAGATGAGTGACATTCTTAAGATAGATAGGCAGGTAACATTCTTAAGAAAGACATAAATTTGCAATTCTTAAGATAGAAAAAAAAATGAAATTCTTTAGATACTCAAGTGAAATTATTAAGATATAAACGTGAAAATATTTAAATAGACAGACATTTTAAATTCTTAAGATAGACAGGCATTTGAAATTTTTAAGATAGACAAAGTGAAATTCGTAAGATAGAAAAGTGAATTTATCTAGACAGATAGACATTTTAAATTTTTAAAATAGACAATTTAAATTATTAAGATGGACAAGTGAAATTCCTGAGATAGTCAAGTGAAATTCATAAGATAAACAGATATTTAAAATTCTTAAGATATACAAGTGAAATTCTTAAGTTAGACTAGTGAATATATCTAAATATACAGACAGTTAAAGTTCTTAAGATAGACAAGTAAGTTCCTAAGATAGACAAATGAAAGATAGACAAGTGAAATTCTTATGATGGACAGATGTTATACATATATTTGGTCAAAATCCCTAATATCTGGTATTAATTGGTTTGCCAATAAGGGGTCAGTCATAATTGGATTCATTTTACAGAATGATAATTGATTATTGGCCCTACAAATAAATTTGTCATACATTTAAGCTGAAAATGGAAATATATATATATATATATATATATATATATATATATATATATATATATATATATATATATATTTGCATCATCCCTCAGAAATGTAGCATCATGTCCCATCCAGTTTCTCTATGGACCTTAAAACCAGGCCAACCATTCCTAACACTAACCAATTAATGCTGGGTACCAATTGAGGCAGCCGCTAGAACCATTTTTATCTTTGTTTGGTATGACTTTGCCAGGATTCAAACTAGCAACAGCCTGCATCCAAACACACACACACACACACACACACACACACACACACACACATACATACATACATACATACATACATACATACATACATACATACATACATACATACACACACACACACACACACATATATATATTGCAATTAGACTCATCATTGTTTGATCATGTGACTGAATGCAAAATTAAAGTCGGCATTAAATGTTGAGAACCTGCTCTCAGGTTACGGTCAGTGTAAAATATTACAGTTAAGTAAGTTAGTAATTATCCTGGATTATCAATTATTGGCGGAACACTTTAGTAGCATCCAGGGTGACTGAACAGGCTTTTTCAGGACAGCACTACTCACCCTGCATAGGGAGGGGACTAGAAAAGGTGGCCAAGAAATAGCCTGCCCTTTAACGCTGGCCAGCTCAGATCATCCATATCTACAGTCATAAGTTAAAAAGAATGAATCTTCTTATTCGAGCATGGAATATCCATACTCTCACAGAAAAAGAGGATGTAGCAAGACCCTATTGGAGATTTCATACTACACTATTGACATTGCATCTTTGAGTGAGACCAGTGTCACGTTGGAGGATTCTCTGACTGGACTTGCAAGTAGCTACACCTTTTTCTGGAAAGAAAAAGCCCAAAATGAAAACAGGATCCATGACGTCAACCTGGCTATCGAATCAAGTCTTCTGAAGCAGCTTCCGGAACTGCTTGTTGGTGTCAATGATAGGCTAATGAAATTGTGACTACCTATCAGCCACAAATGCCATGCAACAATCATCAGTGTCAATGCACCTATCCTCTCCAGCCCAGCGGAAACCATTGAGCAGTTCTATGTGGACCTCATCTATGTACTGTGCTCAGTTCCAACTGATGTCAAGATCATACTCTGGGGCACTTCAATGCCTGTGTTGACTGCGAGTATAATCGATGGAAAGGTGTGCTGGGTTATCATGGTGTTGGCAAAACAATAGCAATATATATATATATATATATATATATATATATATATATATATATATATATATATATATATATATATATATATATATATATATATATATATATATATATATATATATATATATATATATATATATTTGTGTGTGTGTGTATTTGTTTACATAAATTATTTGAATATTGTTATCTGATCTTGATGCCATCTTCAGTCATTAATTTGAATGCAAAGTGCACAAGCTGACAGCACAAAAGTGTGAATTTTCACTGCAAAAATGAGGATGAAGTTTTTCGACTGATACAAGGTTTCGAGTCGAGTTGGTCATGTGTATTATTGTGTATAGCATGGTTTGAAAAGATACCAGCAAAATGGTGATATATATCATTAAATAAGGACTTGGCATTCCATTAAACTGACCTTACAAAATATGGACGTTCTCGTTCTGAGGTGTATCCCACCTTTTGGTGTGTATTCACATTGACGTCTCCGTTTTGCACCTTTTACAAATGAAAACACATAAAAAACACACATAAACACACATTATGTATATTAATATATATATATATATATATATATATATATATATATATATATATATATATATATATATATATATATATATATATATTTATATATATGTGTGTGTGTGTGTGTATGTGTGTGTGTGTGTGTGCGCGCGCTTTGGAGTTTTAACATAGATTTAGCAATTTTGCAGTCATATCACTATGATGTCTCCTGTATGAGAATTTATATTGATGACTAGCAATGGGGCATCATGATCTATATTATATAGATCTATATTATTCTATTATTTTCTATATTATATTATATTATATTATATTATATTATATTATATTATATTATATTATATTATATTATATTATATTATATTATATTATATTATATTATATTATATTCACGCCGCATGTACGACCCTTCCATGATACTGAGTGCTGGTTCACAACATTCAGTGTTGGCTATGTCATTTCATTGTTAAATCATGTGATCATGCCAGCACTGAATGTTTTGAACCAGCACTCAGCATCATGGACAGTTGTCTTACAATATAGAACAAAATATGTCAACAGAAAGAAGAGGTGTCAATTGAGTTAACAGCTTTTGATTAAGGTAACATGATATTGGCAGGTTATTTAGTTATGAAATTTGACAAATAGAGTATTGATGAGTACACAGAGTTTAGGTTGATATGCAAGTTGCTTAATGCAAATACAATAATCTTAAAAAAGACATCTGAAATGGCACGATCCTGATATATATATATATATATATATATATATATATATATATATATATATATATATATATATATATATATATATATATATATATATATATATATATATATTTCAGCACACATTAATCTTTACACTGCAGCCATTATATCTTACTGATAGAGGAATGATATAACCCTGGTAAGAACCACAAACCCACAGGAGCCTTCTGGAATGCTTTGTCATGTACCTCTGTATATATATCACAATACATGGCACAAGTGCATCATTACTGGTAGGGTCACATAAATGTGGTTAATACTATCAACATAGATTCATTCCCATCAGTAGAAATATAAATTTTTAGCTTGAAATCTCGAAGTACTGCTATTATCAGTTCTATTGCTGTCATTTGTGTATTGGAACTCATGTTATTCTTATCTACATTCATCTCATCCATAACTTAACCAGTTCTACCAATAAATCATAGTGTTATTAGTTAAACTGGTCTCATCTTTAATTAACAGATTGTTGATATTTTAAAACAATAACATCAGTTTGTGTAGATTTGTGTTATCTATGACTTGCAAGAGTTAGTTCTGGCTGTTATAATGTCAGTTTTAGCTCTAAGAAGCGGCCAATGTTTGTATGAGAGGAAGCTTGCCAGTAGCTTCTCAAAGGTTGGTGGTTCTTTCCAGGTTCAACCTTCACCATTAATCTATACATAATGTCAGGTTTATCTAGATTATTCAATAGCTCTGTAGCTATACATCATGTCAGGTTTGTCTAGATTATTCTATAGCTATACATCATGTCAGGTTTGTCTATATTATTCTATAGCTATACATCATGTCAAGTTTGTCTAGATTATTCTATAGCTATACATCATGTCAGGTTTGTCTAGATTATTCTATAGCTATACATCATGTCAGATTTGTCTAGATTATTCTATAGCTATACATCATGTCAGGTTTGTCTATATTATTCTATAGCTATATATCATGTCAGGTTTGTCTAGATTATTATATAGCTATAAATCATGTCAGGTTTGTCTAGATTATTCTATAGCTATACATCATGTCAGGTTTGTCTAGATTATTCTTATCCATGGCTTAGAAGTTTTGGCTTTACTCGTGTTAGTTTTGGCTGGTCTGATCGATGGTTTTGACAATTTCAAAATATTTGTTAGGTTTTATCTGTCATCCATCGGTTGCAAAAGTTTGATTTCACTCATCCTTCTAAAGTACTTAAAGGATTTTCATGTCACATGAATACCCATACAAGCCAATTATGGTTGGTCCTGCATGAACAATTCACAAATTGGACATGGAGGCCATCATACAACTTGTTTTAGATGGATGACCCTGTTTATACAAGTTTTTCAACAAGAGCCCTAAATGAAAAGGGTGTCAATATTGAATCTAATACGAAAACAATAGTGGCCATGTTGAACGTTTTATATTTGCTACTCCAACTTTATGGATATTTATTTGGACTTAGGTAATCCAAGAATATCAGAGATGATTCAAAACTAAGCAGTAAAAAGTAGTAAGGGTTTTATGTTGAATTCCTTTAATATTTGTTTACCAGTAGAACATGCGCTATTTTGGGACAATCATTTATATTTTAGGTAGACAACTATTTCCTTGCCCCCTGTATGCTTAAAGAAAAGACACCAGAAAACATCATGTTTCCTAAGCCAGATCCAGAAATGAAGAGCAGCTCCTCAGTCCTTTGTTACAATTTTGTGGAAAAATTTCTGCCGTCTCCCATCTTCCATCGCCTGCTTGCCACCTGTGTGTCTCGGTGGCCCATTGCCAAAAGAAAGTCAGAAAATCAGATCTTCTGTGGCTGTTGTATCTTCAACCTTGATAGTCATCATGAACTGACTGTGTTATTCAGGGAATACATCATATTTGTACAAGTTTTCAGATTCGGAACCACAGAGATGACACCATCTTCTAAACTGTGTATTGAAGTTCACGAGTTCATCACCAAGACTCTCACCAGTATTATTGGTTACCTGGGACATAGTCTGAAATTTGAGATGTCCGTACAGTGTCCACAATTTGTTGGATACAGAGTAGACTGCCTGATCCCTCTTACTGATCTTCAAGGGAATGAAGATGTTTTATGCCATTTCCATGATGACATTCATGTGATTAGGTCCCAAGATGTACTCAGGTTCTGGTTTCAGGAAGAGGTAAGTCAGAACAAATATATCCATTTGGAGTTACATTACAAATAAAGTGTAATGTTTGTGAATAACATCTGCTACATAAAACTAAAGTTCAAATGCTTGTGGATAACATGTGTTACAGTAAAATTAAAGTTAAAATGCTTGTGGATAACATGTGTTACAGTAAAACTAAAGTTTAAATGTTCTGGAAGCATACCAAACATTACATATACATTTAAGACCTTCAATATATGTAAGCACGATTTCATATACAATAGGATGCAAATAAAACAGATTAATATTAAGAGTGAATGATAAACGTGAATATGGTATTTACTTTTCAGGAACCATCTGATGCAGGATGTAAGTATATGTTTTTCTCATTACATGCTTTACCTATGCAATAATTTGTGAGACTCCATTTCAGAATAATCTTTCATCTGTTGGTTGTCAAACTTCATTTTGTTTTGGAGCTCATATAGTGTTACAGTTAACTGAACTCAAGAAGGGTCAAGCATTGAACTTGCATTGATGACTGAACTCATGGAAGGGTCATGTGTCACACATTCCCAATGGACTGAATGCATTAAAGGGTCATGAATCAAACCTGCATTTATCAATGAACTCATTGAAGTGGCATGTATCAATCTTGCATTTATGACTGAACTCATGTATGGGTTATGCTTTGAACTTGCATTTCTGACTGAACTCATGGGAAGAGTCATGTTTCCATGTATGACTAAATTCATTGAAGGGTCATGTATTGAACTTGCATTTATGAATGAACTCATGGAAATGTCAAGTATTGATCTTGCATTTATGACTAAAAAAATGAAAGGGTCATGCATTGAACTTGAATTTATGACTGAACGTATGGAAGGGTCATGTATCAAACATGAATTTATGTCTGAACTCATTGAAGGGTCATGTATCGAACTTGCATATATGGCAACTGTCATCCCTCTCCATTTGCTTTTCTCAACTTACAACTAACTGGAAAAATTGAAACCAACATTGAGAGTAAGCATCTTGCCTTTAAGTATAAATGATAAGGATAAAAATGAAAACTTTTTTAATCTCATATCGCTGAAAAATGTTCCAAAGGTTTTATCTAAATTTGACAGTAGTATCAGATTTTACAAATGATTACCAGTAACCACCCAGTGTTGTGTACAATATTAAAAATATTTAATTTTTTTAAAGAATTCTTTAAAACATCTCACGAAAAGATAACCACATTTAAGAGATGTGTCTGTGCATGAAGATCTCTCAAGTTTTCTTCAATAAAAAACACCTCATTTTTTGGTTTTACTAAACATAGGAAAATCTTTAAACAGCCTTTTTTTAAAAGAAACAATTGCTTGCCATAATTTTACTAAATTTAATAGAAAGCTTCCTGGCATCAAGTCTATTAAATTTTATACAATGATGCTGATCTGCCATCCAGTTTGACTGATATTACAAAGGCATAGAAAACCCTTATAAACATGTCTCAAAATTCTTCAAGCAGTTTGAATTTTTGTATTAGAGTATCCTAGCTTAAAGTGCTGTATCAAATGTGTACAAGCTATTTTGATTCATTATCATCAATAGCTATTGTTAATAGAAAATAAAAATCTTTGAAGATTTTTAAACAAATATTCCTAAGCAGAATTTGAATAAATTTGGCCGAAAACATGCTAGCATATGTGTTCTTTAAGTTTACGTGCAAAATTCCCGCCAACCTTCAGATCTGGTTGTCTTTACTAAATGAAGTTAAAAATCTTGGGAAATATTTCACTAAACTACTGAGAAGACATGTATGCAAAAATAATTAATGACATTTGCCTTTAATGTTGACTTTTATGTCATTGGTTGGAACACGTACTTTCTGATTATCTTTCTGGTATCTTCTCCTACGCTCTTGCTTTTTTGTGAATGTTCCCTTAGATGTTGAAGGTATTTTGCACTTTGCATATCAAAGAGTTGCTTCGGTAACTTTTTTTCTATTCTTAACATCTGTCAGAAGAAATAAAAATATTGTGCAGGGTTCATATCAATTTTTTTCTTTTCTTCTGGCTGATAATTATGCTGCAATGCGGTGATAAATATGGACATAAAAAGCCCCATTGGACACTTGCCTCGCGAATTTATCTTGTACTATGTGTACACATATTGATAGTTGTCTGCAGACATGTAGCATGATGTCCCACCCAGCTACATTATCCTGACACCATGCTGACCAGGCGTAATCTTAACCTGTTAATGCTGAGTGCCAAGTGAGGCTGCTGTTGGGTATCATTTTTAAACGTCTTTGATATGACTCAGCCAGGGATTGAACCTACAAACTCCAGCATCCGAGATTGGTGATCTAACCATCACGCCACCGAAGTGGTCAGCACTCTAGAATGCAAGGGGATTAGATTAATATGGTATATAGTGACAGACAATCCCTAGAATGCAAGGAGATTAGATCAATATGGTACATGTATATAGTGTCATTGTCTAGACTGCAAGTGGATTAGATTAGTATGGTATATAGTGACAGAAACTGTCTAGAATTAAAGAGGATTGGATCAATATGTTGTATAGTAACAGACAATCTCTAGAATGCAAGAGGACTGGATTAATATGTTATATAGTAACAGACAATCTCTAGAATGCAAGAGGACTGGATTAATATGTTATATAGTAACAGACAATCTCTAGAATGCAAGAGGACTGGATTAATATGGTATATAGTAACAGACAATCCCTAGAATGCAAGAGGACTGGATTAATATGGTATATAGTAACAGACAATCTCTAGAATGCAAGAGGACTGGCTTAATATGGTATATAGTGACAGACAATCTCTAGAATACAAGATTATATTAATATGGTATATAGTGACAGATACTCTCTAGAATTCAAGAGGATTAGATCAATATGGTAAATAGTGACACACAGTCTCTAAAATGCAAGAGGATTTGATTAATATGGTATATAGTAATACTCTCTAGAATGCAAGATTATATTAATATGGTATATAGTGACAGAAAATGTCTAGAATGCAAGAGGATTGGATCAATATGGTATATAGTGACAGACAATCTCTATAATGCAAGATTAGATTAATATCGTTTTAAATGACAGACAAGGTCCAGAATGCAAGATTAGATTAATATAGTGTATAGTGACAGACAATGTCTAGAATGCAAATGGATTAGATTAATATGGTATAAAGATACAGACAATCCCTAGAATGCAAGAAGATTAGATCAATATGGTATATAGTGACAGAAAATCCCTAGAATTGCAAGGGGATTACATTGCTATGGTATATAGTGACAATGTCCTGAATTCAAAGAGATTAGATTAATATTTTCTATAGTGACAGACAATCTTGATGCACAGCATTAAGAGATTAGCGCTAGCACTGGTCAGCCTGGTGTCAGGATAACGTGACTGGGTGGGACATAGTGCTACATGTCTGGGATATGATGTTCCAGTGCTAGACATCACTATAAACTGCCCAACTGCATACATCATAGCGATATGACCGAAAGATTGTTAATTCTACATTAAAAATCCAAATCACACACACACACACACATACTGACAGGCATGTTATTCCAAAAGTGCTATGTCATTGATTCACATGTGTATTTCGAAAATGGACATTAAATGTGTTCTTCATTGCTAGGTTTAATTTTGATACAATACACAATTCATGAAGTGTTATGTCTGTATTGAGTTAATCTGAATAAATGCAACATTAATCAACAAATGTTTTATCATATGTACTTCATAGTTTAGTTTGTGTAAGCTGTATCAATACAATTATAATCAGTTTATTTGATACGGAAAAAGTATCAATACAATTATAATCAGTTTATTTGAAATGGAAAATGTATCAATACAATTATAATCAGTTTATTTGAAATGGAAAATGTATCAATACAATTATAATCAGTTTATTTGAAATGGAAAATATATCAATACAATTATAATCAGGTTTTTTGATATGGAAAAAGTATCAATACAATTATAATCAGTTTATTTGATATGGAAACAATATCAATACAAATATAATCAGTTTATTTGATATGGAAAAAGTATCAGTACAATTATAATCAGTTTATTTGATATGGAAAAAGTATCAGTACAATTATAATCAGTTTATTTGATATGGAAAAGGTATCAGTACAATTATAATCAGTTTATTTGATATGGAAAAAGTATCAGTACAATTATAATCAGTTTATTTGATATGGAAAAAGTGTCAATACAATTATAATCAGTTTAGATATTGAAAATGAATATAAAGGTTGAAATCAGTTTTGTTGATTTTGGAAAAATGTATAATACAATTATAATCAAGTATTGTAACTGATATGGAAAGATGTATCATGTGTTGTTATTCTATATATTAATTAGGTGATTTTGTATCTAATTGACTGAGCTATATTCCATTGTGGAAGCCATGCTTTTGGTTGTATTTTGAGCAAACCTGGATTGTGTATGTGTGTGTGTGGATTTTCAACACAAATCTCAAACCTTTTCGAGCCCTATTAAATTGGAAATAAGTCAGTCCTTTGTGTCATTAAGCTGTACACTAATCATAAGTAGCTAATGAATCAGATCCATGAATAAAAGATATTTTATGTGAAATACAGTGTCAGTACATTCAGTACAACTCCATTTATGAATAATATGTTTAATTTCAGAACATGTTTCCATGTACTTAATTTTTTCTACAATTATTTATGTCTTTCAGCATCTGCTGGTGCCATGTCATCACCAACCAGTGACACTGATAGATTCATGTGCATCGCATATCTTCTAGTTGATGTCGGATCCAGGGTACTGAGAAAACTTTTAAATCATCACACAGTCACTTCCACCTGCACTATGGACCAATATCTGGCCAAAAACATGAATACTATCAACCGTCTTAGAAGGGTATTCAACCAATCCCAGATGGACATCATGTTTCCACCAAATGGTGATGATACAAACCTAGATGACTATGACATAACCCTGCTGTCCGCCCTCTTTCAGAACATTGTACCAACTCTGAGTCGGCAAGAAAAAGACATGATCAAAACACTACGAGAAGAGAGAAACAAACTGTATGGTCATGCTAAGTCATGTCAGATTAGTGCCATTGACTTCCAGGCTTATTGGACTGACATCAGCTCAACATTGACCAGTCTCAGTCAACAGTGCATGGACACTGCTTTTGAGGCTAAGATATTGCAGGACATTCAGCGCACTCAAGTTTCTGCAATTCCTGCTGGATCCTACCTAGATATACTTACAACATGGTTTGGAAGGATAGAAACTGTCGAGGGTAAAATAGAAACTGTCGAGGGTAAAGTAGAAACTGTCGAGGGTGCATTACAGAATGTGACAACCAGATTACAAGCACTGGAGTCAAAGGAAAAGTCATCAGCAAGTGAGTCATAAATATGAATGCCCCCTTAGTAGAAGGTGCAGTCTAAAATTAACGAGTCACAAACATGGCTGCCCGTCAATACAAGTAGGGACACTGCTTTTGAGGCTACGATATTGCAGGAAATTCAGTGCATTCAGATAGCAGAAATCCCTGCAGGATTCTCCTTAAGTATAGTCAAAACATGGTTTGAAATGATAGAATCAGTTAAGGATGAGTTACAGAATGTGACAACAAGACTATAAGCACGGGTCAAATACAAAATCAGCAAGTGAGTCATAAACATGGATGTACAAGGAGCAATCTGAAAATAATGAGTTATAAACACAGATGCCCACCATGGCAAGGAGCAATCTGAAAATAATGAGTCGGCAAGTCGAAAACATGGATGTTCAAGGAGTAATCTGAAAATGATGAGTTAATAAAGACAAATGTCCCCCAAATGCAAGGAGCAAACTGAGTCGTAAACATGGATTCTCTAAGTACAATGAGCAATCTGAAAATGAGTTATTAACACAGATGTCCCCCAATGCAAGGAGAAATCTGAAAATAATGAGTCAGCAAGTAAAATATGGATGTAAAAGAAGCATTATGATGCATAAACAGGGATGTCCCTCAGTACAAGGAGCAGTCTGAAGAAAAACAAACAAGGTTATAATGTAATCACACTTAAAGGAAGAGTCCCAGACAAAATGAGGCATTGACCTGTGTTAATTTATTATCCCATCCCAGGAAAAGGCATTTATAAAGTGCATTTGACTAAAACATACATGTCAGCAAAATTAAATCATTAACAGCTTGTATCTGTAGCAGATTACTGGTACTGTATGTGTTTGTTTATTCAGTGTTGGAATGAACTGAGAGATGATAGCCTTGATATATTATGAATTTTGTTATCAAGTTTGCAATATATTGAATGTTTTGCAATTTACTAGAAAGGGCCTAGAGTGGCCGAGTGGTCTGAAGTGCTATCCGTTAGGGATCACTGCCATCTCACCTTTGTCTTCATGGGTTCGAGTTTAAGATTCGGCTAATATAGTTATGTGAGAAAGCTTACCAGTAGCTTCTCGTGGATTGGTAGTTCTTTCTGCGGGTTTTCCCGGGTTCTTCCTCCACCAATAATACTGGCCGCTATGTATAGCCTACTGTGTGCTGAAAAATGGCGTTAAACCCTACAACAACAACAACAACAACAACAACAACAACCAACTTACTAGATACCAATAAAATAAATAAACATGCCTTAGGATCATACCAAAAATTCTTTTTGACAAAAGTATCATATTTATAAGTGTGTTTCTATTCCAACGTGTTTTACAGACATCAGTTTGTATACATGTTGCTAAACATGGTCTCACCTTTTAATAAGTCATTTATTTTAAACATTCCTATGATTTGACATCTTAAAATATGTTGTGTTCATCTTGCCATTTAAATTTTGTATTTTGCAGAAATATGTTACACAGTGACAATCATACTTAATTGTTTTAGTTGGTGTTTATATAGCATATGGAAATAGTGTTATAGTTACTGTGTTACACACTGTTTGGAATTGGTGTTATTATTACTGTGTTACATAGAGTGTATGTAAATAATATTATAGTTACTGTGTTAAATAGTGTATGGAAATAGTGTTGTAGTTACTATGTTACACAGAGTGTATGGAAATAGTGTTGTAGTTACTGTGTTACACAGAGTGTATGGAAATAGTGTTGTAGTTAGCGTTTTACAATAGTGTATGTTAATAATATTATAGTTACTATGTTAAACAGTGTATGGAAATAGTGTTATAGTTACTGTCTTACACAGAGTGTATGGAAATATTGTTGTAGTTACTGTGTTCCATAGTGTATGGAAATAATGTTATAGTTACTGTGTTGCACAGAGAGTATGGAAATAGTGTTGTATTTAATGTGTTGCATAGAGTGCATGGAAATAGTGTTATAGTTAATGTGTTACATGGAGTGTTTGGTAATAATGTAGTTATTGTGTTACATAGTGTATGAGAGTAGTATTGTAGTTGCTATGTTACATAGAGTGTATGGAAATAATGTTATAGTTACTTTGTAAAATAGAGTGTATGGAAATAGTGCTATAGTTAATTTGTTACACAGAGTGTTTGGTAATGTTGTAGTTTTGTGTTACATAGTGTATGACAGTAGTATTGTAGTTGCTGTGTTAGATAGAGTGCATGGAAATAATGTTATAGTTATTTTGTAAAATAGAGTGTATGGAAAAAATGCTATAGTTACTGTGTTACATAGAGTGAATGGAAATAGTGTCATAATTACTGTATTACATAGCGTATGGAAACAGTGTTCTACTTACTATGTTACATATAGTGTATGGTAATAATGTTGTAGTTAATATGTAACATATAATGTTTGGAAATAGTGTTGTAGTTACTGTGTTACATAGTGTATGTACAGTTGTTTAGTTACTATGTTACATAGAGTGTATGGGATTAGTGTTGTATTACTGTGTTCCATATAGTGTATGGAAATGATGTTATAGTTACTGTGTTACATAGAATGTTGTAGGGTTTAATGGCATTTTTCAGCAAACGATAAGCTATGCATGGCAGCAAGTATTAATGATGGTGGAAGAACCCAGAAATACCATTGGAAAGAACCGACCACGAAAATCTATTGGCATGCTTTCTCACATACACACAGTGGCATAATCTGAGACTCGAACACACATAGATAAAGGTGAGATGGCAGTGATCCCTAACAGAGAGCACTTTAGACCACTTGGAGCCCCTACATAGAATGTATGCAAATGATGTTATTGTTACTGTGTTACATAAAGCATATGGAAATAGTGTTATAATTACTGTGTTACATAGAATGTATGGAAATAGTGAACAGTTAAAGTTACTGTGTTACATAGTGTATGGAAATAGTGTTATTCTTACAGTGCTACACAGTGTATGGAAATAGTGTTACAATCACAGTTCAATGTTATAGTTGCAGTGTTATTGTTATTTTATTACATAGTGTATGGACATAGTGTTAAATTTCTATGTTACAGAGTGTATGGAAATGGTGTTACAATCACAGTTCATTGTTACAGTATTACATAGAGTGTATGGAGATAGTGTTATAGTTTCTGCACTACATAGGATGTATGGAAATAATGTTGTAGTTACTGTGTTACATAGAGTATATTGAAATAGTGTTAGAGTTACTGTGTATAGAGAATGTATGGAAATAGTATTATCATTACTGTGTTACATAGAGTTATGGAAATAATGTTATTTTTACTATATGTATTGAAATATTGATGCATTCACATTTCAGGGTTATGGTTGCTTCATTGAGTGTATGGAAATTGTGGCACAATTAACAGTTGACTGTTGTAGAAAGTGTATAGAAATATACTTGCCACAGTAACATTTCAGTGTTACAGTAATATAGAATGTATAGAAATATACTGGACAGTTGCAGATCATTAGTATAGTTATATATAGTGCATAGAAACATGCTAGACATTGCAGCTCAGTTATATTTATACACAGTGTATAGAAATATGCTAGGCATAATGACAGTTCCTTGCATAGTTATAAATAGTGCAGACAAATACACTAGGCATTGTGGCAGTTCATTTTTATAGTTGCAGCTAGTAACTCGAAAACTATTAGTAGGAGTTTGATAAATAAATGCTTTTCTAAATTACACTGAATATCACCTTACTGTGGTAGGTTAAGAGTCTCCCCATTGTTATCATACATGGTTGTATCAACCCATTGGAGAAGGTTAAATTCATCCCGTTGCTATGATACATGCTTATATCACCCCATTGGTAAATGTTACATTTACCTCACTGTTATGATGCATGCTTGTATCACCCCATTAAAAATGTTAAATTCACCCCATTGTTATCATGCATGCTTGTATCAACCCATTGGGGAAGGTTAAATTCACTTATGGCGCCATACCGACGTTAACATTACTTGTCTGATAACTGATCTCGCAGTTCAAAGTCATGAAATATCTTTCTTGTAAACACTGAGGGCTGAAGGTGTTTGTTCACAAAAAGAGTAGCAAAATGAAACTATAAATCAAGTTTTCGAGAAGTGTCAGAGTACAGATGAAGTTTAGAGTCCTCTACACACTTGACCCATTTTAGGAAAGCCTCCCAATCGAAATACACTTGTGTCAACAATAATGCCTTATCAATATATCAATAAATGGCAGTAGTGACATTATGCAGGATTTATCTTTTTTGACGTATTGAGCCTAGGTACACGTCACAGCTTCTGGCAACACTTCTTAGCCCCGTCCCAGGATATATAGCTGGTTAGGACTTAAAGGTGGCACCCTGTTTATATCTAAATGTGTATGGTGTAGGTGTTGCTTGTTCACCCAAAATAAATCTGTAGATGTTATTTGTTTATAAAAACAATAATGCGTAAACGTTTTGACAGGGTTAGTTTTTTCTTTATCTTTCAATTGTTTTTTAGTTGTATCCAATAAAGATAAACCTCATCATACTCTCTTCCCTTTGCCCACGCTGACAGTGGGCCTGATTTCTGACATGGTCGCTTTTGATAGGGTTGTACTAGAGTCCCTATGGTAAAGTTTTTACCAAGGGCCAAGTTCCTTCCCTTTTATGATTCATTAATTAGTTTTAGTTTGACTTGCCAAGGTCAACAAATGTTTATTTTCTATCTGTATATATTTTTGAAATTATTTTTAAAATAAAATTTATATGTGTATTTATATATGGCGTAAATCAAATGTAATAGTCTCAAGAAAAACCTATTCCCCATGAGTGTATGTTTTTGTTTGAAGTGTATGTAGTATACGTAGGTAGGGGATATTTCCGTATAGTACTGATTATTTAATTTGTAAGCTTTAATTGTTCATACCTAAGTATGTAATATTTAAGTCAAATGTTCTTTGGTTATTAGTCTGATACAATATATATATATATATATATATATATATATATATATATATATATATATATATATATATATATTTATAGTTTTGTTTTGTTATCACGGTTTGTTGTAACAATTTACTTCCTTTTCTTCGACTTTGAGTAAAGCCGAAATAAATAAGTACTGTAACAATGACTTATATATAAATATAATAAATATGGAATATTATTCAGATGTAGGCTTTTGGGGGTTCAAAGAGGGATCCCATTCGGGTGTCATTGCGCCCCACCGCCAATACATTGTTACAGCAAAAAGGGAGTTTCTTATGGCCTGTTTTCAGTGTCAATTATGACTTCCCTTGTCTCGCCCTGTCTGTTTAAAAAATAGCAATGATTGTCTTCTTAGTTTAAATAAAGTATTGCATTATAAATTTGTTTATTCCATTGAAGAAAAGGAAATAAGTATTTTTTTTAAATACCAATTATGGGAGGAGTTCCCATATAATTGTATTGTTTAATTGTATTTTTTTGTGGTTCATAGATAGCGGGCAAGGACAGGAGAGTTCCGTTAAGATATCAATAATTATCTGTTCTTCCTTACTTCCTTCTCTCTTGTTGCTATAAATATATTTCTCGATTGTTATTAAAAGGGTTGATCAAAATCTTACGGAGCCCGTGAAGGGACACACTTCAAATATTTTGTAACCCGAGATATATGTTTACTAATCCAAGATCTCGGTTTACCAATCCGAGATCTCGGTTTACTAATCCGAGATCTCGGTTTATCAATCCGAGATCTCGAATTACTAATCCGAGATCTTGGTTTACCATTCCGAGATCTCGAATTACTAATTCGAGATCTCGAATTACTAATCCGAGATCTCGGTATACCAATCCGAGATCTCGGTTTTTACCTATCCGAGATCTCGGTTTCCTATAAAGATTTAAATTGAAGAATTTTTCATCTTGTGGCCTCGTTTTGACTGGATGTGTTTATTGTTGATATACTGCTAAAGGTTGGAGGCGACATATTCAAGCATCTGAGGTAAATTGTATCTGTAAATTATATTATAAGGCCGTTTATTACAAATAAAATAAAATACTACTCGTAAAGTCACGAGAATAGATAAGAAAATATACTTTGCTGTATCACCGCTCCGGTGGCCTAGTGGTTAGAGCGTCCGCCGCGGAAGCGGGAGGTCGTGGGTTCGATCCCCGGCCGAGTCATACCAAAGACTTACAAAAATGGTACTAACAGCTGCCTCGCTTGACGTTCAGCATTAAGAGGTTAGTGTTAGGACTGGTCGGCCTGGTGTCAGGATAATGTGACTGCGTGGGACATCATGCTACATGTCTGCGGCATGATGCCCCAGTGGTAGACATCACTATAAACTGCCTCACTGCAGACATCGTAGCGATATGACTGAAAAATTGTTAAAGCTACGTTAAAAATCCTAATCAAACAAACAAACTTTGCTGTATCAAGTAAGCCAAGCCTTCTCACGGTCGAAGATCCAGTAGTAAAGAACCACATTATACTTCTACAGTTAAGCGTTCATGATTATTACTGTTGTCATAATTCATTCAGAATATCCGGCCGCACGATTCACCCAAAACTACCCAAAACCACCCAAAACCTGCCAAAACCACCCAAAATCTGCCCCAAACCACCCAAAACCTGCCCAAAACCACAAAAAACATGATGTAAATAAAATGAAATATACTCAAAACCACAGGAAAACATTGGAAATATTACTATCTTGTTGAAACCGACGACTAATTATGCCGCATTTATTATTTACATCGTATGGAAATTACAAAAGGGAGACTACCCAAAACCTGACCAAATCCACAAAAAACATGATGTAAATAAAATGAAATATACAAACGGCCTCATTGTGAATCAATGAGAATGACAACAGTAATATATGCACGATATTGTACAAGTTTACATGTATTTGTTATTGTCTTTATTAACATTATGTTGTCGCTAAGGGCTATAGCAGTCTATTATGTTTCTTCTTGACATCTTAATTAAAAATAAAATTTTGAAATCATATACATGGTACTGATTTTTTATTTTTAACTTGAAGAGAACCTTTTCTAATGATATAGCAGTCTTTTCTTCGCATGTAATTCATTGGTGTGAGACATGTGAAGATCTATAAATACGGCTTATAGACAATTCGGACCAAAGATAATTCGGCCCAACTTGGACCGAAAATAAGACAATTCGGTCCAACTTTAAAGACAATTCGGCCCAACTCGAAAGACAATTCGACCCAGCCAAAGACAATTCGACCCAGTTTTAAACTACAACTGACAAATATTTATTTGTAACATATATTTTGACAATTCTTAAATAATATGTTTTATAATAAAATTTGGATCAATAAATTTATTCAGATAAAATGGTTGAAAACTGCATAATTAGTTATTTTGCGATAATTTGACAAATTTAATTCAGAACATTATTCTTGTTTTACTGTTATATGTTACGAAAAAGACAGATAAATGTGCACAATGAAAGATGCATCTTTACCAAAATTTCTTGCATTTTAAATTTTATTTAATTTGATAATGAATATTCAAAACACCACAAACATTTTAAGTTGTCAAATTAATACCATTCTAATTATAACTGTTCCGATTCAAAATATTAGCGCGAACGTTTACAACGTGTATGCCTTTTTAGTCAATCCAAACATATAACGTATGTATCAGAGACATACGATAAATGACTGTTCATTAAATATGTAATCGCTTTCACTCAGTTTTCCCTTTTGATCATGAAAATATGGCATGAAATTATTGCATATCTGCATGTATGTACGTACGTATGTATGTGTTTGTGCGTGCGTGTGTGTAGATCTATATGTGCATTCAAGCTGGTGAGTCTTATGTATACGGGCTGATGTATTTTGCTATGTTTCACTTTCACATTCAGGCAATTATATTATTTTATTTTTCATTTGAGAGAGAGAGAGAGAGAGAGAGAGAGAGAGAGAGAGAGAGAGAGAGAGAGTAGCACACACGGACAGACGCATTCAGATGTAGCAGCTTACAAGGGAACAAAGACAATGAGTACCATAATTAAGATTATTAAGAATATTATATATATATTCCAACTGAACCACAACCTGAAGAAGTACTTTCATTCCACCGATATTACACAAAGCTTAAAGGAGATGAAAAATTTTAAAAAATGTGTAACAACTTTAATTAAGGCACCCAGTCAATTCAGTTTTATCCAAAAACTTGCTGTGGTAGAATACTGTGGGGAAAGGTCATTACAAATTAATCAACTACATGGAAACAGCAAGCGTAATGAGCCGTATAGGCTAACAAATCCAAGCATTTTAAGAGACGCTGTACATGATATACGAGAGACAAAGGCTACAGATAGATATTTGCAGATGAATATGGAAGATAGCTTTACTGCGCCAAAATCTTCTAGGCAAATTCAAGACAAAATTTATAGAGAAAAGAAAATCAAAACATCTGAACCAGGAAATAGAAATTTAGCAGATGATTTATTAGAAATTTTAGGTGAGCTTCACACAAATGAATATGTTCAGGAAGTGATTCTGACAAAAAGTAAAAGCCCGGTCATTGTACTGTATTCTACCGAACAAATTTTAGACTTGATAAAAAATTGTTCAGGACATGATAAAAGCGTGATTGGAATAGACCGAACTTTTAACTTGGGTAAGGTTTTTGTAACTGCCATGTCATACAAAATTAGAAGCATTATCAACAGGAAAACTAACCAATACCTTATTTTCTTAGGTCCACTATGTCTTCATTGGGAGTCAGATGAAAACACATATTACAAATTCTTTTCAAATATTCGCGACAAAATTGGAGATGATAAGTTTATATTTGGTACGGATGATGAGAAAGCTTTGACAAATGCTCTAAGATCCAGCTTTTGTAATGCAGAATATTTATATTGTCCTTAGCATATTAAAGACAACATTCGGCACTCTTTGCATAAGCATGGATGTGACGATCTTGTCACAAAATCTATATTTCGTATGTTCTTCAATGAAGACAGTGGTCTAATATTTAGTCAAGATGACGCTGAGTTTGCTAAACGAGAAGAAGATTTGACAATATATTTAAAACAATAGCCAAATGTTCCACAGTACTTCAAAAAGTTCATATGTCAAAAAATTAAAATGTTTGTCTATAAACCACTAAAAAACAAAACTATCACGAGTCTTTGGACAAACAACAACTCAGAATCTATCAATAATAAACTTAAGCAGGTTGCTGATTGGAAACAACACAAGATTCCCGAATTAATTAACAGGTTATATAGTGTAACTCAAGGTCAGTTGATAGATTTGCGTCGCGTTATATGGTTCTGGCAATTATAAATTATTTGGTCCTTCTTGTTCATATATTATTGATGAAACGATTTGGCGCACAAAAACATCAGCAGAAAAGACAAGAATATTTACACAGTTTTTACAAAAGCAACTAAATTACAATACTTCTAATTATATACATTCATCCAATGGAAAATTTAAATGCATCCGGCCGAAAATAGATGCGGGGGAAAAACCTGGGCAAGGAAAGCGAGCAAAATCGGAACGAACATCGCAAAAGAAATGGCAATAAAATTTTGTCTAATGTCGAGACATAGCTACGCATTTCCATTGTTACACTTTTTTAAAACTAATTTCATGTCAAATTCTTTGCAATGTTTATATATTTTTTTTTTAAATTTGTTGCATACATTAATGTATTATTTTGATTTCATTAATGCTTTGCTTTAAAATATGCAAAATACAATCGAGTTGAACTCCATTTGTTTATTGTTGATACACTTTTTTTTCATATATCAAACTGTGTTTGATTAGACATGGAAAAAAAATCTTAGTACATATTTATACATTTTTAATCGCCAGTGAGACATTCCATGTATAATAGAAATCTAAAATCTATTATAAAGAAATAATGTGGTACTCTCAGTTGTTCGTTGTAATGTAATGTTGTATTAATCGCATTTGACAGTTATGGCACTGATAGGCAATTATTTACTTCAAATGATTCAAAATAGGAGAATTAAAAAATGCAACGAAATACATTTTTTTTCCATTCCATTACATGCTACTTTGTTTATTGTATTTGATTTTGTCCAGAATATATATAGTTTAGTTCTGACTGGTGATGAATACAGATTATGATAGTAACATTTGTCTCCCTTGTTTCAATGCTTACTTACAAAAAAAATAAAGGCAGTCGATCGTGTCGCCTGTTTCAATAAATTAATACTGTATCCAATTTTTTCTTCTGATTATGAGTATGATTAGCATCATATTTTTTGTGGATTTGGGCAAGTTTTTGGTGGTTTTGGGCAGGTTTTGGGTGGTTTTGGGCAGGTTTTGGGTGGTTTTGGGTGAATCGTGCGGCCCCAGAATATCTGCTTGCGCAAATAAAATCTGGTATATTTCTTTTGTCACGGCAGCTGAGTGTTTGTCACCTGGTCCGTCTGCAAGTCCATCGTTTTTTATTGTCTCTTCAAACACCATTTTAGAGTATGTAGTTAAGTTCCCTATAGGGCTTGTTAATATTATGTAAATTTAGGATTCAGGTTCGATCATAGGAACCCTTGTTTGGGATAAGAGATCTAAAGATTATTTGTCTTTGTTAATCATGCTGCTGACCTGTCCCACCCAATCACAGTATCCAGGTCGAACATTCATAATACCTCTTCATCTGAACGTGAAGCGTGGCATTTTATAGGACTATTTTCATAAGTCTTTGGTATGACTTGGTTGGAGTTTGAACCTGCGACCTTCCACATGCTAGGCGAAAGCGCAAACCACTGAAGCCAAGGAGCGTTCCAAAATGAGAGAGAGAGAGAGAGAGAGAGAGAGAGAGAGAGAGAGAGAGAGTAAACTACATCCCTTGTGAATTACATCAAAGTAGTTTATTACTGCTAGTTGATTACTATCAATTTATTTCCACATATGTCACTATTTTATATTGCATGGATACAAAATAGACCCAAACATATATAAATATCAGATATGGCAGGATCCCAACTGGTTTAAGGAGCTAGATTTTACGGATCACTGACATCTCACATCTGTCTGGGTAGGTTCGAATCTCATACTCTGACAACTTAGAAAAAATAGCATACCGCTTGTTCACAGTTCATCATGTGATGAAAAAGGGCGTTGAATTTACAACACCACATCAGATACGTCAGAATAAATTTAATAATTTACAACAGCTAATGTTGTAGATGATATGAAATAAGACTGTCATTGACAAATGAGTGGACTCTTAGCATTGTTTACAGATTATTATGTCGTTATTAGCTTGCTGTTGCTGCTGGATGAGGACGACGACGATGATGATGCTAATGATTATTATTATTATTATTATTATTATTATTATTATTATTTAAATACTGCAATATCTCTGTTGTCATCGTATGATTACTAAACTGATGATCTCAGAGATAACTGATATTTTCTTACTTTCGTCCATAATAGAGTATCACTACATTGCATCACAGTGATATATGTTTTGGAAAGCCATATTGTGTTCCATGTAAATTTTAGTGTAAACTTTGAATTCGCCTAAAATGGTAAAGAGTAACACACAATTAAAACCGTTTGATTTTGTACATAATACATTTCTATTCGCACCAGACCATAGGAACAAATGCACGTAACGAAACTGTCATTGTCGGCACAAGATAAGAGCGTACTCGTAAAACATCTTCACTTGTCTCGTTTCTCTCGTCTTTTCGTCGTAATAAAACTCTCTTAACCTGTAAAATATTAGAACATAAGGATGGACTCGATCAGAAATTTGCGATCAACTGAATGCAAGCAAAATGGATAAATGAATCAGTAAATAATGTGAAAGAGGGCATTGTGTAAAATATGATAATTTCCAATGCAAAAAGCTTGCAACAATCAATTATATAACTGACAAATTCATTTTACTTAGATATTTGTGATCTTGCAATCGTTTAAAAACGTCTTTCTCATAGTAATGCCATTCATGATGGTGGGGCGATAGCTTTCATCTACACGCTTAGTCATTCTATATCTATCTATCTATCTATCTATCTATCTATCTATCTATCTATCTATCTATCTATCTATCTATCTATCTGTCTGTCTGTCTGTCTATCTATCTATCTATCTATCTATCTATCTATCTATCTATCTATCTATCTATCTATCTATCTATCTATCTGTCTGTCTGTAGTGAGAGAGAGAGAGAGAGAGAGAGAGAGAGAGAGAGAGAGAGAGAGAGAGAGAGAGAGAGAGAGAGTCATACTTCTGCTCCAATTTTTTGGCTGCATCTTGGTTATGATCAGTGAACTTCTGCCAGCCTGACAGACTTACTAGAAATCCGAGGAAATCGTCAATGGTACAATCAACAGCATGCACATATTCTAACCTGAAGGTAATCAATAAAGCAACCAGGAACACAAGTAGAACAGTAGTATCGGCGTGCACTGTGGCATTACAAACTTGTACCTGCTTGCCACACGCTATCTTTCTATATGCATTGCATATTAAGGCGAACTACGTAATACTTTTGCTAGCGAGTGTATTTCACATCTCATTAGATATCAGAATTACCCTTTACACATGCACACACATATGTGTGTGTGTGTGTGTGTATATATATATATATATATATATATATATATATATATATATATATATATATATATATAATATATATATATATATAATATATATATATATATATATATATATATATATATATATATATATATATATATATATATATATATATATATATATATAAATAGAATTATGGACGGATCTGGAAGCAAGTTTACAGACTGTACCAAGATAGTTCCAAACCTTTGAACAAAGAGCACGTTGTACACCTACGTAATTCACATTCTATTTAAAGTCGGGTATGATTATAACACATCCATACACCACGATCAACGCAGATCTGAGGACAAAGGCGACAAATGAGTTTTAAAATGACTTCTTTAAACTTATAAATATGGTCGTATTTGGTAAACACACCAACCATGGTAATCATTGGTGTGTGGATAGTAAATCACCCGGTGCTGACTAGTAAATAAATTTGTGTTAATAGTAGATAATTGGTTCATGAATAGGAAAGTCCTGGTTGGTGAATAGTAGGTCAATGGACTCGTGATATTATTTCCCTATCAGCTAATATTAGATAAATGAGTGCTAGATAGTAAATATCTGTTTGTTGGATAGTAGATACTGTGGCGTGGATTGTAGATCACTAGATGTTGATAATATATAACTGTCCAGTAGATAACAGATAACTGGTTAGAAGATAGCAGATGAAAATATATTGATAGCAGTTAAATGGTTAGTGGATGGCAAATAACTAGGCATTATATAGTAGATAACTGGTTTATGGTCAGTAAATTACAGGATACTTAATGGCATAAAATGGTTTGTGAATATTATATAATGGGTGCCAAATAGTAGATAACTGATTGCTGTGTTGTATATAAATGTATAGTGATAGTAATTCAATAATTGGCAGGTAGTAGATGACAGGTGGGCAGATAGCAGATCGCTGATCATTGTATAGTGAAATATAGGTGTTGGATGGTAAATAACTGGTTGTTGATAGTAAATCACTGGTATAACAAAGGTATGTCATCAACGATACAATGAAAGAAGTTCCTATACATCAATAAATGCGTCCATTTTATCGGTGACTAATTGAATTTCTTAGGATATAAACCTGAATAACCTCATTCAAACAGCTAGAGGAGGAATACTCGATCAACCTTTAGAGAAAAGATTTCTTGGGCTCCCAACGATTGGGTAAGCTATGAGAATTGATTAGCAAAGAGATAATTTTGTTGCATTCAGCAATGGATGGAATGAAAATATTGGGCTAACTTTCGCCCCTGGTGTCAATAAATGTGGCAATGAAAATGTAGATACCGTTTTACATCCTGGAAAGGAAAATCAACGTTGCTATATTTTTCACCAACATGTCGAGTTCGAGAGTCCATACACTTGAATAACTGAAACAGAGAAAAGGACTTAGTTCAAGTGACATCGTCGCCATCTTTTGTATTGAAACTGTAATGGAATACGAAAATCTGCCATAGTCAACGGTTATCACCAATATGTTCGACACAGGAATATTGCAACATTAAAATCAAAGCAATAGTTTTTAAAGATAATCTTGACTTTTTCGATAACTAATGTGAACTTTGATTTTTTAAATCAAAAGCAGAGGAAGCAAAGATGCATATAATTAAAGCGTCTACATGAGGTCGTTTACTGCCACCCCACATTCGTCCCGTGGGAGGAAAACCAGAAAGAAAATTGGGGAATCTGATCAACCTTCTCCAGATTGAATATTTCGCCACACTCTTGACTGTTACCAAATAACCTTATTATGCATGTTGTTGATGAAACCATCATTAACAGTAGTAGTAGTAGTAATACGGATGCTGCCACTTTTTATGTTGGACGGTGTATCTGTAAGAGGCCTTATTGCCCACATAATTGGACTGTGTATCCGTAATAGTGTAATTGTCCACATTGTTGGTATGTGTATCTGTAAGAGTGTTATTGTCCACATTATTGGACTGTGTATATGTAATGCATTATTGCACCCATTGTTGAACTGTGAATCTGTAAAAACCTTTGCTGCCCACATTATTGGACTGTATATTTGTAAGAGGCCTTATTGCCAATTTTTTGACTGTATCTGTAAGAGTGTTATTGTCCACATTATTGGACTGTGTATCTGTAAGAGTACTTTTTGCCCACACAATTGAACTGTGTATCTGTAAGAGTGTTATTGTCCACATTATTGGACTGTGTATATGTAAGAGTACTTTTTGCCTACACATTTGGGTTGTGTATCTGTAAGAGTGTTATTGTCCACATTATTGGACTGTGTATCTGTAAAAGCATTATTGCCAAAATTATTGGACAGTATATCTGTAAGAGACTTATTGACAATTGTTTGGATCATAGATAATCGCATCGAGTGGTCGAATTTAGTTTATCTTGCGGTGTGCAAAGTACGAAGAATAAATCAACTTCGAAGAGTTGTTATAGACTATAATGACACTTCAATAAGTGATATTGTCAGCGATGATATAATCAGAAAAAAAAACTCTGGTTATAAACAGCAGGATAAAAAAATAACAGAAAATTTTACATTGATGCCGAATTTATAATTACGCTGAAACAACAACAGAATAATCACTGCGCGAGTTGTAATTGTATAATGCGTTGGTGTTGGTCGGATAAAGATCCTTGCCAATGTACCGTAGACAGAAAAAATAGCAGCGTAGGTCATACCAGAGATAATGTGATGCTGACTTGTCTTGAGTATCTTACTGTACTGGGTATAGAAAAGAGTCATATTATCCACATTATTGGACTGTGTATCTTTAAGAGTCCTTTCTTCCACATTGTTGGACTGTGTATCTGTAAGATTCCTATCTGTTGGACTGTGTATCTGTTTATAAGTATTATTACCCACGTTGTTTGACTGTGTATCTGTAATGTTCGTAATGGCCACATTGTTGGAATATAAATCTGTAAGATTATTATTATTCACGTGGTTTGACTGTGAATGTTCTTATTCTCCACATTGTTGAACTATGTATCTGTACGAGACTATTGCCCAATTTTTAACTGTGTATCTGTAAGTGGCATTTTCCCACATTATTGGAATATGTTAGAGACTATATTATCCACAATTTTAGACTCTGTGATTATAAGGCTCTTTCTTGTCCAGATTAGTGGACTGTGTATCAGTACGATTCTTTGTTGAAAACATTCACCTATACGTCCTGTATCTTTAGTGAACGGTTAAATGAGGTCTTAATAGTCGCAAGCAATGCAATGACCGCATGTTAAATAGGCTGTATTGATTGCTTCACCAACTGTATAAACAAATTCATCCATTGACTTTATTTATTTATTTTATTTGAATGTATACGTTTACAGTTTAAACTTTCTACTACCCCTGATCTATCTCAAATGACCTTAGGTTGACACGAATATGGGCTGCCACAAAAATTCTAAGTTTTGCGCATGCTCCTGACGTAATATGATCATACAACATGTTCATCTTATGTTAGATCGGAATGATTATTCTAAGACAATAATTGCGTGTAAGTTAGATCTACTCGTATTTACGCACGTTGAACGCATATTTTGCATCGCATAATTCGGAAAGAATTATTGTTAGCGTACTAGATTTTAAAATAGTTTCGATAAGGAAGCATTCTGGTTCACCAGTCTACCTAATCTTGGTACTGTGGATTAATACAGCTATTTGTCTCCTCGTAAAACGTTTGGATACTAACACCTTAGATATAAATTAGACTAAGGCCTAGTTATTCGTTAAATATTCTTCTTGAAATTGTTATTTCTAAAAAATAATCACCGTCAAATCAAACTCACCTCATTAAATCATAGTCTCCTGACATTGATGATGATCACCATTTCCCAAAGCTTACTAACATCTATGAAACTTAATTGCTTCTCAAAAAAGAGCTCACGTCGTATGGATAGCATTATTGTATTCGATGGAATACTGTACTGGTCGTCGATCGATTCCAACTGTCGTGGAGTTCTTTATATCAAACTACAAAATGTATGAATGCGTTTGCTATTATTAACCATGTTGGTATTTTGTTGAATGGTTCGAGTAAACTCTCAGTTCCATCTTGAAAATATTTCACAGCCTGAACTTGAGATTTTTTATAGGGCAATCAAAATGATATGTTTAGAACGCCAACTTTGATAAGCTGAGAGTGTAAATCAGTTTATGATTCATGCCCAGGGTGGTCACTAAAAAGATACCTATCCAAGGTACGTTTATTAGACTGGTAGAATGGCTCCGAAAGTATGGCGTAACTATGTAGAAGACAGAGACTAGAAGAGAGTGGTGACACACGAGAGGTCGGCAGTGACATTTCATTTATTGTTCTTGTTTTGTGACGAAAACACGACAAATGACTGAGGATATAATGCTTAGTTGCAAAATGGTAAAAGTAACATGCAGTAAATATACATACCTGAACATAGAAGGCTTCAACGTGTGGACAGTCAGTGCGTGGCATCAAATATGAGTACACAGCCAAAACGCCACCTGGCTTTAAAACTCGTTTTGCTTCTTGCAAAAATTTCGGAATGTCAAACCAATGCATAGACACCCCAGCTGTCAATAGATCAACTGTATGGTCGTCAAGAAAACTAAGATCTTCCGCTTGGCCTACACGAAATGTGATCTCTTCCCCGTATTTTAACTTTGCCGCCTTTATTTGATCGTCGCTGATGTCTATCCCAATCACTTTCCGGAAATGGCGACATAAACGATGGCAACTTTGGCCACTCCCACATCCTACGTCAACGGCCAATAGGAAACATCCATCTCTGCAGTAATCAACTATGGAATCAAATATCCAGTCAGGATGCTGAAGTCGGAACTTCGCATAGGCCGTTGTGCAGATCTCTCCTTTAAAACAATCTGCCATTCTGATGAATGTATAGTCTACAAATATAGGGGATGACAGAACGATAAGTTACATGTTAGCAAGTTTTCTCTTTGTATTATGGCAAAATTTGATAGATACTTCTGAGATCAAGAGCAAGAGAGAATACTAACTGTTTATAAGACTCACCCTTACAAATTCAAAGAACAAGTTAAAATTCTTGCTCGTTTTGGTTTCTTTTCATATCATCTAGTTATGTGTGGGTGTGTGTGTGTGTGTGTGTCTGTGTGTGTGTGTGTGAATCACTACTTCAGTGTGTGCTGTTAAGTTTCATAAATGATTTTGAGTTGGACGGAGAGAGCCACATGTACTGTGGAATGAGATCAATAAATGAGACAGACAGACAGTGTGTTTGTGTGTGTGTGTGTGTGTGTGTGTGTGAGAGAGAGAGAGAGAGATAGAGATAGAGAGAGAACTTCACTCACCCACAGAACTTTCTAAACCTGAGTTTTAATCTGAAGTCGTGACCATGCATGTACTCAAACGATAACCTTTTCTTAATCCTAATCAAATAGTGCAACGACCTTATTTTGGATATACATTCATAAGATGGCTTTATCCATATCGCAATAGTTAGTTTGAATGGCGGAAAAATAAAATCCACTCACTCTATGTATATGTTCTCTAGTTCAAAATACAGAGCAGACGTGGAAATGTGCGAATATTCGTCCTGAACAGCAAATCATGTGTGAAGTCAAACCTGCAGCAATATTTCACATTTATGTTTTCCGAGCTTAAGGCGACACTCAGTGTCAGGGTTGTAGCTCACCTTCATTATGTTTTATGGTCTTGTTTATTAAAGAAAAATGGGTTTACTCAAGACTGCTGTAGCGTTTGTGTGTGTGTGTGTGTGTGTGTGTGTGTGTGTGTGTGTGTGTGTGTGATTTGGATTGTAAACGTAGATTGATAAAAACAAATCCAGCCATACCGCTACGATGTCTGCAGTATGGCAGTTTATAGTGATGTCTAGCACTGGGACATTATGAGGCAGACATGTTGCATGATGTCTCACCCAGTCCAATTATCCTGACACCAGGTGAAGCAGTCCTAACACCAGCATCTTAATACAGAGCGCCGAACGAGGTATATGTTAGTACCATTTTGTTAGTCTTTGGTATGACTCCGCCGGGGCTCAAACCAAAGACCGACGGATTCCAAGGCGGAAGCTTTAACCTCGAGGCCACTGGAGCGTTCAGATCTTCTGTAGGAAACATTTTCTTAGAAATTAGTCTTGATTATACAGCTATGGTATAACAGCAATGGTCTTTAATTGAAAACTTAAACAAGAACTTGGTGTGACTCAGACCTGATTTCTGAAACTGCATGGATTTAGTACCATTCAATGAGTGCCCACATGATGCAAAATCAAAATGTTACAAATTTAGGAATGTCTGGAATTCATGTATTACTGTCTGAGAACTTAATATGCTTAGGTAACGTCTTGTCACGATTGCTCAACCCAATTAGTAAGTCGTGTATAAACTAAGGTATTGATGTCTAAACATTGACGCAGGCTAGAGTTAGTGTCTTATGTAAATTTACCGTGACCTGCAGAACGACCAGATATTGTAATTGGCATAGGCGACTGCTCGTGTCACGTGACACAGGTTTGTAGTCATCACACCTGGGTGTTAATAGTTAGTGGCCTGGAGGTTAGAGCTTCCGCCTTGGATGCGGTCGGTCTTTGGTTCGAACCCCGGCCGAGTCATACCAAAGACTTACAAAATGGTACTAACATATGCCTCGCTCGGCGCTCTGTATTAAGATGTTAGTGTTAGGACTGCTCCACCTGGTGTCAGGATAATTGACTGGGTGAGACATCATGCCACATGTCTGCTGCATGATGCCTCAGTGCTAGACATGTTGGAAAGTGTTTATTAAGCTACATTAACAATCCAAATCACACACACACACACACACACACACACACACAGGCATGCGCGCTACAGCAGTCTTGAGTAAACCATTTTCCTTTAATTTCCTTTAATAAACTAGACCATACAACATAACGAAGGTCATCCTCTTGTTTCAATATAAGCTGCATGCAAAGAATATTTAAAGAGCTATAACCCTGATACTATGTATCGCCTTCAGCTCGGAAAACAAAAATATAAAATATTACTGCTGGCTTGACTTCACGCATGATTTGCTGTTCAGGACGACAATTCGTATATTTTCACGTCTGGTCTGTATTTTCAGCTAGAGAACATATACATGGGGAGAAGTGGATTTTATTTTTCCGCCATTCAAACAAATTATTGTCATATAGATCACGGCATCTACAGCTAGGTCATCGTATGAGTACATGTATTGTAAATGTATGGTCACGACATCAGATTGAAACCCAGGTTAAGATAGTCGTGTGGGTAACTCTCTCTCTCTCTCTCTCTCTCTCTCTCTCTCTCTCTCTCATTTATCGACTTCATTCCACAGTACAAGTGGCTCTCTCCGTCCAACTCAAAAACATTTTGGAAACAAACACACACACACACGCACACACACACACACATACATACGTCTGGACACATAAGTTGATAATATGAACAGAAACGAAAACTAGCAAGAAAGAATGTTAACTTGTCTTGCTTTCAATTTGTAAGGGTGAGTGCTGTACACAGTTGGTATTCTCTCTCTCTCTCTCTCTCTCTCTCTCTCTCTCTCGTTATCGCAGACACATATATCGAAGTTTGCCATAATACAATGAAAAAAATTGCTAACATATAACTTATCGAACTGTCATCCCTTATATTCGTAGAGTCTACATTCAGCAGAATGGCAGATGTTTTTAAAGGAGAGATCTGCACAACGGCCCATGCGTAGTTCCGACTTCAGCATCCTGACTGGATATTTGATTACATAGGTGATCACTGAAAAGGTGATTGTTTCCTAATGGCCGTTGACGTAGGATGTGGGAGTTGCCAAAGTTGCCATCGTTTATGTCGCCATTTCCGGAAAGTGATTGGGATAGACATCAGAGACGATCAAATAAATGGCGGTAAAGTCAAAATGCGGGAAAGAGATCACATTTCGTGTAGGTCAAGCGGAAGATCTTAGTTTTCTTGATGACCATACACTTGATCTTATGACGGCTGGAATGTCTATGCATTTAAAGCTAGGTGGCGTTTTAGCTGAGTAATCATATTTGATGCCACGCACTGACTGTCCACACGTTGAAGCCTTCTATGTTCAGGTATGTATATTTACTGCATGTTACTTTTACCATTCTGCAACTAAGCATTATATCCTCAGTCATTTGTCGTGTTTTCGTCACAAAACAAGAACAATAAAAAAAATGTCACTGCCGACCTCTCATGTGTCACTCTCCTCTCATCTCTATCATCTACATGGTTACGCCATACTTTCGGACCTATTCTACCAGTCCAATAAACGTGCCTTGGATAAGTATCTGGTTAGTGACCACCCTGGTTAGTGACCACCCTGGGCATGAATCATAAACTGGTTTACACTCTCAGATTATCAAAACTAGCGTTTTAAACATAATCTCATTTTGATTGCCTTATACAAAATCTCAAGTTCAGGCTGTGAACTATTTTCAAGATGGAACTGAGAGTTTACTCGAACCATTCAACAAAATACCCACACGGTTATTAATAACAAATGCATTCATACATTTTGTAGTTTGATATAAAGAACTCCTGCATATTTGTGAAACTTTGTTTCTTTGATGCGTGTACGATTTCTTATGGCTTCAGTGTAAAAGTCATATGCAAACACCATACGCCCGGCAGTTGGAATCGATCGACGACCAGTTTAGTCAATGGATGCGATTCATGAATTCTATTTATCCGACGTGAGCGCTTTTGGAGAGGCAGTTTAGATTAATGGATGTTAGTAAGCTTTGGGAAATGGTGATGATCATCAAAGCCAAGAGATTATGATTTAATCCAGTGATTTTGATTTGATTTGATGATTATTTCTTAGAAATAACAATTTCAAGAAGAATATTGGATGAGTAACTAGGCCTTAAATCTAATTCAAATCAAAGGTGTTAGTTTCCAAACGTTTAAAGAAGAATATTGGATGAATAACTAGGCCTTACATTTAATTCATATCAAAGGTGTTCGCCACCAAACGTTTAAAGAAGAATATTGGATGAATAACTAGGCCTTACATTTAATTAATATCCAAGGTGTTCGTCTCCAAACGTTTAAAGAAGAATATTGGAAGAATAACTAGGCCTTCAATCTAATTCATATCCAAGGTGTTCGTCTCCAAAAGTTTAAAGAAGAATATTGGATGAATAACTAGGCCTTCAATCTAATTCATATCCAAGGTGTTAGTCTCCAAAAGTTTAAAGAAGAATATTGGATGAATAACTTGGCCTTAAAGCTGATTCATATCAAAAGTGTTAGTCTCCAAAAGTTTAACGATGAAACAAATAGCGGTATTAATCCACTGTACCAAGATTAGGTAGACTGGTGAACCAGAATACTTCCGTATCAAAACTATTTTAACATATAGTACGCTAGGAAGAATTCTTTCCGAATTATGCGATGCAAAATCTGCTTCCAACGGTTTCACAATTTGGTGCAGGTTGAACGTGCGTAAATACGGGTAGATCGAACTTACCCGCAATTTTTTCTTAGAATAATCAATCCGATCTAAGATAAGATGAACATGTTGTGAATATTACGTCAGGAGCATGCGCAATACTTTGTGGCAGTGGCTTGTCGTGTCACCCGAAGATCTTCGCGGACGGTTCAGGGTAGTAAACATTCAAATAAAATGAATAAGTCAATAGATGAATTTGTGTGTACAACTGGTGAAGCAATCAATACCACCTATTTGACATGCGGTCATTGCATTGCTTGCGAATATTAAGACCTCTTTTAACCGTTCACTAAAGATACAGGACGTTAAGGACAATGTTGGCAACAAGGAATCGTACTGATACATAGTCCGCTAATCTGGACAAGAAAGAACCTTATAAATACAAAACTTTGGGCAATAGTGGTTTCTTACAGATACAAATTCCAACAATGTGGGCTATAACACTCAAAGAGATATACAGTCCAACAACGTCTCTTACAGATATACTGTCCAAAAATGTGGACAATAATAATTTTACAGATACACAGTCCAATAATGTGGACGTTAACACTCTTACAGATACACAACCCAACAAAGTAGGCAGTAAGGCGTCTTACAAGCACACAGACCAACAATGTGGACAATAGCATTATTACAGAATCACATTCAAAATTGTGGGCAGTAAGGCCTGTTACAGATACACAGGCTAATAATGTAGACAATAAAGCCTCATACAGATAAACGTTACAATAATGTTGGCAACAAGTCTCTTACAGATATACTGTCCAATAATGTGGTCTATAATACGTTTACACATACAAAGTCCAATAATGTGGACAATAACACTTACATATACAGTCCAACGCTGTTTAAAATAACACGCTTACAGATACAAAACCCAACAATGTAGGCAATAAGGCGTCTTACAAGCACACAAACCAACAATGTGGACAATAGCATTATTTATAGAATCACACTCAAAAATGTGGGCAGTAAGGCCTGTTACAGATAGACAGGCTCATGTAGACTACAATACCTTTACAGATACACAGTCCAACAACGTGGACAATAACACACTTTCAGATAGCACAGTTCAATTGTGTGGGCACAAAGTACTCTTGCATATAAACAGTCCAATAATGTGGACAATAACACTCTTACAGATACAGTCAAAAAAATTGGCAATAAGGCCACTTACAAATATACAGTCCAATAATGTGGTAAACAAGGCTTCTTACAAATAAACGATCCAACATAAAAAGTGGCAGCATGCGTACTACCACTACTACTACTACTACTACTACTACTACTACTACTACTCTTTGTAATAATAATTAAATGATGTTAATAATAATACGGTAAAAAAAACAATAATAATAATAATAATAATAATAATAATAATAATAATAACGGCTTAATCAACAACATGCATAATAAGGTTATTTGAGAACACTCAAGAGTGTCGCGATATATTCCATCATAAGAAGGTTTATCAGATTTGTCAAGCTTTTCTTTCTTTCCTCCCACGGGACGAATGTGGGGTGGCAGTAAACGAACTCATTTACACCCTTTTAATTTATGCATCATTGCTTCCTTTGCTTTTTGATTTTTAAAAAGAATCAACGTTCACTTTAATTATCGAAAAAGTCAAGATTATCTTTAAAAACTATTGCTTTCATTTTAATGTTGCAATATTCCTGTGTCGAACATATTGGTGATAACAGTTGACTATGACAGATTTTCGTATTCCATTACAGTTTCAATACAAAAGATGGCGACGATGTCACTTAAACTAAGTACTTTCCTCTGATTCAGTTATTCAAGTGTATGGACTCTCGAATTCGACATGTTGGTGAAAAATATAGCAACGTTGATTTTCCTTTCCAGGATGTAAAACGGTATCTACATTTTCATTGCCACATTTATTGACACCAGGGGCGAAAGTTAGCCCAATATTTTCATTCTATCCATTGCTGAATGCAACAAAATTTTATCGGTGCTAATCAATTCTCTTAGCTTACCCAATCGTTGAGAGCCCAAAATTATTTTCTCTAATGGTTGATCGAATATTACTCCTCATGCTGTTTCAATGAGGTTATTCAGGTTTATATGCTAAAGAACGTCAGTTAGTCACCGATAAAATGGACGCATTTTTTGATGTATAAGAACTTGTTTCATTGTGTCGTTGATGACATACCTTTGTTATACCAGTGACTTACTATCAACAACCAGTTATTTACAATCCAACACCTATTTTTCACTATACAATGACCAGCGATCTGCTATATGCCCACCTGTCATCTACTACCTGCCAATTATTGAATTACTATCACTATACATTTATATACAATACAGCAATCAGTTATCTACTATTTGGCACCCATTATATAATATTCACAAACCATTTTATGACATTAAGTATCCTGTAATTTACTGACCATAAACCAGTTATCTACTTTATAATGCCTAGTTATTTGCCATCCACTAACCATTTATCTATCAATATATTTTCATCTGCTATCTTATAACGAGTTATCTGCTGTCTACAGGACAGTTATTTATTATCAACATCTAGTGATCTACAATTCACGCCACATTATCTACTATCCAACAAACAGATATTTACTATCTAGCACTGTTATGTACTATTAGCTGATAGGGAAATAATATAACGAATCCATTGACCTACTATTCACCAACCAGGACTCTACTATTAATCAACCAGTTATCTACTATTAACACAACAAGTCTCTTACAGATACAGCACCCGGTGATTACTATCCACACACCAATGATATACCATGGTTGGTGTATTTACCAAATACGACCTTATTCATAAGTTTAAAGAAGTCCTTTTAAAACTCATTTGTTGCCTTTGTCCTCAGATCTGTCTTCGTCATGAGGTATGGATATGTTATAATCAATCAATCAATCAATCAATCAATCAATCAATCAATCAATCAATCAATCAATCACTGCTCCGGCTGGTGCTTGATGCAATAGCAAGGGAGCACCATTTCAGTCTGTAGGCAGCTGTTGCTGGGGCGGTCTGCAGAGTGAGGCTTCTGGTCTTAATGTCTCTCTCCACGGTTCGTCGCCAGGTGTCTTTGGGTCTGCGACGGTTTCTTTTCCCATATGGAGTCCATCTCATTGCCACCCTTGTTAGTTAGTCAGGGGGAATTCTGCAGACGTGGCCGAGCCATCTCCATCGCCGAGTTACAATGATCTCAGAGATGGTGCTTACTCCCGCTCTGTGCCGGAGTTCCTCGTTCGAGATCATGTTTGGCCAGAAGATCCTCACTTCCAACACTCTGACCCATACAAAAGGACGCTCAACACGTTGCTCTTGAAGATACGGATCTTCGTGTGGACGCTGAGGTTTCTTGTCTTCCAGATGGGCTTCAGCATTGCGAAGGTCTGATTGGTCTTGCTGATTCTTGTGACGACTTCCCTTGTGCAATTTCCATCCGTGGCGACCTTACTGCCCATGTACATGAAATCATCTAGTTCTTGCAGGGGATGATCGTTGATGGTGATTGGGTTGCCCGCTCTAGTGTAATCATACCCGACTTTAAATAGAACTGTAAACTACGTATGTGTACAACGTGCTCTTTGTTCAAAGGTTTGGAACTATCTTGGTACAGTCTGTAAACTTGCTTTTGGATCCGTCCATTATTCCACACTGATACGGGGATAACCAGTTACCGGGTGCCACCAAAATTTCTGGTGCCAACGAATAATCACTATTGGTGTGATGAAGCTCTTCCAGATGATCTGGATGAAAAGTAACTGATGGCGCCCTTATGATAAATATAGTTGTATACCATAGTTGTCGGATGAATCTACTGAAACCCGTCAACAAGCATGAGATGCTTCTTTGGCCATTATGAATATATATTTTGAGATATAATGAGATATGAAATACACTCGCTCAAAGAATATTATTCCAAAATAATATTATTATGTAAAGTACAATAATGATAACTATTCCTGTTGTATTTTTAGTCTCACACAAAAGGAACCTCTTCAAAATAAATTATATACAGTATAGGCACAATCAATAATAATGGGTTGGCCTGAGTGTGGCACCTAACAGAGTTTGCTTTGCAAAAGTATTACGTAGTTCGCCTTAATATGCAATGCGTTAGGGAAGTATATCCACAATGACATTGCATATAGAAAGATGAAATTGTCTGCACCTGCAGTGACGCGATGATACATTAGCGTGTGACAAGCGGGTAAACGTTTGTAGTGCCATGGGTTTTTGGTAAAGCAAAGACCTATCTGATCTTACGTAAGTGTTTAGTAAAATCGCGACTGTTTCCGACTACCGTTAAATTTTATTTCTGTCGGGAAGATTAAAAATTTCTTATTCATTAATATCTTATAATACTGTCAATAACTTGTTGGAAACACAAGTACCTCGTAGGTTTAATGTCTGAGGCGAGAAAGTAATCTTCATATGTAAGGTGGTCAGTTGCATACTTGAAAATAGTAAAATATTTATTGCTAGGTCAGACAACTTACTAGTCCTTTCTTTCACCCACACTGGATATAGTTATGACCAGTTAGGTCTAAAATCATCTGCTTGAGAACTTTTGCTTAAAATAATCAATGCTGAATTTCACAGAAATCGTTTAGACAACTGCTTTCACCGTATTGCAGCGACCATCGCCATAGTGAACGCCGATACTACTGTTATATTTGTTCCTGATTACTTTATTGATTACCTTCAGGTTAGAATATGTGCATGCTGTTGATTGTACCATAGACGATTTCCTCGGCTATCCAGTAAGTCTGTCAGGCTGGCAGAAGTTCACAGATCATAACCAAGATGCAGCCAAAAACTTGGAGGAGAAGTAGGACTCTCTCTCTCTCTCTCTCTCTCTCTCTCTCTCTCTCTCTCTCTCTCTCTCTCTCTGTAGGTATGACAGACAGACAGACAGACAGACAGATAGATAGATAGATAGATAGATAGATAGATAGATAGATAGATAGATAGATAGATAGATAGATGATCTTATCTACACACAGAGAAATGACTAAGCAAGTAGATGAAAGCTATTGCCCCACCATCATGAACGGCATTACTATGAGTTAAACGATTTTAAGAAATTAAAAATAAAAATCAGTCAAAACTATCTAAGTAAAATTAATTTTGTCAGTTATATAATTGATTTTTGCATGCGTCCTTTGCATTGGAAATTGTCATATTTTACACAATATCCTCTTTCATATTATTTTTTGATTCATTTATCCATTTTTCATTATTATTATTATTCATCCATTATTCAGTTGATCACAAATTTTTGATTGAGTCAACCCTTATGTTCTAATATTTTACAGGTTAAGAGAGTTTTATTACGACGAAAAGACGGGAGAAACGAGACAAATGAAGATGTTTTACGAGTACGCTCTTATCTTGTGCCGATAGTGACAGTTTCGTTACGTGCGTGTATCCCTTGGTCTGGTGCGAATAAAAATGTATTATGTACAAAATGAAACGGTTTTAATTGTTTGTTACTTTTTACCAATTTAGGCGAATTCAGAGTTTACCCTGAATTGTACATGGAATACAATATGCCTTTCCAAAACACATATCACCGGGTTGCAAGTTAGTGATTATCTATTATGGACGAAAGTAAGAAAATATCAGTTATCTATGAGATCATCAGTTAATATTTTAAATTTAAATACTTGTTTTAATTATAATGATGGGGGAATTCGAGTGATTATCCAAGATCGAGCTTTCTAAAAATAAAAGATTTAATCTTTACAGAATATTTCCTGTGCCGATGCGAGATCTGGTTTATCCGACAGATAAAATCGACTCGTGGTAAGGGGTTAACGGATAACCGACGTAATATAATAAATTCGTGGGAAGAAATAGTCAAATTTACCGGAGCATCTATCAAAGATGTTGCTGAACTAGGAAAGAAATTGAAATTCCCTATAACAGTAAAAACGATAACAGGAGAGATCTTATACGAATCAAAATTTAAATCAAAGGGAGCTTCAATCGAAATTGTTGATCATAATGCGCATGCGTGGACTAATGCAGTAACAGTATTTCCACGCATGAGGACGGTTAAATTCTATAACGGAGATATGTTTGACCTTGTTAACGAAATAAGTAAAAACGATCCTGTATCCGTGTGGTTGTTTAGTTCTTTAGATGAATCCAATCAGTTTGTAAGACTAAATGGTGATATTTATCGAACAAAATCCCTCCGCGAGAAAATGAGAGAATATACCCCTGACGAAAAATTACTCTGTGAATGTTTTACTGTTTTACTGTTCCATCAGTTGTAGCTCATTTTGCTAGAGAGAAAAATTCCTGGAAACCAACCCGGTTTAATCTTGTTGATGATATAATATTAGGTTGTATTGAATATGGTCACCGTGGACTGTAAAACCGTAAATACTCGCGTAAAGATGTTATCTCGGTTGATATGGTTGCATGTTATCCGGGAAGTTTTCTGGGATACGGAGAGTGTTCTGGGTATTTTAAAAGATTCGGTCACCCCACACACGAGATGCCCGAGTATCAATAAATGGACCATTACCTGATTTTGATATTACTGGAGTCGCTTGTATTGAATCATTCGAGTTTACAGAAAACCTTCATCCGATCTGTTATGTTTGGTTCGGTAGACATTTTTAAAAAAAGAAGTGGGCTCCAATAGTACTGTTACGATATATGCTTGAATATTTAATTTTGACGTCGTTGATTGTCAGTGAAGCGATTATATCAAACCTAATGCAGACCGATGTGTGGTTACCACAACAAAAGGAATATTCTGATGAAGAAAATCCTGATAAAACCGACTTTGAAAATAAAATTTCAAGAGATCTTGGCAGAAAAATAATTAATTGATAATTTAAAAGATTCGGTCACCCCACACACCCCGTAATAATGACATTTCCATAGAATTTGCTTTTCATACTGAATTCCGTATTTTAAGGTAATTTCAAAAGACTTATGGCAAAAACATAAGGTTTGGCAGGTCTGCCTTTGCTGCACCAAATGGAAATCCAAACGATTCAGACTCCAGTCTTTCGTGTGGATTTACCGATGAAATGTCACCAGAGCGCTGTTGAACTACACTGAATGCTGGAAGCTAACACCAAACATAGCACAAAAGCTTGAATTGTTCCAAAATAAGCATCTGAGGAAGATCCTAGTCAAAGAACGGAATAAACATCTCTTGCCCAGATTGTGAAGAAATGAAGACAGCGGTGGCTGGGGTATGCATGCCAAATGTCACTTGATGTAGGCTGTTATATGCATGCCAAACGTCGCCTGATGAAGGCTGTGGTATGCATGCCAAATGTCATTTGATGTAGGCTGGGGGTATGCATGTCAAATGTCGCCTGATGAAGGCTGGGGTATGCATGTCAAATGTCACTTGATGTATGCTGTGGTATGCATGCCAAATGTCACTGGATGTAGGCTGGGGGTATGCATGCCAAATGTCACTTGATGTAGGCTGGGGGTATGCATGCCAAATCAATCTTGCCTGATGAAGGCTGGGGTATGTATGCTAAATGTCGCCTGATGTACCATGGAGCACAGCCCTCCGCTGCATGTAATTTAAAAAAAAAATCGATAATCAGCAGAGTTGGCCCAAAGAGACTTGGAGGATGACTATAGAGATCCAAAGCTGCAGGTGCTCCTTATGTGCCACCTATGGCATAATGCGGGAGGAGGACAAACTAAGTGGCAAGATTACATTTGTAACCTAAATGACTATTCCGTATGTGTTTAACACATTAATCCAATGAGGCTTTTGCAGTTTGCGCATGAAATGCAAGTAGGAAACATATTTTGGGGACTATTTCTGAATACATCCTAAAACAACCAAAGCAGCTACTAGTATCATCTTTACAAGTTTTTGGTATGACTTAGCCAGGGTTCAAACCTATGATCCCCCATATCAATAGCAGAATAGGCCACCATAGTGGTCATTTAAGGAGTAGTAAATTTTCATTATGTAGGTGGTGGTCTCAATATAAAGTAGTAAAACATCTGTGTTTATAGCATTATAATGTGGGGGAGGCTTCAGACCAGGGTGAAGCACTACTGAACAGATTTTCAACCTGAGAATACTATGTGAGAAATACCTCCAGCACCAACAAGACCTTTATCATGTCTTTATAGATTTTAAGAAGGTGTTTGACATTGTATGGCATGCAGCCCTTTGGTCCACCATAAAGCTGTACAACATCAACGCTAACCTGATCAGTCATAGAAAGCCTTTACAGCAAGGCCACCAGCGCAGTATGCTTCAAGGGTCAAATAGGAGATTGGTTTAGAACAACTGTGGGAGTCAGACAGGGCTGCTTGCTTTCACCTACTCTCGTCAACATCTTCCTTGAAAGAATCATGACAGATGCACTGGAAGACCATGAAGGAACTGTCAGTATTGGAGGCAGAATAATAACGAATCTGCGCTTTGCTGATGACATTGATGGCCTTGCAGGAAATGAGGAGGAGCTAGCTCAGTTGGTGGAAACACTGGACAGGACAGCTACTGCTTTTGGTATGGAAATCAGTGCAGAGAAGACCAAACTGATGACCAACAACACCAGTGGCATCAGCACTGACATCATGATTAGAGGCCAAAAACTGGAAACAGTTAATAGATTAAAGTACTTAGGAGCCATCGTGGCAGAGGAGGGATCAAAACCAGAAATATTGTCCAGGATTGCGCTGACAATAACAGCAATGGCAAGGCTGAAGACAGTTTGGAAAGACAGAAACACCTCAGTCACCTCAAAAATCAGACTGATGCACTTCTTGGTTGCATCTGTATTCCTATATGCCTGCGAGTCATGGACCCTCACAGCGGATCTCGCAAGGAGGATACAAGCTTTTGAAATGAGATGCTTTCGATGGTTGCTTGGCATTACATATTGAGATCATGTTACGAATGAGGAAGTGGGAAACAGAGTTAAGCAAGTCATTGGGCCCTATGAAGAGCTATTGACCATTGTGAAAAAGCGCAAAATGAAATGGTATGGACATGTCACACGATCAACAGGGCTTGCTAAGACAATCATGCAAGGTACTGTGCAGGGAGGACGAAGGAGAGGAAAACAGAGGAAAAGATGGGAGGATAAAATCTCAGAGTGGACAGGACTGAAGCTGAGTGACACAGTGAGAGTAACAGAACAGATTGGAATGGAGGAAGCTGGTTGTCAGGTCTCAGTGGTGCCCCAATGGTTGGCAAGACTAAGGGATAGATAGATAGATAGAATGTGGGGCATTACATGGCCACCATGGTTGGCATTATAATGAGGGAATACTTGTCACTACATATATCACACTATATATTGTTGTTGTAAGGTTTAATGCCATTTTTCAGCACACGATAGGCTATACATTGCAGGCAGTATTAATGGGGGAGGAAGAACCTGGGAAAACCCGTGGAAACAACCACCAACCCACAAGAAGCTATTGGCAAGCTTTCTCACATACCCACATTAGCTGAATCTTAGACTTGAACACATGCAGACAGAGGTGAGATGGCAGTGATCTGTAATGGAGAGCGCTTTAGACCACTTGGGGAAGCACTATATATTGTTAAGAATATAACTGAGATATCTGGTCATCACTGCATACAAAAATTAACTAAAAAACTAAAAATTCTTTGACAATTTTATTAAACAATTCTTGTACTGTTATAAATTCTTTACATGCTATTATACTGTCCATATAATTTGAGTGTAGGAATATTGCACCTTCTAAATATTTACCTTATATTAGTGTATATTCAGGCTGTGTGGAGTTAGGTTGGTTATTTCAAAATATACATCTATATACAAATGACAACAAATTCGTGTAAAAATATAATAATTTCTTTATCAAGAATATTCAATGTATGAAATGTAGTTTTGACATAAGTAATATCTAACCCTTTCTCAACTCCAGTATGCATTTTTATCTTGATTTGGTGCAAGCCTTTAGGAGTGATTTTGAAATGGTTTGTGTATATCCAACATTGAACAAGTGATGAGGTTTAAGACATATACACATTGAAGAAAAATATACATTCAAAAAGCTGTGTAATTTCTGAGTATATTTATGTACATAATATTCTTTCATGTATATATCAAAATCATGACTGATATCAATCTTATTAATTTCATATCTTAATGATATGTCAATTTTATGCTGCAATAACCTGAAACAGTCACATCTGAAAGAGCTTATCACTAAATGAAATGGCATATCCAACCAATTATCAGTGACAGGTTATCTCCCCTTTTACATTCCACCCATTGATGTTTTAGCCAGCTTAACAAAGGACCATAGCACTGCAGGCATCAAACAGTGATCCCTATGTACTGCCATATACAGTTGAGAACGATTTAAATACCAAAATAATTTAATTAGTATCACTGAAGACTTAAGAAGTCATTAAAGTGTGACTGAATGAGTGTGATTCACAATTGAATATACAGTAGTCCCCCCTGACCTGCGGCCACCAACTTCTTATGGCCAGAATCCCTTGGCACTAATGAGTTTGTATTCAACAGTACCCCTCATGAATGGCTTCCCCTCTAATGCGACCAGTAGCCAGCATTTTAGTACAAAAATGTAAAATGTTCCCCTCATAAGCAGCCACTTTTTCCCCCCAAATGTATACAGAACAACTAATTAATTCATATCGTGATGTAAGGTTAAGTGATTCGATTATCTCCCTCATCGATACATGTCTCCCAAAGTCAAGTACATGTAACACTAAGATTAATATTAGATAATTAAATTAATATTAGATTAATTAAAAGCCAATGTTTACAGGAAATGTTATGCTAGAATTTTGACCTTGACACATCAGTAGAGTTCTTCTGTTTGATGATTATAACTGGACATAATTGTCAAGATCATTACATGGTCAACATAGGCTAAAAATAGATTTTGTGCATTAAGAAACACAGATATCCTTGAAGAAACAGGGTACCAGACAAAGACTGAAAACTTATTGCTTCCTTTACAAAGAAGACATTTGTCCACTTGACAAATGTTTTGTCTGCATAATTAAATATCATACAGTTAGCAACAAACAAAAAGATCATTACCAAACATTAATATGGCATTAGGTAATCTGAAATATATTATTTCAGAAGAAAGTCGGTTTTTCTACTCGATGACATTGGGTGGGATGGGGTGGGACTTGGGGACTTGCAGAACAATTTTATGTAGAAAAGACTCAAATAAAGCAATTTAACATTGAAAATACTTAAATAAACAATGTCGTAACTGATAAGGAGGTTATTCAGCAGCAGTGGGAAAATGGAGCAAATAGAAAGATAATTATGTATGTACCAAGATTTAACTGACATTTTTGAATGGTTTTGCAGTGGGCATGATAACAATACTCGCTCACACATCACGATTACGCCACAAAAAAAAAAGAACTCTTATTGCATATTCAGGTGAAATAATAAGTCTATTATTATAACAAGAATAACCTTTTAATAATTAATGTTACTTTTAAATGACGATATTAAATTAAGATATTAAATGCTATGAATTATGTAGCTTTCTTACTATGTACATTACATATAGTCCTCCTCTGGAGAGGCCACCAATCTTATAAGGCCACTTTTCTGGTGCAGAAGGGGTGGTCGTATAGGAGGGGGACCACTGTATGTGGCAAATTATTACAGATGGTTGACAAAAGCATTGATAAATTTATTTGTGCAAATCCACAAATTTTTATCACAATTTCAAAACAAAGAACAAAGTAAGAATAACTTAAAAGACTGTAAAAGTCTGAAAATAGATACTGGCTTCAGATCTGTATGTTGAAATCTACTAGATACATTTCATCAATGGAAATTTACAAGATGTGTTTAATCAATGGAAATTTACAAGATGCGTTTCATCAATGGAAATTTACAAGATGTATCTCCTTAGTGGAAATTTACAAGATATATTTCATCAAGGGAAATAACTGAAATTTATCAGATCAAGAACACACTGAGCAAAAAGCAGCCATTCTATTTTTTCAATCAAAACCTAAGCATCAAGCTATCAGAATTTAAAAAAAAAAAGATATAAATTGAGGAAACCAACAAATTGTTAAGAATTAAGATTGTGTGAATTTACACAATTTACAATTTAGTAAATCTGGAAGACTACATGTAACTCCCAGAATTTTGTTTTTAAGCATATTTTAAAAATAATTATGATGTGTATTTAACAGCTGCAATCGAGGAAACAATATACTAATTCAATTCAAAAAGTTAATTCTTAAAAAAAATTCAAAATGAAATAACGCGAATTTACTCTTTACATTCTGAATTATGATATAATATTGGTATGATGCAAGCACTATCCACCTGCAACTTTTATTTTCAAGAGAATTATTTTACTGCTAATGAAGAAAAAGCAAGTCTCTTTCAGATGTTTTCTCTTAGATCAAAGCCAATTATCAGTCACAGCAGAATTTAATGTATAACGAGTCGCTGAAATGTTGAGAGTTGCTAAAAAAAGAAAATGATTCCATATCTATCCACATATCTGACAGCAAGGTACTTATAAGGTGGAACACATAATAAAACCCAGATGTAAGTGCAATAGTTTTTACATTACGGTAAAATTAGGATGTCTTTCTCTCAATAATTACCTTTTTGATGCTCACAACTTAGTGGCAAAGAAAATAATTCCCCCCCCCCCCAAAAGTGTCCCAAGTTTCATGAAGGATAGGTCAGATTCTCATTTCTTAAGTGAGCTAATTATTTAGCTGTTTTTGTTAAGTATATATAACAAAATTATATTTAAAATCTGTATCAGGGGCCTTAACTCTTGTACATGTTTTAAAGTGATGCAAATCATACTCATTCAAGGTCTTATAAACATCAATTGTTGTAATACATTTGCTACAATGTCTGCCCTGTGACAGATTATAGTGATGTCGAGGACTGGGGTATTATGCTGTGGACATGTAGCATGATGTCCCACCCAGTCACATTATCCTGACACCAGGCCCACCAGTGCTAACACTAACCTCTTAATGCTGTGTGCCAAGCAAGGCAGCTGTTAGTACTATTTTTGTTAAGTCTTTGGTATGACTCAGTCATGGATCAAACTCATGACCTTCTACATCCGAGGCGGACGCTCTAACCACTAAGCCATCGAAGCGGTCATTATGCTGTTGAAACCGTAATATGGATAACTGCTATAAAAATTGTGTAGAAAGCTAGATGTTGAACTCATTTAAGGTCTGATGAACATCTCATGACCATGAAGCTAAATGCTAAGGAAACAAATTCCTCTGAGGTCACAAAAATATAAAGTTATATACCAAATTTGGTTAAAATCCTACAATTCCAAAACTGTGGTTACTGCAGTGCACTGCAGACTTGGGTCGTAATGACAAATTACGAAATCAAGATAATGAGTATTAATTAAAACAGCAGATCAATCATTGAAGTAAACTTAGTATCTTGGTATATGTATAGATAATCACTATCCTTAATTAAACCAATTAACCTCCCAAAACAAAGCAATCTGAACTTCATAGATTTTAGATCTTTTCATCTGTTTAATTTCTCATGATAAACTGAAGTTTTTTCAGTTCTCCTCTTCATTTCTTACTCATCATCATGTGTTGTTTAATCCATTTGCATTTTTTTGTTGTAAACTGAAGTGGACAAGAATGTCTAGGCATGTAAAGCTTATTTTCATTCATTAATTTAAAATATTACTATGTTACCATGTGTCTTAAGAAGCCTCATATTGTACAAGTGATTCTGGTTGCCAAGGGTTTGATTTTTGTTGTTGATTTTTATACACTGAATAAAACAGTTCCAAATGTTTTGAGGCATCAAAAACAACTATTTTTTTTAATTACAAAAACAGAAATGTAATGGGCATTCATATTTTAATTCTAAGGAGATTTAAAAATGTAGATTTATCTTTTAATTTACATGCAAATTTAACTTTATGGCCTTGATATGTGTTAAACATGAGCAATGTCAAGCAGTAATTATAAAAGGGAACTCAGAATTGTTTTGGAGCAGCACATAAACTGATTTCTACGGTAATTATTAAATAAAAAATATCATTACCATATGTACTGGCTTACAAGTCCAACTATAAACAACATAGATCCCAATCTGACAACATGTACTGTACCAGCAGATTAGGGTCTATTGTATTTATACTAACTACAAAGACCCAGGTCTTCAGGTGTATTATGTATTGGTACATCTGGGTCTATTGTGCTAACTACAAAGACCCAGGTCTTCAGGTGTATTATGTATTGGTAGATCTGGGTCTATTGTGCTAACTACAAAGACCCAGGTCTTCAGGTGTATTATGTATTGATAGATCTGGGTCTATTGTATTTGTACTAACTACAAAGACCCAGGTCTTCAGGTGTATTATGTATCAGTAGATCTGGGTCTATTGTGCTAACTACAAAGACCCAGGTCTTCAGGTGTATTATGTATCGGTAGATCTGGGTCTATTGTGCTAACTACAAAGACCCAGGTCTTCAGGTGTATTATGTATCAGTAGATCTGGGTCTATTGTGCTAACTACAAAGACCCAGGTCTTCAGGTGTATTATGTATTAGTAGATCTGGGTCTGTGCAATTTGCAGTTGGACACGACTTATATGCGAGAATGTACTGCAGCTGAAATGAAACATCACAAATTCAATTTTTCCTCCATGTTTGTGAAAATGGTAGTCTTTCTGAAGAAAATACTAAGCAGATGCTACTTCCATTTCTTCAAGTCTATTAAAGAAAATGGCAATCAGATTTAGCTCTTTAATGAAAAAAGAATTCTGCTGCAATATCCTGGCAGTAAAACATACATTTTTAGATATATCATATTGCAATTGCCCTGGGGAATATGTCACTTGTATTGTTTGCTGAATTAAGAAAATATGCTTCAACATTTATTATGTAATACAATAACTGAACTGTTTTATGATTTGTATTTCTACAACAAGATAATGGCTGTTAGCCATGCATACAAAAGTTACAGAAAGGGCAGACAACTCTGCATCACTGAAACTTTTTGTTAATGTTAGATATCTACAACCATATGAAGTCTAATGTCTACAATAACTTCTTTTTATAATTAAGTTCATTACATGTTTGATTTCAGATTAGTAGGGGAAAATATTTCTTTCTTACAAATACTGTATCCTTAAGTCAAAGAGGAATCATGTTGAAGCTTTATTATTAAAGTTAAAATCATTTATTTCAGGTACATGCCAACTCTGTTAATAAGTGTTATGTCTCCAATATAAGAATTACCATTTTTAACCTATGATTTTGTGTTATGTCCACAATACAGGAATTAGTATTTTTCATGTTTAACCTACGATTTTTGGCTCAGAAAAGACTTACATTGAGAGGGTATTTCCTCTATAAGGCTTTTGCATACAGGTAAACCTGAGATTATGTAGGTATTTCCTCTTCAAGGTGTTAAGTGTGATGTAAAGACCTGTGTAAGAGTCAGTTTAAATTAAATTGGAAAACAAGGAATTAAAACTGACAATTCAAACAATGTGGTTAAAATCTGACGTGTACTGTTGCAGTATGGATTAAATTAATTAAATTTATTGAGTACTAATTTTACACTACCACACAGAAGATGCTATCTTTGCCAAGGAAAAACATGTAGATTAGCAAAATAAAGGCAGCAGTTCACTCTAATGAGAAAATTGAGTGCATAATATTGTTACTGAGAGACAATCAAATTGACTTGTTAGAGTTTAATTTAACAATTCAGCCCAAATATTAAGACTAAGCTAACAATATCTTCTGCCTACAGTATTATTCTGATACATAAATAATTATCAATTTATTCATTTTGTACAATATCAGGAAATTCACTATCATTATCATCATCTGTGGGTCCCTGAATAATTCTTTTTTCCCAGTATGCTGCCCTGGCTGAAATAGCCCCGCTTCGGATTTTGGGAGTTTTTCTAACCTCAATCTCAGATTTTGTAGATACTGTTCTGTTTGTTTCACTGGATGGTTGTGGGGCCATACTTTTTCCTGGTACATATGCTTTGATTTTTTCAGAGTTTTCATTCCTCTTTTCTGATTGGACACTAGTCCTTGAACTTGTACTGGAGATAGAAGTTCTCACTGGCTCTTCTACCTTGGAAGTGACAGAAACACTGACTGGTTTCCTTGGAGATTTCTCTGGCATCTCCTTTTGTAGACTAGTTGACTGAAATATTTGTTTAGGTTGACTTTTAGCCTCTTTAGTATGTTGACCAGTCATAAGGGCTGTTGCACGCCCTGGAATCAAAACAGCATTTGATTCCTCTAAGGAGGAATCCAAGGTCAAGGTTGTTGATGTCATTTGCACATTTTCTGTTGATTTTGATTTTAATCGATCAAGCTTTTCTTTTGGCAGACTTCTGGCTGTTATACTATGGACCTGAAATGTAAAGGTAATCAAAAACTAAATCAATAATGAAGAAAAAATGCAATTAATTAGGAAAGAATTATATACATACAGACTGTAAATATATATCCACTTTGTACAATGTATATGTAAAACTTCAAACTTGCCTGAAACCTAAGGTCAAAACAGTTGAGAAAAAAGTTAAATTACGAATTTTGATGCAACTTTAAAAACAAAATAAAGTGCATTTCAGACTACAAGAACAGAATAAAATAATTTATAATTAATTTATCAATAATGTTTTGCAAAATATAAATGTCTTATTTAATTTTAATATTTTCACCTGCTTTTAGAACTATATACATAATAAATTTATATCCAATGGAATACTAAATCTTACTTTTCAAATTTCATTGAAAAAAACTAAATAAAATTATTATTTATACTAAAAGCTCATATGTTTGCTGTTTTGTGTGAACATTTTTTTGTTACTTGTCATTTTAAACAGTTAATATTTATCATGACATGCTGAAAAATAATTTAATTATGAAAACAAGCAAAGATAACTTAGAAGAATAGTGAACAAGTTTTGCACAAATATACCTCATACTTGCACAAACCTAACCAGTACCATCATGATGGAGACCAGTCTATAATTTTAAAAAGTGCATATCTTCCACAAACAGTGCGAGTATAACAACATAATATCCACAAGGTTTCCCGGTATTCCACTAAAAACTGTAACAGTAGTCGTACAGTGCATTGATCTGTAATTCAAAAAGACTCGGACAATATCATGACAATATTAATGCTTGTCAATGTGCATATCTTTAGATGATGACCATAATTTATATCATGTTTCACAGTGATCGATACAAAATTAAAAGAAAAATTGTGTTCTGTTGTCCACTACAAGTAAATGACAGAGAAAAGGGCAATAACTTTTAACAAAAATTGCCCCAAAAATTGATTTGTTGATTTGTATTTATCTTTAAATGATGTACCAAACCTCACAACTAAAAGAACTGGGTGTAGGGGAACAGTTGCATTGATAAGATTTTCTAATAAACAACACTCATCTACACAACAAGGGCAATAACTCTAATTAAAACTGCTGGAGGATATACAGTTGTGGATGAGTACATCTTCAAAAAATGACCTTTCCATTTATAGTTCATTGTGATTAACTGAAACTTTTAAGATGCATTCACAAGAATAGGTCATGCACTAAATCTGGCTCCAATTTTTAAAAATTCAGTACTAACAAAAATCATTGCGACATTGAAGATGCTCATAACATTTGAAACATTTTATGGTGATCTGTTTTTGACATCTGTGAGACTAGATGTGTTCATAATTCTGTCACACACTACAGCCAGCTGCAAGTAAACACGGGCATTAGGTCAACTGAAAATCATTGGTCATCATATTTTTGGTCAACATGTGCATCCACGATGGATGACCATAGTATACATCAAGTTTAACAGGAATCTATTAAAATCTCTGCGAGAAGCTGCATCTACAATATTCTGTCATAAACTGTGCTCACATGCAAGATAAAAAGTGCCAAAACTCAAACAAAATTTGCAAGGGAAAGTGAGTTTTCTGTGGATGATTGGCATTTGAGTTTTGTGGCAATACACTGTATATGGAAATATCATTGACTAGTTGCATTCCCAAAATTTAGTGATACACTGCTTTGATTTGCAGATAAAAAGGGCACTTAATTATAAAAATTGTCGGAGTGTAGCTGTGAAATTCTTTTGCCAATATGTGTATCTTTATAATATTTACCAACTTTCATAACAAGGCACCCAGCAAAGGACAGATGCTTGAATGGCTGAATTTTACAGAATGCGCAATAAGATTATTTCTTCATTCATTTCTATTTTTTCAAGTGCTGAGAGTTGAAACTATCTCTTATCTTCTTAAGCTTTTATAACATTTTCAAACTGCGGCAAGTATACCAGATATAATTCACACCATCATCATTTATGATTATCTAGAGATCATTAGAAATCATATGGTAAAAACTCTATGACAATATCAGCATCCATTCAAGGGGAGAAGCTATAGGAAGATTTTCAAGATGGGCATCATTGCACATGTAGTGTATGCAAGATTGGCACGATTTTCATTGAGGAACAACTATATGTCTTATAATGTCTTTTGGTGAAAACTCTATGGCCATCCATTCGGAAGATAAATATGTAGTTAAAATGGCTGCCATGGTCACCATGTTGAATGTTAGAGTATCGTCTTGTTCATTTCGAACCAACTAGTTATCACAAGAAGTCTTCTGGTAAGATCCCCATCAAGATCAAACTTTCATTAAGGACCAACTAGTTATCACAAACAGTCTTTTGGTAAAATTCTCATCAACAAGCAACTTTTATTTAGGACCAATTTATTTATCACAAACAACAGTCTTCTGGTAAAATTACCATCTAGATAACATTTTCATATAGGACAAACTAGTTATCTCAAACAGTCTTCTGGTAAAATTCCCATCAAGATACAACTTTCATTTAGGACAACCTAGATATCATAAAAAGCCTTTGGCTGAAAAACACTTGCAGATATAGTCATCCACTATGTAAAGAAGCATCAGCAAGGTGTTCAAGATGGCTGCTATGGTGGCCATATTGAAGGTCAGATCAGCATCATTTTATTTTGGACCAACTAAACATCATGCTACAACTGATACAACTTTCTATTCATGAGGGAGTATCACTAAAACTTTCAAGAAACTTTCCATAGCAGCAAGACTGCGAATTGGGAAACATTTTGATCTAGGGCCAACTAGACATCATAAAAAGTCTTTCAGTAAAACCGATGTAGATATTTGTTTCTGTGTAGAAAGAGTAGTTATTATAAGTGTACAAGATGGCAGCCAATGTTGCCATCTTGCAAGTCTAATTAACAATTTTATTTATGACCAATTAGTTGGGTTTGGTTGAAAAAAGTGACAGCTGGACAAAAAGGTTGGAGATTTGATATTACCTCAAATGTTGTAAAAAGATAATATTTAGGGGTTTATGAAAATTTCACTACATCACAAGATAGCCAGATCTTGGAAAAAGACAGTAAATCAACAATTGTAATCTAAGTCACATTTACGCTCTTTTATAAAAAATCTTGTCACTGACACTGCATCGTCATTTTAAAGATATCCTCTGTTTTTGCATGTATTAGTTTAGCGAGCCTTAATGGTTTAGAAAACAAGCGATATGGAAAGTTGTATACAGAGTCATGTATGAAATATGTTTTAGTTCACTGTATGAAATATTACTAATTATTAAGCAATAATTATAAGGAATAAAATAATAATAATAATAATAATAATAATAATAATAATAATATTATTATTATTATTATAATATAAATAATAATATTAATATTAATATAAATAATAATAATAATATAAATAATAATAAAAAATGGTGGACTTGTGCATTTTGATGGTATGGTAGATTAAAATATTTAGTTACTCAAGTTCTCAGGACCTATTCAATATTAGAAACATACAATAAAAATACAGAGTAATTTATATATTATTTTTTAAGCTGTAAAATATTTTACCTGAATGGACAGACAGACAGATAAGACAAAACAAGCATTTCTGCAAGGCACATCTATTAAATTGATATGCATAGCTTCTGAAGCTGAGATAAGAAATACAAGTGCAATACAAAACTGAAAGACTGTGATATATGGTGCTGATTATTCTTGTTAGTATTCTTTCGCACTCTTTCTACGACTAATCAGTTCCATCAACCCATTGACGGATTAATCTTTCCTTTAAACACCATATAAAATTCTTGATTTCACCGAGACTGAAATCGTACAGTTGTATTTAGTAGAAAAGAAGGAACGGGGTAATATATTTACTTCAGTGTAGAGTCGATGGCAATTGTTCTCAAATTCTGAGTCCAAATCGGATAAGATAGTTTAATTCGTATTACCGTATATATTCGCTTGAATCACAGTTCCAACTGCAATTGGCATAAACCCAAATCTGCCATCCCATTATGTGCCAGTAAATCTGGGTGAATGTATCTCCTTATGAAAATACTACATGTAATGGCAGATGGCTTATATGAGTGTATACGGTACCCATATCAATAACTGTCCACCCACATTTACAAAATGCATTGTCAGCTGAAGAGAACTCTGAATAGCAAACATAACTCTAAACTAATTTTATATATCTAAAGCTTTATCTACCATACATATCCAACTAAATGAAAACTACGCAGACCCAGATTTGCCTATACATTAAGCACAGATGCATCAGGGTCTGTGTAATTTGTCAGTAGTAATCAGTAGACAAAAATAACATTCATAAGTACACCCAAACAGTAATACACCATCAAAGTTAAACTGTAATGTTGTTTGCAGTTTGGCTCAACATATGCTTGAGTATATGTGGTATTTCCATTTTGACCCCACAAGTAAGAAGTGAAATTATAAGCAAGTATTCCTTTTGTCAAAAAAAAAAATCTACACGAGCATCCTATAAGAAACTGCAGCAAGTTTTATGACTCAGCTACTGAAACAACTAGTACTTTGTTTGATGGCAAGGAGAATAATTAATTGGATTATTATTTGATTCTTTGAAAATTAAACTTTATCTAAAAGTTGCAAAGTTATTAATAATACATTCTGAGGCACATGAGATAATATTATTGGTCTATAGTAAACTTCCAGCTTTCTTTGATGAAAATTAATTCATTTACCATTGTGCCTTTTCTCGAATTGCATAGAATATTTGCTGGTAAAATGTATATGTTAAAAATGACTTTGGGTGGTTTTGTAATCAAACAGAGTACCAGACTATGTCTCATAAAACTGAAGGCTAAAAACTGTAAATAGAAAGGCAAACCAGTCAACACATTGTTATTGCAGCAAATCACACATTTGATTATGATTGGTTACAGAATACCACTCATACTCACCCCATATTCTTGATTTGACTGTGAAAGGGGAGGAAACAATGGCAATCATTTAACGATAATCTACAATTTACCATGCACTGCACCAAAGGTTGATGAAAATACAATGGAACCCACTCAAAACAAACTCATATTTAAAGAGTCTCCCGACAAAATAAAGTATAAAAATGATACAGTATAACAAAATGTGCATATAACCCACCAAATTTTTCAAATGCTCCAATTTTTAGTACACTATCAATCTGTCATAATTAATTTTATGATTTGGTTTAACCAATAATGTATTACCCTTGCCTGCCCCAATGTCATTTGTGTTCGAACACCCTTTTAGTTGTATTTAATTTTTTTTATACATAAAGAGATTTCTTATTACATGTAAAAGGTCTAACTTAAAAATGAGCCAAAATTATTTTATTGAAAATAATTTTGACTATAATTCCAAAATAGTAAAGTATACAAAATCTACAGATGATATAACAGATCCCCTTCAACAGAATCCGCATTTGGTAGACATATTCCATTGTTCCCTGGAGGTGGTTATAAATGGCTTCCAGTGCATAACAGCATGGCTGCATGGGTGGGAAAAGATGAACCCACCCCAACAAAAATGCACATATATAATGCACATAAGCAATAATTAAAACTAAAACTAAATTTAACATATGATTGCAAGCCAATGGTGACCATCTGCTACACTCTTTTATCACCTGAGGCTGCCTGTGTGGAGATATCCCAATTTTTCATAAGTATGCTCAAACAGTAATACATCATCAAAATAATAATACAACAATGTTCCACACATCAGTAAAATGTGACTGTGTTTGGAACAGAAACTTGTAATGGCTCCATCAAACAGAGTGAAAAGTTATGTTGGGTCAAAATTCTCTCAGTGATAGGTTCAACAGGTTTATGCATATCCATAGAAACTGAGGAAATCATTGCCTAGACAGCCATGGGTGATACAGGAATGTAGCATATTGTCACCTGTGTATTGTGACAATGAATTACAACACTGAACAAGGGAACTTATGAAACATTATTATTTTGCCTTCAACATCTGTTTCCATTTAATGGCACTGTATTCTAAAGTCTTCTAGAATCTGGCTAATTAAAGACAGGATTTTAAACGTGCCGAAACTGGTCAAGTGATTTTCAGAAAGTTGTTGTAAATAAAAACTGAAAATGAATGATACATGACAGATGATGCACTATGGATGAAGGACCATGTCATAAACAGACAAAACAATATTCACCTTTAATGAGGAATTTGAAGATAATGAGTTCTGATACTTTTAAAGCAAAAGATTTTAAGGAAATATTGAATATTGAGACGGAGAGTTTATAAGGTAAATGTGGAAAAATTATTATCCCAATGTAATAATATTTTATATAAGTTTTAAGTGAGATTATATTCCATTACACAGGGAAATTTTAGCATGCAATTATTAGTTATTTGCATGAGGATTAAAAATCAATAAACATTTCATGCTTCTAAAGAGCAAAGTATATGCATTCCATCGTGATGTAATTCTTTAAATATTAGAACTGATCCTGAAGTACAAACTATCTAATTGATACAGCTGTATCCCTATAAGCCTTACTAAACCTTCATATGAATCTTGTAACTACATGTACACAGGTAGTATTCAAAATTAGCACCTATCTGATGGTGCAAAGCAGATCATTTCAAATTAACACCTGCCCAATGGTCCAATCATAATTATTCAAAATTAGCACCTGACGCCACAACCCATTCCCTCGCTGGTCTAATGCAGGTCATTTCAAGTAGAACATGACTGTCTTCTAATGCAAGTAACTTTTTGGTTGGGTTGATAAAAATGTTAGTTAAGTGGCCCTTGTTGATGACTTGACCTTTTGTTTTGCTGGATCAGACACTTTGGAACAAAATTCCTTTTACTTCAAATGCACATAGATAGGGAGAAACAATGAACATATGAAAGGTCTAAATCGAAAGACAAGAAGGAAAATCTGCCATGTTCATGCTAATTAATTCTGACTAACTGTGTGCAGATTTTATCAAACATCTAAGTATATGACTAATTTTTTTCACAACTTCTACTTGATCTACAATAGTATAAAAAGCAATAAAATACTTTCAGTCTCAAATTGTTTTTTAAAAAAGTTCATTTTTGTTTTCCTTGTGCCATTATAATAGTTAAAAAAACAAGAGATAATGTCATGGCATGATGACATTATCTGATGTCTTTAAAATTACTTATCTTCAGCTCTTTCACTGTTTTCAAAGTAACCAGCTTGAAATTAAATGTACAAGTTAATGAAATGATGTAACATGAAAGGTTACAGTGTTATACAGTAGATGGCTCAGCTGCAAAGGTAGGCATTAAAGTAGCAGATAACGGAATGATGTTATGTCAGAAAGACATAGGAAACATGCCTCATGTATGTATAAATCAAAGAAAACATGCGTCATGTATGTATAAATCAAAGAAAACCATGCTGTAATGTATTATGTGAAATGATACGTAGATTCCAATCCAATAAAAACTAATATTCAAAACTCCCACAGTGCATCATAAACATGCGATATAAAACCAAGAGAATTTAGCTACAGATACCACCGAGCGCTTAACCGTAATCAAAATATATACATACTCTTTTTATTGAGGAGCTATCATCGTTACTAAACATGGCCTTGAGGCGGTTTACAGAAGGTAATTCCATTGAATATTCCTCGTTAAATTCAGTTCGACTCTCAGGAAGTTCTGTCTCATTAGTTAATCCCACAAGATGCGTTGGTTGTGGCAGTGGTTCAGGGGATCTTGGTCTTGTGTTTCTGAGACTCTGAACTGTATTCTCAACTGATTTGACCTATAATTTGACAAAACGAGATAAATAATTAATTTGACAAAACGAGATAAATAATTAATTTGACAAAACGAGATAAATAATAAAATTATACAAGTTCTTGATACGGATGACAACTTAAGCTTTGCTTACTAAAAATAAACATCTACCATATGTACCTGCTTATAAGAATAAGACATGTCCAACTGCACAGACCCAGTATTTTATTTTACTTTAGTGGCATGCTGGCAGATCTGGGTCTGTGCCGTTATCAGTAGAACAAACAATATAGATCCTAATCTACAGGTAATCAGGTAATCTACATGAAAACAAACAATATAGATCCTAATCTACAGGTAATCAGGTAATCTACAGGAAAACAAACAATATAGATCCTAATCTACAGGTAATCAGGTAATCTACAGGTAAACAAACAATATAGATCCTAATCTACAGGTAATCAGGTAATCTACAGGTAAACAAACAATATAGATCCTAATCTACAGGTAATCAGGTAATCTACAGGAAAACAAACAATATAGATCCTAATCTACAGGTAATCAGGTAATCTACAGGTAAACAAACAATATAGATCCTAATCTACAGGTAATCAGGTAATCTACAGGTAAACAAACAATATAGATCCTAATCTACAGGTATATTATGCTATGGCAGATCGGGATCTTTCTTGTTTGCAGCTTGACTCAACTTATAAGTGTGTAGCGATGGTAAGCTAGAAAAGATTATAGCCCAATGAAATGTCAGTAGAAAATATAAATATTAAACAACTGACATCACTACTGCATGCTCCTTTCTTCATGGGAAACAATAATTTATGGATTTTAAAGTTGCTGTAAGTAAGAAATTTAAAGATTCTGTGAACATTTATCCATCCTCAACTTCTGAAATTAAGTTTCCGCAAAAAATTTAATTATTGCAAAGCCATGAACGGCCACAAAATTAATGAATTCAATTTAACTTTATTTAACAATGAACATAGAAAGACTTTTTAGTGGATTCAATTCCTTGTTTTCCATTATGAGAATGTTTTTCTCTGATGATCTGTCACCATGTATTATTGCTTGTCCAACTGCAAACAACCAAACCCTGATATGCGGCTATATAATGTAATATCTGATCTGGTTCTGTGCATTTTGCAGATAGATCCAAGTGAGTATATACCGTATATATAAGCGAGTATATATACAGTATATATAAGTGAGTATATATACGGTATATATAAGTGAGTATATGTATATGGTGTATATATAAGTGAATATATATATGGTATATATAAGTGAGTATATACGGTATTCATACATGAGTATATACAGTATTCATACTATGCTTATTTACACATTTTAACTTCACCTAGGTTTTAACCTAATGAACATACACATAACACATGTTTGATGATTTTTAGGCGTGACATATTTTAATTACAAAATTCATCACATCAAAATTTTTCAAACTTGAGTAACATTATTGCCAACTCTTAAACCTGTAGTTAATGTACAATGTGTCCAAAAAAGAAATCCTAGAATAAAATGTTTTTGAAATTACATAATAAAATATCGTTGAATTTCACACAATAAAATACCATTGAAAATTACAGAACAAAATAACGTTGAAAATCCCTGAATAAATATTACTGAAAATCACAAAATAAAGTATCATTGGAAAATCTCTGCATCTGTCTGGGAAGGATTCTAATCTGCATCCTTCTGGTTGCAAATGTTGCATGCATGAACAAAAAAGAGGAGAGATAATCACCTTGTTATTTGAAAAGATCCATTAATTAGCAAACTTGAATACAAAAGCATATCTGGCATAAATATCTGTATTCAATGCAATATACATCGTATGTACAAAACCAATGTACACTGAGTAATGATATAAATCGCAGGAATGACCAACCTCGGTTACATAATAACGTTTTTAAGTGGAAATATAGATAGCCATATTTTAACTTCATATGAACCATGTACTCGCTCTACTCTACTCTACTTACATAACAACCCTGTAGCTAACCCTACTCTAAACTTCGTATGAATCCTTTAATTGGCCCTACCTTTAAATAGCCATCTCTACCTTCATATGAATCCTGTAACTAGCTCAACTCAACCATAATGTGAATCCTGCATTAGCCCTACTATACCTTCATATAAACCCGGTAACTAGCCATACTCTACCTTCTCTACTGTACCTTGATATAAACCCTGTAACTAGCTGTACTCTACCTTGATATAAACTCTGTAACTAGCTCTACTGTACCTTCATATAAACCCTGTAACTAGCCATACTGTACCTTCATATAAACCTTGCAACTATCCTTAATCACATGAACATATATATTTTAGACTGAGACACACAGATGTGAAAGTACGTGTTTTGTTATTGTTGGTTTTAAAGGCACTTTAAACACATTCTTGTTAATATCATGCTGAGGAAATGGCAACTAAGGGCTGTTGTCAAGGAGACACAAAGGCAGCCGAACCGTTATGACTTGGTTGGGTGTCAAGCCTGTGACCTTGGATTATAAGTCCAATGCTCTAAGGCTTAAGTGACTGCAGCTCCCTGTATATATAGTATTTATTATTGTGAAAAACAATGTTACAAATATAATAGTATACTGTTCCTGGGTTTTACAGTGGCAAAAACACTACCCTGTTGATGCTTGTAGATATATAATGATGGATCCATCCAACACCCAAGCTGAGCCATAACAACGAGGTTAATCTGTAGGTGATTGATACAAAGGTCAACATGAAGTCTCCATTTCTTTCTTCTAATTGATCAGATTATAAAGTTTCTACTTTTAATAATGATGCAAAGCAAGGATATATTTCAACCATTTGGGAATGATATTATATCTAATTTGCAAAACAGACATACAAATATTTTAAAGAAAAATGTATAGTTGGGAAGACAAAAATCTGATTTCCCTTACATCTCTCTCAGACTGAATAACCTTTGCCACAGTCCTAGCAACTTGATCTTCTAGCCTAATGAATTTTTGACCCATAGTAACCCCTGTGGCCTTGACCTCTTCTTCAAGGTTATTAACTTTGTCATCCAATGAGAACACCTTCTCTGCAACCAAATAGATCTACAAACAGAATGGTATATGTTCTTAGTATGACATATTCATGCACTGAAATGGGAGGAAAAGAAATCCATGAAAACATGAAGTCAGATTTAAGCCACACCATTAAACTGAAGTCAAAACCATTAGCTGTACTTATAACATTATGCAAATGGAGCATTTCTAAACATTGTAAATTTAAAAATGCTTGACATAACTCCAGTCTAAATATCTAATGATATAAGCTTTCTTGAAATATCCTGGTTTGCTTACCAAGGTCAGGACAAACTATTATAAGGATTTTCAAAGAAAAGAAGGACTGATTAATTGAATCATGCAAAATAAGGTTCAATGACAGAATTTGATAAATATGGCATATGGAAAACATTATTTAAGAAACTTTATATGAAACAAGGAATTCTTTGGTGGATCTTTTTAAGCAGAGGTGGGTGAGGTGCCAACCTACTTGGGGCAATCAGATACAAGTCTTTGCCCGTCACATACTAATCAACTTTATCTCTATAAGTAATGGTATAGCCTTCCAAGTTTTGAAAAAGACCATTCCAAATGCACTAGGAAGGAGTGCTTTAAAATTTAGTTTCATAGATACATATAGGTGAGTTCCACAGCAAAAAGTTTCATTCCTTTGAATCATATGATTTTGTTGTTGTTGTAGGGTTTGACGCCATTTTTCAGCACATGATAGGCTATACATGGTAGCCAGTACTAATGGTGGAGGAAGAACCTGGGAAAACCCCGGAAAAAAAACACTGACCCACACAAAGCTACTGGTAAGCTTTCTCACATACCCACATTGGCCAAATCAAGAGACTTTAACCCACGCAGAAAGAGGTGAGATGGAAGTGATCTGTAACGGAGAGCGCTTTAGACCACTCAGTCACCCCATATGATCTTTTTTGAAGACAATGGGTGAGAAGTGTGTAATTGTCATACCTAATATAGCTCTAGACTGGTAAAAAAAATTTTAAAAAGAAATTGGACAAATTAGTGACATATTATGCAACAGACATCCAAAGTGAGTTACAGATATATAATGTATATCCATATTATATGCCTTAAACATCAGCATAATAATGAAATTTAACATATCAATATAATGATATGAATTAACATAATATTAGTATAATGATATGATTTCTGTTACTGAAATTATGAAGATTTGAATTTGTTAGTGTTAAATTATTGTCAGCTATAGCTCTCTCACATTATAATGCAATTATGGATGGAATGAAGTACCCCTGGACCCCATAACCAAACTAGTACCAATGTAAAAACAATAAGGGATGAAATAAAACAAGGTGAAACATAGCCTAATATTTTCAATTTCATTTCAAAACAGCTTTATTTAACCAAATCTGAAGTACCTGCTACACCATATTTTTGTGTATGATGCTATTCTCAATATATCACAGTTACGTATATATCAAGGTACTCTGTATAACATGGTTTCGTACATAACATGGTTGGCGATCATGTACCCTGACTACCACATTATAAGAGAGAGAGAGCTATAATATGAAATGTCAATTTGACTTACCATATATATGCTTACAAGTTGTGGTCCAACTGAAAACAACATAAACCATAATCTGTCAACACATTAGGTGCCAAGTGATCAGGGTTTATGTTGTTTGTTCCACAGATTGGTCCTCATAAATTGCATACAACCAGATCCGCTGTTAAATTACATGACAGCAGATAAAGGTGTAAGCAGTTTGCAAGTGGATATGGTTTATAAGTGAATATATACAGTACACCAAATGACAAACAGACTGACATAATGAAGCAATTAAGATAATTAACAAAATCTACAAGCTATAGGAAGAGTACAACTGTTTCATATAAAATGTAAGATTTTAAAATATGTTTGTTTAATATTACACAAAGAATTATTAACTTTATCTGAACCTAAGCATACTGTCACTAAAGTTGCATTTGTTATCTTGCAGTTTAAAAATAAGAGAAAAACTTATCCATACCTAACAGTATGCTTGAATTTAATAATTCACTGAGCATAAATCTCTCAAATAAAATAGAAATATGTTATTAAAATGAGGATCAAGACTACCACTACAATATAACCTTTTGTACCCGTATCTGACCAGTCTCAAGATAAAAAGGTTATACAATCCCCAAGAATATAAAATATTTATAGCCAAATAAAAAGGTTTTACAATTCATAAGTATATAAAATTTTAAAAGCCAAATAAAAAGGTTTTACAATCCCCAAGTATATCAATATTAAAAGCCAAATAAAAAGGTTTTACAATCCCTAAGTATATCAAATATTAAAAGCCAAATAAAAAGGTTTTACAATCCCTAAGTATATCAAATATTAAAAGCCAAATAAAAAGGTTTTACAATCCCTAAGTATGTCATACATTGAAGCAACCTTAAGATAATGAGGTTATGCAATCTCCGAGTATATTATATATGGAAGCAGATGCATGCAACAAAAAGACTGGTTGCAGTACCTCTTCCTCTGTTTTGTCTACATCTGAACTGCTGCTTTGATGAGAGGCAGCAGCACCAGTCAACTTCACTTCCCACTTCTTTTTCTGTGGCTTGGGTGAATTATTCACATAAAAGTCTCGACTGTACTGTTGAGAATCTATTCGCTTTGGTCCCAAATTAACAACAGTTGGCTCCAAAGATTGTGAACCTTTCACAGAATCTGTACTATCAAGAGTCTCAAGTGAGACAGGTGATGATATTTCACTGTTAAGTGAATTTTGGTCTTTTGTCTCTGTTATTTGCTTCTGGTCATGTGAGATTTGTCCATGAACATGTGAGATTTCTGGTCTGTTGATTGCATAATTACTTGTATTTGTGCCATCACCATGAGAATCTTTGTTAGACTGAAATGTGGGAGATAGGTTACTAGAGGTGATGTGAGATGAGATGGGCGTCATATGAGACATGTTAGTTTTTCTACCAGATGAGAAATTAAATGTTATCTCAGATGTGTGCTTTTCATCCTCTACTTGACCAGCCACCTTTTCAATTCCAAGAGGAACAATCTTTTGTTGCGCTTTCTCTCTGTCTATGTGAACTTTGCTAATATCATCTGTGGAAGATCTAGGTGTGCTAGTAGCAAGCCAGTCTAAGCTGTGTGTCTCACTCCTTGGACTGGCTATCTCACTGTCTAGACTGTATGTCTCACTTTTCAAACTAGAATCGACTGAACTGAGAACATCTAGTGCTGAAGATGTGACTTTTCTGACACTGGCAGCTTTCTCATTCTGAAAAATCAAAAGATTGGCAGTGGATATCTGTTTATATAAAATTAGACTGCAGATAATAATCTATATACAAATTCACGATACTGAGAAATGCCGTTGAATTTTAACTGTAAGACGTTTTTGCTTAATTGAAAATCACTCATCAACAACTTCCATAATTGTCACACATTTTTTCATGTAATTATGTCATACACTTCTCTGTATAATGTAAGCCTTTCTAGTCCATTCAAAACTAAAATAAAAATTAAGCAATAAAAAGTTGTGATTGTCATTTTTATTATTACCTCATTAATTCCATTCATCATATATTTTTTGAGAATATTCTAAAAAGACATGTATAAGAGTAGTATAGGAGTTAATCTGTCTATCCTAGATCTACATGTACTATCTGATTATCTATTTTATAGCAAATGAACAAAGAAAACAGAATTGTTTTTTTAATTTGAAACTTTGTCTTGCAGCTTCATTATATTGATAATCAAGTGAGTTAGCAGACCAGTCTAGACTTTTAAAGGAAATAGCACCAGATGCTTTTGCTGTTTGACTTGTGGATGAAAATTTGTAGAGCAGATGGGTCTTTATAAACTTCAAAACATGTCCGAACAGAAAAGGACAAATTAAAACAAAATTGAAAGAAGAATACGAGGTTAGGACATTGTTGTGCTCTTTGTAAAACATGCAGACTTCATGTTCATTTGGCTCAAGTCAGGCATTTAGACTAGTTGAGGTGAATGTTGAATATGAGGTGAATGTTGACTATAATTTGTCAGTATGTTTTGTGTTTGTATTCAGGTTCTAATCCACACAAGTTTTACCCAATTTCGCCAAGAATTTTGACCTGCTGCAGATCCATGTTAGTAGTAAAAATTAAGTATATTTTCATATACTGTAAATGTGGCCCATTTTACATAGATTACATTTTATTCTCAGATTATGCTTTTTCCCACTTACATTAGCAAACATTATGGGGATGGCATGTATGCACACATGTACTACTATAAACTACAAAGGATGACATGACTCATGCAACTTATTTAAGAATTAACACTGTAATTGTAAACTACATTTTGCATAGCATAGTTTGATGAACAAATGTTTGCAAATGGTGACTTTAGCCATTTTTTCACCATTACATTAGTTCTACTTGGAGCCCTGATAGAGCTAAAGATGATACTCTTAAAAAATCCTCGCCTATAAAATCCTCGCCCATTTACAACGAAACCAAGGACAATACTCTTTATATAAAAACCAGCGCATTTAAAATGAAACCGAAGACAATATTCTAAAGTCACTAGCCCATTTACCATGACTGTTTAGCTGAAGATAATACTGTAAAAAACAAACACAATAACATTCTAAACAAAACAACATGGTCTATTTACCATAACTATATAACTCAGTTTAACACTCTGAAAACAACCTGGCCTATTTACCATGACTAAATAACTCAGTTTAACACTAGAACAACCTGGCCTATTTACCATGACTAAATTACACAAGCAAACACTCTAGAAACAACCTGGCCTATTTACCATGACAATATAACTCAAGTTATAACTCTGAAAACAACCTGGCCTATTTACCATGACTAAATTACACAAGTAAACACTCTAGAAACAACCTGGCCTATTTACCATGACTAAACTACACAAGTAAACACTCTAGAAACAATCTGGCCTATTTACCATGACAATATAACTCAAGGTATAACTCTGAAAACAACCTGGCCTATTTACCATGACAATATAACTCAAGTTATAACTCTGAAAACAACCTGGCCTATTTACCATGACTATATAACTCAAGTTAATACTCTGAAAACAACCTGTGTTATTTGTTTTATCCACAATTTCATATGCACAGCATATGTCCAGATTGGCTGGCACATCATGTCCAGGCTGATCTGAGTCTATGATGTTGGCAGTTGGTGTACCTGTTACTCAGCAGTCTGCTCCAACACTAAAGTACATTTTATTAAAAACAACAACATTACTATATTAAATTAAACGTTCTGTAGTCACTCTTTTGGTGGCTATGCTAACATTTCTAACACTCTACAACTGTCTGCCATTACAGCCTCAGTTACCCATGCAACTAATTATACTGATGCAGTGTTACACTAAAGTGCCAGAACTAATGTGTAACAAGCCTTTATTTCACTATGTGCTATGATTGCAACTCACCATACTTCTCCAGTTGTCTACAGCCTCAGTTACTGAGACACTGTTTCCGAGTGCTGATAGAAGCAGATCGGTAGTGTTATTTTCAAGATCACCTGAGTTCACAGAATGGATATCAGTTTCCAGATCCAGTAACATCTGGTCCATGGCGGCCAGACTTTCCTCAATGTGAGAAAGCTGTTAGTTGGTGTTAGAGAAAGATGAAACACAGGTAAACATGTTAATACCATCACCAAGTAAAGGGATTAATAAATATGGAGTGTCATTTTGTCAAAATGATATTTCGTTAAAAAAATTAAATTATAATTTAATAAAATCCTGCAGCAGAGATGCCAACCTTTATTGATATGAAAATGAAACAAAAATGTCAGATTAAAACACTGTTTTATCCAGCAATGGTGCTTGTTTAGTTGAATTGTACTTAATCTTTCCAGAAATGTGCCCAAAGATATAGTGTTCATCTGATCTTGACACCCTTCCATTTGGATATTCTGAAGCCAGACAGTAAAATCCCCCTCATTTTGTCCATGCAAGAGGGTGATTCAAATGAATTAGTCACCTCAAAGTTTGTAATTTCCCTCAATACATGTATGCAGAGAAACGACAGAGGCGTAAAGTGAGTCCACATTTTCGTCCCCAAATCTGTCATAAAAAAATGCCACACTCGAATACAATATTGCTATAGTACTATTTTGATCCAAAAACCAATGTAAAACAGTTTAAACATAACATTTTCATGTTTTCTGACAAACTGTTATTTCAGTTTAATGAATCTTTCCTTAGCAATTGCATTTCAATACAAGAAATTATGACAAAAATTCATTCATGAAGACAAGTAAAATTCAAACCACCTGAATCTGAATCACAAGCAATATATTATTTTGCTGAGAATTATAGACAGTTTTTTGGATGTGAAATAATTAGTGGTCTGAGATCTAAACATACTAGTTTTCAATTGCATGAACATATGTATCATTTATCTAACATATGTATCATTTATCTAACATATGTATAATTTATCTAACATATGTATAATTTATCTAACATATGTATAATTTATCTAACATATGTATCATTTATCTAACATATGTATCATTTATCTAACATATGTATCATTTATCCAACATATGTATCATTTATCTAACATATGTATCATTTATCTAACATATGTATCATTTATCTAACATATGTATCATTTATCTAATCGCACAGCTGGAATCTGACCAAGGCAACTGTTAATTTCACAAAAAATCAGAATGGTTGGCATCTCTGCAAAAGGAGAAAATATGAAGGTAAGTGACAAAAATGAATTTTAATTAAAATTGTTAACACAGAGCCTTTCAAGTGTCTGATTGAAAGATGTTGTTTATAAATGCATTATTTGAAATTTCACTGTGTCAAACTTCAGTTTCTTGAATAAAAAAAAATGAGTTCACACACTATTTACATTTTCTTTTTGAAAGTTTGAGATGCTCAGATACACAATAACTTAAAATCACTGAACGGGTCAATATTTTCGGTAGCCCTAATGAAAAACATCTAGTTTTACATGAACTCTTAAATTACTATAATCAAAAAAATTTAACGTGAAAATTTCGAAAATATTTTAGACAATTTTTGTGATTCACCTTCAGAATAATTGACTGCATTACTGAAGTGAATGCAAGACAATACCAAGCTCTCAATTTTTTTATTTCTATATACCAAAGAGATTATTTTGATTTGTTTTCATTTCTGTGTTTATATTAAAAAGCAGGGTTAAAAAAATGTTACCAATTTAATTTCATTTACACCTGTGTAATCCAGATTTTTAATTCAGCTGTCCAGATTTTTAGGATCTGACAAACGTGTTTTTGTAATTACAGAGAACCAGAGCAATTTGTGCTAATTACAAAGATCTGCATCCACTAGAATTTTGTACAGAGGAAAATGTATTAGGAAATTAAAAGTTTTGGAAATTGTGCATGTGTGTGTGATCTTGAGTTTCAACATAGCTTTAACAATTTTTCAGTCAGATCACTATGATGTCTGCAGTATGGCAGTTTAATAGTGACTTGCACTGAGGCATCATGCCAGAGACATGTAGCATGATGTCCCACCGAGTCACATTATCTGGACACAAAGCCGACCAGTTATAAAACTAACCTCTTAATACTAAGCAACTAATGAGGCAACAGTTAGTACCATTTTTAGAAGTATTTGGTATGAACCCTTGACCCCCGCATCCGGGGCGAATGCTCTAACCATGAGATTCGTTTTGGAGAAGAGAGGCATGTGGGTGCAAAACCAGAATTTTATCACATAAGAAATGCTGTAAAATCCAAATTATGCAAGGGTTTATCTGTATCAACGTGTTTGATAAATTCAAATGAATTTTGTCAAACAAATGCAGGAGAGATTCATAATCAGGGGACATAACTCTTCACCCTGTGGAATGCTGCATATAAGCAACTCGAGTACTCTTTAATATAAAGCTGCATGCCAAATTTGGTTTAAGTCCATCAAACTTTGAAAGGCACAAACACAAGTCAGAAGGCCAGACAATGATGATCTTAACTCCAATGAATACTGGAGCACTAAAAAGGAAACACATTCAAAGTTTAATCAATAAAAAAGTCTGTGGCTACAAATGCTTTGATTTAACAATCTTTGGTAAAGTAATGATGTGCAAACTGGTCTTATGGAAAGTATTAAATGCTGAATATAACTCTCTAAATGGAGCTCAGAAAATAAAATCCCTGAAAAACAAAATCAGTTGAGGAAACATCTATGTTTAATATTAATAATATGCTTAATGTTCTTTTTGGTATATGTGGTGATTATTTACAACATCTAAAACAGAAGTATGAAGTTGATTCTCAAGGTGTTAAGGTGTATCAAACCAAACTAAATATACATTTTGCTTGTTATTTTTAGCACTATTATCATTGTTATTGTTAAGCACCTAATTTACAACATTTTTTTTTTAATTCCTGAAGAAGCTTTTTAATTTTATAAAAAGTACTGTGTATTTGCAACATTTTGAGAATGTCTATATCTGGACATTCAGACATGAACAAAACAAATTAAATATTATTGGTTGGTCAGCTGTATATTCTTTGTTATAGTAAAGGGTGGGTTAGTCCTGAACCATGCTTGTCCACAACCAAAATTTATGAATATTGGGTGAATATAGTGTAAATGATACAATGTGCAAGATGTGTGACTATTGGGTATTGAGCTATGGCAATGATATCTGTGAACACTTTTCAAGTTCCAATCAGAACAATTTCCCCCTGAAAAGGGTGTCTGCCATTTTATGGTACAATATTGTATCATTAGATTTGGCACAGAAATTTGTCTTGCTGATGCATATATCTTTTGTAACATATTTTTAACACTAAAATTGTTGTAATTTTTTTTCCAAACCAAAATGGTATTTTGAAATAATTATATTTTAATGGAATCAATAACTGTTCTCCAACAACCCATAAAATGGCACAGTGGTTTCAAGGGAGATAATCATGAAACCTAATGATTCTTTAAGACAACCATCCACAGAACACATATGATGCCCATAAAACATATATATGTAGGAACACACATTGGATACTGACATGTAAAACAGGTGATGCCCATAAAACATATATATGTAAGGAACACACATTGGATACTGACATGTAAAACAGGTGATGCCCTTAAAACATACATATGTAAGGAACACAATTGGATACTGACGTAAATCAGGTGATGCCCATAAAACATATATGTAAGGAACACACATTGGATACTGACATGTTAAGTATTTTCTATTACCTTCTTGGTGGAATAAAGCATATCCTCTGCTACCGTGGAAACACTGTCCTTAGTCATCATGACCTTTTGGGTCAGGTTATTAAGATTGTGGTCATCTTTCTTTGATTCTACTGAGGACTTTGGAGTGACAGTGTCATGTTGCATGGTAGGTGAAGCAAGATCCCTGGGTGAGGACCTTTCCTCTGCAAATCAGGATAATATTTTAGCATGTTGTATCATTTACATCCAGTTTTATTTTATATTTATAAAATAGCATAGATAATATGCATGCATAATATCAGTCACACAATTGCAATTTGATGTCATGACATTGTACACTGCATAAACATTACATTTAAATCAATTGATTGTACATAATATTGTTGAATTTTCAGAGTTTCATAAACAAAGTACATGTATGAGCTTTTTACCGTATGAGCTATAAAAACCTGAATTTGTTCAAATGTTATTCTTTCTTATGAAACTCAAATAATTTTTCAACTTCCAATAAAATATGCATCCATGCATGATTCTCTGTATTCACTAAAATCATGTCCTGTGGTGTATGAAATCATTGTGATAGTTCAGTCTATATCATTACCATTCATTTACCTTATCAATCTGGCGAGATGAAGTTATTGTGATAGTTCAGTCATCATTAAGGGTGTGTGTGATTTGGATTTTTAACACAGCTTTCACAATTTTTCAGTCACATCACTACAATGTCTCCAGTGAGGCAGTTTATAGTGATGTCAAACACAGACATGCAGACATGTAGCATGATGTCCCACCCAGTCACATTATCCTGACACCAGGCTAACCAGTCCTAACACTAACCTCTTAATGCTGAGCACCAGGCGAGGTAGCTGTTAGTACCATTTTTGTAAGTCTTTGGTATGACTAAGCTGGGGATTGAAAAAAATAACCTACCACTTCCGCAGCGGAAGCTCTAATCACTAGGCCACTGGAGTGGTCATATATCAATCTGGTGCTATTTGCTGATGTAATGCAAATATTATTCTGGAACTCATTACTTTTGTTCAATGACAAATTTAACAATAAAATAAAGAAGGCACTTTGATTATGAGCTGTTGATAGGTCAAGGCTGCTAAGTATATTGACAGATGTTGATCCTATCCATAATGACAGATGCAAGGTTTAGTCATGGTGATTGTATTCAAGACAGATGCATTGTCTAGAGATGTTGATCATGCTGATGACATATGATTATCCAATTAATATTGACAGATGCAGTCTAAATATGTTCATAATGAAAGATGTATGGTCTAGAAATGGTGATCCTGTTCACAATGAAAGATGCATGGTCTAGAAATGGTGATCCTGTTCATAATGACATATGCATGGTCTAGAAATGGTGATCCTGTTCATAATGAAAGATGCATGGTCTAGAAATGGTGATCCTGTTCATAATGAAAGATGCATGGTCTAGAAATGGTGATCCTGTTCATAATGAAAGATGCATGGTCTAGAAATGGTGATCCTGTTGATAATGAAAGATGCATGGTCTAGAAATGGTGATCCTGTTGATAATGAAAGATGCATGGTCTAGAAATGGTGATCCTATTCATAATGAAAGATGTATGGTCTAGAAATGGGGATCCTGTTCATAATGAAAGATGCATGTCTAGAAATGGTGATTCTGTTGATAATGAAAGATGCATGGTCTAGAAATGGTGATCCTATTCATAATGAAAGATGTATGTCTAGAAATGGTGATCCTGTTCATAATGAAAGAAGCATGTCTAGAAATGGTGATCCTGTTCATAATGAAAGATGTATGGTCTAGAAATGGGGATCCTGTTCATAATGAAAGATGCATGTCTAGAAATGGGGATCCTGTTCATAATGAATGATGCATGGTCTAGAAATGGTGATCCTGTTCATAATAAAAGATGTATGGTCTAGAAATGGTGATCCCGTTCATAATGAAAGATGCATGGTGTAAAGATTTTTAGATCTTGATCTTGCTGATAAAGATATGCACACAAATGATCCTGCTCACAAATATCGGTCTAATTTCTAACCACCATTCACTTTGGACTAATCATATTTTGGCTTGATTCCAGCCTGGTATTAGAAGTTCAGATCCTATATTTATGAGACTTTTTAACTAGAGTGCACACTTGAACTCAAACACTGTTTCTTTGCATTTTATTACATTCATTATAATTTCATAGCAAACATTTCTGGGAGCATACAACTAGATACATTTCACCTAGATACATTTCAATTAGATACATTTCAACTTCAACTATATACCTTTCACCTAGATAAATTTCAACTAGATACATTTAAATTAGATACATTTCAACTTTAACTTTATACATTTAAATTAGATGCATTTCGACTAGATACATTTCATCTAGATATAATTGCAATCGAAGTAGCTTGTAGAGGAAAGTAATGTTTCGATTGGTCAGAATGTTATCACGTGATCAAAATGAATTGCGTTCATTTCAGGATGAACTGTTAGGAGAACTACTTTTCTAAAAATACCCACGTCTATAAATAGAGTCACGTGTACAGCAGACGATAAACAATGCTAGTGAAGGCAGAAACGAAGTAAACATTAAAGGAAAAGAACAATTTTACAATTTCTTTTAACAATAATTGAATTACATTAATCTGAAAGATTAAAGCAACATATACTTCACATTTTTTATAAAAAAAATATTATTTCTTTGTTGAAATATGTTAAAAGTATGGATAAAAATTAAGTGCGCTAGGTCAAGGTCACCGGCATTATGGCTATCGTGTCAGAATTTCGGAGATTCGTTCGCTAGCTTTGCCTCATCAAAAAGATTTCTCGCATGATGATATTTATAATTTTGACCCTTCTATATTTGACGTGCCTTTTTACGTGGAAAAAGTATTACAAACTGAGTTGTCATTTCGTTTGACGGATGAAAGGTTGATCTAGCGGCCTACAGGATGATCACAAACCAAAACACTTCAAATCACTTAAGTCTCTAAAACATATCAGAGCAGCGGTACTCAAAATCTACCAATAAAAACACTAAATGGGTCTACAAAACTTGTACAGGTAGATTTTATCATTCATTCGATAATCATAATAAATTAACTATAATAACAATAATAATGACCAGTATACTGGACTGTTCATTAATATAAGTATTGGTAATATTGCTTGATACTTAATTTTTTCTTATGTTTTCTTAAATTATATATTATGAAAAGGCAATATACTGTTTCATTCATGCCATTTTTATACAAAATACTTAACCTGCTTTTAAGTGAATAAAATGTAGTTTATCTTTAAATTAATATTTGTGACAGCATAACAAATGTAACAAATTTGTTATATAAATACAAATTATGGAAAGGAGATATGCAAGAATGATTATTCCCAAAGATCTAAATATTTAAAATGTTATAAAATAGTTTCTACCAAGCAGAGCAACATATGACTTTCAGAATGACACAAACATAAGAATATAGAGATAGAACTGAAGTCATCTTAGTCTGCACATTTGTCATTTGGCCCAAATGTTAACCATATTTTATCCCAAAGCAGCCCCTAAGGTCACCACACCATGAAAGAGGATGCTCCTTGAAGCCCGAGCTAAAGAATATCATAAAAACACTTTTTAAAATGTTGGAGCTATTATTAATTGCTTTATTCAGGTTGAATGTGGTCATTCAATTAATAATTTATTGTTACACACCCTGAGTTTAAAAATCAAACAACATGTTAAATGTTAAATGGAAATATAAAGTTGAACTCAACACATGCCAGTTATTCCTCCATCAGACATGTATGCGATCAATCAATACCTGATGCATGATAATCCTATCACACTCAGATACAGGGTTTGGTTATACCTCTCCATCCACTATGTTACACTTGGATTAGAATTCCACAGACAATTAATACCCACCAGTCTCGAAATCAGATTTGATGAAACAGGGGCTGAATATGTCAATTTGACCCATCAAACTATGGAAACAAATCATCATGGAGACTTAAATGCTAAGGAGGAAAATTCTTACATGGGAATGTATGCAGCTGGTGGTCAAAACTGTCCAGTCAGGTCAGTAAAATACTACCTCACACACATTAATCCAAGAGCTGAATCAACTGTTTTATCACATTGATAAAAATGCTATTAAAAATCCCCAATTTTGTCAAATATGGTATACCATAAAATGAGTTGGACAGAGATAATTAGGCAGTTTTATGCCTGACATCTGCAAAAATACCCATATATCTGCAAGATATACTGCTCACTCTCTTTGTGCAAAAGCTTTGAATGCAATGATCAACACCAACCTTCCTGCTAGGTACATTTTATTTTATGTATCTGTCTGACCACTCCAATGAACTATCACTGAAACCATACACAAGGCCCAGCACTCAACATTAAAAAAAAATGATTAACATTCTTTCCAATTGATGTTCAAATGTAACATTGTCTGCTCAAGAATCTTTTGCAGTACTCACTTTCATGCAAATGTAAATGTTCAAATGACCTCAACAAACTCAAGAAATCTAACTCAAGAAAATGTTCAAATGACCCCTATAAACCCAAGCAGTACATATCAAGTAATTGTTAATGAATCTGTTCAAAATCTCTATCAAACACTATATGCTAATACAATGAACTCTATGACAAGTTCATCCAACTATCATTTCAATAAATTCACCTTCCAGTTTAAATGCAACTAAACAAAGTGCAAACAAGTTAAGAAAATACATGATATGCAAGTTAAGTGTCAACTATCCAGCCTAGAACAATAATTTTTGTCATGTATAACTCCTGGTACTTTTTTATGTCAATTTCCAATTAATAATTTTATATAAATTTTCTAAACTTATGTCCCAAACTTAATGATAAGGAAAATGGTTATGAACCATTGTCACTAAACAAATCATGTAAAAAAAATAGAAAGATAAAATAAGTACTCAATTATTTTTTAACTGTGTATGTCTGAACCAACAAAAATGATCACACACTTTCTATAACCTAAACTCATACACCTAGATGTACTAGTCAAGCCTGTTTATATACACGAAAATAGGTTTTGAAGAACGAAATTAGATCACTCAAGTGTGATAAATATGCAAATTCACACTGGCAGTATATGAATCCATACATTCTTGGCCATGAATCCCGATTTTAAATATAGAGATCCACTTTGAATACACGTGTTCATTAAGGTAAAATATCAAAATCACGGCAGCAAATTCCATACATCATTTTCCATTGAATCAAGGACTGGTATTATGATGACCTTATTACGATCAGGCAGGACAACCCCAAGTGCTATAAATAGCTACGTAAAAAAACACCAAATTATGTATTACTACGCTCAGTTAAGATTTATGTTTCTTACTGATGGAAACAAAATAACATAGCAAACAAATGAAATTTCAATTATAAGAGTTTAACGTTGTTTTTTCTGCGTTCATCATGGTATGAACTGTCAGTTGCCGACTCACACAGCTTACATAACACCCTTCGGGCGTTATTTGCTGTGTGAGTCGGCAACTGACAGTTCATACCACGATGAACGCAGAAAAAACGTTAAACTCTTAAATATTCCACCTTTCAAGTGCCTAGCATATTAATGAATGTCTTCATTAATGAATATTGAAAGCCAAGTTTGAAAGTGCCCTCAAGGAGTTTTGAAAATACTGAACTCTGAATTAAATTCATTAAACTTTAAATAATTGAAATTTTGAGATCCAACATCTATGGCTGCATTAAACTTGAAACTATAACCACTTTGCTCCTATTAAACACATTTCCTGATTGTTAGCAGGAATTAACTGTAAATACTGCAACTGTAATCAAATTCTTGAATAAGTTTTGATCAATTCCTAATCTGATATATACCTTAATTTTATCAAGAATATCTCATCATCTGATTGGAGTGATTGGTCATCCCATCAATTTCTTTAAACTTAGTGTAGATCAAAAAACTTAATGCAATAATGTCATGTGTTTATTTTCATTGATGATGAATGAAGCCATATTAGTTAAGTTGGTACCGAGTCAAACTTATAATTCAAGGAACACAGGTTCAAAACCTGCCATGGGAACCTGAGCCATCTGCCTCACCAAATTCTTTGAAAAGACACTTAATCCCCATTTCCTCAATGTAGCCAATGATGCTATGTAAGTGCCATTAGAAACTAATGAAGCAACTAACCAACTAGGTTTTCACATGTGATCATGTAGAAGCCTGGGTTTGCCACATCAGCAAACTCAACAGCTGCAATCCTGGCATAAGTTTATAAGCTATCTAAACTTTGATCCATAGTCCAGCTTTTAGTTAAACATTTCCTCAAGCAAATCAAGCAAAATATTGCAGATTTGAACAGTACTCTATAAATGAGTCTTTACTAAATTGTATTACCTGGTGCTTCACAAGACTCAACTATCAGTGAAGCCAATGACTTTGTCTCTCCAGCTACATTCTTTGCTATAACAGTATATTCGGCATCATCATCCATGGTGATACAGTCAAATGCTAGCAAGTAGTCACGATTACCAAATTTCTCTGTAAACAAAACATGAAATACAATTATGCAAAATGTTTCTTAAATAATTGGAATAATTAATTTTATGTATTCATGATATTTATGTGTTTATTTGTCCGTTTTGGCACGTCCTTTATGAAGGCAATTAACTCGTTTCCTTAGCATGACATAGCCAGTAATGTGTTAGAAGTACCATAAGAATTTTTGATTTGGTTTAGCTCTACTTCATTCATGTGGGGAAAATGGTTTAAGGTCCAGTTTGAAAAACATACAAATCATCAAACAAACTGCAAGACATTTTAAAGAGGCTTTACCTGACACACACACACACACACACACACACACACACACACACACGGATTAAGCGTGGATAAGGCATTATCATATGTGCAGTGATATTCTGAATACACATGACACAAGTAATTTTATTTGTAGTTATAAATTACTTTAAAACAACATTAAGATTGGATTAAGATTTAGTTCTTCATTGAATGCATAATACATTTCAGATACATATCCATTTTCCTGTCACATTATAGGATTTATATTTTATACATGCTTGTCCAAAAGATGCGATACTATTTTATCAGCAGACAAAATGAAAATATTTTAGTACAATTTAAGAATTTTTGCAAATATTGTTTGCACTAAGAATTTGTAAACATTTAATCTGTCACATGACTAACTACTGATAATCCAGAGATACTGATTTTACAAGTTACTGACCAATGTTGTTACTTCATAAATTTAGGCCAGAAACCAGTGATTCAAGAACCATACAGATGAAATGGTTAGTTTTAACTGTGACAAATTATAAATTTCTAAACAGTTATGCAAACTTTGGGTACAATTTCCCAATTAAGCATATATAAATATTTTAATTAATATAAAACCTTAATTCAAAAGAGTATTATGAATTATTTTATGTTCTTTTTTGAATCTATATTTTATTTACCAATATATTAAAATTGTAACATCATGATTATTCTAAAACTGGTTAACAGTGACCTAATTTATAGTGTGAAATGGACATACTGATGAACACAGATGCAAAAAAATCCCCTTCATTTAGAACTACTTCCAAGACTGGTTGAAAAGTGATATTATCTATCACTACCTGATATAGTCACCATCAAGAAGTGATACTATGTATATTTACTATAGTTACCACCAGGAAGTAATACCGTTTATCATAATCTGCTATAGCCATGACTAAGGTACTATGCAACACTAGCCACTATGGTCAACTCCAGGAAGTGGTATAATGCATCACAAACTGCTAATGGAAGTGAGACAAATAGCCAACTATATTTTTGTCCTTGTAAATTTGTTAACACGTTAATCATTCATCACTAACCTGGTCTGCAGTTTCCTCCTGACTTGATTATATGACCATCTTTGTACCATACAACTCTTGGCTGTGGATAACCTTTGACCTTACATCTGAACTTAAATGACTGGGCCTCTTTGGTCTCTGCATCTTGGATGCCCTTGATAAATTCTGGTGCTTTGAATTCCTGTGTGTTCTCTGAAAAATGATTTTATGGTATTAGCCAATTTCTCTTTAAAAAATATCATTTCTTATGTTATGCAGGATTCATAATTATGATACAATATGTATAACACAAATTTCTTGTGCCTTTGGACTTCCATTGCTTCTTTAGGAAGTCATAACAACATTGGTCTTGCATCTACCTGTGTCCAATCAGATTAAATTTATCACATGTCACAGCTGCTGTAGACTGAGTATAAGTGACTAATTTGGAAATGTCACCATAATATATTCTATAGTAGACAAGTGACAGTCTAAAATAAATTTCATATAATTTTCATTTCAGACTAAATTATGTGGTTGATATGTCAGAAATGCTGAGAAATAAGCATTCAAATAGTGATGGGTGTCAAACATCCCTTTTTACAGGTGTGACATTGACACTGACAAAACTCTCTGACATAGAAACATCTGTGAGCATGTACTAATTGTTTGTTTGAAATGATCCACTGATGCAATGAGAAGATAAGCTCATCCTAACAAGAGGCCTATGTGGACACAGTATTGCTCAACTGACTTACATAATTTATTAGCTAACCATTACATTCAGTGTAAACTATCTTCCAAACCTGATATCATGTAGATCATTTTTAATTTATTATAATATGATAAATGTAATCAAAATTAATTACATTAATTAATTAGAATTAAAAATAAAATAATTAAAACATAATAATGTGCAAATTCAGTCTCCAGATTAGTAATTGGCTCAGACAATGAGAGATTATGCTCATTATCAATTCTGAATGATACAGTACTATTTAACAAGCTTGAAGAAACTTTTATCTGAAATAGTTGCTATGCTAAACCAGTCAAATGCAAGATCATGACTGTGTATCATCTGTTGTTGTTTCTGTACAGTTTAACAACATTTTTCAGCACATGATAGGCTATACACGGTGGACAGTTTTAAAGATGGAGGAAGAACCCAGGAAAACCCCAGAAAGAACCACCGACCCGAGAAGCTACTTGCAAGCTTTCTCACATACCCACATTGGCCAAATCTGAGACTCAAACTCACGCAGACAGAAGTGAGATAGCAGTGATCCTTAGTGGAGAGCGCTTTAGACCACTCGGGGGCCCCGTGGATCATCTGTGGATCTCACTCAACCAAAATCTCTTCAAGTCTATTCATGAATTTTAAGAAGCTCAGCCAATCCAATGGAAGGTCACCTCATTAATATGCATATATCTTGGTTTTAATAAAATTAATAGCTTGATGAAAATCTGAGCAGAAGCCACTATGGTGGTGACAAGGTCAGCCAATCAGATGCAAAATTACCTCAATAATAGGCATGGACCATGACGATTTTAATCTATCAAGTTTACAAAAAAACTGGGTACCCCCAAAAAAGGTTTCTAGCATAGAGTAGCAACAATCTCAATCAATCAGGTGCATGATCATGTCATTAAATATGTGAATCTGGCTTAATAGAAAACACGTGTAAAATCTTGACTATAATCAAAACTAGGATCTCCAGTGGCATCAATATTAGTCAATCAGCTGCATGTATGAATTTTGTAAATTATCAAACGCTTCATAGATCTTGATGATATAAGCCAATATTCCAAGGCTGATGAAATCAGATCAGAAATGTGGCATTCAAAGGGGAATTAGAAGTAATTAACTGACAATAGAGTACAGTAACAGAGTCAAGCCTTAAGCTCACTTGGCCTTTCAGCCAGAAGACCTGACACACACAAAAAACATCATAGCCAACAGTGAAACCATTTTTTTTGCAATGGCCTTATAAGGTCCAAATCTGTCTTGAGACATCAGTGCTTAAATCCTGAATTTATCAGTTCCTTTGACAATTACACTAGTTGAATTTATCAACAGTTACACTGGCTAATTTCAATCACTGGCTGAAATTCAGACGTCACTATTTTAGCATACATTATTCTTTAGCAGAAAATCTGCTTCGAATTACACCTATTTCTTTGCTGTTTAAACTTGCTGGTGATTTCTTTTTTAAAAGTTGACCAAATTTCTTTTACAATAAAAAAATAAAAGAAAAGTATTAAGACTTAATTTTATCAATCCGAGTTAGCAGACACATACTTACTTTTGATAGACAATATAAAATATTGGCAACATTGTCCCTTTTCATTAATAGCTAAACACATATACTGTCCTGCATCATCTTGGGTAAGATTAAACATGGTCACATGACATTTGTTCATTTCTTTCACTATTTCATATTTTTCTGATTCTTCCAATTCCTCCACTTCTTCTCCTGAGACTTTGTACCAGAAAACATCTAAAAACAGAAGAAATCAGAATTACCAGAAAATATCTAAAAACAGTATCAATCAGAATTATTAAAAACATCTAAAAAACAGAATAAACCAGAAAATATCTAAAAGCAGATTAAATCAGAATTATTAAAAAAACATCTAAAAACAGAATAAACCAGAATTACCAGAAAATATCTAAAAACAGAATCAATCAGAATTATTAAAAAAACATCTAAAAACAAAATAAACCAGAATTACCAGAAAATGTCTAAAAACAGAATAAATCAGAATTACCAGAAAATATCTAAAAACAGAATAAATCAGAATTACCAGAAAATATCTAAAAACAGATTAAATCAGAATTATTAGAAGAAAAAATGGTATCAGGACTCACTATAAGTTAATTAAAACAAACACATTTCCTTCATGCGTGAAGTTTTTGGCAGGAATATATTAATTTGAAATGTAATACAAATAGATTCAATAAATGAAAAATAAGCTGATCATAAGCAAAATAGTGAAAATGTTGTTCTCTGATTAACAAAAACACAAAAGTTGATACTGTCCTCAGAATATGAAAGAATTCAATGTTTTGTGACAAGATGTCAACTTTATCTAAACTTCTTCTGCATACCTAATCAAAATGACAGCCATTGGGATATCTATTTTCCATAATTGCCCACCATCTTGGATCATGATCAATACCAAATATCGTAGGGATATATACATGACCAATACCAAATATCATAGGGATATATACATGATCAATACCAAATATCATAGGGATATAAACATGATCAATTCCAAATATCACAGGGATATATACTTGCTTTGGAGTTGTTCTCCAGATAAAAATGACTAATGGATGGACACGAGCTGAGATAAGATAACTGATTTTGAAAATTTAAAAGATGTGTAGTTATCCATCTTGTAAACAATAAATTGCATAGATGACCCACTGGGCTTCTGGTAAACCCAATATGCATAGGAAACATGTTATTTAGGTAAATATTCACGCCTAGCTGTACAATTAGACTGGTCAGTTGTTGTTGATAAGGGTTTAACACCATTTTTCAGCACAGGAAGGCTACACATGGCAAACCAGTATACACCGCTCCCTCGATAACTCGCGCACAACGGGATCCAAAAACATCGACCGCACTATAAGCGAGGGCGCGAGTTACCTATAAAAAAAACTAATAAAGAGATGGAAGATCGACAGAGAGGCGAAAGGGGGGGGGTGCATTGTTAAATACTCGTTTTATAATCGTGCTGAAAATCACTGAATAAATATTTCTTTATAAAGGTGTTGTTCGTTTTTCTTTATAAATTACCTTTAATTTCTGGATAAAATATCTTGAAAAGATCGTAAAAACAAACATTCCACGAGGTATCAGTACTCTTAACATGTGTATCGCTAAACACATTGTGTATTACGTCACTGCTTTTTGTGTTGATTTGGATACATTCTAGTTTTATTGTTTGTTCAAAATGAATCAAGATTTATTTTATCAAAAAAGATAATATTCATATCGAAAAACGACAACGTCGAAACTTGTGTTGATCCAAAACATAAAATTCTGCTATCACTAAATACATACATAGATATATTGATTATATAGATAGATTGAGTAAAATGTAAAAAAAAAAAAAATTACAAAGATAAACCATTTCCAACCATGAATATAATGGGTATAAACGTCAGACATGTAACAAAAAATATATAAAAAAATATTTAAATCATCCGATAGCATAGACCAGCCTCATCACAATTATAAACTTGGTCGTCTGTATATCCATCACGGGTCAGTATCGCTTGGAGTTGGTTGGGATAACTAGATGCGGCCGCCTGATTGGCTGAGCGTATCTCTCCCGACAAAGAATTTTGTTTTATTTCATGTCGGCGCTGGAATCTCCAAAGCCATCCATGGCTTGCCATGAAATCTGAATCAGTATCCATAGTTTTTTTTTGCCATTTTCTCTGCCTGGGCTTTGAGAATTGTTCCCGAAATCGGAACACTTTGTTCACGTTGTTGTGTGAACCAGGTGTACACAGCATCATCTAATTCTGTGTCGTTTGCAGTGCGTGCCCGTTTCCGTTTAAATCCATCATCAGAATCAACTTCATGCCAATAATCCCGAAATTTCTGCTCATCCTTGAGCCATCCTCTGAGTGTCGACTCGGCAAGTTTAAGTTCACTACAAACTTTTGATCTTGATTCACCATTACGAACCCTCTCTATGACGGTAAGCTTTTCATTCACCGAGTACACCTTTCGCTTGATTCCCTTGCTCTCCATATTATATTTACAAATGATTAGGATAAATTACTGATTAATATATACTTTAATGACAATAAGTACATACTATTTGAAACCATGTTCGATTGGTCCAACTAATTTGATTGATGTTGAGACACGATATTGACCACAAGAGTTTATGCCTGTAGGATTTGCATTCCTTTGAACTTTTGTATTGTACGTCTTTTACCTGATTTGATACAAAAGACCGCCTTATAAAACAAAGCAGGTCTATTTTAATTGAGTTTTACAATGCAACAAACACTTCCCCAAGTCGTCGATCAAAACGCAGCCGGCAGTTAATTAGGTTCTCACAGATGTGCTCGCGGGCATCGATGCGACGGTTAATTGACTCTTTTTCATGTTTGAATAGAAGAGAACATGCAACGATTATACTGCTTACACTGCAACACAATGAAAAGATTAAAACACAAATTTCCCCTATACATATACAGTATTATTATTTACAGTGAACTGAGAAAATATTTTTTCCGATAAAATCTAACAAGATTCCTTATTAAAACCTGAAAATTTCACGATGTTGATTTTAACTTTTCGGGCACTAACCGTCATTTTCGACGATAAAACGGGCAATATATCAAGGTTTCATTCACCAGTTCTGATCACGATTTTCTTCATTTTTAAAAAATATTTTCTTTTAAAAAAACGGGATCCACGCCGGACACCGCGTTATAAGCGGGTTCGCGAGTTATCAGAGCGCGAGTTATCGAGGGAGCGGTGTATTTGGTGGACAAAGAACCCAAGAATATACAGGGAAGTACGACATACCCAAGGGAAGCTACTGGCAATCTTTCTACCATAGTGGGTATGGCTGTGACAAGTATTCAAACCCACACAGAAGTGAGCTGATATTGAGCACCTTAGACCCCTCATGCATGCAGGGAGAGTGGTCAGTAGGTGATTCTGTAAGGCCACAGATGATTCATAAATACCATGTTAAATCGAGTCATAAAATTCAAGCTATTGTTTAAAAATGCTGCATTTAACTAGTGTTTGAATTAGGCATGATTATAAAGTAATGAAGATCAACATTTTGATATACAACTGACAACATTTATATCTCCACTTATAAATTTGTACTTCATTATTTTACACAATTTACTCACCAACAGGTGCTGTACCACATACTCGGCAGCTGAATTTAGCAGGTTCTCCTTCAGGGACAGTGAAGCTCTCTGGAGAGATTTCAAACTTCGGATCTCCACCTACAGCAGGGATCAACTCTTCTGATAGCTTGAGACTAGATTTTTTGCTTGAGTTATGTTCAGTTTTATTTTTATCTAGAGAACTATTTTTAATTCCCGAGTCTGAGAATGAAGATGATAGTGCTTTTGACATCGATGTGTCTACATCAGATTCATCAGTTTGAACTGAAGTTGAGGTAAGAGAAGAGTTTTGTGTTTGTGTATTGGAAGATATTCGCGTGATCCTTTCAATCTCTTCAGAAGTTTTTGAATAGAACGCCGATTCTTCATCACTAAGTCCTTCGGAACTGTCAGTTTTCTCACCACTGTAGTCTGAAAAATCTGAGAGTTCATCAGCATCCCTGAAAAGAAGCAGAGATGGGAGGAGGACAGTTAGAAAGACATAAACAGAAAGATAAATATATCACTCCATCCCTATACAGTCCTTAATTATAACACAGTTCTAAGACATACATTCTCATGAATCCCACTGCATTAATTAGAGTATTATGTACTCCATTATAAAGAATTCTCACTATAAACCATAAACTCATGGACTCTCATGGACAAATCTTAACACCAAAGCTAACATACCTTGTTGATGGAATAAAATGGAATTTTTTATTCTCCTTAAAATTAGTAATAAAAAAAATCTTGCCAGTATTACCGCAAATAAACTTACAATGTAAGCACAGTGTGAAAAAAAGCATGAAGAATTTAAATATTTAAATAAAACTTCTGCACACACATGTGTAATTTTACTGAATGATGGGAGGGATAAGAGACACCTCTCATCTTGGAAGGAAAACTTTTGCAGCCAAGATGTCCACATGCATGATAGATACTTGTGCCTAAATTAAGATGAATACAAAAAGGCCATTGAGAGATGGAACAGAAAAGGGAATTAGTACAAACCTATTTCCAATCTGAGGAACATAATCTAGTTTAGGCTGAGGTATTGTCATAATGTAGACATTGCCATGTTCCTCCCCCACTCGTTTAAAACCCACATTACTGTAGGGTGACACTGTAGTATTTCCCTTGAATATCCAATTTCTTCTCCAATCCGAATCATCAGATGTATTGTCATTTTTGTCTGTCTCTAAATCCTCCTCTGTTTCTTCTTCAATCGGATCAAGGCCTATCATGTTCATAGATAACAAATCTGGATCAATCTCTCTGTTTCTGCCATCACTATAATCGTCATCAAAATCTACGTCATCAAAATCTGGTAGTGATACATGAGAATCATGAACACGTTCATATGATGAGCACCGAGCCTCAAATTCATCCAGACTTTCATTACGATCAATCTTGACTGATTCTATTACCTCCTCAATAGGTTCTACCTCTATTTCCTCTCTCACATGTACCTCATATAGAGGTCTAGGTGCAAAATCTGTGGCAAAACTTCGCAACTTTTCAAATTCTTGTTCTAAAATTTCCTTTTCATCTACTGGTTCACAAATATCAGCTGCATCATTTTCAGAATCACCTTTGCTTTCTTCTTTAGTTTTATTTAATTTATTTCCGTTTGAATCTATTTCTGTAAATTCTTCACCAATTTTGTGTCCATTAATTTCCCATATTTCTTTTTCTGAGAAATGACTGTTTATTAAAGAGTCTCTTCTTTCTTCGGTTTTCACAGATAAAGTTGTGTCAGTTTCATTTTTATCATCCGAGTCAGAAAAGCTCATTGCACGTTCTACTTTTTGATCCTCCATTCCTGAAGAGTATCCACCACTGTCCATTATATCTTGTGCTTCAGCCAAATGAAGTTGAACACTTGCCTCTTTTCTGTGGTTTTCCAAAAACTGAGAAAAATTAAAAGAGATCATAATTTATTTTACATGCAAAGACTATATTTTCAATACACATAATAAAAAAAATAATTTTATCCTTATAAATAATTTTACAGGAGTTAAAATATATAACTTACCCACCTACCATCGATTAGGGATGTTCTCTGGTTTTCCAAAAACTGACAAAAATTAAATGAATTAAATTAAAAATATATTTTCATAACAGACACATTTTTTTCATTACAGAAGTTAAAAAATTTAAATGAAATCCTAATGATCACTCTCTCTCTCCAAATTTTATCTCTTCATTTGAATGTTTTGTGAGAATGAACAAGCACCAGAATTAAATTCTTAAAGATCAGGATTAACTTGCTCTTAAATTAGAATATACTTGCCATTATGTTTACCAGCATAAAGATTATTTCCCTTCAAAAGTAGGCAGTTGCCCTAAAAGAATTCGGTCAATAAATAACGAACCTACCGGCAATTTAGGAATAACCAGATTGGGTCAACATACAGACATTTTTTTTAAAAATCTTTTCATCTTGGTATACCTATATGCATCAATATTCATATCAACAACTTCAACTATATATTATGCTTCTAATATTTATGGACGTAATATACTGGTTCCGTTACATAAATAAAACTTCTTTTGCTCTTCTCACCATTTCCACCACATTTTTAAACTCAATTATCTCCCTTAGATATCCATGTTCCTTCAGTCTGTATGTGATCACTTTAGAGAGTGAGTGAAAGTGTGGAACCCTCCACTTCAACTTCAATTAATACAACCCCTATATTGCACCTCTTTGGTCATGGGTTTGATTCTCAGTTCCAGCAAGTGCAATGGTCACTGGCTGCCAATCAAACACTGCTGAATTTGATGTTTTCTGTATTACTGCTTTTTTAAGACAAACCCATGCCAGCATCTGTATCAATGTAAGTAAATTGACTTCTGGACCAAACACAACAGCTATTAATCCACTATTACATCAAAGACAAACTAATGGACAGATGTCCAATCAAAAGACAAACCAATGGACAGATGACCAATCAAAAGACAGTTCATTGGATAGATGACCAATCAAAAGACAGTCCAATGGACAGATGACCAATCAAAATGCCCAGATCTTCTGGACTAAGTGTTTAGAGTAGATGTATGGCTGCAACATTTATATGTGGAAATGTAGATTTTTTTGGGAGGGGTGTCTAAAACTAATTTTAATTATGCAACACTTACATGTCACTATTGTGAAGCTTCCACTTGATTGTGCCAAAAATGCCTTGTCCATTTTTAAATATATAAATACATTCTCCCAGAGTAAAGAATTTTTTTATTAAGACTTGGTCGATTCAGCTTCACTCAATTGTTAATTGGGGGTTTGATCGAAAACTACAAAACACAAGACAATCCATCGGGAACATAAGGGACGAGGAGAAGGTCTCTGCAGCTGGAATACTTAATGTAATAGGCAAGGTGCAAACCAAAACCAACTGCCATGCCCTGAGAAATTTAAGTTTTGTAAATGGCAGCTCTAGCCCTTGATAATCAATACTGATCATATGTTATCAAAAAGAAAATGTCAAGAACAGGGCTCAATGAAGGACAACTTGGATCAATGTATTGCAATGATCACAGAATATTCTCCACCTAGCATCATAAACCTTGAAAGTAGAATCGCTTCTTGCCTGAATGATGCAACTGGTAATTAGGACACAAAACTTGTTATGATGGATAGGTCACTTGAGATGAAGGAATTGTGAAGGTGGAGAATGTGTGGGTTGTGTGTAGGAGGGAGCTTCTGAGCAAAGAAAGAAGGTCCCTTTTTTGGGATATGGAACTGGGATGATCTATCAGTAGGATCATGTGATTTTGTTATGACAGTGGGAAGGCATACCAAACAATGCATCCACTTAGCATGTACAATGGTCTGAAAAGAAACATGTTTGTTGTTAAACCAGGTCACTAACAAATCCACCAGAATTGTTCCCCATTGTGCATGTATCGAGACCATTCCATAAGAACTATTTTGCTGGACATGGAATGCCTTCTTCTCAACAAAGAATGTTGTGAACTCAGAGTGAGATGTCCTCTCTAAGGCTTCCTAGCAGAGGAGGTTCCACACTTCCATGATAAGAAATGGCTCATGTGTGTCTCCCTATAGTTGGAGATACCATGACAAATCGACACCTCACTCTGTTGATGCAACTTTGCAATGCTACAAATATGGCCATCATTGATAGATTGTTGATTCATCCAGAGTCCTCTGGTTCTCAATATGTGAACTAACTGGAATCTGGCATGGATGGTGAACAGGTAGGAGTGGAATTCAGGTGCATGTTAGGGGACCCAAGTCTGCCTCGATTCATCTATCAAAGAAGGTAATGACGAAAATCTCTTTTAATGGAATCTAGAGTTTAGAGTGAATCTTCACACCTTACAAGAAGGAGCAACACTAAAGGGTGCATATGGAGACATCAAAAGGAAACCAAATCTCAGTGACATTCATGTTTTGCAGTAGGGATTGGTAAAAGTCAGGTGACAAAAATGTCTTGCTTGTAGCACCTTTAGAAGTGTCAGGATTCATTACATTGGGTCCCAGAGGATCTGGAGTAAGTTCTGATTCAAGAACAAGTTCATCCCCATGTAAATGAAGTCTTGAAGCTCTGACTTGTTCAAGCTGAATAAAAGACTCAACCAAATTACTGCAGAACAGCAACAGAACAGATTTTAATAGAGGGACTGTACATGAACATTGTGAATCAGTCAGTCAGTCATCAAAGTACTGGACAATCCAAGTTTACAGCAATTAGGGGTATGTCACTACTACTCCCATAACTTAGCGAAATTCGGTTAGGTGTTGTGAAAAGAAGACTTCCTGTATTGCAATGCGGAGGAATATCTAGTTGTGCAAATAAACATTGTGAAGGTTGATGGAGACTGCCCAATCTGACAGACACATGACTTCCAGATTGAGGATGATGATTTCCATCTTGAAATGTTCCACCAGAAGAACTTGGTTAGAGAAAAAAGACAATGAGACAAAAACTTCCATTTTCCTTGGCGACTAAAAAGATTAAGGAGTAGAATGTGTGAGATTGATTTTCACAACCCTCCTAACAACCCGTTTCTGTAAAGGGGTGGGCACCTCTTCATTAATTTCACAAGATGGATTGGTGATGAAGAAAGGGAGTCCTTGACAAGAGTTGATTATTCCAGAAACTCTACTAGGTACCCATTGTGCACAAAGAAAGAATCCATTCATCCTCTGTGATACTTGACCAAATCCCTGAAAAAGTGTGATATTTGGATCTTTAATACAGCTTTAACAATTTTTCAGTGATATCACTGTGACGAATGCAGTGTGGTAGTTTACAGTGATATCACTGTGATGACTGCAGTGTGGTAGTTTACAGTGATATCACTGTGATGACTGCAGTGTGGTAGTTTACAGTGATATCACTGTGATGACTGCAGTGTGGTAGTTTACAGTGATATCACGCACTGAGGCATTCTCCACTCTATGGGAGGATGTATTCATATCAAAGGATATCTGACACAAAATAGTAACATCTATACAATAGCGACCAGTCATTTTGTTCACATTTTGCAAACATTAAAAAATCGGTCAAGATGTAAATGAAAATGCATGTTGCTGTGTGTAATGCAAACCCATTCCAATTAAAGTATATATTTCCACATGAAAGCATTAAAGGACTGTTAAGTAGATATTTTCTTGTTAATTCTTTTCTTAAAGTATGAAATGAATTTCACATCGAATGCAAAATTCACTCCAATTTCTAAAAATCATCCCTAAATCTAACCTATGCAAACGATGTTCTAGCTTACTTTTATTTCTTTATTAAATCCATCCAATTTTCAGCAAATTCTGGTCGAAAGGGACATAACTGTTCAGTTTTAGATGAGATCATGTTCCTAATACGAGGTTTAATTTTAAGACCTTGACAACTTCAGCATTCTTGTCTGATTTACATGAGTCTTACTGAAAATTTCCCTGTATTTGATTTTTAGCTTGCAAAAAGAAAAATGCTGATTTAATGTTTTGTCCAGGATACGTAAGTACAAACATTGGAATCTGTACAAGTAATGCCAATAAAGTTCCGTGTTTACCTTGGCAATGATAGCTTGAGCTAGCTGGTCCTCAAAAGACTTCTGGTGGTCCCCAGATTCATCAGATAACGAGGACAGATCTGAAACAGCCTCATCTGATGTCTGAAATGCAAATCAATCAAACATGAGAAGATCAAAAAAATGTGTATTGCTTATCCACCATTATTAGCATTCCACCCCTTGCACATACCAACATGGCAGATTTCCCACACAAAATCCAAAGATGGAAACATGGATGAAAAAGGTCAATTTTTATTAGAAATGTGTTCATGGAACATAAATGCAGCACCATTACAGCTAATTCTTTTTCTGATGATTATAATGGTACTTTTAATGTTATTGGTCATGTTATGCAGCAGTCAAGTGCCATTCCCAAGGACACAACAAGGCAGCTGACAAGGTAGGTATTGAACTCAAAGACACATGACTTTGTTAGTCTAATGTTCTACCAACTGAGCTACCACAGCTGACAACATGACCTTAATGTAATTCAGAACTTGAGGACACACTGATGGACAAGGGTAACATTTGTCATTATTGATGAAATGACACAATTTTGATTTTGTAAGCATATGTCATTATTAATGAAATGACACAATTCTAATTTTGTTCTAAATCATTATGATATAAAACGTATTTGGTTATTTTAACACTTTTGAAGCTTTTTTTTAAATTACTATTCCAGGATCTCTCCTAGCTATTTTCATAATTTTTTTTTATCAAATCCAGGCTTTCTTTTAACAATTTTTATAAATATTTACCAAATCCAGGCTATTTTCTAGCAATTTGTATAAATATTTACCAAATCCAGGCTCTCGCCTAGCTTGTCTTCCACCAATTTGGAAACCATCTGCTTGACCTTCTGTGATGTAGCCAGTGCTGAAGATGGGTTACTTTCATCAAAACCTGTAAATAATAATTTGGATTTATAAGGCACTATTTTTAAAGCCAACCTGAATATAACTTAGAATTTAATTTTTTTATACCTTAAATGTTTACATTTACCTTTTATTTTATACAGATTACAGTAAAACCTGTCTTGAGAGACCACTGCTATAAGAGACCACCTGTCTTGAGAGACCAGGTTCTCCATGTACAGATTTATTGATTATATAGTGTTATGACCTGTTATGAGAGACCACCTGTCATGAGAGACCATTATGTTTTGGCAGAAGGGGTGGTCTTTCAAGACAGGTTCCACTGTATAGTAATACCTTTATATGTTATTTGGAAGGATTTTTTTTCTTAAATTATTTTGCAATTTCTACCTTTACACTTATATAACTCAACTTACACACACACACACACACACACACACACACACACATACATACATACACAAGCACAAATTATATTTGAGGCTGGCTTCAGCCTCAGCCCAGAATACACTGTAATGATGGGATCAGCCTAGCACTGATTGGGAATCATTCTTTGACACTGAGCTGGGATCAGCCTAGCACCAATTCTAATTGAGCTGGCATCAGCCATCAGCACAGACTACACTATATGAGCATTTTTCATTTCATAATTTCAATTTCAATCTTTAAACAGAAAAAAATAAAAATAAGAAAGAATAATAATTTTTTTCATGCTGGGAGCAGTCTTAGCTATAATCAACAAATATGGGATCAGAATACACTTTATACAGTCTATGCATAGATTTAGTTAATATGAGATCAGATCATAATATGTTACAATGCTGGGATCAGTCTAGCACATAGATTTCTTAAGCTGGGATCAGCCCAGAATACACCTGAAGTCTGGGGTCAGCCTTGCACAGATTTTTCTTGAGCTGGGATGTTCTGATTTTGTGTGATTCCTAAGTTTTGATGGTTTTAAGATGAATGATATGAAATATCTGAATTAATATTTTAAATATTGCTATATGAACCATGATATTCCTCTAAATTTTCTTGTATACATTGTCCTAAATATCAATATATAAACCATGATATTCCTCTAAATTATCTTTTATACATTGTCCTAAATATCAATATATGAAGCATGATATTCCTCTAAATTTTCTTTTATACATTGTTCTAAATTATGACTATCAACTGTTTCGTCAGGACTCTAGAAACATTAGTACATGCAAGAATTATCTGAGTAGCATCCACTTTGTCATATGTAAATAAAAAAAATTGTTATTAGGCTTACTTTCTATGGCCAGCTCAAGTCTCTGTGACAAGCTGACAAGCACCTCTCTAACACGGTTCTTATAGCTAACCATCGCTTCACCATCTGTAATACAACAAAGATGTATTCAATTCATACCACCAAAATGATCAAAAACTGTGCAGTGAAGCCAACCATAACTTCATGATCTGAAATACATCAAAAATGTATTCAATTCATATCATCAAAGTGATTAAAAACCGTGCAAAAAGCAAAACATTTAAAGTGGATTTTCTGACTAAAATGAACAAATTGAAATGTACTGATATTTTATATGTAGATGTTTATATGTATATAATATGTAGATATTTTAGATAATCATAAAAATAACACTACCATTAAGGACTATTTAATACGGCAGGGATTTTATACAAATTTCAAAACTTTTAGATAATCATAAAAATAACACATTAAAGACTATTTAATAAGGCAGGGATTTTATACTAATTTCAAAATGGGACCAGAGGTTCATTAATAGAGAAAAAAAATTGTACAAAAAGTCATTATTGGAAAAGAAGAGATTACTGAACATGTAAACAACTTAATGGCCAAGGCTATTTCAACACTTTTAATCACATTATAGTAATTTTCCAGGTGAATTGCACCTGATTTTTTATAATTTCTGACTGAAAACGTTTATTACTAAAATTGGGAATGAGGCCAAAATTCAGCCCCAAAACAGGCCCAGAAAAATCCCTGAGGAGAAGTAGCAAAGAGAAATTTTCAAGATGGCATTTTCATTTACATTCAACCTGATTTGTCTTTTAGCAAAATCCATGATTGATGTGACTATCCATTTATTAGGAGCAATGATTTCAAGATGGCCAATATGGTGGCCATACTGGATATACAAATACTTTCATTTAGGATGATCTTCCATACCTTGTGATAAATGTAGTGGATATCCAAATACTTTCATTTAGGATGATCTTCCATACCTTGTGATAAATGTAGTGGATATCCAAATACTTTCATTTAGGATGATCTTCCATACCTTGTGATAAATGTAGTGGATATCCAAATACTTTCATTTAGGATGATCTTCCATACCTTGTGATAAATGTAGTGGATATCCAAATACTTTCATTTAGGATGATCTTCCATACCTTGTGATAAATGTAGTGGATATCCAAATACTTTCATTTAGGATGATCTTCCATACCTTGTGATAAATGTACTTATAAAGTTTCATTGCAACCCTCTTAGGAGTTAAGTAGGTGTAACAATTACAAACCTTTGCTAACTGATCATGGATAGAATTATAACATACAACAGGCCTTCCAATAAATCATTTTGGTCTACAACCACGAGTGCTCAATACCCAACAAAACATGCACCAAGTCAATTGAGAAATGAAGAGACAATTCTAACCTTTAATAATAATAATAATAATAATAATAATAATAATAATAATAATAATAATAATGACTTTATTTAAAGAGGGTAACACAATTAGCTAATAACTAATCTACCTTGAGGCCCTCATCATTGATTTTGATTGGATGAATATTTAACCAATACATTTAGCAGGTGTGTATGCAACAGGGTTTTTGTTTGTCTTTTATGGCATAGCAATACAATTAGATTAATAATATTTAGTGCTGAGACTAACAAAGCAAACTTCCTAGGATTGTGCTGATTTGGTGTTTGATTTGTTAGATTCAAACATGCACCATTTTGGTCACAAGTCTGGCACCCTAACTACTGAGACATGGAGACTCCTGCTGTCATTAAAACATGCAGGTTGGTATATCCTTTGGCTCAGAGTGGGAACAAAAAACACAGACAAGGAGAAGGACAATGGATAATATAGGAGATGTAATTGTGCAGAGACAATGGTAATATAAAAGAGATGTAATTACATAGTGACAAGAGTAATATAGGATAGGTTTAATTACACAGAGACAATGGTAATAAAGGATAGATGTAATTACATAGTGACAACAGTAATATAGGATAGACATAATTACACAGAGACAATGGTATTACAGGAGAGATGTAATTACAATGAGACAAAGGTAATGTAGGCTATATGTAATTACATAGAGACAAAGGTAATATAGGATAGATGCAATAAAAGAGACATGGGTAATATAGGATAGAAATAATTGCAAGTAATTACATATAGACAAAGGTAATACAGGATAGATGTAATTACATAGAGACATGGGTAATATAGGATATATGTAATTACATAGAGACATGGGTAATATTGTATAGATATAATTGCATAGAGACAAAGATAAAATAGATATAATTACATAGAAACAAAGATAATATAGTATAGATTTAATTACATAGATACGTGGGTAATATAGGATAGATGTAATTACATAAAGACAAGGGTAATATAGGATAGATGTAATTACTTGGAGACAAGGGTAATATAGGATAGATGTAATTACATATATACATGGATAATATAGGATAGATGTAATTACATAGAAACAAAGGTAAAATAGGATAGATGTAATTACATAGAAACAAGGCTAATTATAGGATAGATGTAATTACATAGATACATGAGTAATATAGTATAGATGTAATTACATAGATACATGGTAATATAGGATAGATTTTAATTACATGATGTTGTGTCATATGCTGAAGATGCCTGTTCCAACCCTTCCAAAGCCTGGAGATCCAATGAGGTCTTTAGCTCTTCAAGAATTTTGTCAAACTTCATCTTAAATTTTGCCTCCTCAGCTCGCTTTGTGCTCTCGAAAGCTTCTTTGTAAATATCTGGAAATAAAAGAATGTAGCATGTCATATATATCTGTACAATAAAACCTGTCCTAGTGGACACAGACTCTCATAAAGGACAACCATTATGAACACATTTTTAAAATTTTGTTTGCATCTTAACTTGTAAATAGTAGACACCTGTCCATTATATACATTATACTAGTCTTTCAAGTGTCCTAAATAGACAGGTTGCATTGTATACATCATTTCACAAGTGTTATGGAAATCCTCCTCCTGCATTACAAAGAAGCAAACAACCATTACTTACTTTATTTTATAGATAATGCCACCCTATTTTCAGTTTGATCTGTGCAAAAATGGCCATAATTATAGTACACAAATGTTTTTAGTTTTGCTAAATATAGCTATTAGCATTCCATATAAGAGCTTAACTGCAAAACACACAAAATGCACTGACAAATCAGGGTCTATGTTTTATTTTACTGATTACTCCTAACTAAATCTATATACCTTGATCTGTCAGTGACTCCATTACTTATATACCCTGATCTGTCAGTGACTCCATTACTTATATACCCTGATCTGTCAGTTACTCCATTACTTATATACCCTGATCTGTCAGTGACTCCATTACTTATATACCCTGATCTGTCAGTGACTCCATTACTTGTATACCCTGATCTGTCAGTGACTCCATTACTTATATACCATGATCTGTCAGAGACTCCATTACTTATATACCCTGATCTGTCAGTGACTCCATTACTTATATACCCTGATCTGTCAGTGACTCCATTACTTATATACCCTGATCTGTCAGTGACTCCATTACTTATATACCCTGATCTGTCAGTGACTCCATTACTTGTATACCCTGATCTGTCAGTGACTCCATTACTTATATACCCTGATGTGTCAGAGACTCCATTACTTATATACCCTGATCTGTCAGTGACTCCATTACTTATATACCCTGATGTGTCAGTGACTCCATTACTTATATACCCTGATCTGTCAGTGACTCCATTACTTGTATACCCTGATCTGTCAGTGACTCCATTACTTATATACCATGATCTGTCAGAGACTCCATTACTTATATACCCTGATCTGTCAGTGACTCCATTACTTATATACCCTGATCTGTCAGTGACTCCATTACTTATATACCCTGATCTGTCAGTGACTCCATTACTTATATACCCTGATCTGTCAGTGACTCCATTACTTGTATACCCTGATCTGTCAGTGACTCCATTACTTATATACCCTGATGTGTCAGAGACTCCATTACTTATATACCCTGATCTGTCAGTGACTCCATTACTTATATACCCTGATCTGTCAGTGACTCCATTACTTTTATAACTGATCTCCAGTTATTGTATGGGTTAATTTTGAGCAATTATAGTTCCTGAATCAAAACACAGTGAACGGTTTAGGGGACATTGTACCTAATGCACTCTTGACCAGGCACCATACATTGTACCTAATTCACTCTTAACCAGGTACCATACATTGTACCTAATTCACTCTTGACCTTGTACCATGCATTGTACCTAATGCACTCTTTACCAGGTACCATGCATTGTACCTAATGCACTCTTGACCATGTACCATACATTGTACCTAATGCACTCTTTACCAGGTACCATGCATTGTACCTAATGCACTCTTGACCATGTACCATACATTGTACCTAATGCACTCTTGACCAGGTACCATACATTGTACCTAATTCACTCTTGACCAGGTACCATACATTGTACCTAATGCACTCTTGACCAGGTACCATACATTGTACCTAATTCACTCTTGACCAGGTACCATACATTGTACCTAATGCACTCTTGACCAGGTACCATACATTGTACCTTATGCACTCTTGACCAGGTACCATACATTGTACCTAATGCACTCTTGACCAGGTACCATACATTGTAAGTGTTGCACATCCATCATTTTCATATCTTAATTACTTAGTTAAGTATCTATTTATATCATTTATTACATTTTAATATACATCTACTTTAGAGTCTACATTGCTCTTTGTATGTGGCTACATTAAACAGTCTACATTGCTAATCATGTGACTATATAAAAAGTCTACATTGCTAATTGTATGTGACAATATTAAAAAGTCTACATTGCTAATCATATGTGACTATATTAAAAAGTCTACATTGCTTATTGTATGTGACTACATTAAAAAGTTTACCTTTTTCACTCTATGTGACTACATTAAAAATCTACATTGCTCATTGTGACTATACGAAAAAGTCTACATTACTCATAGTATGTGACTATATTAAAAAGTCTACATTGTTCACTGTATTTTACTACATTAAAAAGTCTACCTAGCTCACTGTATGTGACTATATTAAAAAGTCTATGTTGCTAATTGTATCTGACTATTGAAAAGTCTACATTGCTAATTGTATGTGACTATATTAAAAAGTCTACATAGCTCTTTGTATGTGGCTACATTAAACAGTCTACATTGCTAATCATGTGACTATATAAAAAGTCTACATTGCTAATTGTATGTGACAATATTAAAAAGTCTACATTGCTAATCATATGTGACTATATTAAAAAGTCTACATTGCTTATTGTATGTGACTACATTAAAAAGTTTACCTTTTTCACTCTATGTGACTACATTAAAAATCTACATTGCTCATTGTGACTATACGAAAAAGTCTACATTACTCATAGTATGTGACTATATTAAAAAGTCTACATTGTTCACTGTATTTTACTACATTAAAAAGTCTACCTAGCTCACTGTATGTGACTATATTAAAAAGTCTATGTTGCTAATTGTATCTGACTATTGAAAAGTCTACATTGCTAATTGTATGTGACTATATTAAAAAGTCTACATTGTTCACTCTTTGTGACTATATTAAAAAGTCTACATTGTTCACTGTATGTGACTACATTAAAAAGCCTACATTGTTCACTCTTTGTGACTATATTAAAAAGTCTACATTGTTCACTGTATGTGACTATATTAAAAAGTCTTCATTGCTCATTGTATGTGACAACATTTAAAAAAGTCTACATCATTTTTTGCCAGTCTTAATCTTATATAACACTGATTCATCAATGATGAAATGTATAATGCCAAGAACTGCTGGAAAGAATTATAATTTAATAATTATAATCTAACAATCAATCAAATAATAATAATAATAATAATAATAATAATAATAATAATAAAGTAATAAAGTAATAATTCAAAGAGACTATCTGTGTTAATATACAAGAACTAATCCATGGTGTGGCCTTACCTATGTACAAATTCTTATAGGATGAAGTCAGATAAAATTATGTATAGAGCACACAATTAATATACAGCGACTTATATACAATTACAGCACAATATTTAACTTTTTTATTCTTACAAATAAATTAGTAGTTTACCCAGCTCTCTGTTTGACATACTATATCACTTTGCTATTACAATTTTGCCTTCATGCCACAGGCACTTGAATCTGGGGAGTAAACAAATGTGGACCACCTGCTTAGTGTACATATTAGTTTCCCCCCCCCCCCCCCATTTGTAAAGTTTGTTTTAGTTAAAGAGCTCCTGTCTTGCTTTAAAATTCTTACCGATTTCATCCACTATCAAATGTTTTCACTCCCAGAATTATTAGCCTTCCATGATTTTGGAAACTGGGTCTACAGGACACTACCAAACAGTTCATTCATTATAACAGGATCATTCATCTTGAATCTGACAACTTTTAGGTCAACCTGACAGAAGACTAATAACAGCTGCCAGGTCAGTAATGTCACTAGTCATTTAATTTATGGTGACTGAGTTATGCCAAGTATTCTAAACCAGGAACATATATACTGTGCAATCACACTTGCAATACACAGGTCATTAGTGACAAGAGCATGTCTACCTGGTAATACTGACAGAGGGGTACTGAAGCAAAGCATTTTCAAGATGGCCTTAGGCATATGTGGTTTTGTCAGACCATTCTGAGAAGTAGTACATAATAATTTTGTGCTAATTTCATAACCTATGTTTGTTATACTAACTCTATCATAAACCTTAATCGTATCAAACCTGATTACAATGTTTTTGTTTTAAGGACTCTGTCCTAAACCTTAACCCTACCAAACACAGAGCACAGTGTTTTTGTTATACCGACTGTCCTAAACCATAATCCTACCAAACACAGAGTGTAGTGTGTTTGTTATAAGGACTCTGTCCGAAACCTTAACCCTACCAAACACAGAGCACAGTGTTTTTGTTATATCGACTGTCCTAAACCATAATCCTACCAAACACAGAGTGTAGTGTGTTTGTTATAAGGACTCTGTCCGAAACCTTAACCCTACCAAACACAGAGGACAGTGTTTTTGTTATATCGACTGTCCTAAACCATAATCCTACCAAACACAGAGTGTAGTGTGTTTGTTATAAGGACTCTGTCCGAAACCTTAACCCTACCAAACACAGAGCACAGTGTTTTTGTTATATCGACTGTCCTAAACCATAATCCTACCAAACACAGAGTGTAGTGTGTTTGTTATAAGGACTCTGTCCGAAACCTTAACCCTACCAAACACAGAGGACAGTGTTTTTGTTATACCGACTCTGTCCTAAACCATAATCCTACCAAACACAGAGTGTAGTGTTTGTTATACGAACATTGTCTTAACAATTAAACATACCAAACAGAAGTATGTATTTGTTTTTTTAAGGGTAAATAAAAAAATTATTAATTTTATTAAATTCCAAATATGATTTGTGCATCTAACTGAGGATGTTTTGCCCATACTTGATGACAAAAAAAAGATCTAAAATATAAAGATAGCCTTCAAAATAAGTGTAATTAGTAAGTAACTACAAGATAAGAGATACAAAATAAAGATGTTAATTTCTGAACAAGATATCCACATACAAAATAAAAGATATAGGTAGTAGATATTGTGACCCAAGCTAACTTCAGCTAATTATACTGAAGTATGACATTCCAAAAAGGATGAGGGAACTGTAAGACTCAGTTGTTAGCATGTTAGACTCCTGACTGGGAAAGGGTGTAGCTTCCAATCCTGGGTGAGCTACATGTACAATGGTGTCTCTCTAGACAGGAAAGTTTACTCGAATTGCTTCCGAATTATACAACCTGCTTGTCTTGCTATGTACTAAAGCATTCCAAAAATAATGTCGTAATTGTAAACGAAATGAGGTAAAATCAGGTATTTAACTGAAACCACATTTTTTTCAATAGTGAAGATCTAAAATCAGGTGAGGTAAGTTAAACAGAAATGTGAGAAAAGAAACATTTAACCTGCATTGTGAGAGCAGTGCTATATTGTGGGGATTTATCGAGGGGGAACACCGTGATAATTAAAGATCAGTATCTTGAAGTGTGAAACAAATTTACTAGTAGTTGGAAGAATTAAAAGTCTTTCTAATTTTTCCACGAAACAAATTTACTAGTATTGTACTTTTATGGAAGAATGAACAGTCTTTCTAACTTTTCCATGACACAAATTTACTAGTATTGTACTTTTATGGAAGAATGAACATTCTTTTCCATAAAGTATAAAATCTTTCAGTCCCCTTCAGAGTGCCCCTTCTTTATCTTTTGACACTTAACAATAATAACAATGTCTCAGAGTGTATACTTGCTTGAATAAGTGATGACAACCTGTTGTACCTTTGATAAACTAATGTAAAGATGATATCATGGTAATAGCACAGTAATGACAGCACTTGAGAATAATGCACTAGATGTAAAACATAATAATTATTTTGAAGTTTAACAGCTCACTGACTTGAAGAAGACTTGTTCTTTGGTCTCAATTTCATCTGACTTTGTAGTGTCTATACACATAGTTACACTTTGTCAGCTGGATATCCAACCAAAAAATGCCACAAAAAAATGAAGAGATTTGTTGAATTAGGGCTTGATAACACCAGCATTTCACTTACACAAAATGAGATGCATTGTACAATTCACAATAGAAAAACCAAATACAGTGTTGCACCTCAAGTCCAGAACTGAGACTTTGCTAAAATATTTATCTCAGTTTCCCAAATTGTGACTCCTATGCATTCCTTGGAGATCATTTTTCTGATCAGTATTAAAATGAAAACATTTATTTCTACCCCTATCACTCTGAGGGACATACTGCCTCTTGCTCATTTAGATTTTAACATGTAACACTGTTGATGATTTGACCCAATTATTGAATATTCATCAAGGCCCAATCCATCTGAAAAGCTCATACATGTACCTGCATGCATTTGTATATGTAGCCCTGATGAATTGTATAATTCATGTCTGGCATTCATAATGTATGAACAGAGTTTGAATCATATCTTGTAGGGACATGACCCTAATTAGTATGCTACTGTAAGGTTAACTGCTATAATGTAGGTTGATCTATATCATTAATCATCAGATTAAAAAAGTTTTGAATATCATAATATTTTGAACTATATATTGTAGGATCAGTTCTTACCATAAATACAGCTTGTAAACATACTGATGTATAGCAATAGTGGTGCAATCAGACTGATGCAAAGCAATATTGGTGTAATCAGACTGATGTATAGCAATATTGGTGCAATCAGACTGATGCAAAGCAATATGGTGTAATCAGACTGATGCAAAGCAATATTGGTGTAATCAGACTGATGTATAGCAATATTGGTGCAATCAGACTGATGCAAAGCAATATTGGTGCAATCAGACTGATGCAAAGCAATATTGGTGCAATCAGAATGATGCAAAGCAATATTGGTGTAATCAGACTGATGTATAGCAATATTGGTGCAATCAGACTGATGTATAGCAACATTGGTGTAATCAGACAGACGTATAGCAATATTGGTGTAATCAGACAGATGTATAGCAATATTGGTGTAATCAGACAGATGTATAGCAATACTGGTGTAATCAGACAGATGTATAGCAATATTGGTGTAATCAGACTGCCACAAAGCAATACTGGTGTAATCAGACTAATGCATTACAATATTGGTGTAATCAGACTGCCACAAAGCAATACTGGTGTAATCAGATTGATACAAAGCAATATTGGTGTAATCAGACTGCCGCAAAGCAATATTGGTGTAATCAGACTGCCACAAAGCAATATTGGTGTAATCAGACTGCCACAAAGCAATATTGGTGTAATCAGACTAATGCATTACAATATTGGTGTAATCAGACTGCCACAAAGCAATATTGGTGTAATCAGACTGCCACAAAGCAATATTGGTGTAATCAGACTGCCACAAAGCAATATTGGTGTAATCAGACTGCCACAAAGCAATATTGGTGTAATCAGACTAATGCATTACAATACTGGTGTAATCAGACTGAAGCAAAGCAATATTGGTATAGCCTGACTTCTGCATAATAATATTGGTGTAGGCCTCACTAGGACACTCAGCAGCTATCACAAATTAACATCAGCTTTACAAACCTCTTTTCTCTTTCTCTTTTTGCTTGTTAATATTACTGTTATGGTCTGCCTGAGGAGGTTCTTCTTTTGGCTTTGGCTGATGCAAACTTTCCATGGAAAGGGCCTTGGACAGATATGCAGTACTGGGAGGGGGTGGTATGCCATTGTTGATTTCTGAAGAAGAAAAAAATTCTTTTGAAACAATATACACATATATGCATTACTATAGAACATACTGTCTAATAATATCTTATACTAAAGTACATGAAGTAATATAATGAAGTAAGATCCATGTCTATTTCACCTTTTAAAAGAAAGTGTTCTATAATGAAGGACCTTATAGTGAGGGACATGCTCCATGTATGTCAGTTAGTTACACTTAAATATGTATTGTATCTACCACCTACGTATCTGTACATACTATTCACATATAAGACAAGTCCAACTGTAACTCTATAAAGACCATGATCTTCCAAAACAAAATGCTGTTGTTGTTGTTGTAGCAGGCTTTAACACCATTTTTCAGTACAAGATAGGCTATACATGGCTGCCAGTATTAATGGTGGTGGAAAAAAACAGGAAAAGCCCGGAAAGAACTACCGACCCATGAGAAGCTACTGGCAAGCTTTCTCACATACCCACATTGGAAGAATCCGAGATTCAAACTCACTCAGATACAGGTGAGATGGCAGTGATCCAAAACGAAGAGTGCTTTAGACCACTTGGCCACCCCAACACAAAATACACCAGAAGATCAAGGTCTGTGTTGTTTGTTTTACTGATTACCCCTAATGAGCTGAATAAATTCCTGATTACCCCTAATGACCTGTATAAATTCCTGATTACCCCTAATGAGCTGTATAAATTCCTGATTACCCCTAATGAGCTGAATAAATTCCTGATTACCCCTAATGACCTGCATAAAATCCTGAATACCCCTAACGAGCTGCATAAATTCCTGGTCTGATGGCATATTATGTGATGAAGATCTGGGTAAGTGCAGTTTGCATGTGGGTTCCAATAAATGAGTATATATAGTAAATTCTGCAAATCTGGGGATTCACCATTATGGGGTGTAAACATTTTCATTGATTTTGATCCAACAGTTGCAAAATATGTGTTTGGCAAAACACAAACCATTCAGCTATAAAGAAAACAGGACGTCCAACTCCTGTTCTTAAAATGCATTTCCATTCAATTATGCGGTAATGAAATTGATAAACAAAACAACCAACAATAATCAGAATTCAGACCTGTGTGATTTGGATTTTTAACATAGCTTTAACAATTTTTCAGTCATATCGCTAAGATGTCTACAGTGAAGCAGTTTATAGTGATGTATAGCACTGGGGCATCATGCTGCAGACATATAGCTTAATGTCCCACCCAGTCACATTATCCTGACCCCAGGCTGACCAGTCCTAACACTTAAACCTCTTAATGTTGAGCGACAAACGAGGCAGCTGTTAGTACCATTTTTGTAGATCTTTAGTGTAAGACACGGCTAGAGATAGAACCAACGACTTCTTGCACCACTAGGCCACTGGAGCAGTGAAATCCGACCTAAATAGTCATTTCATTTGAAATTTGTGTCAATTTGTGGGAAATATAAAGTTTTAAATCCCTGACCCAATTTTATTTTAAAACTCGAATTTGCCCGTAACAAACCTCTCACATTCAACATAAAAATAGTCTATGACATATGTTTGAAACCTAGTACAACACTTTGCAACTTAATGTCTATTTAAACTCTTTTATCTTGACTGAAAAAATAGCTTGTAATGTTAGTACTGGCATGTTATTGAATTTTAGAGACAACAAATCTGTCCAAGATCTGTGATAAACTATCACATTACAATTTTGTTGACATTGTTGTTCTTGATCATTGATTCCTGTAACATTAGACTACTGTATTGTGTAAGGGACTAAAGCAGAATCATGTATGAAGTTAATATATTTTTTTTACATTCTTTAAGACTAGAATTTAGGTCACATGCCTGATCTATCTGAATCCCCCAGAAGACTCTGATCTACCAAGTGCATCATGGGTATGGTAATATATATATATATATATATATATATATATATATATATATATATATATATATATAGGTCAATACTTAACCACCTCGGATTCAGAAGCAAAATGGACAGAACTTAATTAGTAAATCCACAATTATTTATAAAATCTAAATAAAATATCACCAAGAAATTTTCTAGGGATTATTAAAATTAAAATTGTATTTTGTGAAACAGTTCTTGTAATAGCAACAAAACATGTACATGTTATGATATGACAACTTTTGGGTAAAGTTTTACTGTTTTGCCATTTGATTGCCTACTAAATATGTGAGCTGATATTCAAAGTTTTGTGTCCTGTTAGTTGTACATGTAAATGCACTTTAAACTCTTGAAGGGTCAAAGATGTCATCACTGTCATATGTCAGTTGTCAAATGTCATCAAAACTTTCAAAGGGTTCAAACTAGTGTCATATAAGCTTTACTTGTCATATGTACTGAAAACTAATGTCATGTGAGTTTGTCAAAAGTAATGAGTAGTCAAATTTAGGGTCAAAAATAGTGTCATAAAAGTTGCATTTGTCAAATATAGTCAAAACTCTAAAAGACATAATTAGTGTCATGATAAAATGTCAGATGTAGTCAAAATTCTTTTGGTAAAAACTAGAGACATGTGAGTTGAACTTGTCACATGTACTGAAAAGTGTAGTGTCATCACATTTGTACTTAAATATGTAAAAAAAAAAGTCTAAAGAATCAAATGTTGTGTCAAGTAATCTGTACTTTTATAGTCAAAACTTTCACTGACATTACTAATAATTTGCTGCAATACATTTACCATTTTGTTGTCTACTAATTAAGAACCTTTAAAGGTATGTACTAATCTATCAATTTTCAGGTGTGAAAGTATTTCACTTAAATCTCATTAGTACTCATTTCACAGGGTCTTTGACGCTAATTGGAGCATGAAACCTAAAAGATAGTACTACTAAAAGATAGTACTTAGTCTAGATGTTACTGTCTATACCTGTATAGCTTGGGTCTAGGTGCAAACTGCATAGACTCAGATGTGAAAGCAGATCTGCAGGTCTATTCAGGATTCATCATTAGAACATAATTGGATCCTGATCTGTCAATGTATAATGCTATAGATGTTCTGGGTCTATGGTTTTTGCAGTTGGATCCAACATATGTTTTGTTTTGTTTTTTATGGTTTAACGCCATTTTTCAGCACAATATAGGCTATACATGGCGGCCAGTATTATTGGTGGAGGAAGAACCCGGACAAACCCCGGAAAGAACCACCAACCCACGAGAAGCTACTGGCAAGCTTTCTCACATAACTACATTTGCCGAATCTTAGACTCGAACACACGCAGACAGAGGTGAGATGGCAGTGGTCCGTAACGGACAGCGCTTTAGACCACATGGCCACTCGGGGCCCCGACCCAACATATAAGCGAACATATAACTACATTTGCCGAATCTTAGACTTGAACCCACACAGACAGAGGTGAGATGGCAGTGATTTGTAATGGAGAGGGCTTTAGGTCACTCGGGGCCCTTGTATGATACAAAGGTAAACAGATAAAACCATGTCAGAGGCTGCAGGACATAGGTTGCACACAGTTGGATAAAACCATGTCACAGGCCAGATGCAGCCCATAAGTTGCATATACTTGGATGAAACCATGTCACAGGCCAGATGCAGCCAATAGGCCATAAGTTGCATATACTTGGATAAAACCATGTCACAGGCCAGATGCAGTCCATGGGCCATAGGTTGCATATACTTGGATAAAACCATGTCACAGGCCAGATGCAGTCCATGGGCCATAGGTTGCATATACTTGGATAAAATCATGTCACAGGCCAGATGCAGCCCATGGGCCATATGTTGCCCATGGGATATAGGTTGAACATGTAAGGATTCTGGGATTGGTTTTTATTATCTTTGGAGAAATAGATTCTTCGAAATGTCTAAGTAGCAAGCTAACTGCACAAAACAAGTGATCTGTGGGACATGGTACATTACCATGTCCATTGTATTTGACTTGTATAAAGCTTAATCTGTAAACATTTAATACAAAAAAAAAATTAGTTAACATCATGGACTGTCATTAAATGAACAAGGGCAATACAATAACATTCATGCAGGTGTGTGCCATATCAACTTGACAGCTCAGCAAAAACAACCTAAATGAATTACCATTACCAAATTTGTACACATATACTGAATATTCACAAACATGGACAAAAAACTATATCATATCATTTTTATTTAACTGTAAGTAATTACAGACCTTAAATTAGACAATTAATTAGATTAGATTGTGGTATAAGAAACAAAAGCAACACATGTTCATATGTGTACGTCAAATAAAAAAAAGTTCTGTGGGATGGTTCATGAGGGGTATGAGAAATGTTAGAAAAAAATAAAAGGGGTGGGTGTATTTATGATAGTCCAGCTGGCTGATCCTCAGATTCACATTCCAAGGCATGTGGGTTTGATACCCATCCAAGAACTCCCAGGTCGGCTTCCATAGTGAGTTCAAGGGAGAGGCTTGAAATGATATAATGATATAGCCAGTAGCGTGTTGAAAGCGTAGTTTTAAATGAATTTTTAAAAAAAAGCCCCAAAACAATCTTATCGATAGTTTAGGGAATGATCCCGTATCAGGACACTGACTCAATGACTTAATCACCGCAATATGACATCATGTAAACATATTCAGTTTGAAAATGAACAAAATGAGAACTGATATCTAACCAATGAAACTCCGCAACAATAATCAATATTAGCATACCAAAATGTCAGAAGTGGGATAAAGTTCCAACAATATTTTTTATGCTGAGGTTTCCAAGCACTTTAAATAGTCTCATGTAACAGTAATACTGGCAACTTTGGTATCTGACAGTTGGTAGAGTAAGTACATCAGACTTGAAATCCTAGGCATGGTGAATTTGGTACCCCTGCTCAGGATATCATGTCTCTGTGCATCTTGATAAAAATCCCCTAACAGTCCTAGTGATGTCATGATACAGGTAATACCATGTTCGAAGGGCTGCAAAATCCAAGCAACTAAGCAAGCAAGCAACCAACCAACCATATTATTTGCTTCATTTTATTAACTGCTATCCAAGTTCCTTTTTTACTGGTAGGTACAAATTAACAAGACTAATCAAGCATTAACTTCATGACAAAATAATGGAGACAGCCTAGCAACTGTGAAGAAAAATGGTGGCTGAACTCTTCACCGGGCCATGTATTTTTTGTCTTTTGTCGGCTTTATAAAAAAGAATTACTAACCATCTATACATGCCAGAGATGGATTAATCACCTGAGAAATATGATAGCTGCAAATGTTGGACCTGTGTATCAAATATGGGACCTGAGAAGTAGGAAGCATCTGTTCTACCATACAATAGCATGCCCTGTATAAAAGTGGTGTGAAATATTTGACCGTGAAAGCAAAAAAGCTCTTTAAATTGAGTTGCTTCTGCAGTTTACTTTACATTTTTTAAGTGGGTGTGAACATCTGAAGTACTGCGGGGGAGTTGTGTTTATTCTTTCTGATTTGATAATGGCAAAAGTAATCGTCATGTACAAATATTGCCCAGTATGATAAGGGATTTGAAGTTAATCCGAACAGTGGCTTTCGAAAATCTAGAGTGGTATTTGAACTGTTAAGCTCTCCACTTTAAAAGGCAAGTTCTCTGCTGTACAGGTGTCAACTTGTGTGAGACGTAGGAATGATAAAAGAAAGCCGCCCATTTTTCCTAACAATTTATGGTATTTATGTGAATATTATCAAAAGGCAAGGTATAATCTAAGTTGCATGGAAAATTAGACAGCTGATGATCTTCAAACAGAAATTTATCAAAACCTAATTTGAAATTGATGAGATATTGAGCATGACCCATTTAAACTGCATTAAATTAGGCCACATGAAATTAATGTGTTGTTATTTGGGAATCCTACCACTCCTAATTTATGCATGTCATGCAACCTCCAGGGGTTAATGTATTAACAGCCTTGGCAAGACAGTTTATACCTGTCTAAAGATAATACATAATTGGCTAAATTTTCATTAAAATATTTTCAGTGATTCTAAAGTAATACTTGGAGAAGGATGCAGTTAGTCAAAGAGGTAAATTTTCATTTTTATGTGATAATGACCCTTGACCTTGAGACAATGGGTGTGGTAATGGTACACAACATGACTCCAGTCATGATATATATTTCAGAGAAGTTTTAAAGAGGTATCATAAATCTTCAGCAGTACAAAAATTATATTTATTATAAGGACATAAGTTGTAGAATTATATTTTCCTTTGTCATGACCTGGACTTAGAGGTCGAGGGCATGCACGACACTCACTTAACCTTGTGGTTGGGCATGCAACCATAGTATGTGATACACCATCATTATATAAAATCTGAGTGAAGTTTCATAAAATATCTTGAAAGTTTAAAAATGTTACACTACAGATATGTATACAAGTCCCAGTTGGGAGCATGATAATACATGATACATGTAACATCAAGTCTCAATATATACTTGGGCAAAATGTCATGAACATCTCTCTTAAGCCACTGGATGCCAGAAAGGATGGAAAGACAATGCAAAGATTGTAGGCACACAAGAAAAACTATACAATGTTCAATACACACAAAGAAAATAAGAATCCTTCATATTATATAGTCCAACTTTGGTGGGAGTGGGGGGTGGGCAGGCCAACGCAGATAAAATGCTTAAGGTCATGAGCTGCATGAGCATGAAAAACACCTTATCATTAATTATGCTAATTAATTAAAATGCATATTTTCAAAAGCACTGCCTACATGGTCTAGTACAAAGGACTAGGTTTAATTTGGCTTGGGAGTTTGGAAAAACCGTATTGATTAGTTGCATAGTTGATGTATGATCTTTAATAATCTTTATTTATGAATTTCCTCACATCTCTTCCTATGTATACAGTGCTGGCTTTCTAAACTAATTGAAAGATATACATGTACTTTGATTAGATTTGATTTGATTTGATTTGATGTAATCTGATTAGCCCAATGATTCTTATTAAAACAGCATCACCCAAGCTAAGTCAGTCAATTAGGTAATCTAGGTCAAGGTAGTTACATGTACAGCTCTCAAAATTCTTATGGTTTTCATGCTCTCAGCATTGATATGATTTCCATGCTGCAAATATGATACAATGCCAGAGAGCAAAGGACAATGTATTGATAATCTGGCCAGTAACAACTATATTAGGATCCAGTTTCATCACTAATAAAGTGTTATTTACACCTAGACAATCGGAGTTGACTGTCTGTCCTTTGTACATTATCCAAACATAAACACTGAAATAATCACAGCTCAGTGACTAAGGTTTTCAACTTCTGACCAGAAAGGTGTGGTTTTAATTCTCATCATCTGATGAACTGCTATGGTTACTCCTTTAGTAAGGTACATACATAAACAAATATTACCGTACTTAACCATGTTGTACTGCTTATAAACCATATTACCATTCTGCTGTGTCATACCAAATTGCTAGGTCATATATTATAAATCAAATTAACTATCTATAACCAAGCTATTACTTGAGGGGTATTCTTTAAAATCTCTCAATTGGATGTAGTTTATCACCAATAACAATCTCACACCTTCTTTCAACAAGAGAGATAAAGTTTGGTATTGGAAATAAAGGTGGAGATTTGCCATTAGATACTCAACTTCCTTGGAATACTCCACTGATATGCCCCCTGTAATCAACAATAACCCAGAATTTAATGAACTGCATAGTACTGCCAAGAAAAGATATTGAATTTCAAATAACTCCAGTATGTCCTACAAACCTCCTAATTATGGTTACTTAGCGGAATTGGTTTTAAGATATGCAAAAGGCATCAAGGGTATCAAATAAAACTGGTACTGAGATGTATTCGAAACATGCAGATACATTCCAACCTCATTATAATGCTGTCATGGTTTATAGATATTTAATGCAGATACATTATAACCTCATTATAATGCTGTCATGGTTTATAGATATTTAATGCATTATGTATGCTGTAACATGTTGTAATTACAAGTTTTATTGTGAGGGAATGCTATGCAGTTCTTAAAACCAGAGACAGAGACTATTAAGAAAAATTCATTGCAAGCAAAACTGACATTCAGTAACAGGCGATGAGGGAGATACTAGATAACTGTTACCTTTACAGTTTCTTCTTTTCCAATTTGCTAATGACTTCTATCATGTCCAATGGGAAAATAATGAAACAGAGCTATATATTTTAATATCTTATGCACACAATAAGCCCCAAAACATAATTTATAATTAGAGACAACTTGGCCACCATGGATGGGGCAGATAGATACAACTCAGCCTGCATGGATGGGGCAGATAGATACAACTCAGCCTGTATGGATGCGGCAGATAGATACAACTCCACGCATATGGATGGGGCAGTTTGAGACAAATCAGCATGCATAGACGAAGCAGTTAACTCGTCATTGGTGACAAGGTCATGAAAAAGCAATGCAGAACTATCAGATCTTCTTTCAGCTGTTTAAGAAACTTCTTTTTTCTCTCTCTCCTTAAGAGTGAAGAGAGCCACAGTGGCTCTTTGGTGTGGGCATTGATCTCCTGATCAGAATAGTCTGAGTTCGATTACAACCATTAGATTTACCTGTATCAGCTACCGGCATGTGTAATTGTTGAGATACAGTACGTTACATTCCTTGGCATGATGTGTAGTTGTCGAGATACATGTACACTACTTCCCTTGGCATGATATACAACATTAAAAATGTTCCCTGTGCTGTAAAACACCAAAATCAAGACTTAATGAGGACCCAGAAATCCTCAACCTTCTATAATGTACACCATTTTTGCTTCTAACTTGTGTCATTAACGTGCTGAAGGAAAACTTTGTAACAGGCTGTATCAAGTTTCTAGTGGAAATATGAACCCCCATCTCTTACAAAGTAAATCAAATTTTGAAATTTAAGTACCAAAGAGTCATAACATTGAATCTACTTTTATCACGTAAAATAGAAAACCCTGGCTACTGGTACCTGGTTAAATTTTATTGTGTTTTGAAACCTTCTGGATACTTATTTTCTTTTCAAATCATGTGTAAATCTAAATATATAAATTACTTACAGTAACATATTCTGATACAAATTCTTTAACATAATTTGGTTTATGTCCAATTTTACTCAATATACAATATACAAGTTATTCAATGTTACATATGAGGAAAATATATCTGGGGGTGGGGGTGAGAAAGGGGATATCAACCATACTCACATATAGACCCAACAGCAGACTGTGTAGACCCAGATCTCCCCAACCCCCACATGTGCCATTAGATTCTGGTCAATGTAGTTTGTTCAGAGTACATATAATGAAACAAATAACAGACCCTGATCTGTAAGTACATTATGCAGTGACAGCTCAGGTCTATGTTATTTGCTGTTAGATTTGACTTTAAAGCTGGACTGCTGACATGACCCCTGTAAACCCAACAAAAAATCATTTTGCTTTTAAAACATTTGATGCAATATTGTGCTTTGTAAAGGAATAAACATAACTTCCAATAATTCAGATAACATTAATTATATCAATTATCCAAATCCTGAAACTATTAGAATTACAAATGAGGAAAAGTGTTTCCCTATGGACAGAACCAATGGTGAAGCTTTCATTACCCGTCATGAATGTAACATCATGTCTGAAAGAAATTCAAGTTATAATAAATAAATGTACAGTCCAAAACACAAACATGATATAGCCAATAAGAGTCATGTTTCTTTGCAGTTGGACCAAACTTACATTTGAGTATATACAGCAATACTAAGGATACAGTACCCGTATTTGAGTATATACAGCAATACTAAGGATACAGTACCGTACCTCACAAAAGGTCAACAATTCGGTCATGCTTAAAGATGTTTATGAAGCCAGGTTTGATTACCAGCTCAAATCCAAGTTCATCCACCTGGGCAATCAACTTTATTGGGGTATATCATTAATGAAGAAAAGACATCATTAGGAATTAATAAACTGTTTTCTTCAAACCCTAGTTCACTCTATCCAGAGTCTCGGAAAGATTAACCTTCTCATCTCTTACTTTAATATTTTTTGTTATATATCAATAAATCATTTTGGGCTTTAAAGTGTTCAATACAGTTTGTGAATCCAATCACAACATCCTTCTTCACCTCAATGATTTTAAATGGCATATAAATGTTGTGTACAGGGGACCCTAGGTGGTTGAGTGATATATGGCACTCATCTCTACAGATCACTCATACATCTCACCTTATGGGAGAAAATTTGTGAGTACCTTCCCATGGGTCGGTCTTTTACCAGGTTCTTCCTCCAACAAATATACTGGACGCCATGAATAGCCTATCAAGTGCTGAAAAGTGGCATTGAACCCAAACATCCAAAAGATGCAATGGAATAAAAGCCACCCCAAAACTAAACTGATATATGTCATATGCATGTACATGTATTTAAAGCATTTAGTTCCATTCAGGTCATAAATTATTACCGGTAAGACAGAACATTCAAATTGCTTCCCAAGAAACAAAACAAAATTGGACTCAACATACACAGTGAGTTGCTTACTCTGAACCGAATCCTGTACTTAACCAAGTTGTACTGCTTATAAACCAAATCCTGTACTTTACAATGTTGTACTCCTTATAAACCAAATCCTTTACTTAACCATGTTTTACTGCTTATAAACCAAATCCTGTACTTTACAATGTTGTACTGCTTATAAACCAAATCCTTTACTTAACCATGTTGTACTGCTTATAACAATGTGAACAAAATAACACTGAAATATAATATATTAACTTGAAGTAGTAGATAAATCAAATAAAGACTTGTTGTATAGTGTCTAAGATCTCTAATTTGGGGAGATTAGTGATTTCTTGGATAAGACAATAATTGTTTTACAGGTATTATTGATTGGTAACATTGGTAAATTAAACACCCATTCAATATCATTGGTAAATTAAACATCCATTCAATATCATTGGTAAATTAAACATCCATTCAATATCATTGGTAAATTATACATCCATTCAATATCATTGGTAAATTAAACACCCATTCAATATCATTGGTAAATTAAACATCCATTCAATATCATTTGTAAATTATACATCCATTCAATATCATTGGTAAATTAAACACCCATTCAATATCATTGGTAAATTAAACATCCATTCAATATCATTGGTAAATTAAACACCCATTCAATATCATTGGTAAATTAAACACCCATTCAATATCATTGGTAAATTAAACACCCATTCAATATCATTGGTAAATTAAACATCCATTCAATATCATTGGTAAATTAAACATCCATTCAATATCATTTGTAAATTATACATCCATTCAATATCATTGGTAAATTAAACATCCATTCAATATCATTGGTAAATTATACATCCATTCAATATCATTGGTAAATTAAACATCCATTCAATATCATTGGTAAATTAAACATCCATTCAATATCATTCGTAAATTAAACATCCATTCAATATCATTTGTAAATTATACATCCATTCAATATCATTGGTAAATTAAACATCCATTCAATATCATTGGTAAATTATACATCCATTCAATATCATTGGTAAATTAAACATCCATTCAATATCATTGGTAAATTATACATCCATTCAATATCATTGGTAAATTAAACATCCATTCAATATCATTGGTAAATTATACATCCATTCAATATTATTGGTAAATTAAACATCCATTCAATATTATTGGTAAATTAAACATCCATTCAATATCATTGGTAAATTAAACATCCATTCAATATCATTGGTAAATTATACATCCATTCAATATCATTGGTAAATTAAACATCCATTCAATATCATTGGTAAATTAAACACCCATTCAATATCATTCGTAAATTATACATCCATTCAATATCATTGGTAAATTAAACATCCATTCAATATCATTGGTAAATTAAACATCCATTCAATATCATTGGTAAATTAAACATCCATTCAATATCATTGGTAAATTAAACATCCATTCAATATCTTTGGTAAATTATACATCCATTCAATATCATTGGTAAATTAAACACCCATTCAATATCATTCGTAAATTATACATCCATTCAATATCATTGGTAAATTAAACATCCATTCAATATCATTGGTAAATTAAACATCCATTCAATATCATTGGTAAATTAAACACCCATTCAATATCATTGGTAAATTATACATCCATTTAATATCATTGGTAAATTAAACATCCATTCAATATCATTGGTAAATTAAACACCCATTCAATATCATTGGTAAATTAAACACCCATTCAATATCATTGGTAAATTAAACACCCATTCAATATCATTGGTAAATTAAACATCCATTCAATAGCAACCTCTGTTCATTGTCTTGGTATCTTGTATTTCAAGTCCTGATTTCAGTATCACCATAACGTCCATTTTGTGAAATATTTGTTATGGTCCTATATTATCATCGTTTAAATTTCATTCACATGTAAATTCATATATTTGTCATTCCTTCAATATGTCTGTCTTTTAAAAAAAATACATGTAATATATTTCCACTTAGTCATAACACATTACCCTCTAGTGTCATGTTTACGGACCATGAGGTAGTAGCCTACTTCCATGGTCTGTAGCATCAAGGTCATGTACGATATATTAAAGTGAGTGGTATTATAGAAAGCTAGATAGATTTAACTCTACAATAATACCAAATGGACATTTTAGTTGTACTAGAACATGCAGAGGGAAAAACTTAATTTTTAGACCCAATTTTTTTTTAATCCCAAAATTTGGCCATGGCAATGCAATTGTAAAGAATACAAGTCACTAAAGGTAAATCAGTCAATAAAATATGTGTATTGTAAAGAATACATTAGTTACTAAAGGTAAATCAGTCAACAAAATCTGTGAATTGTAAAGAATACAAGTCACTAAAGAAATATCTATGCAGATAATTACCTTTTAACAACCCTCTGGAATTTTCTATATTTTCATGTTTTAGCCATGTTCTTCATTATGAGGATATATATGAAGGTGACATTGCTTCAAAGTTTTCTAACTTCCAGAATTTTTTTTACTATTAGTTCATAACAAACACAAAGTATTTTTGTATGCAAATCTTTTTTTAAAGAAAATAATAAAGCTTGATTTAATTTCTAAAGTTCACCAACTTATATGCCATTTTTTAGGTACACAAGAAACTAATTAATCACATACATCAGTGCTGTCCAACCTTTTTGACACCATGGCCCACTAGAAAACTCTTCATAAAGTCGAGAGCCACAGTAAAAAATTTAAAACCAACGACTAAAACAATTTATTCACAATTGTTTACATGGTTAAGAAGATATACTATGAAAGTAGGCCATGGACTATTTTTTACATAAATGCACAAAAAAATTGCTAGAGATGTGGTGGGACATTTAAAATTAGCCCGTAGGCCGCAGGTTGGACAGCTGAGTGACTTACATTATAAGAAGTGCATTGCATAAGACAAAACTTGTATTTATGTCTTACACTGTAAGAAGTACACTGCACTCCTATAAAGAAACTGTATTTAATGTCTTACACTGTAAGAAGTACACTGCGTTCCTATAAAGAAACTGTACTTAATGTCTTGCACCATATGAAGTATACTGCACTCCTATAAACTGTACTGAATGTCTTACACTGTGTGAAGTACACTGCACTCCAATAGCTGACCTACGCAAATTAAAAAATGAACAAAAATTTACTTTATTTCCAATTATTGGGAGGTGACACTGTAGCAACCCTTTCTGCTGAATAACAGTGACTTTTCACTGTTTGAACATCGTCTTCAGTCAACTCTTTTACTGAAACTTTGCTGTCATGTGACAAAAGTTTATCCATAGAATTTAAAACACATGGGTTACTTATAGGCATGCTGTCATTACAAGTTGTATCACATCTGCCTAATTTTGTAACATGCCCTATTAAAAACGAAAACAAATCTGACAACAAAAGAACACTTATTTTGTGCCAGTAAATTAAATAAATGCCCGCTTCAATAACTATAATTTACAAAAGATAATGGTACATGCAAAAATTCCTGTACAAAATCAGCCATTTTTGCAAGTCACTGTGGGTTATTTTATGCAAGGTATTATGGATTGGACTGGTACTCATGAAAGAGGATTAATTAGCACCATAATTCTACACATTTATTTTCAGTTTTGTACATGTATTTTCTATTCCTCATTGTAAACAACAGCTTGAAAGTGTAACTTTCAAATTCTACCCATGTATTTCCTATTTTTCATTGATACACATTGTTCATGGAAATGCATTGCACACCTATAAAGAAAACTGTACCTGTCTTATACTGTATTATTATTATTATTATTATTATTATTATTATTATTAACATTTCATATTATTACATGTATATTATCTATTACATGTATTATTATTACATGTATTTATATTATTATGATTATTATTTTCATTATTATTATTATTATTATTATTATTATTATTAGTATTAACATTTCATATTATTACATGTATATTATTATTTATTACATGTATTTATATTATTATTATTATTATTATTATTATTATTATTATTTTCATTATTATTATTTTCATTATTTTCATTATTATTAATACTAAAGTAAAGGACAGTATTTACAGCAGCCTTTGTAATTTGTTGGGTCAAAAATGATGGCACATATACTGTGGAGCAAATTTGTAAACCTTGAACATTTTGAACAGCATGTCAACTTTGAAATGTTATCAAAACAATACTCTGCATAATTGTTTGATAGCTTTGATATCTTGTCACATCCCATAACCTACAACTGTGTGGTCCCTTCTTGAAATATTTGGGCATAAATGGCTGTCGGCAATTTGTTTAATCTGATCAATTTCCTCCTATGGAATTCACTGCTAGACTGGTTCCAGCTTGTAACTGAAATCCATAGCATATACATGGTCTTTTCTTAGTGATTATTGCCTTCAGACTGGAAGTGCAAAAACTGACAATCAGTAAATTCGGGATGACAGCATGGCCTCAGAAAGTATCAGCCTAAATAAAATCGGTTTCTGTAATTATTTTAGTGGTTGGAGAATGGTTTTAAAAAATGGAAATTTTTAAGAATGGTCTTTGTTCTCTCCCTAAAAGGTATTTGCTGCAGGTAAAACCTAATATACATTCTAAGACTAAGTAGACAAACAATAAATATGAATGTATTGATGTATATATGATACAGGTAAAAACTTCCAGTATGACTAAACAAAATTAAGTTCATCATATATATGCCATAAAATCTATTCAAGTAAGCAATTACCTGTATACTGAATACACACATTTAAGCATGCATAAGCCTTTTCCTTCTCTTTAAGTAAACATAAAGAGCATAAATATCAAAGCAACATACCAGATATATGCACTAAAAAGTATAGAGTCCAACTATAAACTGTAGACCAAATCTGCCACTGCATAGCATGCCAGCAGACCTGGGTCTATGTCCTGGGTAATAGCGTGCCAGCAGACCTGGGTCTATGCAGTTTGTAAAGGGTAATCAATGGAAGGAACAACATAAACCATGATCTGCTGGCACATTATGCAAACTCAGATCAGAGGCAATATTGTTTGTATCACCCAATGACAAAGACGACTCTGGATTCCAAAGGGACACTACTCATTTGAAGAGGAGTTAAAGTATAACAATTGTACAGCATGTGTATCTACTTATGGTTACTAAAGTATGTATTAAATCATGGAATGCTGTTGCATGTAAAAAGGGCATTAATTCTTACAAAATTCATGTAATCCTGTTGCATGTAAAAAGGGCAATCATTCTTAAAAAAATCATGGAGTCCTGTTGCATGTAAAAAGGGCATTAATTCTTACAAAATTCATGGAGTCCTGTTGCATGTAAAAAGGGCAATCATTCTTAAAAAAAATCATGGAGTCCTGTTGCATGTAAAAAGGGCAATCATTCTTAAAAAAATCATGGAGTCCTGTTGCACGTAAAAAAGGCAATCATTCTTACAATAATCATGGAATGCTGTTGATGGCAATAATATGAACCTGGTTCACAGTGATACATAAAAAAACCAATAAGACCAGTTGTGGTAACAAGATTTAGTTTTGCACTGCATTCTAATGAAGACAGAAAAGGGCAACAACTCAAACAACAAGCTGCCCAAGTGTATCTGATCTAGTTCACTGGGGTATAGTCGACATGCATACTGACATTGTATAGTGGAAAAAATAGCTTTTAACAACATTTTCTTTTAAATTTTGTGTTATTTGTTTGTGTGTGTGACTTGGATTTTTAATGTAGCTTTAAAAAAATTGCAGTCATATCGCTACAATGTCTGCAATGAGGCAGTTTACAGTGATGTCTAGCACTGGGACATCCTGCCGCAAACATGTAGCATGATGTCCCCACCCAGTCACATTATCCTGACACCAGGCCGGACAGTCCTAAATTAACCTCTTATTGCTGAGTGCCAAGCAAGGCAGCTGTTAGTATCATTTTTGTAAGCCTTTGGTACAACTCGGCTGAAGATCAAACCCACAACCCACGCTTCTGCAGCGGACAATCTAACCACTAGGCCACTGGAGCAGTCTGTTATTTTTGTTATTTGTATGCTGTTTAAGAGATAATTACAGAAGATTGTTTAATCGCCTAGCAAACACTTAAATGGATAAAAATGTCTTCTTAGTCTAAGCTAGTGTCAGCCGTCTAATACTAGGATGGATGTTGCCATGGTGACCAGATGAGACTTATTAAATTAAATACATCAATAATGTAAATGTTCAAAAATCCATCAGTTGCCAATGTACATAAATTATTAGTCTATATTTCATTATTGAAATTGTGGTTGATATGATGAATATGCTATCATATCCAGACAGAAGAAGAAAACTTGGAAGTTTCTAGCTCAAAGGAACCGGTTTTAAAGGAAAATAACCTGTATGATGCAACCAAAAATGTCCCCATTACCATTAATTAATGAGTATCCATGGTTACAGTATCGTTATTGGACATTTAATTAAACAGTTTAAGGTACCTAAACACTGCCCTCCATCTCTCACTCTTACTCAAACTATTTTCTACCTGTCTGTGTGTTTATGCTCTTATGACTTTTTTCTAACCATTTCTCATATACATACATCATCTATCTTCATGCATTAATTATAAATAACTAGTTTATAAGTTTATTAGATTTTAAGGTGCCAAAAAGAAAACAAAAGTTAAAAATAAATTAAATGCAATTTCCTTAAAATTTCCATATATATTGTTTTAGCTTTGTATTTATATACAAGCTGGAGTATTATGTTTGCAGCAAACACAATTTTCGCAGTACTGCTTTAGCTGGGAAATCACTGTCACATGACAGTCACTTACGTTCTATCCCTTTGAAGTGACAGCTTGTTACACATGGATGTAGGAGCTAAAAATGGGGTGTATCTCTGAGATACAATGAGCTTCTAGCAATGTAAAAAAATCCATCAACATGTTTGCTTGATTGTAATGTAAAGAAAATCTCTTATCTGTAAATCGTTACCTTTTCATCCTTACTGTGTTTACGCTTATTTTGAACCATATCTAAGCCTACAAATTTTTTTTAAACAAAAAAACAACTTTAGAATTTTTGCCAGAAGCGAGTCTTTGAAACTTATGATACTGTTGTTTAATTAAAGATGAAGTTGCCTTATCTACCTCAATTTAGCCATTTAACTCAGGGTGATTTTTAATAACTTTCAGACAGATGAGCAGTGAGGTGCTTTGTTTGCGAACCTCCTCTATTGATCACCTGAGAAAGAAACAATGTGAATTTAGGCATAGTTACCTTTGAATTGAGTTAAGTCAACAACACTTTTATTGAATTTTGGACAAATAAACAATCTGTAAACTACATTGTGACCTTTGATTTGTTTCACTTTGTTAAGGTTTATCTGACACCTAATGGAATGACAAATCAAAGTCAATATGATAATTGGGAAATCATATGACCCATGTCCAGTTATTCTGATATGTGCTGGTCAATACCTTCCAACTTGTGGTCATGTCCAACATGCATACATCAGGGTACTGAGTGGTCAAGTGGTCTAAGTGCTCACCAATACCAATCATTGTCATCTCCCCTTTGTCTGCATGGGTTCAATGTGAGTATGTAAGAATGCCGGTAGCTTCACACCATTTATACTGGCTGCCATGTATAGCCTATATTATGCTGAAAAATGGTGTTAAACCCAGTTACATGTATAACAACATCTATCCATCCTTCCTTCCATCCATCGAGAGAGAGAGAGAGAGAGAGAGAGAGAGAGAGAGAGTGATAGACAGACTAGCCCCATCCTGGATTTAGTTTACAGGTTTGTGAGTCACAAATGTTTAATGAAGAACGTAAGTCAGACACAGAGAGTGAGACAGAGAAAATTATATTCGCTGTATAAAATGGACACGTTATTCTAGATCTACCCTTGGGGACTAGACATGGATTCATAACAAAGAAATATGTTCCCAGTCACACCCTTTAAGTAATTACAGGGAGTTATATAAGTAGAGTGGTTTCTTTGTGCAGACACTGATTAACTGGAGTTCTAGGTTTGTCCCGACCATCCTGGGGCTAGTTTACAGGTTTGTGAGTCACACATATTTAATGAAGAACATGTACCAACAACAGAATCACCTAAAATAAATATTACATAACTTGTAAAGATTTAACAGCCTTCAGCACAAGTAATAACAGAACTCATCAAATCCCCTTAATGGAACTTGATACTTAAAATGGTTGTAACAACTTAATTGGTTTTAGAAAACACTTTAAGAAATACTTATCTTTCCTTAATTACATCTTTAATTGCAACGTCTATAAAACAAACACATTACTAAAATTCCTTTGAAAAATTTAAATTATGAAATAATGCAAACAAAATATTACTTCAAGAAATATTAATATTTATTGCCGATTAATTCTGAAATAGTTTAACCAGTGTCATATGTTGCCATTATATGTAAAGAACTCGTTAAGGTTATGTTTGAAATAATTTCTAAAATCATTGCTAACATACATAATTACTTATCAAAAAATTACTTTGCTGAAATCAATTGATATTTGTGATTATTTCACCTGACAAGCCACCCAAGTCAACAAACCCAGCAGTGTTGTGATTTATTGTAACTTATGTTATTTATGTAAGAGCCCATCACCTGTCACATTAAGGAAACACTCCTCTCATGCCAATATCTGATATTTGGCTACCTTATTATTTACACCTGGCTTCAAGTGTGCCAAAATTTACCATAAAAAATATGTCAGATATTTGGAATTAAAATGAGAAATAGAGAATAAAGATGCATCATTATTTACAATGAAGTTGAAACCTTGGATTTAAAGAAAAACCTTTTTTATCCAAAGAACACCCACAGGTGTCTGAACTTTTTGCATACACTTCATCTTAAAGCCTAGACAAATACTGATACATATATTATCACCTGGATTATTAATGTGTTTGTAAAATATGAGGAAAATACTTGAATTACCATATATAGTTGCTCACAAGTGCCACTATATATAGCATAGACACCAATCTGATGTTGCAAATTGTGCTGGTAAATCAGGCTCTGACTGTACTGCTGGCATTTTGTGTGGCAGTAGGTCTGGGACTATTTAGTTTACAGTTGTATTTGACTTATAAGCAGGTATACACAATGGTACTAAAGGTCGACTTATAAGCAAGTACATTGTATACGCATTGGTACTAAAGGTCGTACCAGTGACACTACCATAGTTTAAATTCTAGATAAAACAGTACTGTAATTGTGTGACAACTTTGTTTAGGAATGAGGTATTTCATGATTTTACAGGCTTTAAGCTTTTTCTTACAAGAAATTATACATTCCTTGTATAAGCTATGAAGAATGCATATATATATATATATATGGAGAGAGAGACCCATGTTTGCAATACTAGTTATGCAAGCACATGCAAGTAAATGGCATCATAAATGTGGGAACATAATATTGAGGAATTTTCCAGCAAATCTTGATACTGAAGTACAACACAACAGATTACTGAATGATGTGAAATTCAATTATAATTTGTTCTCATCAGCCATTCGAACTAAAGTGACCTAAATTAAGCACACATGATAAAACACATTTGGACTAATTTAATAAAATCAATGCTATAAAATGACCGGTTGTGGTTGTCAAGGCACTGTCCTGCTCAACGTCTGACCAGTTCTCTTGTCTCGGTCATGTGCCAATGCCTGTGTCTCTGCAAAACCTTTCGGGTCCATTCTGTAATGTTGTCAGTCAACTTTTTTCTGTCTTCCTCTCCTCCTGCCAGCTTGGACGCTTCCCTACATGACTGTTGTGGATAGACTGTTGACTCTAGTGACATGGCCATACCATTTCAGCTTTCTCATTTTGATGGTGGTGAGGAGATCCAGCATTATCAGTGTGTCTTGGGCAGAGGTCGTCTGGTGGAGCCCATCCCTCTCCAGACCAAGGAGTTGCCAGAAGGGGATGTAGTACATCGTCCAACTGCCTTAGGGTCTCCACTCTGGATTTTATTATAGGGTTCACTACCTTAGCCTTTGGCTAACCAAAGCTGACCTGCAAGGCAACAGGAGACTCATGGATGGATGGGTGTGTCCATTACCCAAGCAGATAGATCATCTGCTACTGCAGGATAGTGAAGGACTCTTAACCAAGGGATTGCAAAAACATGGAGCTACTAAAAATAGTAGGCTTCTACTTGTATGCAAGAGTTCATACTGCATGCAAAAATTCTAAGCCATCTATACAAAGTTCTTGTTTGACGCATCAGCCAATCAACATATCAAAATTACTGCACTTTCCTTTTTCCATTCTATGAGATTTTTTTGGTTGTTGCATCACTGCCAAAATTTAACGTTTTGGAACTGCATTTACATACTGTAAGCTTCTGGGTTTGCAGTGGAAAAAAATTAAAACATTCTGAAGTGCATTATGGAGTCTCATGTGAAGTTCTTCACAACATACAAGGCCTATATACTCCCGGTATATCAGCATAGCTCTTCCAAATTTATGATAACTTTTGTTATAGAGTAAAACTGTCTTGAAAGACCACCCCTTATGTCAAATAAATCAATAAATCTGCATTGAGAATAAGGTCTTTTAAGACAGGTGGTTCCACTGTCACATTAGTCTTTCAAGACAGGTATTACTATAATACAACACCTGAAATAACATGATGCTAGTATGGACCACAAAAGCAAAACCATACCAATGAATAATAATAATAATAATAATAATAATAATAATAATAGTATTATTATTATTAATAACAATAACAACAATAAAAATAATAATACTAATAATAAAGACTTTATTTAGAGAAAGTAACTCAATTAGTTACAGAACTAATCTACCTTGAGGCCTTCTTTCTGTTATGTACAATATATACAATACATACAACATGATGTGAAGAGTCTGGCTCGACACTAAATAATTAAGGAATTTTAAATTTCAAAGCATCAAGCCTGGAACACGTGCGCAGGCATAATATTAGAATGAAAGAAAACATGTACTTTGATTCACAACCTTATAACACAACCAATGCAAATATTTTAACCATATTCTGAAAAGTGGATTTGAATAAAATAATGGTAAAAATTTCCATTCACTTAGCAACGGTATATTTATTCAATATATTTAGGAAAACAGGAGTTAATTCTTTTAAGGTTAGATGTTCTGTATACTTGTAATATGCTTATCTCATATTTTGTTCTCCGATGGATATAGTACGATTTAGTTAGTTATGTGCAGTCATTTTATAGAGGATATATACTAGTGACGTGTAATCATTTAAAGTAAATACTCATTATGCCCTGTCATGTTCTTTTTTCTACCAGCCAGACAAACACTTTGTACATGTAAAACGAACACATATATTCTGTCAAGCTTTCAAGCATGTGTCGTTTATACACATTATTGTAGTTGAAGAACCTACAAATGTGGCAACAATTTCCTGTGCACTGGGAAAGCCATCAATTGCCAAAAGAAAGTCAGAGTATTTCTTACAAAATATCTAAAACCAAAACTTCAGTAAATTCCAAGTTGTATATTTTACACTTAATAAAACTAGTTTGTCATAAGCAGTTTTCATTTTTCTTTCCTAACATGAAGACTTGCATCAAAAGTGACAGTCCTGATGGAAATTCTTCAAAGACAGGTTAATCTTTCATCTCAGAATATTACGAATAAGACTTTTAGCAAATAACCAATATAGTTAGCAAATAATTTTAAATTTTTGGAAAAGGCACAAAACTCAATGTAAACACATGAGCTGCAGTGGTTTAGTGTTCAGCATGCATGACTCGTGATGGAAAGTGAACAGGTTTGAATTCCACCTCTGGATCAGCTACCTTGGTACACGCTTGTCAACAAGGCACTTCAAGCCAACTGCCTCCCTTACTGTAATAATCTATTCTTGTTCAACAGTTGTGCCATAAAACACCAAATGAAATCAAAGTGAAATTTGGTCGCTTTTTTTCCCCAGCACAAATGGGTATCAAAACACACAAACATATTTTCATCCAAAAATTTTAATAGGCATATAAAACAGTGTTTTGTCACATTATTACTTAATTGTGAAGTCGGACAACAAAATTCAAAAGACCTAGAAAAAATATACATGTCCATGTAATTAAAAGTTGCCATTCATGGGAAATAATTTTCACATGTGCAGACAGGTTTGTCTAGGTCATTCCATGTAACAAATACCTGAGAATTACATCTACTTCAAGGAGCTACAGTAGTGTACAAGTATGTAATCCTCTACAAACATGATATTGTCTATTTACAACAACACTAAGTAAACAGGACCACCACCCCATGTGAACACAATAGCCAGATTTATTGAAAACATTTCAGAAACTCTTCAGCTGTTAAGTCCTACTTTTCCAATCAAAGCAGATCTAGACAACTGAATTTCATGGTTTTTTTTCTTTATATGTCTGCATTGGTTTTAAGTCATAATAGAATTCAAAAGTATTTTACTAGGATTGATTGGTTTTACTAGTACAGTATTCATTGACTTAAAGTCATAACAAAATTCAATGATAGACTAGTTTGCGTTGGTTTTAATTGATGTATTTAATTTTGAAATCAAACTAAGTTTTAATACTTAAAAATAATTTTTCAGTTAAATTTAAAATACAGCGTATTAACTGCAGTACATAACTCTGTCTCAAAAACTTTATAACTTAGGTATGAACACTGTAAACTTTCATGGGTTATCCTTGGTGGATCAATCTTTTCTATATATATATATATATATATATATATATATATATATATATATATATATATATATATATATATATATATATATATATATATATATATGATCATTTCCTTTAACCTAAAAAGGTTGCAATAATGTAATCTTGATCAATATAAACCTCTTTAATTGTATTGCTCATTTAATTTTTGCAAAACGTCTCATCTAAATCCTGTAACTAAAGAGGGATGATTCAGCTTGTTAAATGTACTGTCCTGTCATATAATGCTTGTTGTTAACAACAGGAAGAAATGACAATGAACCTTACAATTACTAGCTACACTAGTGATATAAGAGGCAGGGAATCTTCGAGTTTAATGTCAAGTCCCGGGCAAGATACATGTATTTATACGAGTCCAGGGCCAGGAGAAGAAGAAAAAAAATCACAAATTCAACAAACAAGAAAATATTCAGTTGTCTTAGTCTAGAGAGGCTGTCGGGAGAAATTATATAAAGTTCAAACAGAAAACAACTTTTCTCTAGAAATCTTATACTGTCTTATAAAGGAATACATGTACTGTACTTAACACAAATTCAACTTTTTTTAGAAATGATGTTTTGTTTCTTATTTGAAAACCTGAAATGTTTCCAAAAGTTTCAATATGGCCATAATGTCTTTCATAACATCTCATTCAGCTGCAATGTTGGTATACCCGACGTGGGCCTTACATGGGATTAACAGTTCATAAATATAAGTAAATTTGTAATATTGTAAATTAAGTTGTGATGCATGCAACTATATTGTAAAAACATCAATCATTTTTGTAATTAATTTATGAAAAGTTATAACATGCTTTTTTTATGATTAAACTGATAGACTTCTCAGAATTTCCCAACATTCTTTCATGACAGATACTGCTGAATCAATACAGTGAAAACATACCATGGTATGTACCACTGGAAACAAATACCACTGCAAACTGGTATGCCACTAGTATCACACACCTCTATCAACCACCATGGTACTTTGGTCCGATTCCCTCAACACAATAAAACCTATTTATTACTGTGTGATAAAACACTAAGCCAGGCAACCGCTCTGGTGGCCTAGTGGTTAGAGCATCCACCACAGAAGCAGGAGGTTATAGGTTTGATACCCTGCAGAGTCATACCAAAGACTTACACAAATGGTACTAACAGCTGCCTTGCTAGGCACTCAGCATTAAGAAGTTAGTATTAGGACTAAGGTGTCAGGATAATGTGACTGGGTGGGACATCATGCTACATGTCTGCGGAATGATGCCCCACTGTGCTAGACATCACTATAAACTGCCTCACTTCAGACATCATAGCCATATGACTGAAAAATTGCTAAAGCTACTTTAAAAATCTTAATCACACATACACACACACACTAAGCCAGGCATGATGTAATGTGTTCCTCATAGGGACTGACGCTTGACTGTCCAAAAAGTGGTGAACCATATCTGATATTCTTGAGTGACAAGATATTAAAACAGCCTTTTTGAAAGTAAGACTGTCAGCATTTTTGTTTAAGAGAAACTAAGACACCATTAGAAGGCTTGTAGTGAAAATCCCCCCGATTTTCAAATTGTTCATTGTGGTGACAATGTTTGAACAGCACCATTTTCATTCAGGATAACTCTCCCTTTTAATTGAGTAACAATAAACAGTTTTTTTAAGATGGCTGCTATGCACTTCTTATGATGTTTAGTTGGTCCTAACAAAAATATAGCCAATCAACATCCATGATGGTCACCATGGTGACCATCATGGATGTTGATTGGCTATATTTTTGTTAGGACCAACTAAACATCATAAGAAGTCTTCAGATTAAAACCCAATGTTGGTATGATCATCCATTCATGTGAAGGTTCTATGACAATATTTTCAAGATGGCCACTATGGTGGCCATATTGGATATCAGATCCACATAACTTCTTTTTTAGATTAGCTAAGACATCTTCTGGTGAAAACCCCAAGCTGATGATGACTTTCCAGTTAGGAAGAGTAGCAATCACACAATTTTTAAAGATAACTACTGGTGGCCATAATGCATGTCAGATCAGCATCTTTTTTTTTTAGGAGCAGCCTGACATAAAAAATCTGTTAGTGAAAACCCTATGTTGATAGGACCAATCTATTCAGAAGGAGTAATGAATGATATCCAATGCTGTGGCTATATTGGATTTTTATGCACAAAGCATTTTCATTGAGGACCCAAAGAGACATCATAAGAATTCTTCAGATGAAAAGCCTATGTTGACAAACAAGACTTTCAATTTAGGATGAGGTGTGGTGAAATTATTTTCATGATGGCTCCCACATTTGATGACAGATGGACTAAATTTTCATTTAGGACCAACTAAAGTCTTTCATGTTGATATCACCATGCATATCAATAACAAGATTTTCAAAATGGCTGCTGTGATGGCCATATTTGATGTCCAAGTAGAAACATGTTTATTTAGGATCAACTAGATGTGATAAGAAGTCTTATGGTTTAGACCCCATGTAAATAAGAGTTTGTCAGTTACAAATAGCAAGAACAAGATTTTCAAGATGGCTGCCAAGTGGCTATATTGGATGCTAGCTGATTACCATTTTTATTTATGATTCACTAGACATCACATGAAGTCTTTAGTGAAAACGACATCCTGATGTCCTTCCGTTGAGGAGTAGCAATAACAAGATATGGATGTAAAAGCTGTACAATTTTTATTTTGAGTTAACCAGAACTTGTAATGAACATGTGTATATTAAGTTTTATGGAAAACAGACAACAGGCCATAAACTCTTCTCTTCTGTGTTCAGTGTAGCTACTAAAACTGGTTCCATACAACAATATCAAACCGGGGGAAAAAAGTATGCTTCTGTTCCGACTGTTCAGTGTAGCTAATAAAACTTGTTCCATTCAAAAATGTCAAACAGAAAAAAAACTGTATGCTTCTGTTCAGCTGACCATTCATATTTAACATTGATGACCAAGAAACCTTTGCCCCCAGGGTAAAAAAAATACCAAGATAACATAAATGAAATATTTTTGTTAAAAATTCCCTAAATTAATTTGTGCATCAAGTTTAGCTCGGTACTTGTCGAGTACATTATATATGATAATCAAAACATTTAAAACAACCCGATCTAACTCACCTACTCTTATTTCAAAACCAGTAGGAAACATATTTTGGGGTGTCTTTGATGACAGAATTGACATGTGATTGTTCTAATACCTACATGATGATATTGTCAACATGTTTAATGCTTTAAGCCTAGTTAAAAGATCTATGGACAAATGAACCTGAATACCACCTATACATGCTTATAAGTCTAATCAGGCTCGGAATACCTCCTATACTTGCTTATAAGTCTAGTCAGGCTCTGAATACCACCTCTATTTGCTTATAAGTCTAGTCAGTCTCTGAATACCACCTATACTTGCTTATAAGTCTAGTCAGGCTCTGAATACCTCCTATACATGCTTATAAGTCTAGTCAGGCTCTGAATACCACCTATACTTGCTTATAAGTCTAGTCAGGCTCTGAATACCACCTATACTTGCTTATAAGTCTAGTCAGGCTCTGAATACCACCTCTATTTGCTTATAAGTCTAGTCAGTCTCTGAATACCACCTATACTTGCTTATAAGTCTAGTCAGGCTTGTAATACCACCTATATATGCTTATAAGTCTAGTCAGGCTCTGAATACCACCTCTACTTGCTTATAAGTCTAGTCAGGCTCTGAATACCACCTCTACTTGCTTATAAGTCTAGTCAGGTTCAGAATACCACCTATACTTGCTTATAAGTCTAGTCAGGCTTGGAATACCAGCTATACTTGCTTATAAGTCTAATCAGGCTCTGAATACCTCCTATACTTGCTTATAAGTCTAGTCAAGCTCTGAATACCACCTCTACTTGCTTATAAGTCTAGTCAGGTTCTGAATACCTCCTATACTTGCTTATAAGTCTAATCAGGCTCTGAATACCTCCTATACTTGCTTATAAGTCTAGTCAGGCTCTGAATACCTCCTATACTTGCTTATAAGTCTAGTCAGGCTTGGAATACCACCTCTACTTGCTTATAAGTCTAGTCAGGCTTGGAATACCACCTCTACTTGCTTATAAGTCTAGTCAGGCTCTGAATACCACCTCTACTTGCTTATAAGTCTAGTCAGGCTCTGAATACCACCTCTACTTGCTTATAAGTCTAGTCAGGCTCTGAATACCACCTCTACTTGCTTATAAGTCTAGTCAGGTTCTGAATACCACCTATACTTGCTTATAAGTCTAGTCAGGCTTGGAATACCACCTATACATGCTTATAAGTCTAGTCAGGCTCTGAATACCACCTCTACTTGCTTATAAGTCTAGTCAGGCTTGGAATACCACCTATACTTGCTTATAAGTCTAGTCAGGCTCTGAATACCACCTATACTTGCTTATAAGTCTAGTCAGGCTGCAAGCAATAAAGATCCCAATCTGCCATAGCAAAATGTGCTTGCAGATCAGGGTCTATACTTTTTGAGTTAATGAATAACAAACTGCAAAGACCCAGATATGCCAGTGCATAAACAAGAATATATGGTATGTACATGTACCTGTACAATGGACTGCTCTGGTTCCCTAATGGTTAGAGCATCCGCCTTGGATGCAGGTTTGAACCCCAGCCAAGTCATATTAAAATCTTATAAAAATGGTACTGGTGTCTACTTCGCTATGCACTCAACATTAAGAAGTTATAGGACTGGTGGGACTGGTGTCAAGATAATGTGACTGGTTGGGATATAACACTACATATATGCACCATGATGCCCCATTGCTAGACATCACTATAAACTGTCACACTGCAGACATAATTGCGATCTGACTGAAAAATGACACACACACACAAAAACAACCTATACATTGTCAGCTGGAAGAACCGAAAAATGTCTACTAAATGCAATTGAAAATTTCTAGTTATAATAGAAGTCTGTCATTTTCTGCTGATAATTTAAAATTTAAAATTTAAAACAAATCATGGTTTAAGTTTATGACAAGTTATATTATATTATATTATATTATATTATATTATATTATATTATATTATATTATATTATATTATATTATATTATATTATATTATATATAATACATGTATATGACAAGTTAGTTTTGTAAGATTTTCGGACAACATATTGAGACAAGTTGTTATTAGCTTACTCCTGCAAGGAAATGGATTTTTTAAAAAATTAAACTTTTTAATACGAGTAAAAATTACATTATACCAAGGCCAAAAATAGAATTGTTACAAATCGAGTGTTAATATACTGGGCATGGAACAACATTCCCAGTGACATAAGGCAGGTTCATAGCATTTCTTCGTTTCATAATCAATGTCTCAAATGGATGAAATCTTTGGACAATTGAACAGTTCCAATAAAAGCCTACTTTTCTGTAATTTTGCAAAAATTTCAGTTTTTCAATGCAGGATGATATTTTATATTTTATATATGTTTGTGTGTTCACAGTTGCTTATACATACTTTGACTTTTAAAATCACTTAATTATCTAGTGTCAAGCCAGATTATTCACATGTTGTATATACTGTATATATTGTACATAACAGGTAAAATGCCTCAAGGTAGATTAGTTCTGTAACTAATTCTGTTACCTTCTCTAAATAAAGTGTTTGTTATTATTATTATTTTTTTATTATTTATTATTAGTAGTAGTAGTAGCAGTATTGATAGTATTATTATTTATGTAGAAACAAACTAGATCTTCTTAATCTTATTCACTACTACTGCAATAAAAGTCATTCTAATCATTAAATTATTATGGCTTCTAGCACAACAAAGAACCCAATACACCAAACAATGTAGCCATCATGTTGCATGATTAGAATCAATATTCCTAACATAATATAGCACTCCATGTCATGACTCAATTTAACCCAAACGTTTTACAAATGAGAGTTATGTTTCAGCTGAAGGTTTTCTTGATTGTGTCAGGTCCAGGTTTTAAATTTCTTGAGTAATATATGTCAGATTCTCACCTTTTCATGCAGAAAAAATGTATTAATCAAAGTTTCGACCACCACACCCACCATGTACACAAAATAGTTTAGTTAATTTGTAATGTCCAAAGGCAATAATGTCGAACAAGGCAATAAACAATTTTCATTTTTATTGCCATTCCCATGGACAAGAGAGTCTCAAAGTCATGGGGAGCAATTAAAAGTAGTCAGGTTGTCTGTTATATTTTAAAATAGTAATTACAGTTAAACTGAACCAGTCAAATTAAAAGAGGTTAATAAATATGTCTTTTGTGAGTCTATTCTGTAATTGGAGGACAAAATGGGGGTGGTGAAAGAAAATGTTCCTAAAACATGATAAACTTATGAACGAGTTTCAAAAAGTTGTTTGATCCTTTAGCATTGGTATAATTTGTCATTGGACAGGTCACAGTGTACAGAAATGAAGCTAGTTGGAAACTTTTAGACATACCATGTATGTATGTATGTGTGTGTGTGTGTGTGTGTGTGTGTGTGTGTGTGTGTGTGTGTAAATATGTATGTATGTATGTATGTATGTATGTATGTATGTATGTATGTATGTATGTATGTATGTATGTATGTATGTATGTATGTATAAGTCCAACTGTGATCTGCACAGACCCAGATCTGCCATCACAGAACACACATCAGATATGAGTTAATTCAGCTTGTAAGAAGTAATCAGTACTATCTGCAGATCATAGGCTTTGTTGTTTACAGACTTTTAGTAAACAAAAACAGAATTATTCCTAGGTATACCACATTGTAAAACTTGCAATCAAAGACAACCTGCAATCAAAGACAGCAAACGGTATCTCTAAATCATAATTTTATTATCCCTTTATAAAATATTAGGCCAAGAAAAAACATATTTTGACAAAATTATTCTCTATTAAAAGATTTTGAAATTATTTCTTACTTCTTGCTACATTAACTTCATTTACCTAGTATTATAGTATTTTTTAAAAAATGCTGATGGGGGTTGGGGACAACCCTTCATCATGGGTACATCAGATCTAAATTAAAACATGAAACTTTACAATTAAATGTAATATTAAAAAAAAACTTCTGATGGGGGAGGGTATGGATTCATGGAGAATGTTTTTGTTTCTTTTCTATTTTAAAAGACTTTGAAACATAAATACAGAAAGGATTCAGATATCAAATGAAAATGAATTAAACTGTTAATGACTCAGGGTCTGATGAAGAAAAAAAAGTAATTAACACAATGATGATATTTAGGAGCTCTCAATTTATATACCAGTATATGTGTGTGTTCCACCCATCTAAAATTCTGGGTAACATCTCTGGAAATTTTGAGCTATCACAAAAATAACGAAAACTCATGATACAGTTTAAATATATGTGAATTACTTTATTTGAAAAAAAGTATTACAAATCTCAAATATGATATATCCATCTATTTCCTACTAATGACCTTGGCCATTGAGCAAGGGATTGTGCATGCATGATAAGGTGTTGACCTGAGTAAGTTTTCATAAAAATATCTAAAGGTCATAATAAATGACAATTCATAAAGAAACAGGCCACTGACATGCATTATTCTTTGCTGTGACCTTGACCTTGAAGGAGTGGGTATGAATCTAAATGTAGACACTATACAGTAAAATATATAACAGGCTAAATTTATTTAACTATTTTCATTGGTTAAAAAGTCTTGCCATGATATATGACTGGAACAGTCCAGACATGATAAATAAATAACAGGACAAAGTTTCATTAAGATATCTTCACAGTTTCAGATGTTATACTTTGGACAAGGATACAAGTTACTCAGAATTACATTTTACTCCTCCAACATGTACCTTGTGATCCCTTCAGAAGACTTTGGACATATTACTTATCAGAACGTAGATGATGTGATAAGTTTGAAAATGATTCATAAAGAAAAAATGTCAGATTAACAACTGAATGATTTTAAGCATCCACTTGTTGCATTGATTTTTTCATTTTCATTTCATGAGTACCCAGACCGAGTATTTGGATGTACTATTTGCCAGATCCAGGCATGAACCAAGTAGTAGGTAAAACTCCGTAGAGTACCGTTTGTTTTCATTATCATATGCAAAGCTTAAACTTTTCGTGTATCGTATACCGTAGATATCGCCTATAAGATTACAATTTGTATTATTAACTAAAATTATTATGTATTAAAAAAACTTTTTTTTAAAGTTCGATATTTATTGAATATTTTACTTGTAACCATTTGTGCACGTATTATTTGCCGAGGCGAATTCTTCCGAACAGTACCGAAAAACAAAACTGGATATCTGGCCGAAGCGAATGTTCGAGGTGATTTCTGGTTAGGCCCTAAATATATGCTTGGGCAAAGAATCTCTCCAGCCATTACAAAGTTATGAGTTAGAAAAGAATATGTCAATCAACAGAAAGCCCAATGGACAATAATATATTTTAAAAAAATCTTAAAATTGTTTTTACTTCATAGTAGCATAGAAAGCAAGATTGTTACTGACTTTAAATAAAAAACAACAAAAAAAACACTTTATTTTTGTGAATTTCTGATTTTACAAAGTGTCTTCTATTCTTCTATATTGGATATGAACCATGCCATGCATTAACGTATTATGATAAACATTAATCAATCTCAAACAAGCTCCCTCTGAGTTTCTGTTTATCTAAATTTTTCTGTATAATTCTAGAGTCAACAGGAGGAACTCGTATGATTGGTTAAATCTTTGATGTTTATCACAGATCTCACAGACTCCATGATAAGAAAGTTGTTTATCTGCATCCCACTCCTGTTTTGTTGAATATGACAGATTTAAACACACCTGTAATTCAAAGGTTATATATAAATCAGAACTCCTGTAGTGGTTTTCAAAAAATGTCAGGGCAATAACCTCAGCTTTCCACAAAAATGTGTTGCAAACTATGTCACGAAAAACAAACGGTTTTTTTTCTCCTTTTCTTTCTTCTTTCAACATAATTCATAAAACATCTGAAAACCTTGTCACTGTCAGTAATGACACCTTAGCATTAAGTACACCTTAGTATTAATGATGCATTTATATTCATTTAAAGAAGCTACCTTTTCTAAAGGGTTTGCATACAAGAGGAAAGATGACGGTCATGACCGCTTATGAGGGAAGAGCTGCCATCAGGAAAGGTCTTATAATAAGGCTACCAGTTAATTATACTGTGAACAGAGAGTCACCCTTATGCAATGATGTAAGAGCTCTAAATTTCATTTCATGTGTTATATACCATTCCATTCAAAGTAATACAGCTCTCTGTGTGTGTGTGTGTGTGTGTGTGTGTGTGTGTGTGTGTGTGTGTGTGTGTGTGTGTGTAAATTCAAAAGAAAACATCCTTTATCCTTAAAATTGGTTATATAAACCACATTTCTTAAACATCTTCATTATTTTCTCTGGCGTTACATCATCATAAGGCGTGTGTGTATGATTTGGATTTTTAATGTAGCTTTTAATATAGCTTTAACGATTTTTCAGTCATATCGCTACGATGTCTGCAGTGTGGCAGTTTATAGTGATGTCTAGTACTGGAACATCATGCCGCAGATATGTAGCATTATGTCCCACCCAGTCACCATGCCATGCAACCAGTCCTAACACCAATCTCTTAATGCTGAGCATCTAGACAGGCAGCTGTTAGTACCATTTTTAAAAGTCTGGTATAACATAGCTGCGTTCAATCTTGCAACCAGGAATCCCACACCCGAGACAGATGCTCAAGCCACTAGGCCACAAGGGCAGTTACATCATCAAGTTTCTTAGATAAAAACGCAAACTTGTGTCCAATAAGGCCTTAATATAAATTTATGCTGCTTTCAGAATTAAAAAAAAAATAAATCTGCTGCAATTACATTAGCATAACAGGGTTAATGTAATGTAGATATTACATACTTGCATACTATAGTTCAAGACTAAATTTTAATTTTTTAAAATGTGGTATGAAAATGAATATGCCAATTGACACAGCTTGAAATCATAGGAATGTATAGAACATATAAATTTTATAAATGATAATAATATTACAGTTTGATATATTATGCATTCATTTAAAAATATACCATTCTCCTACGTAAAAATATTAATGAATAAAAATGAATATTTATTATAATTAAGGCCAGTAACTGAACTAGAGTGGGAGGCATGCATACATACTGTACGTACTTAACTGGAAAGAAGAAACTGGCTGTGACTTGCATGTCAAACCCAGATAAGAGATTGTATTATATGAAATATGTTAAGATTATGGGATACAGTTTTACTTAAAAAAAATTCAATCATCTAACATTTTTTCTAAAAAATTAAATTTTGAAAAACATGATAATTAAGGCAGGATACATGTAATATTGGTTGCACAAAAGATAACGTATGTCAAATTTTTAAATTTGTGGTTGTTGCAACATTGAAAAAAAATTATCAGTAAAAGGAAGGCAAAGAATGTTAATAAGCCAGCTCTAGTCTCGCTATAAAAAAACATGCAGTCTCCAGTCCCACTATCAAATACAAGCTCTAGTCCCACTATCAAATACAAGCTCTAGTCCCACTATCAAATACAAGCTCTAGTCCCACTATCAAACACAAGCTCTAGTCCCACTATCAAACACAAGCTCTAGTCCCACTATCAAACACAAGCTCTAGTCCCACTATCAAACACAAGCTCTAGTCCCACTATCAAACACAAGCTCTAGTCCCACTATCAAATACAAGCTCTAATCCCACTATCAAACACAAGCTCTAGTCCCACTATCAAACACAAGCTCTAGTCCCACTATAAAATACAAGCTCTAGTCCCACTATCAAATACAAGCTCTAATCCCACTATCAAACACAAGCTCTAGTCCCACTATCAAACACAAGCTCTAGTCCCACTATCAAATACAAGCTTTAGTCTCACTATCAAACACAAGCTCTAGTCCCACTATCAAACACAAGCTCTAGTCCCACTATCAAATACAAGCTCTAGTCCCACTATCAAACACAAGCTTTAGTCTCACTATCAAACACAAGCTCTAGTCCCACTATCAAACACAAGCTCTAGTCCCACTATCAAATACAAGCTCTAGTCCCACTATCAAAAACAAGCTCTAGTCCCACTATCAAATACAAGCTCTAGTCCCACTATCAAACACAAGCTTTAGTCTCACTATCAAACACAAGCTCTAGTCCCACTATCAAACACAAGCTCTAGTCCCACTATCAAATACAAGCTCTAGTCCCACTATCAAAAACAAGCTCTAGTCCCACTATCAAATACAAGCTCTAGTCCCACTATCAAACACAAGCTCTAGTCCCACTATCAAACACAAGCTCTAGTCCCACTATCAAATACAAGCTTTAGTCTCACTATCAAACACAAGCTCTAGTCCCACTATCAAATACAGACTCAAGTCCCACTATCAATTACAGACTCTAGTCCCACCATCAAATACAGGAATTCTAGTCCTACTTTCAAACACACAATTCTCTACATATTTTCAATGCAAATACTATACATGCAAACACTAATGGTACTCAGCATGTAATAGCAATTAATATTTTTACTTGACAGTTATTCATTGACTACTCATCCAAAGAAATAATATAATCAAAACATTATGAAATCGCTGATAAGATGTTAAATGTTACCTAATTTTACAAACAGCATGAATTCTGAAAAATTGGAACAAAATTTGATCAATCAAGATTAATTTTTTTTAGCACTACATGTATTATTAATTAGTGCATTAAGTTGTAGCTACTATCAAACCTTCTCCCTTTTTAAAATGTTGTGCCCAACAAATTTGGAACTCAGGAAACACAGTGTACCCAATCTGCATGATTCTAAGTTGCTTTGGTATTTTATGGCACATCAACACAAGAAGGTTATACAGTGGCTTTCCCAGGGAAACACCACTGTAGCCAACCTAATCAGATGGTAGGATTCTAACCCACCCTTATAGTATCGAGTCTAGCATGTCAACCAATGAGCAATTTATTTATCTAATTTATTCGGTCTCAGTAACAGTAAAATTTAGACTTAACACTAATAATATCACAGTATTGTCAAGTCACTTATTTTTACTGAGTTGCAAATCCCATTTTCATTGGTGCATAAATTTGCAGATGGGAAAGATGTCCTATTGTTTTTAAAGAATTGTCCTTTTGGTCTTTACACCTGGATGTTTGAAGCAACCACAAAAATGTATAAATCCTACCACACAAAAACCAAAGCATTTCACTTTTACATCCCCTAGCAATTGCTGTTGTTGATTGAAGCACACAAAGCAATGTAAAACCACAAATGTGCAGTGAGCTGGAACATAATTTACCTCAAAGTCTTCATGAACATTTCTGACATGATAATAAAAAAAAGTTAATTCATATGCAATACTTTATGACTCCATTTTATTCAACTGCATTTAAATGGTTACAAAATGATCTCTATTTAAAAAGCTATATGACACTTTTAATAGTTACAAGTTTTCAGTAATGACTTAAAATGCAATGAATATTTTTTTAAATGTTAGGCATAAATCAAAGTTAGATTATAATCCAACTGCATAAGAATCAAAAAGCAATATTTCAAATTTTATTTTATATTCTGGGCATATCCATACAAATTTATTGTAACTTGTTCCTTGTAGATGTCAATAGTAAATCATTGTAATTACCATATATACCTGCTTATAAGTCCAAATGTTCAAGAGACTCTGATATACTGGTACATATGGATCAACAGGTCTGGGTCAATGCTGTTAGAGAAAACTAGTAAAACAGACACAAACTTCAACTCCCATTACTTTATTAGTGTCAGTGTTGTTTGCAATTAAGTTTATAAGTGAGTATATATGGTATATTCTGCAAGGAATAACATACCATCATTAATGTACAATTTTTGCTGCATGTAATTCTTATACAATAGAACCTGCCTTGAAAGACCACCTGTTCTGCAAAAACACTGATAGTCTCTCATGACAAGTTATCTATCTGTCATAACAGGTCATAATGCTGTATCATCGATAACTGTGTACATTAAAAATATGGTCTCTCAAAACAGGTGGTGTTTCATGACAGGGTTGCTCAATACAGGTTTAACAGTAGAGCTATTCTGTTTCTAGCCATTGCTTATCTGAATCAGATAAAACAGTAACTATGAATGCTTTCACTGGAAACAAAATCTCTGTGATAGCTACACACAAAAAAATCTAAATTCAAAACCTAAATGGACAGACAGCTGTACAGACAGTGTGATACTGTATAAAACCCCACTACAAATATTCTGGGCATAAAACTGTTGACAAAATGACAGTTAAATTTAAGAATGTTTGTTTTGCTTGAAACAAACCATGTATTAAACACTGCCTCATTTTTTTTTTTTGATATTTCACAGCTGTGCCTGCCAATGAATTATAAAAAAAACTGAAAGTGTGATTCTCACAAACTTCAGGCAACTTTTCAATAACTGAAATCAATCCAAGCTCTGGCCCACCCCCACAGGTTTTGGCTTGAAGAAAAGATCTAGTGCATTCTCCTGCATGTCATAAAATATGATTAATGGAGGTAGGAGCCATGGTGACTATTGATTAGCGAACAGGACTTGAAATTTAAAGGTTCTGGGTTTGAATCCTACCACAGCATCAGTCCAAGCTTACTATGGCATTTGACTATACAATTTATTTAAACTGCATCAGCACCAATTAGACTTTCTTTGCCATCGAACACCAAACCAAACAAAACCAATGCTGTAGTAGTCTAAGTTTTGCTTAGTAGTCAAGACCTATTACAAGGATACAGGATTATAGTTCTGTAATTTGGTTAAAATAAAAAAAAAATCTATACATAGTGCTCCTTTGGGTAATCATAGGAATCCATGGATCTGTTGATGTCTGCATCTGGCATCTACTTGCTAATAAATTGATTATTATTATTTCATGTGTGAATTAGCTTTCCAATAAAATTATTACTATTATTGTTCTTGGTATTATTATTATTATTATTATTATTATCAGTAGTAGATATAGTGGTAGTAATAGTAGCATTATTAATTATTATTATTATTATTATTAGTTTTATTATTATTATTATTATTATTATTAGTTTTATTATTATTAAAATTATTATTATTATTATTATTATTAGTTTTATTATTATTAAAATTATTATTATTAGTTTTATTATTATTAAAATTATTATTATTATTATTATTATTATTATTATTATTATTATTATTATTATTATTATTATTATTATTATTATCAGTAGTAGATATAGTTGTAGCAGTAGTAGCATTATTATTATTATTATTATTATTATTATTATTATTTGTTACTGGTTAATGACTCAATTATTATTTATGTACTTCGAGTAAATTTAAAAGTAGATACATACAAGATACAAAGTGATAAATTTGATCATTAATTCTGTACATAAACTCCTGTAACTTTTTTGACTTACTTACTTATAAAGATACATAAAACACCCACTGGCCTGTGAAATACTGCCCATAAATGTCTGACAAAGTGTTACAAGCTTTCTCGTTTATGTACAATATCATTTATTAGAAGTAGTTCAAGCGAGATTTACTTGTCTATCAGTCATAACTTTTCTGAATATAAGGTCAAATATGCATAAAAAAAAGAAATTAAATGTATTTAAACACACCTTGCATACTGGATGACACACAAATGGGATTGTGAAGAATGAATATCATTTTTGACAAGTGAAGGTGTTAAATAATTCAGGTGCTTGTGTATACCAGAATACCAAACCAGACTGCACTGACCCTCATTACTACTGAATAATTCACTAGCAGATCTGTGTCTGTGCAGATTGCAAGGAATAATCAGTACAACACACAACATAGACATTGATCTTCAAGCACATTAAACAATAGCAGAGCAGGGTCTATTTGTTTTGCAGCAGGCTAGTGAATTATACAGTAGTAATAAGGGTCAGTACAGTCTGGTTTGGTATTCTGGTATAAACACTTATAATGACAATTTTCAAAAGAATACATATTGGTCGGATTGGTGTATATTTTAACAAAACAAATGGAATGCGGAAAAGTAAATAGGGTTGCACATATATTGTACAAATATGTTGCTATATGGTATCATATGGCATTAAGGCCTAGCCCAGCCATGATCAGGGACATTTAAACCTGTCATAAGTCAATCACTTATCCATTGATGTACATTTGAAACTGATTTTTTGACAATAACGATTTTTGGCCGAATTTTGTTCCTCATTTTAGACAGAATTTCTGGAATAATGAATTACTTAGTACAGTAACAATGATTAGATGTTGATCAAAATACTGAGAGGTTTGTCATTGTGATTGAAAATAAATTTTATACATGTGTCAGCTATTTCAATTGAATAATTAAAAATGAATTTTAATCTACAACAAGTTGTCAATCAATTGTTTATATGAAATTCAAGAGGACTGCAATTCAATCTTAAGGGGGGGGGGCAGTGGAACCAAATATGTACACCATTACATGACAACCACCTGTTGTGCATGGCTCATATGAATAACATAATACCTGATGCCCACTAGATCAACAGCAAAACATTTTATATTTACACTTTCATAATCCATATAAATTTTAGTGGTAAGAAGTTAAATTATTTTCATGACATTTTTTTCCAAATTTGCTAACTTCAACTGACAAGATGTATGTTTTTAAATGAGTGATGGATATTTCATAGGAAACAGGTTTTTACAATAGTATTCTATGCAATGAAAAGGCATGGCCATTAATATTCTAGTGATTTATAAATTTTTCTCTAGCCTCGTACAAGCCAAGTGGGTACTAGGCGTAGAAGCAGAGTGAGTACTGACAGCTTAGCCTGTTACTAGCAAAGTGAGTACTGACAGCTTTAGTCTGTTACTAGCAAAGTGAGTACTGACAGCTTTAGCCTGTTATTAGCAAAGTGAGTACTGACAGCTTTAGCCTGTTACTAGCAAAGTGAGTACTGACAGCTTTAGCCTGTTACATGTACTAGCAAATTGAGTACTGACAGCTTTAGCCTGTTACTAGCAAAGTGAGTACTCAGACAGCTTTAGCCTGTTACTAGCAAAGTGAGTACTCAGATAGCTTTAGTCTGTTACTAGCAATGTTTGGATACTCACAGCTTCAGCACTGTCTTCCTTGACACATTAACAAGCCAATAACATGAATCTACTAATAATTTAATTATAAATGGCCATTTCAAGTGTATTTCACAAGGCATATTTATGGCCATAATGACATTAGAATACAATTGTTTTAGTCACGCACTAATGTATCCATGAATATCCATGAAATGTTCATCCATGACATGTTTATAGTTTAAAGTTCCAAGCTGGTATATTTCATGTACCTACTGTTGTTGTTGCTGTTGTAGGATTTAACGCCATTTTTCAGCACACGATAGGCTATACATGGCGGCCAGTAATATTAGTGGAGGAAGAACCCAGGAAAACCCTCGGAAAAAACCATCGACCCACAAGAAGCAACTGGCAAGCTTTCTCACATAACTACATTAGCCGAATCTTAGACGCGAACCCACTCAGAGGTGAGATGGCAGTGATCCGTAATGGAAAGTGCTTTCGACCACTCAGCCACGCGGGGCCCCATGTACCTACTGTATTCAACATAATGTGTGTAAATTTCATAATGTATTACCTATTGGTAAATTTCAACATGTATTTCATATATTGAGTTACAATATAGTCTTGAAAGTACTTATGAACACACTAGCATTTTAGTGGCATCCAAGAACAGACCCCTGTGAGACACCAAAACAAAAATCAACTGGGCTGGAATGTATTCCATTAACATATACAATTTGTGTCCTGTTGACTAAGTAGGACTTTAACCACAGTAAGGCTGTATTGTGAATGCCAAATGCATGCTGATTCATTAAGATTAAAATGCTCATGTCAACGCTGTCATTGACTCTGTCCTTTTGTCATGCATATACATAACTAGAATTACATGAAGCAGCTTTTTTTGTCTTTATTGAACGCTTTCCACTTTGGAGATTTATTTTCTCTACCCATATGATTTCAACCAATAAGACAAATGTACAGTCCTTTTCTAACAACTAATTTAACTCGCACATTTTGGGTGACAAGATAAAAATTATGCTGGTAAGTGACAAGACACAAGGCATGCTGGTTGGTAACAAAAGAAAAGGCATCATGGCTTGTAGGTGCCAACATATTCATGATGCTCCTGGAATATTTCAGCATCAATTTCATTTGTAAACGATCACCATTCTTGGACGGAAACAGCCATCTTCTTAACCATAAGTATTTATTTGTGTCTTTTGAGCAACTGACAAAGCATCTCTCTCTCTCTCTCTCTCTCTCTCTCTCTCTCTCTCTCTCTCTCTCTCTCTCTCTCTCTCTCTCTCTCTCTCTCTCTGCACATGTTCCAGTTCAGTTCAGTTATGTTCATGTTCTCTCTCTCTCTCTCTCTCTCTCTCTCTCTCTCTCTCTCTCTCTCTCTCTCTCTCTCTCTCTCTCTCTCTGCACATGTTCCAGTTCAGAATACAAGATTTCTTTGATAAATAAGACACAAATGTGATATTATAAATCCATCAACAGCAGCATTTTAAGAGCAATAAAACAGTCAGTCTACCACTTACAGCACACAAAAAACATCAATGGGCACCAATAAACTTGTACAATATTTGTGTAAAAGTCCCATAACAACCCATTATAGGCACCAATTTCAAACATACCATACACAACATATCATCAAAACCAGCTGTAAACATCACCAAACCCATGCAGAATGGGATAAGTAAACCAATAATTAGTCCCATTTGGGTCTGACACATGTCCAAGTCCAGCACTAGGTAAAAAAAAACATACATCTACATAAAAAGATACCTAAGAGGGGATTTTACTACTCACATGAATTATCATCTATCATAAACTTTGTTATTATTTCTGATATAAAAAAAATTATATATCTGTTACAAGAGACATCTTACAAATGTGTCTTAATTAATTAATTAATGTGTCTTAATTAATACTGTATATTTCTTGGATGTCCATTTCCCACCCGTTTATTTATTTGCTTACAGCAAAACATTTGTTAAAGCATCACTATATAAACAGCTTCCATATATTTTGGTGGTCTGACTGCATCAGCCCTGTTATGTCATCCAGGTTAATCAGGAATGACCTAATTGTGAGTAATATAGGGAATGGCATGACCTGGTAAATATCTATCAATTCAAAACCCAGAATGAGATATATCACTAACTGATAAGGCAGGTACATGTTAATCATCTCTAAATATGGTGACATTAAAGTAAATATAATACATTTATAGCATATTCTACATGTATATGTAGAATATATTATACATGTACATTTAATGTCAATGTAGAATAAGCTATACATGATTATTTAACACCTGTAGAATATGCTATATGTATAGATGTTCATTTTTATATCAGCAGGATGGCTTATACAAGAACAAGCCATATATGTACATTTTATATCTATGTAAAATAAGCCATACATGTACATTTTATGTCTATGTAAAATAAGCCATACATGTACATTTGATGTCTGTGTAAAATAAGCCATACATGTACATTTTATGTCTGTGCAGAATAAGCCTTACATGTACATTCTATGTCTATGTAAAATAAGTCATAAATATACATTTTATGTCTATGTAGAACAAGCCATGCATGTACATTTTATGTCTATGTAAAATAAGCCATAAATGTACATTTTATGTCTGTGCAGAATAAGCCTTACATGTACATTCTATGTTTGGATATAATAAGACATGTGTACATTTTATGTCTGTGTAGAATAACAACTAACCTCAGTACAAGTTTAAATTATTTAACAGAACCTGAACTAAATGTCCTCACAGTTCTTGAAGTTTAATGGTAGACATCCTCCTGCAAAACCTTGGAGTTTCCTCCCCTTCGTGAATTTTATTCCCCTTAGCAATAGCCCAACATAAGGAATATTTACTGTCACAATTCTTTTTTTTTTTCTTGCATTCTTCATGCTAATTTCACCTTTTGTTCTAGGTAATGTTATAGAACATCAGTTCTGGTCTAGAGTTTATATAAAATGCTTAAAAATATGCAAGCATTGAGTGGCATCATTTGCATGACAAAACATAATTAAGAAATTAATACAATTGAGTTTGACTCATGGCAAAACACATAGTATACATCCCATACTCCTCCAATCCTGGCCAGTGACAAAAGATGCAGCGGACACAACCCCACATCCTGGTAAAAATCATGTCCAGTGTACCTTGTCAAATAAGAACATGGATATGGCTTTTAAACAACTTTACCTGACTTACAAGACTTATGACTGATAATATCACATGAGCATTACCTTCTTCCTTTTACATGAATGGAGTCAAGTTAAATAAAAATAATTTATCCTGTTTTAGTTGTAATGTAAGAGAATACAAAAATAAGTCAGCATAAAATATCTGTTTAATAACCAGGGTAACTTATTCATTATAATGTACACATTACTGGCAATATAGCTAATACACAGTATATGTACAGTTCAAGTAACAAATTATACCCAATAATATGAAGTCAATATGCTGACATAAGCAGATTTGTTCAAAAATCAGATGTGAAAATATGTTATACATGTATAAACTATATCCTTATCTGAATGGTCTGACTACCTATCTGAAAACCTACTCCAGTTCTTTGGTTAAATTGGCATTTTAGAAATTTTGTTATGGGAGGTGCTAATTTTCCTGCACCACTGCCTAAACAATTGTACAATGCTTGGTATTACAAAAGCAAGTTTGTAATCCAGTCCTCCTGCCATGTATAAGATTTGTCAACAAGCAAATTTATCTTGTATAAAGATGTGCCTGGTAACCCTCACAAACCAATCACTGGAATTTGACACCAAAATTAGAAACCTAATTAACAAGAATTTATACATCCTAGCAATTTCAATTAATTTTAACATCAACTGTTCACACACACCTGCCTAAATGTTCACAACAGTCAGGTGCATAGCAGGAAATTAATACTATCACCACCATGCTGAAAGATGTAAAACCATAAAATAAATACAAATGTGTTAAAGCCTAAAATAAAGATCAAGGACTTCCCTAAGTGAACAAAGAATACTTTATATACATAATACCAAATCTGGACACACATGTAGCATATGAGCCAATATCCAATTACACTTCTGTCAAGGTGTTGATGTTACATTTGGTATTGGTACATGTCTAGCCTTTGTGTTGGTTTAAAATGACCCAGCTTTATTTGAAACATCTTTCATGTTTATAAGAAGTTCAGTTTATGTATGTTTTTGGTATTTTATTATTTGCCTGTGTTGTAAATACTAGCTGTATTGATTCCCATCTTGTACATACAAGTTTTTTTCAAAATGTTTCCCAGTCTATATGGTGTCTCATTGTTGTTACTTAATTATTTTAGTACAGTGGGGCTAATGTTATTGTTACAATCTCACAAAGTTTAAGTAAATCTTCCAAATCTCAGTCTTAGTTTATACTAGTGTTAGTCTAGCATAGTCTAACAAGACTCTTCATTGTCTAACACTAGTCTTGATGTTAGTCTTGCATGGTCTAATACTAGACGTGATGTTAATCTTGCATTGTCTAATACTAGTCTTGATGTTAGTCTTGCATTGTCTAACACTAGTCTTGCATGGTCTAACATTAGTCTTGATGTTAGTCTTGCATGGTCTAACACTAGTCTTGCGTGGTCTAACATTTGTCTTGATGTTAGTCTTGCATGGTCTAACACTAGTCTTGATGTTAGTCTTGCATGGTCTAACACTAGTCTTGCAAGTTGCATGGTCTAACATTAGTCTTGATGTTAGTCTTGCATGGTCTAACACTAGTCTTGATGTTAGTCTTGCATGGTCTAACAATAGTCTTGATGTTTGTCTTGCATGGTCTAACATTAATCTTGATGTTAGTCTTGCATGGTCTAATACCTGTCTTGATGTTTTGCATTGTCTAACACTAGTCTTGATGTTAGTCTTGCATTGTATAACACTAGTCTTTCATGGTCTAACATTAGTCTTGATGTTAGTCTTGCATGGTCTAACATTAGTCTTGATGTTAGTCTTCCATGGTCTAATACCTTTCTTGATGTTAGTTTTGCATTGTCTAACGCTAGTCTTGATGTTAGTCTTGCATTGTCTAACATCAATCTTGCATGGTCTAACACTAGTCTTGATGTTAGTCTTGCATTGTCTAACATTAGTCTTGATGTTAGTCTTGCATGGTCTAACACTAGTCTTGATGTTAGTCTTGCATTGTCTAACATTAGTCTGGCATGGTCTAATACTCATCTTGGTATTAAGTCTTATATAACATTGTCTTAGTGTTAGTCCAACATATAATGTTATCAAGGTGTTTTACATGTATAAGGATTAGTGGTTATCTTTATCGTACATACCTTATGCTCAATTTCTCAACAAATCATATAGGCACCAGCCACCCCCATCCCTGGGTGTGATCCTTCCACAGAGTTTTTCAACTTTTTGAGATGGTGTTTCAGTGCAAGTAGACTTTTACAACAAGCAGCCGATTCTTCAAATATGTATTGCACTTGACTTGTGTGTGAAGAATTCTTGCTAGCATTGCTGTATATAGGACAGTACTTTTCTTCATATTACATGTGCAAACCCCAATTTCCAAAGAATTACAAACTTCAATTTCCAGATTTACAAATCCCAATTTCCACTGATTACCAATAGATCTCACCTTTATATCTCATATCAGATTTACAAACCCCAATTTCTACAGATCAACCATACATCTTTGTATCTGATATTACATTTACAAACCGCAATTTCCAATTTACAAACTCCAATTTCAACATACTACCGCATCATCTTACCTCTCTATATCTCATATTGCATTTACAAACCGTATTTTCCAATTTACAAACCCTAATTTCCAATTTCCAAACTCCAATTTCAACACACTACTCATTACCTCTATATCTCATATTACATTTACAAACCCCAATTTTCACATATATACCAATCCCAATTTCCACAGATCTGCAAACCCTAATTTCAATAGATTTACAAACCCTGATTTCCAGACTTACAAACCCTAATTTCAAGATTTACAAACCCCAATTTCGACAGATTTGCAAACCCAGCCCTAATTTCCACAGATTTACCAACCTTAATTTCCAAAGATTATCCAGAGATTTCACATCTATATTTCTAATTATATTCACAAACCACAATTTCCACAGATTATTCCACATAGCTGACCTATAGATATCATTTTACATTTAAAAAACCCAATTTTCACTGCTTACAAACCTCTGTATAAACATCACTTGTCCACTAGGGACACTTTTTTTTGGGGGGGGAGTACCTTGTGGGACACCATCATAAAAATGATTTACATATTACTGATATAGTTGGTCTTCATTTAATTCATCTCTAATTTTATTGGAATTTATGCATTCTCTGAAGGGCAATTTAAATAAATGAGCTAATGCACTACCAAAATATTTCCTATATGGAGTATGTAAACAGAATGTGACTGCACTTTGTGTATTGATCTAGAATAGTAACCAATTCAGACTTTGATGTAGACAGATGTGTATTGCAAATCAAAAGAATGCAACTTGAGACTGATGATTCATGCAGTGTTATCTTACCTAACATGTATATACCCGTACATGGACCAACTTTTATTTAACATTTACAGGTAGGTACCACTATTCATACTGCATACTCCCTGGGGAGGGCTTATTCACTGCATAATGCATACTCTCAATGTGGGCTTATTCACTGCATAATGTAAAATCATAAGGGAGGGCTTTTTCATCATCTAATGGGCATGATTCTGCATTTTATATCTCCGCTACATCATAATAGAACAATGCAGCCACTTATAAACCATGAACACGCAGTTTACTGGCATGAGTAATTTTTCATAAATTTCACATCTGTTAAAATAGTCACTAGTGATATCACAAAGTTCCAATAGTGAAGAATAAATTTTACATTTAATTCATTACTACTTTCACCAGGTAAGTATGGTAAAGATAACATGTACATTTCAACAAATAATTTGCAATCAAAATGTATTCTTTAATAAGTTTAAAAAAATAAAATGGATTTACTGTTTTGATACAGCATAAAATCTTCGTATGAAAATACCGATGTTCAATCAGGGTTTAAAATTGAACTGTAGTGACACTAGTTTCCAAGCCTGAGGCTTGTCGTAGTTCCCGTTTAAGTAGTGTGGATTTAAAAAAAAAAAAAAAAATGAAGTTTCAGTTGTTTTCAGTCAGGAATCACTATTGAAAATTCAGCAGGGCATGTACATTTCTCAGTCTATTACCTACCTAGTCCTTTTGGCCTCAAAGAAATGTATGTTAAATTGTGGGCACAACTACACATGTATGAATGCACATGTTCTGGTATGAATAGTTCTTTCATATATACTTAAACATGTATGGTGTCTGAAGATTCCCTTATTTTATCCTGCTCACTAAATGGATGGGTGGTATGGGAAAGAACAATATATATTCCACTGTAAAATAAAATGAACATGCTAATAAATCTGTCTTAAAATATAAATTTTTATTCTAATTGCTGGGTTAAGGTAATGGACAACAGTTCATTGTCATTAATCACGAAAGTTATGATCATGTCAAGCATTTCTTTGTCCAGTCTAAATGAAATCTAATTAAGCCAATTACTCTAATTAAGCCAACTGTGACAGGTGTCAATTAGTTTTGCTGGTTCTCATAATTTGTTGAAGTGGATCCTACAAGATTGACACAAGGGACTTTGCTATGGACATTCTGTGAATCATTTATAAGTTGAATTATGTTACGAATTAACTAAATAACAGAAATGGTGAACTATGGTCAGTATGTGGTATTTGTAAATGTATATTCAGACTCTGAAAACAATATCCACACACAAACTTGTCATGGATCCATAATGAAACCTATTCATACAGGGGGGAGGGGGTGTTTCTCAGCACAATCATTAAGCATTCAAGAACTAAAAGGGCAAAATAAAGTTTTGACTTCAATCAAAAGACGGTAACTGTGTAACAGTGTAGGGATAGACCGCGAGTAAGAACACTTTTATACACCACACCACCCCCTTCAATCCATTGCTAACAATACCTTTAAAACGCTATGATCCACCATTAGGTTTTGTCCAACGATTATATCTCTGAAAAGCTTTTACTTTTAAAAAAAAATTAAGTCTATGATATACAATAATTACTGACACTTCTCGATACAATCAACAAGTTCACTACCTGTCACATTATACATAAATTATGCCAATTAAAAATCGATATCCAGGGTAGGGTACATGTACAGCTCTCCTACAATACCTTTATTTGGAACTACTTTATTTTCAGGCGGGGGTTTCTCTTTCCGTCCAAAATGTGTACTTTTGTCACACATATATCACCAAATACTTACCATTGTCAAATCCAATAAACCAACTTGCAAAGCTTTTTCCTTCTTTTCTTCCTCGTATCATTATGAAATCTTGATAATAGCTCGTCCTTTACGTGAAATCCCACATGTACAGTCTAACAGTAATCCTAATTCTTGTTGAAACCTCGAAATATTTCTCACTGAAATGTACACATTGACCACACTCGCCTGCTGTTCTTCAGCCACAATGTGCCTTGTCACTCATACATAATTAATACATGTATCTGATTCGGTTTAAATACACTCCAATACACAGAAGCTACTTAACAATTCCATGCCAGGTGTTAAATTAAAAATATTTTCTGTAAACAAAGCAGCTCTAACTGGACAGAGAAGTCACATTTTGAATCGTGTACACTATTAAATAGCAAATGTCTGGTGAAAATCACAGGTAAGGTGTAACATGTGAGGATGTTTGCCTCAGGTGTGCAATCAGCGACTGCAGACAAATGACACAGATAAAGTTGCCGCTCGAAATCAATGTGAACTGTGTGATGATGACATCACAGGGTTAAAGGTCACAATACCTACAACTTTAGTCTTGATTATCGAGGCTACCAATAGGGTTTGTAAATGTTAAACAGGGGATAGGTGAATCAGGTGCGCTAATTTTGACTGTGAAGAGTACCATTAAAAATTATTTTGTATAATTTCTCTATTTAAATAGTTATCACAGCTGCTAATATTTTACATTGTTTTTGGATTTGCAGAGAAATGAGCAAAATTGCAAAATTTTACAGCATTATGGAATTGTATTTTTTTTCTAAAAGTGAAAGCAAGAAAGATCCCCCCCACACACACACACACACACAAATTCTACACTTTCTCTCTGTAGATACAAAATTTGAAATCTTTAAAATAAGCGACAGTGTTTAACCATATTGTAATAACATGTACAGTTGTACCATTGCATGAAAAGTTCAATGTGTCAATGTAACAAGAAAACAAAATCTTTGCTGCATGTAGAATTTATATCAAGAACTGAACTTGCTGCTAGCACAAGGCAATTTTTTTAATTTTATTTGCAGATTGGTGAAGATTTATTTCAGGTATTCTTTGGGAATTTTGTATAAAGTTTATTTGATTTTCATCGTTCCTACTATTAGTGAGTGACCAAGATTGTTTGGATTAACATATGATATAAAAAAAGAAACAAAATATTATTATAATTGTAGAAATTTCTAAACAATAAATTTTGTCATCTTTGATCAAGGCTGAGAGGTCTAATTTTGTACAATAAAAATGTTTACATCAGTGTTTTTCTTTTCTTATTTTTATGATTTAAATTATTCTATGCCCTAAAACTTATTCATTTTGACAGAATATATTATGATATATTTTGTTTATTTACCTTAGAATAATCCTGTTCTTACTCACTCACCACCAATCCCTACGCTGCTAACAGTTACCATATTTTGATTGAAATCAAAACTTTATTTTGCACTTTTAGTGCTTGAATGCTTAATGATTGTGCCTGAGACACCCCCCCCCCCTTTAGAAATAGGTTTCATTATGGATCCATGACAAGTTTGTGTGTGGATATTGTTTTCAGATTAAAGAAGTTCCAATAAAGAAGTTATTTGATCTTAATTTTAATGTATTTCCAGCTGATTTAAAAAAAATTATTTGGAAAATCTTTTACTTTCATTAAACATTGTTTTATATAAAACCCTCACTTTAGCACACTTCCTTATCACCTGCTTTCTGTTTTTAAATTGGTCTTGATCATGGATTCCATTTCATTGTGTAATGCCAAATTGGATGTATAAAGTGCAATTCATTGTAAGGCAGTCTCACTGTAAGGCAATGTACTCCATGTAATTAGAGTACTGTATCCCATGGATTGTGTTATAATTAGAGTACTGTATCCCATGGATTGTGTTATAATTAGAGTACTGTATCCCATGGATTTTGTTATAATTAGAGTACTGTATCCCATGGATAGTGTTATAATTTGAGTACTGTATCCCATGGATTGTGTTATAATTAGAGTATTGTATCCCATGGATTGTGTTATAATTAGAGTACTGTATCCCATGGACTGTGTTATAATTAGAGTACTGTATCCCATGGATAGTGTTATAATTAGAGTACTGTATCCCATGGATTGTGTTATAATTAGAGTACTGTATCCCATGGATAGTGTTATAATTAGAGTACTGTATCCCATGGATTGTGTTATAATTAGAGTACTGTATCCCATGGATAGTGTTATAATTAGAGTACTGTATCCCATGGATTGTGTTATAATTAGAGTACTGTATCCCATGGACTGTGTTATAATTAGAGTACTGTATCCCATGGATAGTGTTATAATTAGAGTACTGTATCCCATGGATTGTGTTATAATTAGAGTACTGTATCCCATGGATAGTGTTATAATTAGAGTACTGTATCCCATGGATAGTGTTATAATTAGAGTACTGTAATGTACATGCATTGTTTATCTCAAGGTTGTGACTCATTAAAATATGCTTTTTTAAGAACTTAAGCTGTTTCAAACAATTTATATTTTAAAACTAAGTGTCCAAATGAATCGTGGTGGCTCAGTGGTTAGCGTGTTGCATGTGACCAGCATGGTCAACTCCTATGGCGTGTCCCTGTGTAAAACACTTTGCTTCAGTACTGAATAACATATTTGTGTTGCTGTACCAGAAAACAACAAACCAAAACCAATTTAATCTGGTATACAGTCGACTCCGGTTAACTGCACACCCTCGGGCCCATCGTGAGACCGTGCAGTTAACCAGAGTGTGCAGTTAACCGGAGTATGGTACAGTACATTTTTAAGCATTTGGAAAAATCGAGACCGGTGTGATTACGTGCAGTTATCCGGAGTGTGCAGTTAACCGATGTGCAGTTAAGTGGAGTCGACTGTATAAAAGAAAAAATATTTTAAAGCACCCTTAGTGATTGGAGAGATCATCAACTGCCAGTGACTGTCATTTATCTCAAGGTACTCCCAAATACGAGGTGAGCATTCGGATGCACTATGGGCTGGCTGTTCAGTGGTATGTGTCTGCTAGTCAGGAGAGAGACTCGTTCATCAACAGTTAACAACACTAATCTTTTGTGACACATGTGACCATTTTAAACTGTCAAATGAACATTTCACAACAAACTAGCTTTCACGTAATGAAAGTGATTTACATCTTCATTGCTGTATCGACAGTGAATTAATGGAAACCCCCTACCTCTCAACGTATGATCTTCCAATTTGTCTTTCACCTGCTTTACTTGCTTAACAAAATGTTGATATTCTTCATAGAAGTGATGATAATATTTTATGGTCCTCCCTGGTATCCCACGAACTTGCACCAGATCACCTCTGCATTGTATTCCATCTTGACGTAATTCAGTCCCTAACCCTCCACCTTTATTTGGTAATAAGAGAAACCTTCATAAATAGAGCCAAACTTATGCGTGGCACCCAATCAAATCTAATGACTTCCTTACCTCCTACAGCAGAACAACTCGATAACCGCTTGCATTCATTGCTTGAAAAACGTGCCTCAGCCACCAAAGCACAGAATATTAATTCAAAAGTATTATTCATGGTAAACCAGTGTTAGGGACCATCTTCACACTACTAATAGAGACCGCCATAACCAGAGAGGCTTTTAGCTTTCATCCAGACTAACTATTCATAGGCAAATTTATGAAGCTGCTGAGAAGACCATCACAAACATAGTCCATGCAGTGAAATCATCCCACTACGGTACTAATATCATGAAAAGTTCCAGCTGCAAAGAGCTCTTCGAGATTACCAACAAACTAATGTCAAGGAACAAATGTACACCACTTCCAACTACCTTCTCTCCAGTTGACCGTCTGGACCTGTTTGCAAATTTCTTCCCTGACAAAGTACAAAACATTAGAGATACGCTTGATAAAAATAATTTCATCTGACTCATGGTCACCATACAGTTGCGATACAGAATTTCAGTGACAACCATTAGCAGCTTTTGAACCTGTTTCTATGGATTTAGTATGAACAATCATGATGAAGAGTGCACCAAAGTCCTGTAAACTCATTCATCATCTCAACACCAAACTTGCCAAGACAGGAAGGCCAAGAGTCATGGTCAGCACCCATCCTAACATTGAACTTGCCCATTAATATCAAGATCTCTTCCTTGGGAATATTGAGTGAGTTTAATTCATTGTAGAACTCATCCTTGGTAGTTGTGGTGGTGCTTAGTATGGGAGCATAAACAATGATCAGGTTGACAGGCTTGGTTGTGGTGTGGAGGCAGAGTCTTCCGTTTCCTTGTTGGCAGGGTTCTATCATCCCAGCAGAGAGTTCCTTATAGCGAATGCAACACCAAACTCTCAGTGGCTTCATTAGTGCTCTTGCTCTTTCCATGTCAGCAGAATGTGTAGTTCTTTTCTCTGAGGAACCCAGAATCTAGTAGCCACGTACGTCTCCTGTAGTGCGGCAATGCCGACCTGGAGTCTTGCAAGTGAATCACTGATGACTGAAGTCTTTCAAACATCGCTGATTGCCTGGAGATCATCTGAAAGTCCAGTCAGCTTAGTCCAGATATTCCAGGTATCTAACATGAAGAATGGAGGCTTCTTTGTTGGTTTTCATTTCCAGATTTTCTGTTAGGGTTTACTCCTTTAGTATTTCCTTTGAAACGGTATAGTTGCAAGGCAGTAGAGGTTTGAAGTCAGAGTTTACCTTCTCCTAGATTGGCGACCACCCAAGGTGCCTCACTTGGCACTCAGCATTAAGAGGTTAGTGTTAGGATTGGTTGTCCTGGTGTAGTGATATGACTGAATTTGTTTTAAAGCTACAGTAAAATTCAAAATCACACACACACACATTATGAAGGCTTAATTCGAATAGGCTTGTCACTTTGATTAGGATGATACATGCCTCTTGAGGTGATACATGATACATGCCTCCTTGAGGTGATACATGAAACATGCCTCCTTGAGGTGATACAATATACATGCCTCCTTGAGGTGATACATGATACATGCCTCCTTGAGGTGATACATGATATAGGCCTCCTTGAGGTGATACATGATAATGCCTACTTGAGGTGATGCATGATACATGCCTCCTTGTGGTGATACAAGATACATGCCTCCTTGAGGTGGTCCTTTCGTTTAAGCTGAAAGAGGACCATCAGAGGGATGTGAAAAGATTCAATCTCCAAAAGGGACATTAGTATGATTAGCACTTTATTTATTTACTGCATGGTTTAAACTCAGCAGGCACAGAGGAAAAATATCACCATCTCTGTGAATGGGGAAAATTTGAATGTTTGCTAACAATAGTGTAACAGAACCTTTTGTCATTTGCATGTTTGCTGTTAATAGTGAAATGAACTTTTTATTAAGTAAACTTGGTCTTCAAGTTTTTCCCTCAATACAGGTCATCACATTATAAACCTATATTTGAAAATAAGGTCTTAAATAACAGCTGGCTGGTTGGTTGATTTTAATGTCAGTTTAACATATTAATGGCTATGGTTTATCATGCCAAGGAAATAAATGCAAGTGGGCTTTCAAGATAGGTCGTGTCCTCCCAAGTCATTAAACTATATAATGAAATAGAAAATGTTGCCGTAAATGACAGTCTCCTAAACCAGGACAGTGGTCTCTCACAACAAGTCATCAAATTATTAACTACAAAGAAACTAGGTTGCTAAATAACAGGTTTTATCTCCAAATATGTTTTTCTTTACAACAAGTAGTCTCTCATTACAGGTCTCAAAACTGGTCTATCAAGACAGACCTTATTAAGCTATATATTGTTAAGTTAATTTGGTCTGTTAGTATCACTTTTTCTCCACAGTAGCTAGTTATTATCATGAGAGAGATCATGAGAGAGATTATGAGAGAGATCATGAGAGAGAGAGAGAGAGAGAGAGAGAGAGAGAGAGAGAGAGAGAGAGAGAGAGAGAGAGAGAGAGAGAGAGAGAGAGAGAAAGTTGAAGCTGAAACTGTCCAAAAGTGATGAGATATTAATAGGGAAGTAATCAAAGTGTACATTTTTTAACAAACTAAAATAAGAAAATAACATGACACATTTTTGCATGCAAGAAAGCAACACTGTTTTTACAAGCAGAAATAGTTCTTTTACATCATTTTTGTCTATTAAGCAGGGGGGTTGGTGTGTTCCAACACTGATATGTATTCAGTTACTGCGGTGAACGATTTGAAATCCACCCAGAATTGTCAGCTTTAATGAACTCTTTTTTGATAAAGTAACATTCTCTCACTATGTCAGTGGCATTTAATGTTCCAACTGTATGTGGATATATTTTAAATATATATATTTTTTAAATATATATATTTTTTAAATATATATTTTTTTTGAAACCATGAATTTTAATAGCATGGTGAGCAAGTTACATCTGTAAGAAAAGTGATTTTAGGAGTAATTCTATCATGCATAGCTAAATTTGTTCATTACTGTTTTAAAAATGTAATGGTAGAACATTGAGACACATCTTGTAACATTGAGTCACATCTTTTAACACTGAGTCACATCTTTTAACACTGAGTTACATCTTTTAACAGCAACAGGCTCTGCCTCTACACACTTAACAAAAGTCTTAACAAAAACCAGAAGAAGAAGCTAAAATCATAAAACCAATTTGCATAAGATTTATTTCCCTTGAATTTAATTACATGTCTCTCACAATTATCTCCCCTGCACCATGCCTCTTCCTTGGATCTGGATGGTCACAACTCCTAGTGGTAATTTCTTTTTACTGTTAAACTCAACGAGTCTTTACTTCCATGGCAAACTGATCTAAATTTAAAGGACTTACAATAGCAATGTTAAGGATGGTTTACTTCTGAAGTGAAAATAAACAAGCTGACATGCACCATATTTTCTGTACATTCAGACACTATGTTTTGGGACACCAAAATATTTTTACAAACATTTACAACTTTGTGCCCCTTTAAATTTTGAGCATCATTTTAATAGAATATTATTTATACACTAACTTACATTTTCGGTTTTAAATGTAATTCTTAATGATAAGATGAGACTAACACACCATTTTCAGAAATCGGAGAAATGTCTCCATGATTAATACCCGTAACAGTGCTTCCACTTAAAATGTTTAAAACATAAGAGATCCGTTTTTAACTATTGATTAGGTTGCGGACACTGATATAGTGAATATCACTTGTTTAAATTATATTAGTTACCGTAGAGGAAAAAAATTAAATCATAACAATATCTGAAGGATATGTCTTACTGTACTTATTTACTACTGTATACTTACTGTACTTATTTACTACTGTATCCTTTGTTAAACACAAAATCACTGTTACATTTTGACACTATCAATAATATGTCACTCTAACATCATGCTTTTGAACTCAGGCATATACTGTTCTTGTTTTTTATTTATGTTTTGGTATTTTAAGGTACAGCAACTTGGATATAAAATTACAAATTCTGAATCTGTTTAAGTAACGAAAACAATAATGTTGCTACTAATATGCTAACCACAAAAACAGACATGTGAAAGAAAATTATAAAGCCAACAAAAAATATCCAGGACCTTTAGAAATCTTCAAAAGATATATATGATCTGCTATTGACATGTTATAAATCAACAGTGATAAATTTTATCTGCTATAGTCATGTAATAAATCAACAGTGATAAATTTGATCTGCTATTGACATGTTATAAATCAACAGTGATAAATTTGATCTGCTATTGACATGTTATAAATCAACAGTGATAAATTTGATCTGCTATTGACATGTTATAAATCAACAGAGATAAATTTGATCTGCTATTGACATGTTATAAATCAACATTGATATATATGACCTGCTGTAGTCATGTAATAAATCAACAGTAATGTATATGACCTGCTGTAGACATGTTATAAATCAACAGTGATATATATGATCTGTATAGACATGTTATAAATCAACAGTGATATATATGACATGCTATAGACATGTTATAAATCAAAAGTGATAGATTTGATCTGCTATTGACATGCTATAAATCAACAGTGCATGCCTTCAGTTACAGAAAACTGATAAGGTCTAAATAACACTGAAAAGTTTCGCTCATCAACATACATATAACTTTATGTATTTGACAACGGAAGTCTACCAATATACATTTTTCCTTGTTTATTTGACAAGGGAAATCTACCAATATACACTTTCTTTTGTGTATTAGACAAAGGATGTCTACCAACATACACTTTCTTTTTTGTATTAGACAAGGGAAGTCTACCAATATAGATTCAACTTTGTGTATTTGACAAGGGAAGTCTACCAGCATACTTTTCTTTGTGTATTTGATAAGGAAAATCTACTAATATACACGTTCCTTTGTGTATTTGACAAGGGATTAATCTGTGCGAATTTGATAAATTTCTAAATACTCAAGAAGGTGCTATTTTATGGACAATTATTAACAGGATACTTTTGTCCTATACTTCTGTGTAATTACCCCACTGGTAGATAACTATTCAAGTAGGGGTTGCACAAGAAAAATTCAGACCAATCTATAAATATCTGAGTGATTTTGGATTACACACTCTGTCTATATCCAACTGAAGATTGAAAGTATCAAAAAGAATATCTACTGGTTGAAGCAGACTAAACAGTCTGAGAGATATGATCTAAAATATTTACAGACAGACATACAGATGCAGGGGTACCTATATCCCCCAATATTACATACCTGGATGATAAATGTCAAGCAATACAAAGGTGCCACTAAATTGTAATTTACCTTAAAATTATGCTTATATACATAATATCCTAACATCAGTGGTCATACACACTCATAACCTCCATTTCCTACAACAAATGTTTGAAATGAAAGAGGAAATTAGCTTAATTAGTCCAGTAGTGAATGGAGGACATATGGCACCAAAGGTAAGACAAAACATAAAGTCTCTTTACAGCACTCTGATTGCCAATAAAATGAAAAAGTGCAGGGCAAATATAAATGAGATCCAAGATTTACTGAGATGAAATACTAGCATGAACTAAAGAATATGTATCTTACAATTTTTTTCAATGAAAGGTTAACATGTATGAGTATAATTATTTGCTATCATCATTTTGATATACATTTAACACATATGGTCATCCATGTTGAATGAACAGCCAATACCAGGAATTACAGAGTCTGTCAATTGTAACTACATGCATTCTGTGGATGAACTGGTGCAATGGCTGAAGGGTCTGCTATACAATGCTATGAAAGTCATGACAGGTTAACCTTGGGTAACAGATAATCACACCTCGTCCATATGCTGTTGAATAAACTGACCAACACTTGCATGGTAATTCCTTCAACATGTTTGCAAAATATTATAGAATAGGGTTAACATTTTAACAGCTTTAAAAACTCCCTAGGGTCAGTCAGGGACAACAGATGAACCATACTGCTAGAATTAGCAGTTTGAAGAAACTAATGGCTTGCCAGTTACAGGCTGCATATGCCAGTAGTTTCTAGACCACTAGAGCTTAAATTTATTTGGTACAAAATCTTTTTGGCTGTCAGTATTGGTGATGCTTACTAGGGAATACAATTATTTGTGCAAGTTTTATGTAAAAAAAAAGGCTTACCTTGGCCATTTTCATCACTGATGATTATCTCAGGAAAGACTGCTTTCAGTGACGGTCTGGTCCGACTGATAGATTGAAAAGACCCTGACAGACCAAAGGAACTGTACAGTGAGGGGTCATAACCACTATCACTCTCATTGTCGGCTGGAAGAAAAAAAACAAAGAAACATGCAAGATGATATTATCATTAAACCTGTTAACAGTGGACACCTGTGGGAAAAGGACAAACTGACTTTTGCACACTGCAAATACTGGTTTACCTGTCAAACTTGTTTCTTGAACAAATACCATGTACTGAATGTGTTATATGCTATGTACCATCATCATTATTATTATTATTATTATTATTATTATTATTATTATTATTATTATTATTATTATTATTATTATTTCAAACAATTTACATAATTTCTGATTCAGATTATAGACTTTTTCTAAATTCTCTGTCACTCTGTCTCTGTCTCTCTCCTCCTCTCACTATCTGTCTGTCTGTCTGTGTCTCTCTCTCTCTCTCTCTCTCTCTCTCTCTCTCTCTCTCTCTCTCTCTCTCTCTCTCTCACACACGAACACACACACACACAGTATGTTTTGGATTGTATACATAGTAAGATAGGCATACCCAAAAGATCACCTGCTTGTACATAGCACCTGAAATCACCTGTCTCACAAGTAGCAGACCTTAACCAAAAATAGAATAGTAATACCAATGATTGACAGGTCTCCTTTACTGTTAGAATAGTAATACCAATGATTGACAGGTCTCCTTTACTGTTAGAATAGTAATACCAATGATTGACAGGTCACCTTTACTGTTAGAATTGTAATACCAATGATTGACAGGTCTCCTTTACTGTTAGAATAGTAATACCAATGATTGACAGGTCTCCTTTACTGTTAGAATAGTAATACCAATGATTGACAGGTCTCCTTTACTGTTAGAATTGTAATACCTTTCAAGTCAAAGCAATGTTCCTTAATATGTTTTGATCGACAGCTGATTTTCATTTTTTTAATACATGAAATTTATGAATAGATTACCACCATCTTAATCTAAAACTATTGTTATACAGCAAACACTGATATAAATTGTTGAATTGGTCAAAAGTAATACATGTAGACAAATATGGAGCAAAATTTGATCTCTTTTAATATTCTGTTGAATACAGTTAGTATGGTAATCAGCACCACCCCAACCACCCCAAGACTTGCCACCCTCACAACTCACGAAAGGCAGCTTTATGAACAACATTTTAACATTCAGAATTTAGCCTCAAAACAAATTCATAAGCAAGTGTGATGTTTTATTCAAGTTCTTCAAATAACATTGTGATTGAGAGATTGACAAGTTTTTAAACTTACACTGCCAAATTTAATTGAGTAAAGTAAGATAGTAACATAAGCCATGTGTATACATTGATTTGTATGATTTGTGTGTATGTGTGCATGCATGTGTGTAATTCATGCATGTGTGTGTGTTATTTAGATTTTTAATGTAGCTTTAACAATTTTTCAGTTATATCACTATGATGTCTGCTTTATGGCAGTTTATAGTGATGTCTTGCACTGGGGCATCATGACAAATACATGAAGCATCACGTCCTACCCAGTCACATTATCCTCACACCAGGCAGACCAGTCCTATCACTAGCCTCTTAATGCTGAGTGCCAAGCAAGGCAGCAATTGGTACCATTTTTATAAATCTTTGATATGATATCGCCGGGCTTTGAACCTGCAAAGTCTGTTAATCATTTAACAGTGCTGAATCCAGACAAGGTCCTGGTGGGTGGGTGGGCATCAGTCAAACTCAGTTTTCCTTTTAACATACTAGAATTTTCAATGAAATTGTTTTTCTTATTTTCCCAAAATTACAAAATAAGCCACTCCTTTCTAATAATCAAAAATACTTGACCTGCCATTATCAAGAACTAATGTTACTGAAGAAGAGCCATTTTGAATGGCATCAATGGATTGAATAATTTTAATCCAAGTCAGCAGTTGGTAGAGAGTTTAATATGTAATACAAATTTGTCATGGGTTTAATACCAGTCAAAATCTGACTTGAGGAAGGACACACTTCCTCATACATATTCACCCATCATAAGAGCATGGGTTTGATATCAGTCCAAAGCTAACTTGAGGAAGGACACACTTCCTCATACATATTCACCCATCATAAGAGCATGCAAAATATTTGGACACTATGTTGTTACTACATTAATCTTTTAATTTGGTAATCTGTAGACCGAGGCAGTGGAATAAGAAATCTTAGATTGATGTTTAGTAATCCATGTATAAACCTTAGAGCAGTGGTCATGTTGCTGTGTTTAATTTCAAGAGCACCATGATGTGTGATGCACATGGTCATTTTGCTTACATTTGATATCTTATATGTCTGACTTGCATAATAATAAAATATGCACAGATTATTTAGTTTTCTAAGTCATCAGAAAAGTTTTTTTAACCACAATATTTTTCATATAATTGTTATTATTATTATTATTATTATTATTATTATTATTATTATTATTATTATTATTATTATTATTATTTCTGCCAATGCATAGTTCTAAATTGAAGGAATAGAAAAACTGATGTAAAGACATGATCTAGAAAGACTGTCTGAAATGTTCATTAAATAGGTTTGTGCCGGAACTATCTTAGAAAGGGGAGATAAATCTGTAACAGCCAATATACTGAAATATAAGAGTTACCCATCTTTCAGTGATTATTTTCTTATTGCACCAATATCAAACTTCACCATCCCAACATTGCCTTAAACTTTATGATACATAGTCTACCTCATTAGTTATTTAATCTGTAAATGACTAAATATGCTTCTAGAAACCTCATATACTTTTAGGATGAATTTATTACCTTAATGCATAGCCATTGCTTTACATTTCTGAGTGCCACTCTGTCAAGGTTAATATTTTTTTCCCATGCTTGTAGTCTGAATGTAATTTTGAAATCACTCTGTTTAACACATTTTAACTTTATTTACCTACAGCTTACTGTTTTCTAGAATTAAGTGAAACATGTTATATCTATTCAGGTCTAGCATGGTATCTGGAACAATGTGTTATAGTTGGATCAGCTTGGATTATAAGCTCTCCAGTTGTTTGGTGGTGACAGCAAGGTTTCATAAGGACATGTGCAGTGTACTACCACAAGTGACTTAGATTAGTACAGATCACCATACTGATATAAAGCACCTCAAAGACATAGCTTAGGTATCCATGAGAGAAATTAGCACCATTGTTCAGTATGGTATTCAGCCTGCCTAGAAACTGTATTTCCTATCCCATTGTTGCCTTTTGTAGTTATCGACATTGATCATTGGTCCCATCAGAAGTTTAAATCTCAGTGCACTATTATTTATTAAAAAAAACAACTGCCTAAGTACCTGACACAGCCTAAACTAAATCTTGTAATAAAGACTGGTGTACAACATAAACTACATCTTGTGATAAGAAATAGCATTTATTTCACTCTTGCATAATTATATGAAATTATGTATAATGCATCCTGGTCAAAAGTGATGAAAATTACTGTATTCAGAGTATAATGCATCCTGGTCAAAAGTGATGAAAATTACTGTATTCAGAGTATAATGCACCCTGGTCAAAAGTGATGAAAATTATTGTATTCAGAGTATAATGCACCCTGTTCAAAAGTGATAAAAATTACTGTATTCAGAGTATAATGCACCCTGGTCAAAAGTGATGAAAATTGCTGTGTTCAGAGTATAATGCACCTCAGTCAAAAGTGATGAAAATGATGTATTCAGAGTATAATGCACCCTGGTAAAAAGTGATGAAAATTAATGTGTTCAGAGTATAATGCATCCTGGTCAAAAGCCAACTCTCATGTGCTCCATTAAATACATTTCAAATTTAGGGCCTAAATGATTAGAGCATCTGCCTCGGATACAGGAGGTCAGAGGTTCGAACCAAGACTTATAAAAATGGTACTAGCAGCTGCCTTGCCTGGCACTGGGCATGAAGAGGTTAGTATTAAGACTAGTTGCCCTGGCATCAGGATAATGAGACTGAGTTAGACGTGATGCTTCATGTCTGCAGCTTGATGTCCCTGTGCAGGACATCACTATAAACTGCCACATTGCAGACATCCTAGTGATATGACTGAAAAATTGTTAAAGCTATGTTACAAATCTAAATCGCACACCTCAAACACATTTTAAGTTTTAAATGAAGTTTACTCTAGCCTTTTTAAATTGTTTGTAATAAATATTGCACTGATTTTCTTTTTGTTTAACTGCATCACCACTAGTTTGTAGAAAGGTCATTCCCATTTTGACGTGGGATGCACACATTTTGGTGAGGAAATAAAAATGTACCGATTTAAAAGAATTATCTTTCTACTGTCATTTAGACCCCTTCTAATTTCATCATTAAGAATTTGACCTACTGAACCTTGCATGACAATATTCACAAAGGTGGTCATCCTAAGTTTTCAATGTTAGTACAATACATAATACCTTGCATGACAATATTCACAAAGGTAGTCATCCTAAGTTTTCAATGTTAGTACAATACATAATACCTTGCATGACAATATTCACAAAGGTAGTCATCCTAAGTTTTCAATGTTAGTACAATACATAATACCTAGACTGATTCTACTGATTATAAATACATGCAATTATTTGTGTGTAACCAGATATGGCCTTAAGCAGCATTGATTACTATCCAATTTTAAAAGCTATTTAAAGGCTTTCAAAGTGCTGACTGCTATGGACTACAGGAATCCAATGTGCTGACTGTACAATGGATTACAAGACTTCCAGTTCTTCTCACTGTACTATCAATTACAAGACTTCCAGTTCTTCTCACTGTACTATCAATTACAAGACTTCCAGTTCTTCTCACTGTACTGTCAATTACAAGACTTCCAGTTCTTCTCACTGTACTATGAATTACAGGACTTCCAGTTCTTCTCATTGTACTATGAATTACAAGACTTCCAGTTCTTCTCACTGTACTATGAATTACAGAATTTTACTAAACTAAAACAAGAAAAATATATTTTCATGCAAATAATGTATGTGCAAACAAATGTGAGTTTATCTGAGTACAAGAAATTTCATTCTTTTCACTAAGAAACCAAAATTATTAGTCAGAGTGACCTAATTAGAAGAAAAACCTAAATATTTTTGTATTATGTATTATAAATGTCAATACCATTTATTTGGCAATGAGATAACCAGTTCATCTTTTACTAGCCTTACAAGCACAATGCAGAAAAAATGGACATTTTTATTTTAAAAAATCTTCATAAAAAGTAAAACCCAGAATCATGTTAGAGAGAAATTTCATTATATTAACAATTTCTGCTAGCTCATGCTAATTAGGATTGGCAATTGCAAGCACCTGCTCAATCAATGACAATGCTTTGGTTTCAGTAGTTTCCAAATAATTATACAGCAACAGTCAATCATTTGTATTATGGGTTTATCATGAACTTATCATTTACATTACGAGTTTATCATGAACTTATCATTTACATTATGAGTTTATCTTGAACTTATTATTTACATTACGAGTTTATCAAGAATTTATCATTTACATTACAAGTTTATCATGAACTTATCATTTACATTACGAGTTTATCATGAACTTATCATTTACATTATGAGTTTATCTTGAACTTATTATTTACATTACGAGTTTATCAAGAATTTATCATTTACATTACGAGTTTATCATGAACTTATCATTTACATTATGAGTTTATCTTGAACTTATTATTTACATTACGAGTTTATCAAGAATTTATCATTTACATTACAAGTTTATCAAGAATTAATAATTATGAGTTAATCATTAACTTATCATATACAGTATGAGATATACAGTATGATTTTATCATGATCTTATCATATACATTGAGTTGTTCATGAACCTATTAGTTTATCATGAACATATCATTATGAGTTTATCATGAACTCATCATTATGAGTTTATCATGAATGTATCATTATGAGTTTATCATGAACTTATCATTTACATTATGAGTTTATCATGAATGTATCATTATGAGTTTATCATGAACTTATCATTTACATTATGAGTTTATCATGAATGTATCATTATGAATTTATCATAAACTTATCATTTACATTATGAGTTTATCATGAATGTATCATATGAATTTATCATGAACTTATCATTTACATTATGAGTTTATCATGAACTATCATATAAATTTTAAGTTTATTATGAACATATCATACACAGTATGAGTTTTTAATGAACTTATATACATTAAAAGTTTATCATGAACTTATAATTATTAGTTTATCATGAATGTATCATTATTAATTTATCATGAACTTATCATTATAACATGCATAATTAACTTACAAGATGCTCTCAACAGACTTCAAGTATGGTGCAAGGAATGTATGATCATAAATACAAAAAACTTGAAAGCCCTACTATTTACAACGCAACCAAATTGAGCAAGCCTAGATAGTGCCATACTCAAGTTTTATTTGACAACGTGAGCCTTAATATGACCTCTCATGATAAAATTCTTGGTGTATTCATAGATAATAATCTTACTTGGTCTATTCACATTAAACATGTTTCAAGAAAGGTTAATTTGTTTCTTTGGCTACTGAGGAAAATCAAAACATACGTTCTTCTTTAGTATAGGGTAATCTTTTATAAAAGTTATATTCAGCCATATCTGGGCTATTGTAATGTAATTTGGGGTTAAATACCTCTAATTTAAACATGACAACACTTAAAAGACTCCAAAAGAGGGCAGTCATCCCAACGAGAGCATTGTAATGTGTGAAGACTGTATCATGTACAATGTACTTCATTATAAGGTGATCTCCTTATAAGGTGATCTCATTATAAGGTGATCTCATTATAAGATGATCTCATTATAAAGTCATATATACCCTATAGAATTCTCATGGATATCATTATAATCAGGTATGACTATCATGTATTATGTACTTCATTATAAGGTGATCTCATTATAAGGTGATCTCATTATAAGGTGATCTCATTATAAGATGATCTCATTATAAGGTCATATATACCCTATAGATCTCATGGATAGCATTATAATCAGGTAGGACTGCATCATGTACCTCACTATGATGTGGTCTCACTAAAAGGTGGCATTTACCCTTTGGATCTCACAAACATGATTATAATGAGGAAGATCTATTATTTCCTATGCACTTCATTATAAGGTGATCTCACTCTAAGGTGATATATACTTTATGGATCTCACAAACATGATTAAAATCAGGGAAGTATATTATTTAATGTGTACTCCATTTAAAGGTGATCTCACTCTAAGATAGTATCAAAATGAGGGAAGTCTATCATTTCCTATGTATTTCATAATAAGGTAGTTTTGCCATAAAGTGGTATATACTCTATGGATATCAATGACAGGATGAGAGAGAGAGAGAGAGAGAGAGAGAGAGAGAGAGAGAGAGAGAGAGAGAGAGAGAGAGAGAGAGAGAGAGAGAGAGAGAGAGAGAGATTATTAACTAACTTTAAATTCAAGGAAATTATACTAACAGCTTTGATATTCATTATAAATAAAAATGTCCCTTCCAAATCTCTGATTTAGAAATATAAAACATGGCTTTGAACTTTAACATTTAGAGGTTATATTATGCTGAGGCAATTAGGTTACAGACCCTTGTCCATAGGCACACTACAATAGCAGACCCAGGCTAAGGCAATTAGGTTACAGCACCTTGCCCATATACACACCACAGTAGCATACCAGGCTGAGGCAATTAGGTTACAGCCCCTTGCCCATAGGCACACCACAATAGCAGACCCAGGCTGAGGCAATTAGGTTACAGCCCCTTGCCCATATACACGCCACAGTAGCATACCAGGCTGAGGCAATTAGGTTACAGCCCCTTGCCCATAGGCACACCACAATAGCAGACCCAGGCTGGTATGATGGTATGATTTGAACCCCTATTCAGTCTGATTAATACTGATATCTTCAACATAATGGAGATCTGACAGGCATAGCATGAGATTAATTTCTGTTTAGCTTTTTTCTGATCTGCTAATTATAATGCAGCTTTTACATTTATGAAAGTGAAAAGGTCACTGGAAGATATTGTTCCTGTGATATCTGTCATCTGACCTGTTACCAAGAATCAGTGGATCCAGAATGCCAAGGTTATAAGGTGCCTGTTAGATCCACTTATTAATCAGATCTCAATTTCAATCAGATTACACACATGCCTTTCTGGCTTGCAAGGCTCATTTACCTCTGTGTCACTGTGGCCAGATATGTAAGCACACCTCCCCAAAGCAATACAAATTAAAAGCAGAAAAGCACCAACCACCCTCCTACAGGGTAAATAAGATAATCTGATACCTACATTGTATACCTGCAATCACTGGCACCTGTACATCAGTTGTACCTGTGGCACAGTATTGTGAATAGTGAATGAAAAGCATTACAAAACTCTGAATTACTTACCATCGAGAACCTACCTTAGAAGTTGCATCCATTTGCAGACTTCAGAAACCTAGACCTGACATTGCATAATGGACTGGCAGATCTGGGTATATGCAGTTTGATATGGGTTTATGTGCCAAACAAACAACACCGACCCTGATCTGCTAGTACATTTTGGACAGATTAGGGTCTAAATTGTTTGTGAGTATGTAACATTTAGCATTTGTGGTGATCAAATTAAACACATTTACAGCCCTTTCAAGTATTTAATGGTTGTATAACACATCACATAAATGTGTTCAATAATATACAAGAAATAACATTATTATTATATTAATTTATATTACATAGTAGATAGTTATTACACTCTATATCTACCATTAATAAATCATCCTTGATAGTCAATTAGTACCCACATGTTATCAGTTTTTGTTAAAATGTTTTCCACCTCCATTATTAGCCTCTCCCATGCACACATTTAGCAAGGGACTTATACTATAGTCATTTATGACATAGTTGAAAGTATTAGTCATTCAACATTGTACAATTATTATCCTTGGTTGAGGTGACTATTAAGTGTTATGAACTAGTACATTCATTTGGCATTTTAAAGTCAGGAATGTGCTGATGTGTTAGTAAATCTTTTACATACTGGATATGTATGTATGTATGTATGTATGTATGTATGTATGTATGTATGTATGTATGTATGTATGTATGTATGTATGTATGTATGTATGTATGTATGTATGTATGTATGTGTGTGTGTGTGTGTGTTTTTGTGTGTGTGTGTACTAGCTTTATTAGATCATTTAGTTGTAGAATGTAGAATCTGCCACATTCTTATTTTGAAAGAAAAATACTTCCACTTAACTGCAACATGTGTAACGTCTTTTGAATTTCAGCATGGTGATACAAAATTCTTCTGCAAAATTTCTTTAGAATGAATTGGTAAATTGATTGCATCTACTGAACAGACTTTTGTTGATATATATTACCATATTTTCCTTATGATTAGCCCAGGAGAACCCACCTCATAAATTGATTAACAAGGCTGGATGTATTTCTCTTGTAATTAGCCCAGGAGGACCTACCTTGGAGATTTTTTAAAATGGTTTTGTGTATTTCTTTTATAATTAATCAATGAGGCCCTACCTTAGAACTAAAGACATTATCTTGGAACTTTTGTAAAACAGGTGGGTGAATGTATTAACATTGAGAAAGTAGAAGTTTAATAAAATGTGCCTGAATTTTGTAAACTTGCGATGGGTTTATCCTCAAGTATGGGATAATCAGGCCAGAGGAGAATACTTCATTTGGTAAAACTCATAATTTGTACATGAAATTTACCTTTCTGTAAGAACCATTATCACAGATCAGTGAACATCAATAATCAAAGATCATCAAACATCAATAATCACAGACCAATGAGTATTAATAATCACAGATCAGTGAGCATAAATTTTCATAGATCAGTGAGCATTAATAATCACAGATCAGTGAGCATTAATAATCACAGATCAGTTAGCAGCAATAATCATAGATCAGTGAGCATAAATAATCATAAATCAGTGAGCATTACTAATCGAAGATCATCAAACATCAATAATCACAGACCAATGAGCATTAATAATCACAGATCAGTTAGCATCAATAATCATAGATCAGTAAGCATCAATAATTAAAGATCATCAAACTACAATAATCTCAGACCAATGAAAATTAATAATCACAGATCAGTTAGCATCAATAATCATAGATCAGTGAGCATTAATAATCACAGATCAGTGAGCATTAATAATTAAAGATCATCAAACATCAATAATCACAGACCAATGAGCATTAATAATGACAGATCAGTGAGCATTAATAATCACAGATCAGTGAGCATCAATTTTCATAGATCAGTCAGCATTAATAATCATAGATCAGTGATCATTACTAATCACAGATCAGTGAGCATCAATAATCATAGCTCAGTGAGCATTAATAATCACAGACCACTGAGCATTAATAATCACAGACCACTGGGTATTAATAATCACAGAGCAGTGAGAATCAATAATCATAGATCAGTGAGCATTAATAATCACAGACCACTGGGCATTAATAATCACAGATTAGTGAGCATCAATAATTATAGATCAGTGAACATCAATAATCACAGACCACTGAGCATCAATAATCATAGTTCAGTGAGCATCAATAATCATAGTTCAGTGAGCATCAATAATCATAGTTCAGTGAGCATTAATAATCACAGATAATAACATTAATAATCACATGTCAATGAGCATTAATAATTAATAATCAATAATCATAAACAATCAATCTTTAAATAAGAAATATTTAGCTAGGTATAAGAAATTACTTTTGAAAATTCCAAATCCTTCAGGAGCAGTCTACATTCCTATTCTTCAAAAATCCCACCCACCCACTCCCAAAGAAGCTGTTTCAAAATATAGCCTAGGTACTCTGTTTATCTGATAAAATTTCATGTATAAAATTTCAGTGAATATACCAGTCAAAATATAGCCTAGGTACTCTGTTTATCTGATAAAATTTCATGTATAAAATTTCAGTGAATATACCAGTCTGGAGTCATAAACAATATCACCAAAAAACCAAAACCATATGATCATCTACAGTTTGTACTGGTAACTATGTGTGAAAGTACATAATGCTGAGGTATTCATACTAAAGAGGAATACAAGGACTGACCAATCTTTTTGGGAAAATGGTGGATTATAAGGGATGAGGGAAGCAGTGGCTCTTGAGTTTAAAACTTTAGTTAGCTTGAAAAAAAATATTCTTGCTCTGATTTTGGAGATTAAACGAAGTAATTATATTCATTTTAGAAGTTATGATATGATTATCTTGAGTTAAACACAAAAAGTATGCTGGCTGGAAAGGAAATCCTAGTCTCCTCCATCCTCATCCCACCCCTAATAATTAATGGATTGGTCTCTAGTGGTGGTCTGTGAAGTAGAGGACAGATAATACTGTGTAGGTTGTACATGATCGTTTGATGCACCTGCAAGATAATCTATATTTGACACCTGCAAGATAATCTATATTTGACACCTGCAAGATAAACTATATTTGACATACCTTTTCTTCTGATCAAGTTATGGCAGGATGCATGTGGGAGTTTGTTTGTTTGTTTGTTTGATTAGGACTTTTAATGTAGCTTTAACAATTTTTCAGTCATATCGCTATGATGTCTGCAATGAGGCAGGTTATAGTGATGTCTAGCACTGGGGCATCATGCCACAGACAAGTAGCATAATGTCCCACCCAGTCACATTATCCTGACACCAGGCTGACCAGTCCTAACACTGACCTCTTAATCCTGAGCACCAAGCGATTCAGCTGGTAGTACAATTTTTATAAGTCTTTGGTATGACTTGGTCAGGGATTGAACCCACAACTTCCCACTCCTGCGGCGGACGCTCTAACCACTAGCCACAAGAACAGTTGTATGTGGGAGTAAACAAAAATAAAGATAACACATCAAACATGTATAGGAAAAAAACTATCTGATTTCATATTTGAATGAACACTAGAATAGTCTGTTGCCAAGTTAGAATGCAAACTGTTGACAGGATGTTAAATCAATTGTGCAGTTATGGTGAAAAAAATGCACAAAAATGCAAAATGCACAAAAATGCACAAGATAATTTAAAAGAGTCATGTTTCATGTTTGAGCGAACAAAATAGTAACTGCGGACACCAAATACACAAGATAATTTAAAAGAGTCATGTTTCATGTTTGAGCGAACAAAATAGTGACTGCTGACACTAAATGAAAACTGTAAAAACAGTGTTTTTAATTATTTATTATCAAAAGAATTTAAGGGGCCATGGGAGTGGCCAAGTTTTGAACAATGACAACGAAACATTATGATACTTCTCATATAATAATTTTGCATCCCAAAGAGAATAAGACAATTAATGTAAATTATTGCATGCAAACTTATGAAATCTTAAATACAAATTACACAGATATCCATAACAAATATTATCCTTGTTACAAAAATGTAGGCTAAAGCTAGAATATATATGTGCTTGTAATAAAAATGTTAAACATACCAGTTAATATTGATATGCCTTTATCTACTCCAGTGACCTCCATGTAAATGAAAATTTGCTGTACATGAACAGCATCTATGAAGATTAGAACTTACTGCACCTGTCTCGGCAATGAAAAATTTATCAGGGGTTCTCTATTACACGGGTTTTATATACTGTCATGACCATGATCTGCAAATTTAGGAGGCCTGAGTACAAAGATGAATGATGCCTAATAATGAAAGTTTCAAAGAGTTTCATTATTTAATGTAAAATCTAGTCTCTCCCAACTCCCAACTCCATATATCAGAGCCAGCATCTTACATTGTGGATTTAAAATTTATTACTTGGGTAAATTTCTTGAAGTTAAAGCTCGTCATGATAAGAACAAGTGGAGGATATAATATTGTTCCCTTCCTATGGTAATAAATTACTCGAAGATTTAGCTCCTTTTGTTGGGGTGCCCTGTATGTTTTGGGACAAAACATTTTTTTTAGTCATAAGGTGTGAGACGCCTTCTAAATCATTTGAAAAGTACATGTCAAAAAATGGACTCAAAAGTAAACTGTATTAAAGAAAAATTTAAAAGAGAAAATGCTGTGAGTGTTGTTTGTTTATACTTTTCTTCCTAGATGCAAAGTTGCTAAGAACAAGAGCTGAGGTAAGAAAGAATCATTTGTGTATATTAGAATGCGTTCAACTTTTTCTGTTCTAATTTATGCTTCAACAAAGTTTTTTTTATTTTATTTAAGGCCAGGGTTTATTTGCTGTTCATGCTTGTTACACGACTTATTTTGGCAAAATAACTATTACTGAGTACAGTATAAACTATTCACTGTAATTACATAAAAATATATTAAGAGAGAGAGAGAGAGAGAGAGAGAGAGAGAGAGAGAGAGAGAGAGAGAGTGGTGGACAGTGATTAATACAGAATGACAGATAAACACTAATTCCAAAAACAGAACATCTATAATTTACACAGCAGTGATTTCTGACATAACCCAAGTACTGCTGAACAAACTTGAATGCCGCTAATGTATTTAATTTAAATCCTTCAATACGTCTACATTCCTTATTGCCCAATCTACCTCCTCAGGCTAAAATCCATACAATTCACCGTCGCTGACATAACATTCAGTATATCTTATGATATTGTCCTCACATCTATTTAATTGTTAATACCACAAACTTGTCCTCACATCCATTTAAATTACTGTTAATACCACAAACTTGTCCTCACATCCATTCAAGTTACTGTTAATACCACAAACTTGTCCTCACATCTATTTAAATTACTGTTAATACCACAAACTTGTCCTCACATCCGTTCAAGTTACTGTTAATACCACAAGCTTGTCCTCACATCCATTCAAGTTACTGTTAATACTACAAACTTGTCCTCACATCCATTTAATTGTTAATACCACAAACTTGTCCTCACATCCATTTAAATTACTGTTAACACCACAAACTTGTCCTCACATCCATTCAAGTTACTGTTAATACCACAAGCTTGTCCTCACATCCATTCAAGTTACTGTTAATACCACAAACTTGTCCTCACATCCATTCAAGTTACTGTTAATACCACAAACTTGTCCTCACATCCATTCAAGTTATTGTTAATACCACAAGCTTGTCCTCACATCCATTCAAGTTACTGTTAATACCACAAACTTGTCCTCACATCCATTCAAGTTACTGTTAATACCACAAACTTGTCCTCACATCCATTCAAGTTACTGTTAATACCACAAACTTTAAACGATTTTTGGATCAGATCTTGCTTGTTCCCAAGCGATTCGACTGTTTTTAAATCCAGTCCACAACTGTTTCTTTATCTGCACTCTTAATATGAGATACTGCTTTACAAATAAAATTTGTCCAGTTTTTCCTCACGTCGGACTTGACCAGTTAATTAACACTGTCTAGTGGCTGTAGCTTGGAGGTGCATCCAACCAGAATAACTGCAGGCACCATGTTACCCATTCTCAAAGCCTGTTTTACAGCATCTGTAATATGTGCCCGGAATGAATCCATCACTAAAAGAGATCATTCCTTTCCTGCATACTTGAGATATATCTCTTTAATCCACTGCAGCATCGCCTCCTCATCAATCCAACCCTTCTCCTGCACATGTACGATCCATCCTTTTTGTGCCTGAATATCTATTAGTTCTCTCACACCACGAAAAATTATCATTGGCAGCAACACAAGTACTAAAGTTATCCGCTCTTTATCCGCACCAGTCGTGCGAATTCTCACACGTTAAACATCTTTCTTTTCGACAGTTCATACACGAATGAGATCAAAGTACATAAGAGTTTCATCCATGTTAATTTTCACCTTGTTACTGATATCATCTTCTTCTCTTCTGGTCTTTATGAATTCGTGAAATAATTTGATTTTCTTCTCCAAATCTTCTGTGCCAATGGGGGATTCATACTCATTTATAAAACTCGAGCCAAATTTCATCCTAATGTGTCCTAGAACAGACACTGTGTTCTAGGATGTGCACTGAGAGACTCATGCAAGTGTATAAAACTCCTTCCAAATATCAACCTAATGTACAGAACTCAACCAAAATGTTTGCAAGCCAAGCACATCAAAATCAAGATCTAATTGTAAGTCTAGAAGGCATCAATGAGAGAAAATGTTCTGTTTACATTTTGTTTCACCTGTCAAATTGCAGCTTAAGTCAAAATCATTTGGAATATCTAGCTTTCAATGATACATAGAATCATGTTGTTTTTTTTTACCAAGACAAGGAAATTCCAGTCAAGGGGTTACATTATTTGTCTCTCCATGAAGTTTGCCATGTGGGGAGGCATGTAATGTAACCCCGTGACTGGGTTTTCCTTTTCTTAGTCCAAACCCCAATGTAGATTATTTTTCTCACCCAATATTTTCCTTTAAAGTAAAAAGAACTCTTCACTAGTGTAATACAGTTCATGTACAAATGTTTACATGTGGCTCATTAATACAAACATGGTAATGAGGGCTGTGGTGTGACTGTTGCATCCGAAGTACACAGTTTATATGTGTAAGCAAAGAAAAATAACAACAAAAAATGTTGCATATTAATGAGGTATTATCACATTGAATTTATGAATATTATATGAAATTGACAATATTAATATTTTTTACAAGAAACTTTCATTTTTATCAGTTCCAATTTTGAAAAGTTCTATTGCAACTATGAAACAATACTAGGCACTCAATGAAGTTGTACTTAGTACAAGCTTTAACAAAGAGTAACATGTTGTATTGTATTATTCATGGGTAAAATTGTGTCACTATCGTATAGCTCTACTTTTCTTCGGAGGAAGCGAAACTGTTGTGACATACATCTTTTGTCCTTAATATCAATTGTAAAATTACCCCATGTATAAAAATCCCTCCAAATATGGACACTAGTGGATAACAATGTGCTAAACTTTCAAGTTCACAGATTCATTGAAAATTTATTGTTATCTTAGAAATATGGCAAGTGATCCAGTGAAATTTGCTTATGAATTAATGTGTTTATAGATAAATGTGTTGATAGATAAATGATTCCTTCTGGCTGGTAAGTGTATTTTTTTTTTCCATCAAGTATTATAGGTATACTTTTGATTGAACTGGAGCTTAACAAAATTAGAATAAAGCATTTTTGACATTACACATTTTCGGCAGTTACTAAGTATTCAATAGTTGTTAAGAGAGTTAGAAGGCTATGAAGCGTATAGGTCTATAGTCTATGTGCATGGATCATTGCTTTCTGTCATAGTTCATTTCACACAGCACTGAAAATTTTATCCTATTTGTAGCAGTCAATTTGCAGATCAGCGTCATTAAATGTAGCTTTCAGTATATAATTTGTTTCACAAAGTATTTAAAACTAGTTAGGTAGTTTTAGCTATATTAATGATGCTCAGACCTGAAAATGTACTAAGCTAGACTTGCATATAGAATAAAACTGACTACACTGTCTGTCTATCATAATACCAAAAAGTTAGACATTGTATGCATGTGTGTCTAAATTGTCTCTCTCAACATGTTTTTGTATGGTGTGTTCTCAAGGATGGATTGACCTTAAGTTACTATGTTTTTTATATTTGTTGTTGTTGTTCGATTTTAGAACAAGTATATGGGGCACAGCAGAAGACAACAAGGTTTTTTTTAAATATAAAAAAGTAGTTTTGAGCATGTGGACACCTTGACTGAGATGACTGGTCTGAGATGACTAGACTGAGATGACTGGTCTGAGATGACTAGACTGAGATAAGAAAAGTAAGCTTAGCAAAACAGCTAGATTTCTGGTATATACATGTAGGTGAAAAAACTCTTTTCTTACACAAACTCCAAAGCTTCATTTTTGTCAGATACTAAAAAAAAATGGATGTGTAATTTCAGCGTTCAGCAGAACATGAATTTTATTTATAATTTATAAGGAAACCTCATTATTTATTAGCAATATGTATCATATACCTCAGTATAAGAAAACCTCATTATTTATTAGCAATATGTATCATATACCTCAGTATAAGAAAACCTCATTATTTATTAGCAATATGTATCATATACCTCAGTATAAGAAAACCTCATTATTTATTAGCAATATGTATTATATACTTCAGTATAAGAAAACCTCATTATTTATTAGTAATAAGTATCAAATACTTCAGTATAAGAAAACCTCATTATTTATTAGCAATATCTATCAATACTGCAGTATAAGAAAACCTCATTATTTATTAGCAATATTATCAAATATCTCAGTATAAGAAAATCTCATTATTTATTAGCAATATGTATCAAATACCTCAGTATAAGAAAACCTCATTATTTATTAGTAATATGTATCAAATACCTCAGCATAAGAAAACCTCATTATTTATTAGTAATATGTATCAAATACCTCAGTATAAGAAAACCTCATTATTTATTAGCAATATCTATCAATCCTGCAGTATAAGAAAACCTCATTATTTATTAGTAATATGTATCAAATACCTCAGTATAAGAAAACCTCATTATTTATTAGCAATATCTATCAATACTGCAGTATAAGAAAACCTCATTATTTATTAGCAATATTATCAAATATCTCAGTATAAGAAAATCTCATTATTTATTAGCAATATGTATCAAATACCTCAGTATAAGAAAACCTCATTATTTATTAGTAATATGTATCAAATACCTCAGCATAAGAAAACCTCATTATTTATTAGTAATATGTATCAAATACCTCAGTATAAGCAAACCTCATTATTTATTAGCAATATGTATCAAATACCTCAGTATAAGAAAACCTCATTATTTATTAGCAATATGTATCAAATACCTCAGTATAAGGAAACCTCACAAATATGGTCATCCAATCAATACAAACAACATATAGTTATAGTCACTTCTTTTTAAAAAAAAATATCATTAATTAATTAATCAGAAATAGCGAATATCTGACCCACATACCCTCTCCCCTTTCTAAATTCTAACATGTACAGTTTCTCACCTTTCTTTTGTGTTGTACGTCTCATCAATTTCAATCAGTTAGGTTTACCACGCTGTTATGATACAGTTTCCTTCAGACAAATTCCATAAAATGTTTTAATCTACATCCAACAGCTTTCAACAAACTCTTTGATCCCAAAACACACCACAGATCAAATAGTTCTATCCAACATTAATGCAAGGAACAGTCTTATTTTGTCATGAGCCAATCTTGTTGGCTAATTTAAAATTCTCAACATGGAGTCCAATCCACTTGAAATTCACCATCCAAATTAAATCCAATGCTTCATCTGACTTGTAAGTATTGATATGGTACCACAGTTAACCAAATGAAAATTGATGTATATTGGGTAACCAAATGAATAGTGGTGTATATTGGGTAACCAAATGAATAGTGATGTATATTGGGTAACCAAATGAATAGTGATGTATATTGGGTAACCAAATGAATAGTGATGTATATTTGGTAAACATTCCAGGCCTTACCTGAAAACTATCAGTTGACCTATTTCTGATACCTTTGATACACATTTAATACAATAAGATTTGACTTCTCACCTTGCTGACACAAATCAACTTTAAGTTAAGCCAAAGTTGCCCCAAGGGCTCTTCAATATTCTCACACTCTTTATACACAAACACACACACAAACACACACATAGTTACTCCATGAAACAAAATTGAAATTCCAATGAAACAAGCAAATGCTATGATGTTAGGTGCTTTCAAGTTTTAAGGTTTCCAACTTGACTTAAGATGCAGTGAAATATACTCTGTGTGTGTGTGTGTGTGTGTGTGTGTGTGTGTGTGTATATATATATATATATATATATATATATATATATATATATATATATATATATATATATATATATATATATATATATATATATATATATTATTAATATAATGATCTTGTCTCTATGGTGTAAGTGTAAACACTAATTTCGTTTTAACTTTTGTATTTTATGTAAATTTCCATGATCTGATTAAATGTTACAAGTGCATAAATCCTTAAATAATTGTTTAAAAAACAACTTTTATTGCCAAAAATGTTGATGTCAATGTAGTCAACCTTGTATTAAGTTCTAAGGTCAGTTGATTGAGGATTCGTTTGGTTTATCGTACTGGCTGTAGATGATTAGTATGTGTAAAGAAAGACAACTCAATATGTATAAAGAAAGACAACTCAATATGTATAAAGAAAGACAACTCAATATTACTAAGCTGACCACAATCTGTGCTTTGTTTTTCACACTTTTTGTTACATAGTAAGTAGAGTTTGCCTATAGTATGTGCAGTTTATATTTTTGATATTACTACATGTTAAAATATCACTTTATGTGATTCTGATTGGTCCAAAATAAGCTCATGAAATTATTGTGCAATATCATCTTTAATGATTGGCTGGGATTGTGGGATAACGTTTTTAACACCGCCTTCTGGAATGTTTGTTTTTTATGGAACCTGTTTTGGCAGCCATTTTTTAATTCGACTTGCAAAAGAAAATTAAGAAAAAATTATCTGATTATGGGGTTTATTTATGTCATACATTTAAATTAAAGAGAAAAATGGCATAAAACTACAAGGAGAAAACAACAATAAGAAGTGAAAAAAGGGTATTGCTTATTTGATGGTGAGGTGAGGCAGGAGGGAAGGATCAGTATATTTGTGACATAGATATGGAATCCATCATATATACAAGCATGGTTTAAATATTAACTTACAGAAGTAAATAAACTCACCTCTGTTCACAGAAGAGTTTGGACATAAATGGGTCTCCTAACTGACAGAACTTTATCCAACAACAGCATCTTTATGCAGTTCAGGTCTGCGATTTAAACTTATTGTGCAGAAACAGTTTTTCTTCTTTCAGTTGCAGTGACCTTGTTATTTTATGATATTATTCCAAATGAAAAGTTTGACAACTGTAGATGGTGAAGTCAAGTTACGGCGCAGAAACCAAAATTTGGAACAAAGACAACCAAATGAATTGTATGATGGGCATTATAACAAAATGCACTCTTCTTCTCCATCTATTATTATTATAATTTGTTATCATCCTCTTCACTGACATCAACCTTTTTGCATTAACTTTCATTACTTTCTGATTATTTCTTTACTTTCAACCAATCATAAAGGTTACTGATACACAGCCTCTTTTCAGGGTTTCTTAAATCCAAAAATGCTGATAAATTAAATCTGTTATGCAACCACTTGACTTAGGAAATCATTTCTATCTAATCCTTAAGTTTGACCGTATGTGATAAATAGCTATGACATTACTGTGTGTGTCCGCAGATGAAGATGTAGAACATAGTTCTGATTTATCTTACAAAATTATATAGATCTTAGCTATTAATGTATCTCATACCCTTGCACATGCCAATACATATTGGTCACTAACTGATTCTGTGTCTAGCAAAGGTGTAAGAAAAGGTGTAAGGTGTAAGGTCATATAATTTACAGGTACACTGGCAGCTTGACAGAATTTTAAACCTAATGTCCATGATATATCCAACTGTCACTATATATCATGTACAAAACCAGATTCATTGTAGTTATAACATTTCTAAAATAATTTTTCATAACCTTTCCAATTAGCACTAAAATATTAACATTAACTGATACTGGGTAAGTTTTAATATAAAATACATGTTATTTTGTATTATTTCCTATGTTGATGAGTAAGGCATAGGCCAATTGCAGTTATCATTATGATAAAACTTAATTTAATTTAGTTTAATTTACAGTGAGCATGCTTTAACATTAAGGAAAATGTTATTTTTTAGGTTAATTTATATTAAGATGTAGTTGCCAAAATTGCAACACATCATAAGTAAAAAAAAATTTAAAAGAAATACTTATAAAATATATTGCTATAGTGCAAGAGTTTGATGTAAACTAAGTACTGTGTACTTCTACATATATGTTACATCAGACACTGATCTGTCATTGCATACTGTGTATACCTACTTATAAGTCAAGTCCAACTACAAACAACACAGACCCTGATCTGTCATTGCATACTGTGTATACCTACTTATAAGTCAAGTCCAACCACAAACAACACAGACCTTGATCTGTCATTGCATACTGTGTATACCTACTTATAAGTCAAGTCCAACTACAAACAACACAGACCCTGATCTGTCATTGCATACTGTGTATACCTACTTATAGGTCAAGTCCAACCACAAACAACACAGACCTTGATCTGTCATTGCATGCTGTGTATACCTACTTTTAAGTCAAGTCTAACTACAAACAACACAGACCCTGATCTGTCATTGCATACTGTGTATACCTATTTATAAGTCAAGTCCAACTACAAACAACACAGACCTTGATCTGTCATTGCATACTGTGTATACCTACTTATAAGTCAAGTCCAACTACAAACAACACAGACCCTGATATGTCATTGCATACTGTGTATACCTACTTATAAGTCAAGTCCAACTACAAACAACACAGACCCTGATATGTCATTGCATACTGTGTATACCTACTTATAAGTCAGATCCAACTACAAACAACACAGACCCTGATCTGTCATTGCATACTGTGTATACCTACTTATAGGTCAAGTCCAGCCACAAAAAACGCAGACCTTGATCTGTCATTGCATACTGTGTATACCTACTTTTAAGTCAGGTTCAAGTACAAAAAACACAGACCCTAAATCTGTCATTGCATACTGTGTCAAGTCCAACTACAAACAACACAGACCTTGATCTGTCATTGGATACTGTGTATACTTACTTATAAGTCAGATCCAACTACAAAAAACACAGACCCTGATCTGTCATTGCATACTGTGTATACCTACTTATAAGTCAAGTCCAACTACAAACAACACAGACCCTGATCTGTCATTGCATACTGTGTATACCTACTTATAAGTCAAGTCTAACTACAAACAACACAGACCCTGATCTGTCATTGCATACTGTGTATACCTATTTATAAGTCAAGTCCAACTACAAACAACACAGACCCTGATCTGTCATTGCATACTGTGTATACCTACTTATAAGTCAAGTACAACTACAAACAACACAGACCCTGATCTGTCATTGCATACTGTGTATACCTACTTATAAGTCAAGTCCAACTACAAACAACACAGACCCTGATCTGTCATTGCATACTGTGTATACCTACTTATAAGTCAAGTCCAACTACAAACAACACAGACCTTGATCTGTCATTGCATACTGTATATACCTATTTATAAGTCAAGTCCAACTACAAACAATACAGACCCTGATCTGTCTTTGCATACTGTGTATACCTATTTATAAGTCAAGTCCAACTACAAACAACACAGACCTTGATCTGCTATTGCATACTGTGCAAGCAAATCATCATCTGTTTGTTCAACTGATTACTCCTACCAATCTGCACAAACCAGATCTGCTGGTTTATTGTGTTATTACAGATCTGAGTCTATCTGCTTACTCCTAACAAACTGCATAGACCCTGGTAAGCTGTTGCATTATACAATTACAGGTCACTGTCTATATTCCTTGTTCAGCTACTTACTCCTATCAAACTACATTACCTTGAGAAGCTGATGCATTGTGCAATTACAGATAAGGACCTATGAAATTTGCTGTTAAACCTGACTTCTACAATGAGTAAATGTTGTGAGTGAATTAAATAATAATGTTATTATTACAGGTATAAATGCATATACAATCTAATGATGTTATTATTACAGGTATACAATCTAATGATGTTATTATTTTTACAGGTATAAATGCATATACAATCTAATAATGTTATTATTGTATTGTAACAGTTACATTGTCACAGCTGATAAAACTCACTTAGATGAGAAGACATACTTTATACAACCAACATTTTGAACATTAAAGTTAATACAAATTTTGTCCTTTACAGATACCATATTTTGAAACGTGTCAGCAAATTATTCACATGCCATTATTAAGCACAGTTAATAAAACTGTTGAGTTCTATGCTGTATAAGTAACAGGCTATTAAGCCATTCACTTTTGGAAGGTAAATAGAAATGCAAAATTTCTTAATTGTCGTCTGCTTATACCTTTTACATACTTACACTTCTTGAAAATCATGAACTGCCATAAAATCCAACAGAATTCAGATCCTTGACTATGAATGGGTATGAGTGAGTGTACCAAATGGTTACATTTTATTTATGTATATCAAAGTAAATATGGATGGTTTGTCTTCTAGTGCATTTATATTGCTATTTACAGTGTGTTGACATATTCACATAAAGAGATTCAATGGACCACAATTAGTATAATTTCATTGTAAGATGGGCTAAACACTCTATACTTCAATGATCCAAGAATTGTTTAAACTGAAAATGACTGCATGAGTGGCATCTTTCTGGGAAAATTCTCATATCCTCCCCAGTTGCATCTGGGAGTACCTGTGTGGTGACAGCTATAAATTGAAAGTGGATTGGGGTTCAAGCCTACTATTGTATACATTTTACCTATACACATGCTTAATAAACTTGGATATTATGGTAAAAATTTTCAGCCAATAATTAGCCTAATTCATTGTTTTAATAGGGTATGTTTTTAAAATGCCACCCTGCTTAGTCTGGTTCTCTAACTCATTAAATAATTAGTTGTATGGGAATGAAATGTGTACCAAACTGTGTCAAGCTCACCCAGATGTGCCACAGCATAATGCAATGGCAGATTAGAAACTGTGCAGTTCGTTCTCTTCTTCTTTGCAATTTCAAGCAAATGGGGGTGGAGGGAGTTTTGTACAACCAGACGCAATTATGCACGGTGATGTAAAAATTCCATACATGGATCTTGTAAATGGCTTCATTGCTATATTTTTTATATTTGGCTGAAATAAGGTGCTTCAGTGTAACTTTACATCTAAAATTATGTTTCCACAATCCTTCAAGCCAAAATTCTATTGGAACCTTGAAAGTCAATGCAGGAGGCATGTCTCAATCTGTTAATGAACCTTTAAATATTTACATGAAACATTATGTAATATTATTACAACAATGGCTTATTACATCTCTTTGTGTCATAGCCATTCATTTCTTTTCAAATTTGGGAAAATCTCACTCTAGAATTACAAGAAAATTCTGTTGTTCTTTTTTTTTTTGTTTTTTTTTTGGTTACTAGACCCCCATTTTAACACAGAATAATGTTTCCTTATAGTCAGTATATGATAAATCAAAGTGAACACAAGCACTTATGACTGATATTTTGAATTTACAAAACATCTCATGGAGCCTTGGAAGAGGTCTGAGGGGCCGAGTGGTCTAAAGCGTTTTCCGTTACGGATCACTGCCATCTCACCTCTGTCTGCGTGAGTTCGAGCCTAAGATTCAGCTAATGTAGTTTTGTGAGAAAGCTTGCCAGTAGCTTCTCATGGGTCAGTGGTTCTTTCCGGGGGTTTTCCCGGGTTCTTCCTCCACCAATAATACTGGCTGCCATGTATAGCCTATTGTGTGCTGAAAAATGGCATTAAACCCTAAAAACAAACAAACAGTCAAGCAAGAGGTCTGCTTAAATGAGACTAATGGGGTGGGGTGGTGATAATTGTTCAAATATTTTAGTGAAGAACAATTTCTTGATGACCTATATAAAGTTCCATGGAATATGATCTAAAATTTGGATGACACAGATGAAGCTCTGAGGGTGTGGACTGACTTATGGATATAGTCTCCTAAGCATGCACCACTGAAATTACATCGAGTAAAAAATGAAATCCATCCTAATTGGCTTACTACTGAAATACTAGATGCTATGAAAACATGGGTCCAATTCAAGGCTATGGGAAACCAAGCAAAATAAAAGGTATGGAGAAATAAAATAACAAGTATGATTAAAAACGCTGAAAAAAACATATTATCAATCATTGCTTGAAAACAAAATTAGCAACACAAACTCCATTTGGAAAGTCTTCAATGAACTCACTGGAGGAACACACAATAATCAGACAAATAAAATTCACTCACTTTGGGTAAATGACATCATAGCCACTGATGAAACTGACATTGTAAATGTTTTCAATAATTTTTTCCACCAACATTACCACAAAGTTAAAAGAACCCGTGATAGAAAACAACTTTAATGAACTGAAAATGTTCTGCAGCAGCAAACTTTCTAAGGATATATGCATCACTTTCAATCCCCGAAAAGATGAACTCTAATGACACTTGCATTGCTTTCAATCTCTGCAAAGATGAACTCTACTGACACTTGCATTGCTTTCAATCTCTGCAAAGATGAACTCTAATGACACTTGCATTGCTTTCAATCTCTGCAAAGATGAACTCTAATGATACTTGGATTACTTTCAATCTCTGCAAAGATGAACTCTAATGACACTTGCATTGCTTTCAATCTCTGAAAAGATGAACTCTAATGACACTTGCATTGCTTTCAATCTCTGCAAAGATGAACTCTAATGACACTTGCATTGCTTTCAATCTCTGCAAAGATGAACTCTAATGACACTTGCATTGCTTTCAATCTCTGCAAAGATGAACTCTTCAAGCTCCTCTATGAATTTTTGAGAGCAGTAATGACTACACAAGACAGTGTGCCACTCTTGAGTAAATTTTAAAGACAGAAAATGGGGGATTTTGTTTCATTATTTATGTCTGTGTGGTTGAATGTGACTATGTGTACATAGTGTATTTGTGTAGTGATTATATCTTTTTGGATGCTATAGGACATTTAGTCGTGTTGGAGGAGTGCATCTTTTGAGGAAAACAAATTCCAGCCACCAGATAGCTTCAAACAAATATTCATGCTCTATTGTAAAGAAAAACAGAACTATTTAAATCCATTATATTAGGTGAAAAAAAGAACATAATTTTGAGGTAAAAGAAAAAGAAATACCCTGGTCTGAAAGATAATCTCATGAAATTAAATGGTCATTCTCAGTCATTTTCTATTTGTATATACAAGTTTTATTGGAAATTGTGTATTTTGCATGCTGGCTATTGGTAGTGGTGCAAGACTCAGGTGTAAAACATTTGAGTGTTTTTTATGTGACAGAGTAACATTGCTGTTAACTGTAAATGTATTTGTCATAAATAGATAAATATCAATATGTTTCTTGAAGTATGATTCTATCTATATTCATCCATGTTTATCCTTAAAATCCATCATTTATCTGAACTGTGTTGTATGTTTTCCCTCTGTATATAATGTATATGGCTTGACATCTTAAAACTGAATTTTGTCATATTTCTGCAAGTAAATTTCTATTTCTTACATTACACTTACTCTCTGCATGTTTTTTTTTAAAGTTATAAGTTAGATTTTTAATTTTATTTATTTAAATTATTGTTCATACTTGGTGAGTAGCTCAGATAATCTAATGCTTTCCTGTTTTTTTTTTTACAAATCATGTTACCATCCCGTAAATAAAAAATGTCGTTTTGTCTATTAGTACCTATATTATATAATAATTAAAATGTACATCAGATGCAAAACTATCTGAGGGCTTTGATAGAAGGTACAATAATAATCTCTACAAAGGAACCAAAACTTAGACTCATCCATGTTTGGGTATTTCCCTTTATTTCTGGCTTTTATTGGTTCTGATGGCACTTATAATACATTATTGGCAACATCATGCAACAAAATGAGAGCTAAGTGCCTCTTTCCAAAAACACACTGAAACAGCTGACCCTGGTGGTCTTGGGAAGGTATCAAACCCCAGACCATTGTATTAAGTGTCTGTCACTAAACCAACTTAATGTTTGTGGTATTTGGGTTGCCCCATGAATATCATGGATGGTAAAGAGAGACTTTAATATCATTAGTGGTAAAAAAGAGAGATGTAATCTTATGGGTGGTAAAGAGAGATTTAAATATCATGGGTGGTAAAGAGAGACTTGAATGCCATGGGTGGTAAAGAGAGAATGCAATGTCATGGGTCATAAAGAGAGACTTAAATGTCATGGGTGGGAAAGACAGACTTAAATGTTATGGGTGACAGAGAGAGACTTGAATGTTATAGGTGGTAAAGACAGACTTGAATGTCATAAGTGGTATGACAGACTTGAATGTCATGGGTTGTAATGACAGACTTGAATGTCATGGGTTGTAAAGACAGACTTGAATGTCATAGGTGGTAATGACAGACTTGAATGTCATAGGTGGTAATGACAGACTTGAATGTCATAGGTGGTAATGACAGACTTGAATGCCAAGGGTGGTAAAGAGAGAATGCAATGTCATGGGTCATAAAGAGAGACTTGAATGTTGTGGGTGGTAAAGACAGAATGTAATGTCATGGGTGGGAAAGACAGACTTAAATGTCATGGGTTGTAAAGACAGACTTGAATGTCATGGGTGGTAAAGACAGACTTAAATGTCATGGGTCATAAAGAGAGACTTGAATGTCATGAGTGGTAAAAATTAGAACGTAATGTCATGGGTGGGAAAGACAGACTTGCAAAATGGCATAATATTCTTACACACTAATAATTCAATAGCTATATAGTACCTTCCAAAAAAAAGGACATAAAAGCAAATTGTGGAGATATATTCAAGTACAGAGGAAAGGTGAAAAGGGGGGTGGGGGGGGTGGAATGAAATCAAGGATACATGGCACCGACCAAAACTGCTCCATTTGAATACCTGACTATAGGTTTAAAAAAAAAGTTCTGAATCTCTGATCTGTGATTATAATGAAGTTGATGTGATGATTTTCAATTCTTTACATAAAAAAAAGTCTCCATTAGAATTTAGCTTACTGTGAGCCTTTTGGTATGGGTCTGCTGTATGCTTGTAAAGGGTGCGAACTACTTTGGCACTGCCAAATCTTTTAAATTTGAGGCTAACATTGTTGTAGAACCAGTCACAGGATTTCAGCTTTAGTTCACTGAAATGAGAGATAGAGATACAAAGTATGAAATCTGAAACAAGAACATTTTATGCAAATATTTTTCGGGTGTAAACCAAAATATTATCTCATTATTTAAAAGGAGAAAGTTTCCTACCACAATGAAAGTCTCATTAAATCCAAACTGGGATGTGTGTGTGTGTTTTGAAATTTTTATGTAGCTTTAACAATTTTTCCATCATTTCACTGTGATGTACGCAGTGTGGCAGTTAATAGTGATACTGGGTGGGACATCATGCTACATGCTTGCTAGTTAAATTAAAGTGCTTCGGCCACGAAGGGTCATTTAGCACTGTTTTATCTGTCCAATGACAGTTATTTGATTTTTCTCGTGGGGTAAGGAATGGTGCCATATCCCCACGGGTGTTTATCGTACATAGTACGTTATTTAATTTGGTCGTCATGTCGAGTCCCTATTGAGGGACTATCGACATGAATGAAAGACCTTCAGGTGAGTGGGAATAGTACCAACACGCACTCAACCCTATCAACCAATCAGTAGGAAGATACTAGATGTGCAATGGCATAAATAATGACGAGAGAAAAATAGTTTTCTCATATCGTCATGTTGAGAGCATGATGTCCCACCCAGTCACATTATGCAGACACCAGGCCAACCAGTCCTAACACTAACTTCTTAATGCAGAGTCCCAAGTGAGGCTGTAGCTATTACCACTTAGGCCACTAGAGCAGTCCTGGGGCATCTGTATTTAACATGTAATAAACTTAGGCTGCTGTATTTAACATGTAATAAACTTAGGCATCTGTATTTAACATGTAATAAACTTAGGCATCTGTATTTAACATGTAATAAACTTAGGCTGCTGTATTTAACATGTAATAAACTTAGGCATCTGTATTTAACATGTAATAAACTTAGGCATCTGTATTTAACATGTAATAAACTTAGGCATCTGTATTTAACATGTAATAAACTTAGGCATCTGTATTTAACATGTAATAAACTTAGGCATCTGTATTTAACATGTAATAAACTTAGGCATCTGTATTTAACATGTAATAAACTTAGGCATCTGTATTTAACATGTAATAAACTTAGGCATCTGTATTTAACATGTAATAAACTTAGGCTGCTGTATTTAACATGTAATAAACTTAGGCATCTGTATTTAACATGTAATAAACTTAGGCATCTGTATTTAACATGTAATAAACTTAGGCTGCTGTATTTAACATGTAATAAACTGAACATGTACTTACAAACAGAATATCATGGACATATGTTAATTCACAGACTAAAAATAAAACAGAAAGGTAGAAGTTAATTTGTAATAAATGTCATAACACAGGGAGGACAATTTTGAAACCATTACTATGTACAAATTATGGAGGATTTCTTGATGTGAAAGTTCACTAATTCTAATTCATTGTTTAAAATTGGGGTCATATTTAGAAAGATGTTTTAGTATCTAATGCATTTAAAAGAAATCACTACAGCATAGTGTAATAGCATTACCTACATAAATTATGCAACTTTAAAAAAAATTTCAGTAATTTCACTACAATGTCTGCAATGTGGCAGATTATAGTGATGTCTAAGCTCTGGGGCATCATGCCGCAGACATCTTGCATGATGTCCCACAGCGAACAGCTGTTAGTATCATTTTTTGGCTGGGGATCAAACCCATGCCCTCCTAGATCTGAGGAACCACTAGGACACTGGTGTAGTGATTTAAAGTAGGTGAGAAAAATTCATTATCATTATTTAACCGTGAACTTACGTTTGTTTCATACAAGCAGAGCAGACATGTCCTTTCAAGTCATCCACATACTGGCAGCAGCTTTTGCACACAAACAGCTTACATATTTGACATGTTTGTTTCCGATTGAATATTATTCCAAAAGTTTCACAACATCGAATGCAACAGTTTTTATTGAATTTTGTGTTTCGGGTCAGTAGGCTGGCTTTGCCTTCTTCATCTGAGACCTCTTCTTCAATTTTGCTAATAAAAGAAAAAGAGTCATTTATTCATCGTTTTGTGTCAATTTTCTACATCATATGACCACTACAAGAACATTAGTATCCATCATTCATGCCTAACCAATTGATAAATTATGTGGCTCCACAAATCAAACACCTTCTGTCGGATACCTATCAAACACCTTCTGTCAGTCACCTATCAAACACTATCAATCAGTGGTTCCACCTATTTAAACATGTTTGTGACTCCACCAGTAATACCAGCTAGCATCATGTCACCTGCCTAAAACCATCTGTCAGCCACCTAACACCATCTCTGCAGTTTCACGTCATATGTCAAGGACTCCACAAATACCATTTATAAAATGAACCATGGAGAGTACTAAGCATGTCTGTGTGCCAGCAACAGAATCATGCACAGAGTACTAAGTATGTCCAACTGTCAGCAAAAGAATACTGCACAGAGTACTAAGCATGTCTATGTCAGCAACAGAACATGCACAGAGTACTAAGCATGTTTTAGTGCCAGCAACACAATCATGCACAGAGAACTAAGCATATATAACTATGTCAAGATCAAAATGATGCACAAAGTACTAGAGGTATCTATGTCTCAGCAAGAATAATCATGCACAGAGTACTAAACATGTCTAACTGTGTTAGCAAAAGAATCATGCACAGATTACTATCATTTCTTAAAGTGTCAGCAGCAGAATCATGTGCAGAGAACTATGTCTGTGTCAGCAAAAGAATCATGCACAGAGTACTAAGCATCTGGGTCAGCAGCAGAATCATGCAGAGTACTAAACATGTCTAACTGTGTCAGCAAAAGAATCATGCACAGAGTACTATCATTTCTAAAAGTTTCAGCAGCAGAATCATGTGCAGAGTACTATGTCTAACTGTGTCAGCAAAAGAATCATGTACAGAGTACTAAGCATGTCTAACTCTGTCCGAAAAAGAATCATGTGCAGAGTACTATGCCAGCAAAAAAATTATGTGCAAAGTACTATCATGTCTAATTGTGTCAGTACAAGAATCATGCACTGAGTACTAACATATATAATTATGTCAGCAAAAGAATCATGCATGTCTAGATGTCAGCAGCATAACTAGGATTCCAATATCTGACATAAAGTCAGATTTCACTATGCAACTATAATTTCATGGGTGTTATCATTGGCTGCCTAGTCAGTCAACATTTGTACAAGAAAATCCTCGCTACATTTTCTCAGAATGTTTGTTAACTTTTCACTTTGAAACAAAATTTTCTTTCTAGTACAAAACATTTCAAAGAATGTTTTTGATTCATAAAGAAATGTTGCTAATGATTAGTAATGGTTATTTCTGACAATACTAATAGTAGCAATGGTTTTTTCTGACAATGCTAATAGTAGCAATGGTTATTTCCGTCAATGCTAATAGTAGCAATGGTTATTTCCGTCAATGCTAATAGTAGCAATGGTTATTTCTGACAATGCTAATAGTAGCAATGGTTATTTCCGTCAATGCTAATAGTAGCAATGATTATTTCCGTCAATGCTAATAGTAGCAATGGTTATTTCTGACAATGCTAATAGTAGCAATGGTTATTTCCATCAATGCTAATAGTAGCAATGGTTATTTCTGTCAATGCTAATAGTTGCAATGGTTATTTCTGTCAATGCTAATAGTAGCAATGGGTATTTCTGTCAATGCTAATAGTAGCAATGGTTATTTCTGTCAATGCTAATAGTAGTAATGCAGGGCTTGAATTTAATTCAAATTTCTTTGTAGCCAGAAGGACTAGTGTAATGAGAAATTTACTAGTCCTGCCAAACATGTACTAGTGCTGTCGACAAAACAATGTCACACACTAGTATTGCATTCCTTTCTTTTATATCATTTTCATTCAACTTTTGCTTTTTTGCCAGAGGCTGAACACCTATAAGATGCCACAGACTGTCTGATAAGGTGGGAATTGTGCCTTGTTTTGAAATACGAGATGTTACAGTATAGCTGATGAGAATTATTAAAAGTAAGAAAAAGTATGGCACAGTGTCCTTTATATAAGAAAGTCCGAGCAAGAAACATTGCAAAAAAAATGAGCATCTGCCCCCCCCCCTTAATGGCCTCTCCCTAATAAAGTCTTGACTTCAGTAGATATTCTGCAGGATCAAAGCAGTGGTTATTGTAAACACTGTTATAAAATATTAACATCAAAAGAGTAAACAAATGCTGATGTTGATAATCAAAACTTACTAGCGGTTTGGATTAATAACATTATGATAGTTACTAGTCCGACATGAAATCTACTAGTCTCGGGCTAGCTGACTACCACTAATTTCGAACCCTGTAATGGTTATTTCTGAAAATGCTGATGATTATTAATGGTCATTTCTGACCATGCTAATGATTAGTAATGGTTTTTTCTGATTCTGCTAATGATTAGTAATGGTCATTTCTGACCATGCTAATGATTAGTAATGGTTTTTTCTGGCCCTGCTAATGATTAGTAATGGTCATTTCTGACCCTGCTAATGATTAGTAATGGTCATTTCTGACCATGCTAATAGTAGTGTAATGGTTATTTCTGACCATTTTTCAAAATACATGTAGTGCAATCTCTCTTACCATAAGTATTTGCTTTAAAGTTGAGTATAACAAAAAAAAAATGCACAGAATCTGTGTTGACTTCAGTTGGATCTGGATTTTAAGCAAGTATAAATGGTAACCTTCATTGGATTGTGTAACAGTGGGTCAGTTTGAGCCGCATATGAAAGTAGCTGTTGAGGGGAGGTACAATAAAAAAACAAGATAAAACAAGGGAAATGTTTAACAGGGCTCAGGTATATAGATAATGTGACCAGTATGAGAGGCTGGGTATATAGGTAATGTGACCAGTATGAGAGGCTGGGTATATAGGTAATGTGACCAGTATGAGAGGCTGGATACATAAATAGTCAAATCTGTCATCTGGCATTAAAATCACATCAGTGCCATGTTGACAGCATCTCTTGTAAGAAAGTTAGTTTGGCTTCATATGCCAATGGCTATGTCTTACCATAAAGCATAGTGGTTAGTTTTCTGTTGTTTTTTTTATGCCCAATGAGAGTATATTAGAATCTGACATAATTTTATATTTGATCAAATTACCCCTGAATGGGCCACCACTTACACTTTCATGTCCTACTCTCAGATTGAATCCAGGGCCATGTAGGTTCAAAACAAAGCATGCTACTACTGCACTATCATGATCTGCTATTTTTGTTTATTAATTGCATTATAAATATTATAATATATTTAAAATCCACCGATTAAAGTCATTCCACTAAGGTGTTCAAGATTGTAATCTTTATAAGGCTTAACAGTCTTTCAAGGAACTAGTACATGTACTGTCTTGCCGTGTAATTTGTGTGGAAATTTTCAATGATTTATAATCTATTTTATATACTTGTTCATAAGTTTAGCCAAACCACACAGAACAAAGATCCTCATCTATCACTAATGCACCACTGTTCACACCAAGCTGCATTCATATATATTGAATCATTCCAAAACTATGCTTTAATCACAATGATTAACATCTGACATGTAATGATCATGTAATTAACATGTAATGATCTAACATCAATCAAAAAAGGGCTGTAACTCCGTCAATAATGGGTTGAAAAGGCAAAATCTTTAAGAGCAAGTTTTCATCAAGTTGTTAACTTCCTAAATGGCCCTGAATTAAGTCTAATGCTTGTTGAGCTATATATTTTACATAAATGTGAATAAATAAATGACAAATCAAATAGGACTCTCTAACGAGCCCTCTGCATATTGATGCTGGGAGACTTAATGAACTTTAACTCGTACCTTAGTCTCTCTTTTTCTTTCTGCCTCAGTTCAAAATCTTTCTGTATGACTTCTAGAACCCGTTCACACTCTTCTTTAGTCAGGTCACCCAGACCGAGCTGCTTGCCCATTTTGGAGTTCATAGATGCAGACAGCAATTGCTTGATGGAAGTTTTTGATGACAGAAGAAAGTTACGAGCTTGTTTGATTCATCTTGGGTCTCCAATGGTTTCCTGGTATGAAGGATATCATAATTAGAATACAAATATGATATGATATCGATTCTAACCATACACAGGAAAATTTGTTAAACTTAGATTACTATTAACTGACAAATGACTGGTCTAATGTTGGTTATTAAACTTCTAACTGTACAACAAATCACTTAAAGTCTTTGGTTCTAGGCTACCAAAGGTATGGTACAAATATCTTTAATTAACCAGCAAGCTTTGTGCTCTTTAAATGTCAGACATGGAGACTGATACAAGGCAACCAAACATATCTAAGCTGAATAAGTTCATGTATTTATTGACACAAAGAAAATTGCAGTGCGATAATAATAATCCAGGACATCACAATAAACATAACAACATCGACATAAAGTTTCATTTGTCGATGTGAATTTTTCAAAAGTCTTACAAACAGAGTTTTCATCCCCCAAAAGTCCAAGTTCAAAACTTTACCTCAAAGCAAAATTGATTTATTGTTCTGAAAATAACAGCAATATATCAAACATGCCCACCAAATATTGTTTGCCTATATAAAGCAATTGTTTTCTTAAGAATAAAAATTATGGTTAGCAACTTATGTGGTGATACACATAATTTTTTACACTGCTGCATTTATTCATTTTAGCTCAGTGGATGAACTGTGTGAACAATAACAGGTATTGGGTTATATTTTATCTTTAATCTCTTTCAGTTTCTTGTTTCTATTTTGGAGAGAAGATGAAACCTGCCTGTACAGGCTTGTGAGCTAAAAATTATAAAATGTATCTGGTACAGTGGACATTGTTGTTGTCTGAAGCTTCGTGTTCAAGATCACATATAATGACATAACCTTAAAACAGTACTCCTTCACTATAACACTGTCATAGGAACCCAGTACTCCTTCACTATAACACTGTCATAGGAACCCAGTACTCCTTCACTATAACACTGTCATAGGAACCCAGTACTCCTTCACTATAACTCTGTCATAGGAACCCAGTACTCCTTCACTATAACACTGTCATAGGAACCCAGTACTCCTTCACTATAACACTGTCATAGGAACCCAGTACTCCTTCACTATAACACTGTCATAGGAACCCAGTACTCCTTCACTATAATGCTGTCATAGGAACCCAGTACTCCTTCACTATAACACTGTCATAGGAACCCAGTACTCCTTCACTATAGCTCTGTCATAGGAACCCAATACTCCTTCACTATAACACTGTCATAGGAACCCAATACTCCTTCACTATAATACTGTCATAGGAACCCAAAGTACTATACCTAATACTGAAACCAGCTGCTGAATAATGATCTGTGATCCATGGTCACAACAACCATATAAAGGGAAATGTGTTATAATGAATAGCCATATAGTGTTTTAAGGAATAGCCTTATAGTGTTTTAAGGAATAGCCTTATAGTGTTTTAAGGAATGGATTTATAGTGCTATAAGAAATAGCCTTATAAGTGTTTTAAGGAATAGCCTTATGTTGTTATAATGAAAAGAATTATAGTGTTATATTGAATAGCCTTATAGTGTTTAATGGAATAGCCTTATGGTGTTATAATGAATAGCCTTATGGTGTTATAAGGAATAGCTTTATAGTGTTATAAGGAACAGCCTTATAGTGTTATCAGGAATAGCCTTATAGTGTTTAAAAGAATAGCCTTATAGTGTTATAAGGAACAGCCTTATAGTGTTATAAGGAATAGCCTTATAGTGTTATAAGGAATAGCCTTATAGTGTTATAATGAATAATAGCCTTTTAGTGTTATAATGAATGGCCTTATAGTGTTATAAGGAATAGCCTTATAGTGTTATAAGGAACAGCCTTATAGTGTTATAAGGAACAGCCTTATAGTGTTATAAGGAATGGCCTTATAGTGTTATAAGGAATAGCCTTATAGTGTTTTAAGGAATAGCTTTATAGTGTTATATGGTATAGCCTTATAGTGTTTAAAAGAATAGCCTTATAGTGTTTAAAAGAATAGCCTTATAGTGTTATCAGGAAAAACCTTATAGTGTTATAAGGAATAGTCTTATAGTGTTAAAAAGAATAGCTTTATAGTGTTATAAGGAATAGCCTTATAGTGTTATAAGGAATAGCCTTATAGTGTTATAAGGAATAATAGCCTTATAGTGTTATAAGGAATATCCTTATAATGAGGGAGTGATATATGGACATACATGTTGACCATAATCAAATTTGAATCGGATTATCAGTTTGACCACTGTGATCAAGATCAAAATTATCAAAACTGAAAACTAATAATATAATCAACTAAATTTTAGGGTCAATAAACTATATATTAAAAAATGTTTTGGACCGCTCTGGTTGCCTAGTGGTAAGAGTATCTGCCTCAGGAACCGGAGGTCATGGGTTCGAACACTGGATGAGTCATACCAAAGACTTATAAAAATGGTACTAGCAGCTGCCTCACTAGGCACTCATTATCAAGAGGTTAGTGTTAGGCCTGGTCAGCACAGTGTCAGGATAATGTGACTGGGTGGGACATGATGCTACATGTCTGCAGCATGATGCCCCAGTGCTGGACATCACCATAAACTGCTACAATGCAAACATCATAGCAAAAAAAAAAATTTAAACCAGTATAACCAACGTTTTCTTGCTTAAAGTGGGAAAATCATCTGGATTGACAAATTAAATTAATCAAGGCAGTAATTCAAGTTTATTATATGTGAAATCAGATCTGCATAACAAATGATGCATTTAAAATTCCTGATGGACCTGCTGCTGAAATTTCTATGGCAACTCAATTGATTCTTTCCTGACAAAATCAGCTCTTCAAATAAAAAAAACACTATAATGAAGCAGCTTGTATTTGATGTTGCAAATTGAAATTAAATTTCCTATTCTCATGTTCTCTTTCAAAAACATAACATCACAGCTGTTCAATAGCAATTTTAACTACCGGTATGTGAACTCTATACTCATTTGAAAATAAATTACCATTCTTGACATATATATCCGCATCCTTAAATTCTCTGCACATCAAATTTAAAATCTTGTAATAGTTCTCAATAGTATGTGCAATTTGTGAACATTAAAGTTTTTTTTATTCAAGCTCATGAAATATATAAAACAAATTCAAGCTGGTACATTAACTGGGCAATATTTAATGTACTAAAAACAAATAATAGATAAATAAAATGCAAGACCATGATTCCCCTAATTGTTATGTAAATTTAACTAAAGTAGTCACAATGACAATAATGCAAATAATTTCTTAGAGGTCTTTAAAACTTTCTCCCATTTACTGAAGAAACAGATTATTTTACTATAGTCACAATGCTAAACATTTCAACTGAAAATTGACATAACTGGACTTTATATTTATTTAAATCCTATAAATTGAGAATATTGCTTGTTTTATGGAACTTTGCAATAAAACATTGACAGTAAAAGTGATGAGAGATGATTGATGGCACTGGCGATTACTATACAAAACATGATTGCAATGGAATGTTTTCTATTGATTTTACAATAAAACATGTAATGAAATATATGCACATAAAAAAAGCTGTAAAATAATTATTTCCTCTTCAAGCTAATACTGATGATGCACATTGTGCCCTACAAAAATAACTTTTTCCCATCCTGCAATGTACTTGATACAGTCTGAGAAAGAATAAAGCTGGAGATAGGGAAGTCAAGCATATTATTGTGTATGTTGAAAATGTACTTGTTGGGAAATAAATGCCTTTGAATTTTAGCCACATGCAGCTGTTATCATTCTTTCAGTGATGGCATGCAATGAATAGCAAGTGTTAGCTTGCATACAAATAATGTTGTAATCAATCCATAGTGTTTTGTTGAAGTTTCAGTTTGAAACAAAAGTCTTGTACCATATATTCTGTTTATAACAACAGTTGGGAAAAAAAATCAGAAACACCTTGTGATACATGTCTAATGGAAATATTGGTCAATATTATTTATCTTTAGCTTAATAGATAACAAGTGTTGACTGGCATACAAATATTGTTCCAATCAATCCAAAGTGCTTTGTTGAGTGTGTGTGATTAGGATTTTTTAAAACAATTTTTCAGTCATATCGCTATGATGTCTGCAGTGAGGAAGTTTATAATGATGTCTAGCACTGGGGCATCATGGTGCAGACATGTAGCATGATGTCCCACCAAGTCACATTATCCTGACACCAGGTCGACCAGTCCTAACACTAACCTCTTGATGCTGAGCGCCAAGTGAGGCAGCTGTAGTACCATTTTGTAAGTCATTGGTATGACTTGGCCAAGGATCAAACCCATGACCTCCTGCATCCATGGCAGACACTCTAACCACTAGGCCACTGGAGTGGACTAGTGTTTTGTTGAAGTTTCATTTTTTTTCAAAGTCTTGTACCATATATAATATATTCTGTTTATAACCACAGTTGGAAATAAAATAAGTGGTGCAGTCAAGTGGAAATGTTACCTACCGGGTAGTCAATATTATTTATCTTTAGCTTAACACATTAACCCCTAGCGCTGAGTTTACAGGGCACGAGGTAGTAGCCTACTTCCAAGGTCTGTAGCATCGAGGTCATGCATGATACACTAAAGTGGGTGGTATTGTAGATAGGTAGACAGACTGAGCTCTACAATGAAACCAGATAATCTGGACATTTTAGTTGCACTATAAAATACAGAGAGAAAAACCTAATTTTTTGGACCCATTTTTTTTTCCACCCAAAATTCGGGCCATGTTCAAAATCTGAATTTGTGTCCAGATTTTAGACTTTATGGCCTAAAAAATAAGCCAGACTGGTCTGAAGTGCACACAGAAAAGTGAACCTGTGCAAAAAGTAGAATGAGGTGGACATTTTGAAAAAAGTCTTCTCCATGTGAAAATTATGGGTCCGTTAAGCAAAAAAAAGAAAGAAAAGAACTCCAACTTTTCACCTTTTTCTCAAGTACCAGCAAACTTAAACCAATGGAAAACATTATTGTTAGCACAACTAGGCATTGTTCTAATGGAAAATTGATTGGAAGTTGATGTATTAGGATGTATTCAGAAATAGTCACCAAAATGTGTTTCCTACTTGCATTTCATGTGAAAACAGCAAAACCCTCCAGGGCTTAATGTGTTAAACAGTCACTTTTCATGATACAACCAAATTTTAACATTTCTTGTGTATTTAATCACTTGTGCATCAACACTGTACATAACTTACAAATTTAGCCACTACGTGACAATTTTCAATTTTTTTTCCCTCAAAATTCTTGTTAACAGATAACAAGTGTTGACTGGCATACAAATACATGTATTGTTCCAATAAAAAAAACACTGAGATTAAGGATACCATGAATTTTATTTTTCCATTATTATCAATGCAACACTTTCAACAAACCAATACAAAGTGTCAACTTGTTTTTATATAGGACAAACTGCTCTAATCAACCACATCTATGAAGTTGGAGAGATTTGAATCCACATCACTCACTTAAGTATAGCTCTAATGTCCTCTATAAAGTTTAAAATGATGTGGACAACAGAGTTTATCACTTTGTTAAGTATGCTATTGTCAGATTTTTGAGGCACAGTCTGGATTTACTTGAAGACATCACAAGTGTCCTTGGGTGAGATATGGTTCTTGCCCATTGACAAATTTCTAGTAGTTTTTTTTCACCTGATCTCTTGGAATCATTAAGAGCCTCATTCTGGGGTTGAGAACCCATACCACTTCTAATTAGACTAGAACAAGGATTGAATAACATGCTATTGTTGATCTGCCATGTTTTTTTGTGCTCCAAAATCAGCTATATTGTTCCAATAATCACACTTAAGGATTGTGAGACTATCTGGACATATTTTGGGAATTTGGGCAAGAATTTCAAACAGGTCACCCGAAGATGACTATGTGTGGTGCCATCTGACAGTTAGGAAGCTTTAAATTATTTTACAAATACAATATTTTAGATATTTTTATCGTTTTAAACATAGTTATACATGTACTTTTGTTATTAAAGGAGGCAATTGAAACAATATTTAAAAAAATACATGATCTGTTTAGAGCTGCTGGGAAAGGTCATGCTAGTTACAATATTAATCATATCATACTGCAAGAGACTGGTTTTCATACCATATATATCATCAATATAAGTCACATCATACTGCAAGAGACTGGTTTTCATACCATAGATAACATCAATATAAGTTACATCATACTGCAAGAGACTGGTTTTCATACCATATATATCATCAATATAAGTCACATCATACTGCAAGAGACTGGTTTTCATACCATAGATAACATCAATATAAGTCACATTATACTGCAAGAGACTGGTTTGCATACCATATATATCATCAATATAAGTCACATCATACTGCAAACAACAGAGATACTGATCTGCTGTAGTATAATACACCTGCCTTTGGGCATAAAATGTAGTTTGAATTCATGTGCATTTTAAAAGAAGCAATCTTTTAATCTGGCGTAAATATAATGTATTTTTTTTCTGTTGCAATAAAGTAATCATGTGTGAAAATAAATTGAATGATATCAGTTTTCTAGAATTAGATCATATTTAAAAAAGGGTCATTTCTCACACTGTAGTATATGTGATACACGTGTATGTGTATGTATATATGTGTACATGTGTGTGTGTGTGTGTATATATATATATATATATATATATATATATATATATATATATATATATATATATATATATATATAATATTTGTATATATAATCTATAATCTTTAGAAGCTCTAAGCACTTTACAACATCAATAATGATATGAATACAAAAAACAAAAACAAACACCATGAAATTGGAAAACAATAAATGCTGAAAATATTTAAAGTAGGAAACATTTTTAGGTCTTTAAATTTGTTCTTGCAGTAAAAAAAGGTGAGTTTTAAGAGCACTCATGAAAGGGATCACTTTTTTGTCTTTGTGTCTAATTTCAATGAGCAATTCATTCCACGTTGCTGGGCCCTATATATATATATATATATATATATATATATATATATATATATATATATATGAATGATGGGAGCTGTTACCTTAACAGATCTAGATTCAAATCTTCGTCGAGAATGGATTAAGAAAACCTCAAACCTGTATGAATATATTATTTATTCATATTAAAAATTATTTTACCAAACATTCTTCTGTAGGATCCATCATTAACAGACCAAAATCATAAACTATTATGATTTACAACCCCCATCTCAGAGTTCCAAGTCTATTTATGTAACAAGTGATGTTATGTTGATGCTATCCTTTTGAGTTGCATGTACATGAACTATATACATACTAATATTATGAAAATAAAGATTCTTAGAGGACATTATTTATTTTTTACAGTATGTTTATTATCATGACAATTAATGATTTCAAATCTTTTTAACACAAAATGATGGAAATTCTAAAGTCATGGTTCTAGAGGACTTTTACTGAATTGTAATTTTTTTTTTACCAAGCTCACATAAGAATCATTCAGATTGGTTAAATCATATCATGTGACACAGACAACTATTCAGATTGGTTAAATCAAATCATGTGACACAGAAAACTATTCAGAGTGGTTAAATCATATCATGTGACACAGAAAACTATTCAGATTGGTTAAATCAAATCATGTGATACAGAAAGTTATATGGTCATAATCAGGACTCTGGATAAAGTTTTTCAAGGACTTGTACCTAGGACGAGTTACTCATCCCTGACCTCTTTAAACTCAACAATCTATACAGTACATGTCTTCACTACACTATATACTTCTTCAATACAGTGAATACTTTTTCACTAAACTGTACACATCTTCATGACACTGTACATGTCTTCACTAAACTGTACATTTCTTCACTACACTTATTATTCTTTTACTAAAGAACCTCAAGTATTTGATGCAAACTTGACACTAAAATGGGTAAAAATCACAGAAATGGTGTGTTCTAATACACGTCTCCATAGATAAATGTATAATAAGAGACAATGTTTGTAACTTAAGAAAATGCAGTTAAATGCACAGCATTTGATTTCTATGTGGTCTTCACATTTACTGTGAAATACATTAGAGGCTATAAATACCCTTGTCAGCGAGCTATCACACAGCTTTATGAGTTAAATATTCAGAAATTAAGAGACGGAAAATATCAAATTTTAAGGTTGTATCTGGTCCAACATTGGTACACTTTAAGGTTGTATCTGGTCCAACATTGGTACACTTTAAGGTTGTATCTGGTCCAACATTGGTACACTTTAAGGTTGTATCTGGTCCAACATTAGTACACTTACCACAGATCACCAATGTTTAAATGCATTGTCACACCAATGTACTTTATAAATAGATGACAACAGCAGGCGTTACTGTATCAAAGTTGACAGAAATTGACTGAGACACTTAAAATATTCATTTTGAAGTTTGCAACAATTTTTCTTACCTTTGGCATGACAACATGCCAGTCAAACATTGTTCTTGAAAATACTGGTGACCAGCAATGTTAACATTGCCTAAATAGAAAGAAAAATCCCTCTCTCTCTTTGCTGTCAGACTCGTAAACAAGTGATAGATCACTGACAGGGAATTTTCTTCACATGAAACTGACACCTGAATTGGGGGCTAAGTGTAAAAATGAAACATAATACATTCACAACATTTACCCATTTTATTATCAAGCTAACAATGGGTACCTGTATAAAAAAGATGAAGTTGTTCCTATGGAAACATGTTCCAGACTGACACCAGGTAGGCAATTAGGCACAGGTTGTTTATAACTGATGCATGCCATATGTTCAGTGATGTATAACTGTGGCACTTATTCAGGATAGAACATACACTCAGAGATATTCTCAAAGTGCAAATCTGCACCTACTTGGCCAAGGGACTAGTGCATAGTAGAGTATTACTTGACCCAGGCAGTTTTTACCTGGCCAAGGGACAAGTGCATAGTAGAGTATTACTTGACCCAGGCAGTTTTTACCTGGCCAAGGGACAAGTGCATAGTAGAGTATTACTTGACCCAGCCAGTTTTTACCTGACCAAGGGTCAAGTGCATAGTAGAGTATTACTTGACCTAGTCAGTTTTATCTGGCCAAGGGACAAGTGCATAGTAGAGTATTACTTGACCCAGCCAGAGTTTTTACCTGGTCAGGGCAAGCGGAGGAGTTGTTTTATCTGGTCAGGGCAAGCTGATGAGTTGTTTTACCTGGTCAGGGCAAGCAGATGAGTTGTTTTACCTGGTCAGAGCAAACGAATGAGTAGTTTTACTTGGTCAGAGCAAGCAGAGGAATTGTTTTACCTGGTCAGGGCAAGCAGGTGAGTTGTTTTATCTGGTCAGGGCAAGCTGATGAGTTGTTTTACCTGGTCAGGGCAAGCGGGTGAGTTGTTTTATCTGGTCAGGGCAAGCTGATGAGTTGTTTTACCTGGTTAGGGCAAGCGGGTGAGTTGTTTTATCTGGTCAGGGCATAAGCAGATGAGTTGTTTTCCTGAATCCTGATGATACTAGCTAGATAGGATATACTTAATGTATTTACCTTGATCATACTTTGTAAAAAAAGGTTAAAATACATTCCAATTTTTGTGTTTGTTCTTGAGAATCATTATTATTTCTTTATATGTTTGCAATTAAGAGAATTCAACTTCATTTTTAATTCATGAAACCCTTTTGCTTTGCAATGGCCATTTATGTTGTGTTTAAGGTATCTTCAATCTAAATTAATAGAAGACAGAGATAAGTTTTATTTGGAGTTGGAACTGCATTTGCATAATGAGAAACATTATTTAGTTGCAGCTTTTTACCATGAAATATGATCATTAATTCTTAACTAAAATTAGATTTTACAGACATATACAAAAGTCCTAAAGCTACCATAAACTTTATTCTGCCACAATATGGAGTTGACCTTTTTCTTTACTGACTGCAATTAAAGTAAAATAAAATCTAGACAACATCACTATTTTTCATGTCCTCATTCCAACTGACCGTTACAATGGTCACTAGGTCAAGGTCAAACATACAATAAGTATCCCACAAAAGTCTGCATTTCAAATGTATTTATTTATATGAAACAAACTGAACAATTTCCATTTTTTTTAGCTAATACTCAAGATTTTCAATTTGACACGAGCACAATTTTGATGTTGTTATAGGGTTTAACACCATTTTTCAGCTAACAATATGCTATACATGGCAACCAGTATTATTATAACCCAGCAAAAACCCCTGATAGAACCACCGACCTACAAGAAGCTACTGGCAAGCTTTCTCACATACCCACATTGGCAGAATCTGAGACTCGAACCCATGCAGAAAAATATGAGATGGCACTGATCCATAATGGATAGCACTTTAGACTACTTGGCCACTCTGGGCCCCAGGACAAATTTTAGTCTATAAAATACTTTTTTATTTGATGCAATTCAATATGGTGTAGTGAACTGACAACATGACTCAATTTCACCTTAGTTTTCAAGCACTTTATGACTGGGGATCATCCATGCTGGTTCTGAGCTTCTGGGATCAGTTCAGCTCTGGATTATGTAGATTAAATGATTAGGCAAAGGATCATCCTAGGTCTCTAGCTAAATTACAATCTCTTCATGTAAGAAGCCCCCCCCCCCCAAAGAGCAACACTTTTTTTAAAAAATTGATACGTTTAAATACATGTACATCTTTGGAGTAACATTGGGGCACCTATGAATCTTGATGTTTAGAATGTTTTTACATGATATGATAGTCTAAGGGTTAGAGATAGAAAAATAAATAGTTAATTTTCATTGCAATCTTATGTTGATATTCACAGATATTTTCAGTTACCTAGTGGTTAGAGCATCTGCCTTGGATGTGAGAGGTTGCAGGTTCAATCCCCAGCCGAATCTTACCAAATTAAGACTTATATAAATGGTACTAATATCTGCCTCGCTTAGTGCTCAGCATTAAGAGGTTACTGGTCAACCTGGTGTCAGGATAATGTGACTGGGTGGGACATCATACTACATGTCTGTGGCATGAATTCCCCAGTGCTAGACAACACTGTAAACTGGCACACTGCAGACATCATAGTAATAAGACTAAAAAATTGTTAAAGCTATGTTAAAAATCCAAATCTCACACACACACACACACACACACACACACAGAATATATAAAAAATTTGAACATACGTTCTAGTCTGGAGTTGTATATAAACCATGAGTTAGATCACTCTAGAATCTTGTTCCATTTGTAGTTAAAGCATAACTGCATTTAACTTTGAAATTTACCCTTGCACATTAAGTACAGCACATTTACAACAATTAACTTGCAGCAGAGTAGTTCTTTTAACATGAGAATCATGTTTTGCCACTCTGTTTTTCAGGCACATTTTGTGCAGACATGAACAGCATGTGTGCAGCAAAATGTATTGTACATGTGAAATAAGCAGCAAAATGTATCATACATGTGAAATAAGCAGCAAAATGTATCATACATGTGAAATAAGCAGCAAATTTTAATTTGTAAACATGTTTATCTGTAACTCAATAATTTAGGTGTCTCCACTTCAAGTGTCATCTGCAGTCAGTGTACTGTATGTACTTGCTTATAAGTCAATTCAAATTGCCAGCAACAAAGATCTTGATCAGCTGTATTTAATGCACCTGCATACCAGGATCTATGGTATTTGTTCTACTGATTACTCCCAATAAACTCTACAGACCCAGATCTGACAGTATATTATGTGCCAGCAGATCTGGGTTTGTACAGTTTGTAGTTAAACATGTCTTATAAGCAAGTATACATGGTAATAACCTGTACCTGATGCTATTATTATTAGTATTATTATTTTTTGGGGGGGCGGGAGTGTAACCTTATGTGTGAGATTCTCTTAAACAAAATCTGTAAAATGCTTTAGGAAAAACATGCTTCATTAAATTACAGATATTTTCACATTTAATTATTCACAGCTCAAAGGCAAGTACTGGTATGCTTTATGAATCTGAATGCTTTTATATCTTCTTTTTAAATTTCCTTTTTAAAAATTCAGTCCATACCATATATACATGCTTATAAGTAGAGTCAAACTGCAAGTAACAAAGATCCTGGTATCTGCCATAGCGTAACGCACCTTTAAATTAAATGCAAATTTGGGAGTTGGACCAGTCTTATAGTCGAGTACATACTGTATTGGCAGTTACCCTGCTTAATTGCAGCTTTCTTTCGTCAACCTTATAAAGACTGTTTTGATGAATTAACAACTCTAACAAAATAAATTAATGCTAGCATAATGGAAGCTGCAATCAGATATATGTCATCATGGGTCAATCAGATATATGTCATCATGGGTCAACACACATTACCAGCTCTCAGGTCCTGGATGTATTTTGTCCTGAATATCACTGCTGAATCAATAATACAGCAACAATGTAGACTGTGTCACTTGACTGCCATACAAGTACCCTATTGCTTTATATTGCATGATTAAAGAATATAATTACAATTCTTACTAAATGCAATAAAATAATTAAAAAATCCACTTGTTGAATGTTTTGGAAAACTATGCATAGACAAATCTTTTATTGTGGAGACAGACACAATATAATAGATTATTTTCTATGTCTTTCCTATCTGGTAGTAAAGGCAATTACTATTCACAAAAATCAATCTCTTTTGACAAAAGCAGAATTTAAAATTTACTTTGTTATTACTGCTCTGGTTTTAATGCAATTGTCCAGTTCACAATAGGCTATATATGGTGTCCAGTGTCCAGTGTAACTGGTGGAGGAAAATCCTGGTAAACACTGCCTACCATGAGAAGCTATTGGCAAGTTTTCTCATATACCCATATTTGCTGACTCAACCCAAATGGACAGAATTAAGTGACACCAGGCTGACCAGTCCTAACACTAACCTCTTAATGCTGAGCACCAAGCAAGGCAGCTGTTAATACCATTTGTAAATCTTTTGTATGACCCGACATGGGATCGAACCCACCAACCCTCACATCTAAGGCAGACGTTCTAACCACTAGACCACCAAAATAGTCATCAAAATGAGTGTAAATGCAAGTGCTTTGTATCATTTGGTCTCCCACTGATCTAATTTAATATTACTATGTACAGCAAAAAGAGAAAATAATTAAAAATTGAAAATTATTAATAATAACAATAACCACCACAACAAAAATAACTACTACTACTACTACTACTAGTACTGTTTCTACTATTCCACAGGGGTGTATTAAATTATAATTTTAAACATGTACCACAATTATTGAATAGTTCCCATATTTAAAAGTTGTCTACATGGGCATTAATAATGCATGGCTGACTTTGGAAATTATTGACCAATGAGTTTTGATGACCTGACAAAGGTCAATGTAAGAGGTCTTCAACTGTGCTTACTACATGTATATTGAAACCATTTTTTCTTTCTTTCTAGACTTACCATGACCTTGACCTTTGTTCCCCAAATCAATAGGCCTCTTCTGTAAGTGCAAGCCCTTCACAAACTTTGGTTAATGTGCATTGCTTAGGAGTAAAATTACTATGCAAACACCATTTTTTTCCTTACAGTTGCAACTCCCGTGATATTTTGAGCCCCAGTCAATAAAGGGTTCTTTCTCAGCCACAGAGAAAGCCATCCTCAAATCTTGGTTAAAGAGGCTGGTTAATAACAGAAACTGCTGTGTAGAAACCCATTTGCTTTTCCTCCCAGAAAGTGACCTTGACTTTTGACCTATTGACCCCAACATCAGCAAATGATCATCCCTAAACTTGATTTCATGCAAAGAACAAAGATTTTGATCTGCTGGTAAATTATGTTTACAGTTGGATAGGGCCTGAACAAATATAGAGTTTTGGAATGTATGTTATGATGATCACTTGTGAAAGAGATATTTTTTTTTATTTTTATTTATATGTTTTGCATATACAAGTAGCTAAAGGTCCATGCAATCCAAAATTAAAGACAAATTTTCTATATTATTTTCTTGTGCTTAACGTTTAGTGAGCTCCACATCACATAATAAAAAATATACAAAAAGTATCCTGTTATTAATGCCCCATAGAATAATTACTGAGACAGTATTTAAAGATTTTCCAAAATTTACACAGCTGATGATTATATGCTACTTTTATCAAATAAAGAAAGAACAGGGTATGTGGGTCAATGATTTCTTTTAAGACAATTATTGCAATTTACACAGATTTTCAAGAAGAAAAAAAGGCCCTTTCAGGGCAGGTAAATTTGCCAATCATTAATTATTTTTGTAAACTTTTATTGAACATCTCACATTCTTTTCCTAACAGAACTGTTATTTAAGTAAATTAATGTCAGGTGCATGAATTTAAGATTTTATATGCAAAAGGCTGCATCAAAATTTAAAAGGTATTTTTCCTCAATGAAGAAATGTGGAATGCAGTTTGTCTTCTGTTAAACAGCAATATGATGATGCAGGTTTTACTTCTGCAGGCAAGACAATTTTTAAAAAACTAATATCTCTTAGTACAAACTTTAAACATCTTATAATATTCAGTTAAATCCAGCATCAGAATTGAAAGATAACATATTTGTGTAAACTTGAACAGAGGATCTTAATGTTGACTGATCCTGCAAGACAGGAAACCCAGGCATTCCAGCATACAAACTTGAAGCATTTAGTAATATTGTTCCAAAATTTAAGTTGAATGCATCAACTGAAGTAGAAGATTTATGACTTTCAAGAAATTTCAACAAAAAATGTTAATGTTGACACAACTTCTGTCACCATTAAAAACAGTAATACCTGTCTCACCATTAAAAATGGTTATACCTGTATGGTAATACCTGTCTCCCCATTGAAAATGGTAACACCTGTATGGTAAATACCTGTCTCCCCATTGAAAATGGTAACACCTGTATGGTAAATAGCTGTCTCACCATTAAAAATGGTAATACCTGTATGGTAACTATCTGTCTCCCCATTGAAAATGGTAATACCTGTATGGTAAATACCTGTCTCCCCATTGAACATGGTAATGCCTATATGGTAAATACCTGTCTCCCCATTGAAAATGGTAACACCTGTATGGTAAATAACTGTCTCACTATTGAAAATGGTAATACCTGTCTCACCATTAAAAACGGTAATACCTGTATGGTAAATACCTGTCTACCCATTGAAAAGGGTTATACCTGTAAGGTAAATATCTGTCTCCCCATTGAAAATGACTTTCAGGAAATTTCAACAAAAAATGTTAATGTTGATACAACTGCTGTCACCATTAAAAACAGTAATATCTGTCTCACCATTTATAATGGTAATACATGTATGGTAAATACCTGTCTCCCCATCAAAAATGGTAATACCTGTATGGTAAATACCTGTCTCCCCATCAAAAATGGTAATACCTGTATGGTAAATACCTGTCTCCCCATCAAAAATGGTAATACCTGTATGGTAAATACCTGTCTCCCCATTGAAAAGGGTAATACCTGTATGGTAAATACCTGTCTCCCCATTGAAAATAGTAATACCTGTCTCACCATTAAAAATGGTAATACCTGTATGGTAAATACCTGTCTCCCCATTGAAAATGGTAATACCTGTCTCACCATTAAAAATGGTAATACCTGTATGGTAAATACCTGTCTACCCATTGAAAAGGGTTATACCTGTATGGTAAATATCAGTCTCCCCATTAAAAACAGTAATACCTGTATGGTAAATACCTGTTTCCCCATTGAAAATGGTAATACCTGTCTCACCATTCACTAGTGAGGCAGAAATGACAGGTAAATGCTTCATGTATTTTTTACATGCAAACAAATATTATTATTCACTATATTATTCACACACGCACACATGGGGCCCTGATTGGCCAAGTGGTCTAAAGTGTTCTCTGTTACAGATCATTGCCAATAATATTTCACCTGTCTGCATGGGTTCAAGTCTCAGATTCAGACAATGTTTGTATATGAGAAAGTTTGCCATTAGCTTCTCGTGGGTTGTTGGTTCTTTCCAGTGGTTTTTCCAGGTTCTTTCTCCACCATTAATACTGACCACCATGTATAGTCTATTATGTTCTGAAAAATGGCATTAAACCCTACAGCAACAACAACAACAATAATACAGTGTCACACACACTATAAAATAGACAGGGAAAGCAGGAATCAAGAATAATATACTTACAATGGAATAACTTCATATTTTCCAGTATTTTTTAAATCGAATCCAAATAAAATGCAACACAAGTCTCTTTGACTGCCACACAATTCTAATTTAACTCCTATGGAACACTTCAGACTAGCAGGCAGTAGCTGCCTACAGCTCTTTGGATTAATTATGATTAACATCCCTCAATGGCAGTTTATTACTCATGGATACTGACTCTACAAATGTAAATGTTTGTAAATGTTCCCAAATATATATGGTGAGAAATAATGGTGTTAATTGACATTATGGTTTACGAATGATATTTCACCTTTACTGAGAACAGGAACCCAGAACTATAATCAAAGTTTGAAAGGTATAGATGGGCTTATCATCAGAAAAGAAATTGCCAAAAACAAAAAGTTTAGTAAATTCAACAAATAAGTAATTGCATTAGAATATAGAATGTTCTGAATAAATTACATAATCTTTAATGTCCTGATGTGCCAAGATTCATGAATGCCACCATGATAATATATATGCCAGAATGTCTTTGAATGAATTCTCAATATTTCCAATGAAGTGTTTCAGTCCAAAACGTCAATGTGCACTTTGTGATACTTTACTTCTGGAAATGAAAACAAAAGGCATGTGGTCACTCACATGGCTGCATAAATCTGTCTATTGACCAAGAAATCACAGTGAATAGGATGCTTTAGTATGCTATGTTGTTGATTACAAAGGTAATGAATCTTAAAGTTTGAAGGTTACTTTATATCTTCATCCATATTTGATTGTAAATCCGGATAATTTGGCTAGTATTGAAAGCCCATTTTGCCTGGATGATTTCTGTCAGAGTTAGTTCAATTCTACTGAGTGATTTTTGATTAGCTGGATGATTTCTGTCAAAGTTAGTCAAACTCTACTGAGTGATTTTGGATTAGCTGGATGATTTCTGTCAAAGTTAGTCAAATTCTACTGAGTGATCTTTGATTAGCTGGATGATTTATGTCAAAAAGTTAGTCAAATTCTACTGAGTGATTTAGCTGAATGATTTATGTCAAAGTTAGTCAAATTCTACTGAGTGATCTTTGATTAGCTGGATGATTTCTGTCAAAGTTAGTCAAATTCTACTGAGTGATTTTGGATTATCTGGATGATTTTTATCAAAGTTAGTCAAATTCTACTGAATGATTTTTGATTAGCTGAATGATTTCTGTCAAAGTTAGTCACATTCTACTGAGTGATCTTTGATTAGCTGGATGATTTCTGTCAAAGTTAGTCAAATTCTACTGAGTGATCTTTGATTAGCTGGATGATTTCTGTCAAAGTTAGTCAAATTCTACTGAGTGATCTTTGATTAGCTGGATGATTTCTGTCAAAGTTAGTCAAATTCTAATGAGTGATCTTTGATTAGCTGGATGATTTCTGTCAAAGTTAGTCAAATTCTACTGAGTGATCTTTGATTAGCTGGATGATTTCTGTCAAAGTTAGTCAAATTCTAATGAGTGATCTTTGATTAGCTGGATGATTTCTGTCAAAGTTAGTCAAATTCTACTGAGTGATTTTTGATTAGCTGAATGATTTCTGTCAAAGTTAGTCAAATTCTACTGAGTGATTTTGGATTAGCTGGATGATTTCTGTCAAAGTTAATCAAATTCTACTGAGTGATCTTTGATTAGCTGGATGATTTCTGTCAAAGTTAGTCAAATTCTAATGAGTGATCTTTGATTAGCTGGATGATTTATGTCAAAAAGTTAGTCAAATTCTACTGAGTGATCTTTGATTAGTACTTTAAAGATCTTCAATTTGTTTCTTAGTGTGTGTGTGTGTGTGTGATTAGGATTTTTAACATAGCTTTAATAATTTTACAGTCATATTGCCATGATGTCTGCAGTGAGGCAGTTTATAGCGATGTCTAGCACTGGGGCATCATGCCGCAGACATGTAGCATGATGTCCCACCCAGTCACATTATCCCAACATCAGACCAACCAGTCCTAACACTAATCTCTTAATGCTGAGCGCCAAACGAGGCAGCTGTTAGTACCATTTTTGTAAGTCTTTGGTATGACTTAGACGGGGATCCAACTCATGACCTCCTGCTTCCACAGCGGATGCTCTAACCACTAGGCCACCGGAGCGGTTTGTGAATAATTATATCTTCTTGAAGTGATTACTACATGTCTATTATCAGCATTGACCTCAGATGATCTGAAAATCTTAGTGTTCATTTTCTCAAATCTGGGTTGGGAATGGAAAACATGTTCTATAAAGGTTACAAACTTCTGTACCATCTCCACTAGCTTCTTATTGTGAGCGCCAAGCGAGGCAGCAGTTAGTACAATTTTTGTAAGTCTTTGGTATGACTCGGCTGGGGATTAAACCCCCAAAATTTCGCTTCTATGGGGGATGCTCTAACCATTGGGCCACCTGAGCAGAACATCATTCTGTCCAATGTGGTCAAATCCTGTTTAGTGTCTTTTGAGAGTAGTTTATTTAAGGTTTATACATCTTCAGTGAATGCAGCCATACTTGATGGTGAGTCTCTATTAATGATCAATCTGAAAAGTCTTATCTGCAGTGAATAGATGGACCAATGAACCGATGGATACAATGACAAATGAGCACCATTGTAGTGCAATCCACCAACCCCTTTTGGTGGTGGTGGTGGGATTAAGAGTGAAGATTGAATGACTGTCAATAAAAGTGAATTCACAGTTCATACACAAAACTGAGCTAAAGATGCTGGGTAGTGTTACATTTAAAGCACCAGTCTGTATAATATTCAAAACCATCCATGATGTTGTAAATAGATTTGGAGACTGGTGAATCATATTTAAATAATTACCACCTCATATAATTACATATACATGTCTAATGAACCAGTCTATCCAATAATTGGAATTCAAGTGGGAAAATGCCACAATTACATTGCCTAATTAGAGTTTGCTTTGGACTATGCTCAAATGAATGGTACATAAAACCAAGGACCAAGAGAATCTACACTGAATTTGGTACCCAGATCCAAAGTAGAGGAGTTAATTATTTGTTTCTTATGAGATTCTGCGAACAAAAGACAAACAATGAAACAAGGATTTCCTTGTTTTATTTCCTACTCCTAGATTGATTATTTTCCTCACCCAGTTTGTTTTTCAATAAGGACATAAAAATAAAACTTTATCATATTCATTCCATTATATAATTTACTTGTTTTATTTACAGACACTGAAACTGTGTTTACCATTATGACATCATTAAAATGCATTTCTATATTATGATATCATGAGACTATCACATAAAGACGCAAAGCAACCAACCTGAGATAACTAGATTAAAATATAAGTGTTGCAAAGCCATTGTATTTCTATATCACAGAGGTTAAAAAATGGTATGCCCATCTTCACACAAAGAATGAGGTGGCCATGAAAAATAACTAATCTCTTCTTTGACATTTGGTTAATAGAGAACAGATTAATATTAATTACCAAATGTCAGAGAGGAGAATTTACATGCGGCTGTCCTAAATAAATGTTTGAAGTTGAAGGTTTGACTTTTACAAAGTGTGTGTGTGTATGTTTTGTTTAAAATAGCCTATTCTTTACTTTCACTGCAGATTACTCTTTTAGCTGTACAAGGGGTGGGTGAGGTGCTTTTCTGATGCATGGTCATCTAATCACCACCAGCTCTACTGTCAATACTAAATGTCACCAATATGTCATACAGTTTAAGCCGTTATGTATTTTATTGGTTCAACTTAAGTCAGGTTTAGATTTTATCCAATCAGATTACTAGATCTTATGAGAAAACTTTATTGGTTGAAATCCAGGCCACGGATAGGAATCAAACTTGGAACTCTCATATCTGTGAGCAACTGCTCTCACACCTGAGTTACCAGAACCAGCAGTCTGCTACTGTGTCTGTGTCTGCTACTGTTAACATGAAGAGCTAAATATGATGGATACAAAATAACTATCATTTAAGGTACACTGTTATTTAATTTGGTTTGTTTAATTTCAGTTAAGGCCAATAAGTTGTCTTGATTTTATTACTATGACTTTTTACTGAAAGAAATTAACTTATATATGAAAAATTAATTTAAAATCATTAATTTTTGCTGATTTTTTGGTTAAATTTTCATTTGTAAAAGTGGAAGATTGCATTCTATTCTTAATTTCTCTACAAAAGACAAAATTAGTTATAAATTGCTATTAATTATAATTGCTAAGTTATACATTTATAGGTTATAAATTGCTACTGTCAAGGTTGGAGATGACAAATTAATGGTGCTAATTGTTGTCATTGTTGTTATGGTTTTAATGCCATATCTCAGCACACAAGATGCTATTTATGGCGGCCAGTATAAATGGTGGATGAAGAAGCTGAAAGAATCCAAGGTAAGACCCAATGACCCACAAGTAAGTTATGGCAAGCTTACTCACCTACCCACATGACCAATTCCGAGACTCAAACCCATACAGATCGGTGAGATGGTAGTGATTGGTAAAAGTGAGTGCTATAGATCACTCTGCAACCTGGGGCCCCGACTGGTACTAGATTAGCAAGGCAAATTATTTTGCTACAATAATTTATTTTTGTATCAAAATATCAGATTGGAAAAGTTCTGGTTGCAAGAGATTATAGGACAAAGTGAATGAGCTGATAATTAGTGGAACATATACTTCCCTCACGAAAATGACCCAAAAGCTCCTCCAGCATTGAAAGTGAAGTATAATTCTTTTGAAATTTCTCACAAAATTTTGTTTTATAAAATGGATATTTTAGTTAGTGCCCATATTGCCTATAAATTTTTTTTTTTTTTTTTCTTATTTTGAGTTTTGAGTTTTCATAATGATGATTCAGGTAATGCTGCAGCTTAAACAAATCTATCACAGTATGGAGAGAGACAGAGAGACAGAGAGACAAACAGAGAGAGAGAGAGACAGAGACAGAGACAGAGAGACAAACAGAGAGAGAGAGAGAGAGAGAGAGAGAGAGAGAGAGAGAGAGAGAGAGAGAGAGAGAGAGAGAGAGAGAGAGAGAGAGAGAGAGAGAGAGAGAGGTGAAATATATAAATTTTTTGTTTTTGTTGTTTCTTATTCCTGGTTTTGAGTTTTCATAATGATGATTCAGGTAATGCTGCAGCTTAAATAAATATATCACAATATGGAGAGAGAGACAGAGAGACAAACAGAGAGACAAACAGAGAGAGAGACAGAGAGACAGAGAGAGAGAGACAAACAGAGAGAGAGACAGACAGAGACAGAGAGACAAACAGAGAGAGAGAGAGAGAGAGAGAGAGAGAGAGAGAGAGAGAGAGAGGTGAAATATATAGGTACTGTAAAACTTGATGATTGGTTCATAATTAGAAGAACAAAATAAATCAATAAAGTAATTAAAACTTAGACTCTAACAGACTAAATAAAGTAGTAAAAACATACCTATCTTGAATATAAACCACTGACAGCTTGAAGCGCCTTGTTTACAATAACACACAAATATTGATGTGCTTAGACCTCCAGGACACGTATATTTAAATATAGGTCTTCACCCATTTAGTACTAGAATAAAAATTCTTCTTTTTATTTGTTTAGAAAATGTTTGATTTTAGTGATCTGATTGTATTATTGTTTTTTTTTTAAAATTATTAAAATAAACCCTCAAAAGTGGATAAAATGAAGTATCCTGGTTAATTGGAGTGTTGTTATTAAGTGATTGTACATTTTATTATACTTTTTTATATTATCCCAGCCTGATGGTAACAGTGAATTGGGTTTCAACTAACAAGAACCCTAGCAAGAAAAGGGTTGGACTCAATCAAGTGATATATATATTATACAGTCATGTCAATAGAGTCTGATTGAAGTTGACATATTTATAAACCTTAATATTGGACCACACTTAGAAGTTCCCAAAATATAGTATGCTTTACAGCTCATGGGTGTCCAGCGATATAGAGTTGAATATAACAACAACATACCTTTAGCAACATTTTTGAGATGTTAATGACACATTTTCTGACATATAAACCCTAACTGTAAACATAGAAAATTTATTTCCTACTAGTTTCTTATCTATATTTAGAAGCAATTTTGATACTTTCTGATGGTAGATTATGGCTGTCAAATCAATCGTCGCATACACCCTCTTTACATTACACCAGGTACTCTTTTAATATCTCAAGAAAAGCAGAGTTCAAAATAAGACTACCAGTACACAAATTCATATGCACAGACACACACATAATTTCCAGTCACATGGTCTCATAGCTTTAGTTGTTACTGCAGAAGTTATGAGACCATGTTTGGACTAAAGGTCTCACATCACCATAGTAATTTACTATGGATCTCTCTCAATATAATATGGTAGTTTGTGTCCATAACTACCAGGTGAGTTTAAGGTTGAATATTACACCTAGAATAATCAAAGCTTTGTAATGAATGCTGATATAATGAGGGAATTATTCTAAGATTATTTGTATAGGGTTTTATCTACTTGAAATATAGAAGTGCATGAAAAATGAGGAAACCCGAGTACTGTACCATCAAGTTATGAAATATATAGATTATTTACATATAATGGCTTGTAATTAAGAGGGCATGGGTTCAAATTCTACTGTTGGTTCAGTCATGGTTGGCTACTATGTTTGTCTCTTGGTAGGACATATAACCCCATTGGTGTACACTAAAACACTAAAACCACAACATATAAAGGCTTTTATCCAAGTTGTGACTGATCTTCAAAGAACAAGACTGAAAATTAAAATAACAATATAAAGTACTTTTATTTATTCAAAACAAAGAGATTCAATTTTATTACATTATTTGTTAAGTTTGATTAGTGTTCCTACAATCAGGAATGGAATCTTATAAATAAAGAAATAAAGTATTTAAAAATAATGATAGATAATCTGCATTACAGTCCAATACTGAAATTAAATAGCACATGCATTTGTTGTGAGAAAAGTAAATATTTCTCATTTGTATGAACAAAATGAAAATAGTAACACTGTCATCTTCCTTTTCTCTTGACCATCCATGTGGGACATAGAATAAGTCTAATGAGGCCCCCTCACCACACCCCACAAGCATGTTGTAGGAGTTGACTAATGGAGGCAGAGCTTGTATATGGCACAAGGGTAAAATGGTGGGGGTCCAATAACTTACATCAGGTCATTTCAGTAAGCCATAGTGGTGTACCATTGGGCACTGCATTTTATTTCAATTGCCTCAACACTAAATAACCTACATGTGTATTATAAAGCACCAAACCCAGGAAGCAAATTTAAATTAATTTCTCATTTCAGTGGTAAAACTTACATTTGTGGGCTGGGGGATGAGGTTCTTACTGACAGATGTTAAAATCCAAATTATTTAACAACCATGAACTCCACAAATATGGTACAGTAGAACCTGCCTTTAAAGACCACCCCTTCTGCCAAAAAATAATGGTCTTTCAAGACAGGTGGTCTCTCATAACAGGTCACAACACTATTTAATCGATAAGTCTGTGCATGGAAATTCTGGTTTCTCAGAACAGGTGGTCTCTCATAGCAGTGGTCTCTCAAGACAGGTTTTACTGTACAACTTAGATATAAGTAATTTACATTTAAACAAGAAACAAAGCTGTAAGAAAATGACAAAGATTTCCTGCACATTTTTAAAGACACAATGGTTTCAATAATCAAGATGATTACTTCTATATAAAAAATGTTTTTAATATGGTAATATTATACTTTGCACAATATAAATTCATATCCAGTTTGATGACTGTGCAAGCAGCATGATCAATAAAACTCCCCATAACATCACAGCTGTACATAATTCCTGAAGTGTAAAATGTTGGTAATTGTAACCAATGTTCCCTCTAAGTGAATGGTAGATGTGCGCGCAGTGCTCACTGCAATGTGCAAGAATTACAGAGACAAGTTAAATTTAATGTTGGAATGAGCAAAAATTGACAGTTAAGCTGTGTGGGGATGCCTGGGCAGCTGCATGCATGTGCACATGCGCAGCTTAGAGGAAACGTTGATTGTAACCTATTATTGACATCACTGTGTAGTGGTCTTCATGATGCATGCACATATTAAGTACCATGTCTGTAACAGCATCGGTCTGAGAAACATGAAAAGTGATGGAGCATGAAAATTTGGTCATGGTGACCTCCTTATAGTATGGTAGCCAGGACTCTTCAGGATCCATGCAAAAATCTATTTTCATGACTGTATCAGAATTATTGTACCAGAAAATGACCCAAATTTTAAAAACATAAATGATCACTGGAATATGAGAACATACCGTAGTCACAGTCACTTACTACTGGTATGATGTTGTAACTAGAAATGAAGTATTAGCATAGTAATTTTCATGATTGCATTAGAAACACTGTCCAAGAAATTAATCTAGACATAAAATGATTACATGGTCAATTAAGCATGAAAAGTAGGTCACAGTGAACTACTCCTGAGGCAGCATGTATAAATCAACTTTCAAAACTAAAAAGTAGATCACAGTGAACTACTCCTGAGGCAGCATGCACAAATCAACTTTCAAAACTAAAAAGTAGATCACAGTAAACTACTCCTGAGGCAGCATGCACAAATCAACTTTCAAAGAAAAATAGGTGACAGTGAACTATTTCTGAGGCAGCATGCACAAATCAACTTTCAAAGAAAAATAGGTGACAGTGAACTACTCTTGAGGCAGCACGCATAAAGCAATTTTCAAAACTAAAAAGTAGATCACAGTGAACTACTCCTGTGGCAGCATGCACAAATCAACTTTCAAAACTAAAAAGTTGGTCACAGTGAACTACTTCTGAGGCAGCATGCATAAATCAACTTTCAAAACTAAAAAGTAGATCACAGTGAACTACTCCTGAGACAGCATGCACAAATCAACTTTCAAAACTAAAAAGTAGATCACAGTGAACTACTCCTGAGGCAGCGTGCACAAATCAACTTTCAAAACTAAAATGTACATCACAGTGAACTACTTCTGAGGCAGCGTGCACAAATCAACTTTTAAAACTAAAAAGTAGATCACAGTGAACTACTCCTGAGACAGCATGCACAAATCAACTTTCAAAACTAAAAAGTAGATCACAGTGAACTACTCCTGAGGCAGCATGCACAAATCAACTTTCAACTAAAAAGTAGATCACAGTGAACTACTCCTGAGACAGCATGCACAAATCAATTTTCAAAACTAAAAAGTAGATCACAGTGAACTACTTCTGAGGCAGCATGCACAAATCAACTTTCAAAACTAAAAAGTAGGTCACAGTGAACTACTCCTGAAGCAGCATGCATAAATCAACTTTCAAAACTAAAAAGTAGGTCACAGTGAACTACTCCTGAAGCAGCATGCATAAAGCTATTTTCAAAACTAAAAACGTAATAGTATCTGATACAATTACTAAACATACAAAGTGCAAAATTTTGCTAATGCTGATGAAACCAATGCTGATGAAACCTGGGGTATAACATAAAACTTGGCTCCATTTAGTACAGGTTTTATAACAATGAAAACAAAATATCTCTGGATTACTATATATTTGCCTGATATTCGTACTATTGTACAATACACTTTATTTCATGACTTCTCATTTTACAGTATTATAGTGATTGGTTAAATTGCCTGAAGCTTTCTTTGCTGAAATATTATGAAAAACCTTGTGAGAATGAGGGCGTTATAAAATTCAACTACTCATATGATGTAGGTTGATGCCGTCACTCGGACTTTAGTGATGACAAATTTAAGTGTCCGGCTTAGATCCTACAATCACGTTCAAGTATACATCACACACGTCTTACAGGCAGACATTTTTCTGTGTTTATTAAATGATGTCTAATATTCTTAAGTCAAAAAATGACTTTAGCAAATTAAAAGTCATCTAATAAAACATTTATTTACTTTGAATGTCACTTGATACTATTATCTATATCTGTGTTGTGTGCTTGACTTTTGTCCATGATTAAAGATTGTACATCAAGATAATGATTTTGTGTACATGAATCTTTTGCTTGTATGTTGCAATTTACATGAAATAACATGTTAGTTTGGATCATTAATGAAACACCATTTAACATAACAAGAGTTCAAGATGAGTCATGCTTACAGTTAGACTAGGCTTTTCCACTGGAAATCTTCACTTTATAGGTCAAGTGAAAATGTGGATAAATAGGGATTTAATGAGCAAATAATTCATTCCTGTTTTCCTATATCAATGATCTACCATTAAATAATGAATCCACAAATACAGATTTGTTTGAAGATGATGCAACCTTGTATACATCTAGTTCTGATACTGAAGTTATCCAAACAAGATTAAACTCAGACCTTATTAGAGTCCAAAACTTGGCACAACAAAATAGGATGGTAATTAATGAAGGTAAAACAAAATGTATGATTCTGGGGATGACACAAAAGCTACACAAGTCAGGGAACCCAAAACTATCTCTTGCAATAAATAATCATCCATTAGAAAATGTAAATCATGAAAGGCTTGTAGGTGTGTCCATAGATAATAATTTATTATGGAATGACCATATTGATAAGCTTTGTAAAACACTGTCATCCAAAATTGCCCTTCTAAGCAGAATCAAGACATATTTACCTATGAAAACTTGCAAACTATACTACAAGTCATATATTCTTCCAACAATGGATTATTGTTCTCATGTATGGGGAAACTGTGCTAAATCTGAGCTTGACAGGATTTATAAACTTTATCAACAAAAACGAGCAGCACATGTAATTTTAGATGCATCTGTTGATCATCCCTCAAAAGCATTATTTACAGAACTCAAACGGTTCACAATATATGACAGGATATATTTTCACAAAGCAGTTCTTTTCTATAAATGTCTACATGAAACTGTACCAGAGTATCTTCAGGACTTATTCAGGCCTTTTTCAACACAATACCATTTGAGATCAATATCACATGGAAACCTTCTAGTACCAAAACCATGAACAGAGCAATTCAAAAAGAGTTTTCAATATTCTGGTACAGTTCTCTGGAATAAGCTTCCACTACATGTAAAATCGGCTGAAAATATTGGAGTATTTAAGAAGAGATATCATGAGAATGCATGTGTTTCTAATAGATAATGGAATTTAGTATTTTAATACTAAAACATGTTAAAGAAAACAGTAATTATTGCTATCGTTGTATAATGTGCATTGTTATACTCTCCATAAGAGGGCCTCAAGGGAAAATAGTCCTTGACTAATGATTCCTCCTCTATAAATAAAGCATTATTATTATTATTATTATTATTATTATTATTATTATTATTATTATAACAACTCAATGTGACAGGCTATCAAGATATAGTTACTATGAATTAATGTACATATGTATCAAATCCCAAATAAATAAATAATTACTTAGTCGGGGTAGAAAAATCCATTGCTTAGGAGCCATTAATACTAATGAAATTAAAATCAAACTCCCTGTCAAATAGTCTGAAAAATATCAGACTGTCTCAGGAGAATATTCCCTGACATTGAGTTCAGGAAAAGATGTGAAGTTAAATATATAGCTTTACTAAGCAGGTCTCTAACACAAAATGTAAATGACTAAGCAGGTCTCTCACACAAAATATAAATGACTAAGCAGGTCTCTCACACAAAATATAAATGACTAAGCAGGTCTCTCACACAAAATATAAATGAACTCTGTGCAAGTTGTGACTAAGCTGGTCTCTCACACAAAATGTAAATGACTAAACAGGTCTCTCACACAAAATGTAAATGACTAAGCAGGTCTCTCACACAAAATATAAATGCCTAAGCTGGTCTCTCACACAAAATATAAATGACTAAGCAGGTCTCTCACACAAAATATAAATGAACTCTGTGCAAGTTGTGTTTGAAATTAATGTTTGGAAAGCAACCGGTCTTTGGCCAAACAACTGCTGAAACAAATAGTAAAATTCTTTAAAGTTATTTATCTGTCCTGAAAGTCACTGGATTTGGCTACTTTGCTGGTGTTAATTAAGAAAATTATATTTAGGCCCAGTCTAACTATCTAGTCATTGAGCTATATTTGACTAAAAAGGAATACAAAAATTATATTTATGCCCAGTCTAACTATCTAGTCATTTAACTATACAGTCATTTGACTAAAAAGGAATACAAAATTATATATAGGCCCAGTCTAACTATCTAGTCATTTAACTATACAGTCATTTGACTAAAAAGAAATACAAAAATTATATTTATGCCCAGTCTAACTATATAGTCATTTAACTATACAGTCATTTGACTAAAAAGAAATACAAAAATTATATTTATGCCCAGTCTAACTATATAGTCATTTAACTATACAGTCATTTGACTAAAAAGAAATACAAAAATTATATTTATGCCCAGTCTAACTATCTAGTCATTTAACTATACAGTCATTTGACTAAAAAGGAATACAAAAATTATATTTATGCCCAGTCTAACTATATAGTCATTTAACTATACAGTCATTTGACTAAAAAGAAATACAAAAATTATAAACCGCTCCCGTGGCCTAGTGGTAGAGCGTCCGCCCCGGAAGCGGGAGGTCGTCGGTTCGATCCCCGGCCAAGTCATACCAAAGACTTACAAAAATGGTACTAACAGCTGCCTCGCTTGACGCTCAGCATTAAGAGGTTAGTGTTAGGACTGGTCGGCCTGGTGTCAGGATAATGTGACTGGGTGAGACATCATGCTACATGTCTGTGGCATGATGTCTCAGTGCTCGACATCACTATAAACTGCCTCACTGCAGACATCGTAGCGATATGACTGAAAAATTGTTAAAGCTACGTTAAAAATCCTAATCAAACAAACAAACACTTATAACCTAAATACAAGTTGAGTACAACTTTGCATAAGACACCAGAAGATCATGGTTGATGTTGTTTGTTTTACAGAATACTGATAATAAATACTGATAATAAATACTGATAATAAACTCTATAAATACCAAAGCTGCTTTTACATAATGCAATGGCAGAACTGGGTCTGTGAAGTTTACGATTGGACTCTACTTGTAAGCCAGTATATATGGTAGGTAATAACCACATTATGTATGATGATTATAATGAAATAGGTTGGGACCAGAAACATTCTTTATATGTCAGACTATGCTATATGTTTACCAAGATCAACTGCATACCAGTCATGCTCTGATACACTTCATTATGGCTGCAATCACAAGAAATGTTGAACCATGTATTCTTGGTTAAAACTTGTATATGAAAACAACAAAAAATGCTGCTTTTAAATGCTGTTAAAAGCAATGTATTTTTTATAAGATTTAATTTTTCATTTCTTGCATGACTGAAAAATTGTTAAAGCTACGTTAAAAATCCTAATCAAACAAACAAACAAAAATTATATTTATGCCCAGTCTAACTATCTAGTCATTTAACTATACAGTCATTTGACTAAAAAGGAATACAAAAATTATATTTATGCCCAGTCTAACTACTGTATATAGTCATTTAACTAAACAACCCACTATGATGTACTTAATGGAAATCTCAATTTGCATGTTATTTTCACTTCACACTGTTCAAAGCAACAATACTAATGATGGTATGGGAATGCGGAACTGGCATTTTATGGTGGGAATGCAGAAGTGGCATTTTAATTGTCCAATTTATAGGCACTAACATGGTATGGCTATCAACCATATTGAATGATAGGACAAGAGACCTTTACCTTTCAGCCTAGGCCTGTTAAGTCACATGTTCCATTATTTACGATTTTTGCTTCAAGACATTGTAAAATTGCACCAACTAGCATGTAGAACTCCGAGGTCTTTATCTGGGTCTTTGTAACCTTGTCACTCAAGCTTTCTAGTGTCAATTTTTTGTCAATTGTTTCCTTCTCTCATCAGCTAGTCATCCTCACAGTCATCATCACAGTCATCAGCACAGTCATCATCACAGCCATCCTCACAGTCATCCTCACAGTCATCCCAGTCATCCTCACAGCCTGGTGTGATGTAGATTTAACATAAATATCTCCTTGCTTGTCTCATATTGACCTGTAACTTTTATTTGCTAAACAATTCTACCCCCAATCAGTAGATTTCATTCTTGTTCCATATGTCATTAACAAAAGTTGATTATGATACATAAAGTAGTAATGAATTTAATTTAATTAAATCTAATTTAAGTGAAAAAAAATCTGATTTGACTCATTGTGATCTTAACGTTTAGTATTTTAAACCTAAAAATAAATAGTCCTAAATTACACTAAGTACAAATATGCACCAAGGTTGGTTGATTGAGTACACAGTTTTGAACTAAAATCATGATGCCAAAAAATATACTTTGACCTCAGAATCAAAGAGACCTTCACCTTTTACTTTTAACCTAAACTCCAATGTCAAAAGGGGTCCCCGAGTAACAGAGTGGTCTAAAGCGGTCTCCGTTACGGATCACTGCCATCTCACCTCTGTCTGCGTGGGTTCAAGTCTAAGATTCGGCTAATGTTGGTATGTGAGAAAGCATGCCAGTAGCTTCTCGTGGGTTGGTGGTTCTTTCTGGGGTTGTTCCCGGGTTCTTCCTCCACCAATAATACTGGCCACCATGTATAGCCTATCGTGTGCTGAAAAATGACATTAAACTCGTTACAACAACAACATCAACCAATGTCAAAAGATGTCTTTCTAAGTCCCAAAACATATCAACCACAAAGTTTGGTTGAGGTACATTGCCTATAAGAACTAAACATATTGCACAGAAACCTTGATGACCCTGACCTTGAACCTTTATATCTCAAATAAAATGTCTTTCTTACCAAAGGTGCAATGTTATTGTATGTGGTCTAGAACTGAAGCAATGGTGTTGGAACCATGTTTCTTTACTGTTGATGGATTATGAGAGCTGGAGTTATTGTGCAGAAATGAAATAAGAAACAAATGAATGGAGAAACAAACGGACAGAACCTAATCAAGGATGCCCTTTCTCAGCCTTTGCGCTTAAGGCATAACTTAAGAACCCTTTCTCAGCCTTTGCGTTTAAGGCATAACTTACTGGGACTATATACATCTGTTCAAATGTCTGTATGTGCTAAAACTGAATATACACATAATACTCCTGCACTGTCTGCAGATAAAGAATTTTTTTCTACAGTATATGGCTGTTACAGTTTCTAATTTTTGTCTTCTTATTTTGAATTTCCAGTAACCTCACTTTAATACTTTTTAAATACTTTACTAGTTCAGATAGCATTATTTAATGCAAACACCATAATTTTAGACAAACACCTGATTTTTCATAGGTTGATGACTGTTCACCAGTGTGTGAAACCTATGGTAGTTACAATACTCAAAAGTCTCAGACTGATCTTGACTTTATGATCCCATTTATAGAAAGTTCAGTGCAGTGTGAGTAATTCCCCTTGAAGCAAAATCTAGCAAGGGCAGTAACTGTTAGTGACCTGTCCAGACTTGTAACAGTATCATGTACTGCATTATACTTACACTGATTTAGTTGTCATACATATATTATAGTGAGCAAAACCAATCAATACTGGCAATCAGATGCCAGTTATCTCATAAGAGATTGATGGGTAAAATCAAGGTACCAGTCCTTCTGTACAAGTAGTTTTGGAGCTGCATATATTACAAAGTGATGATTAAAATATTTGGTACATTACAATCTGAAATAGGTTAGTTCTGTACAATGGTATATATATATATATATATATATATATATATATATATATATATATATATATATATATATACCCGCAGCTATAGTATCTTATAAACATTCACAATTCCACCTTTAATTATGTAGCATTTAACAACATGGCCGAGTGGTCTAAAGCGCTGTCCATTACAGATCACTGCCATCTCTCCTCTGTCTGCGTGGGTTCAAGTCTAAGATTCGGCTAATGTAGTTATGTGAGAAAACTTGCCAGTAGCTTCTCGTGGGTCGGTTGTTCTTTCCCGGGGTTTTTCCGGGTTCTTTCTCCACCATTAATACTGGCCGCTATGTATAGCTTATATTGTGCTGAAAAATGGCGTTAAACCATAAAAAACAAACAAAACAAACAAACAACATGGATATCTTCTAGCTAATAGACCATTAAGTTAATACATATGCTGAGGAACAAGTCAAGTTCATAAAACTCAAATCCAGGACAAATTTGTACTATTTTCTGTGCATAACAATGTATCATAACATACAAGGACCATATTATGCACAATAAATTATGTTTAACTACATTAACTTGATGATTGACCAAGAAATGGTGATATTTCATAATTCATGAGCATACTTCTTCTTGAATTTCAAGCACAAATAGCTTTCTTTTGGAAATTTTTATCTTGTCAGTTATTTTTTTTTCTAATTACTAAACTTATTGGCAGAGTTGTTGACATATGATCCAAGGGTCATGGGTTCAATACCCACCAAGGTCAGGATAGGTTAGCATATTCAGTGTGCTCTTAGGAAAGGTACTCCCATTTCCTTGGCTTAAAATTTGTAAGAAGCAACAAACCAAAAGCCAGCATAGTTATCAATGTTCAGTCAAGATTATGTGCATGACTCTGCAGAATGTCATAACTGACAATCTTAGGACACAAATCGAGCTCAAGGTCAACTTTTTGAATTGGTCAACATACCGAGCAGTTTGTTTTTCTGCCCCGCACTGGAATTTTTGTAGGAGAAATAGTTTATATAATAACAGTGACTCTTTAGTTTGGTGTAGGTCCCTGGGATATTTTAGGATCAATAGTGCAACCACAGTGGCTGAACAGTTTGTTTTTTTTGGGGGGGGGGGGGCACTGTGATTTGGATGCTTAATGTAGCAACCGCATTAACTACGGTACATTTTGGGAGGGGGGTACTTGTAATTTTGGATTTTGAATGGACATGTAGCTTTAACAATTGTTCAGGCATATCGCTAAAATGTCTGCAGTGTGGCAGTTTATAGTGAATTTTAGTACTTGGGCATCATGCCAAAGACTTCACCCAGCCACTTGATCCTGGCACCAGGCTGACCATTCCTAACGCTAACTCACTTAATGCTAAATGCCATGTTGTTTGGTACTTTCAAAGTGCTTAACAGCACTGGGTACACTAATTATGTATAGGTTGAATAAGTACTCTAATTATGTAAAGGTTGAATAGGTACTCTAATTATGTATAGGTTTAATAGCACATCATAGCAATGACTGTTAGGTCATGTGTCAGGTACTTCGATTTAATGCATAATAGCAGTGGTTGTTCGATTCCATGGAACCCTGAGATTTTCTAGGATCAATAATGCAGCGGTTGTTCGGTTCCATGGAACCCTGAGATTTTCTAGGATCAAAAATAACACATAACAGCAGTGGTTGTTAAGTTTGTGGTCCCAGGACTTTTTGTTGGATAAATAGTTTGGTATAATTAAATTATCAGTTTTAATATCTATTCCTAAAATGTATACACTCTCAACAATAAAATACTATTCGAATTAAATGTACATAAGACGTTTTTTTCCCCCCCCCCTGAATGACTCAAGCTATAAAATTTCATGTTAATGTAATATGCTGCAGTACATTATATTTGCCCTTCCTTTCAGGTGGAATACCTTCTGTAGAATATTTGAATGTTTACTGAAATAGTTCTTTTAAGAAACATAACATAGTTAAATAGTTTCTCTTTAAAACATTATGAAGTATTCAAAGTCACTTATAACCAACCGCTCTGGTGGCCTAGTGGTTAGAGCGTCCGCCCCGGAAGCGGGAGGTCGTCGGTTCGATCCCCGGCCGAGTCATACCAAAGACTTACAAAAATGGTACTAACAGCTGCCTCGCTTGACGCTCAGCATTAAGAGGTTAGTGTTAGGACTGGTCGGCCTGGTGTCAGGATAATGTGACTGGGTGAGACATCATGCTACATGTCTGTGGCATGATGTCTCAGTGCTCGACATCACTATAAACTGCCTCACTGCAGACATCGTAGCGATATGACTGAAAAATTGTTAAAGCTACGTTAAAAATCCTAATCAAACAAACAAACACTTATAACCTAAATACAAGTTGAGTACAACTTTGCATAAGACACCAGAAGATCATGGTTGATGTTGTTTGTTTTACAGAATACTGATAATAAATACTGATAATAAATACTGATAATAAACTCTATAAATACCAAAGCTGCTTGTACATAATGCAATGGCAGAACTGGGTCTGTGAAGTTTACGATTGGACTCTACTTGTAAGCCAGTATATATGGTAGGTAATAACCACATTATGTATGATGATTATAATGAAATAGGTTGGGACCAGAAACATTCTTTATATGTCAGACTATGCTATATGTTTACCAAGATCAACTGCATACCAGTCATGCTCTGATACACTTCATTATGGCTGCAATCACAAGAAATGTTGAACCATGTATTCTTGGTTAAAACTTGTATATGAAAACAACAAAAAATGCTGCTTTTAAATACTGTTAAAAGCAATGTATTTTTTATAAGATTTAATTTTTCATTTCTTGCATTTTCTATCACTGATCATGGATAATTTGTTCTTGATTAGTGTCCAAACCAATAAAATTTATTAAAACATTTATGTTAGCCAATGTAATTGATTGTCTTATGCTTCTTTGGCAATGGACAATCTATATTCAGTATTCATGAGATGTGCTCAATTTATGCTAAAAACGTCAAAGGTAACAATCTATTATCTGTATTTTCTTGGAATTGTTTTTAATGTGGCACCAAGGAGAAAATATCTTGAGTCAAACATGAAGAAAAAGGGTACTAGTAAAGGGTAGAATGAATTCTGAAGATCCATATAATACCGGTACCTTATTTTGGATTGACCAGTCTCAGGTGTATATAACACTAGATTGGATCATAAAGTCTCAGGTGTATGTAGCACTAGATTGGATCATAAAGTCTCAGGTGTATGTAGCACTAGATTGGATCATAAAGTCTCAGGTGTATGTAGCACTAGATTGGATCATAAAGTCTCAGGTGTATGTAGCACTAGGTTGGATCATAAAGTCTCAGGTGTATGTAGCACTAGATTGGATCATAAAGTCTCAGGTGTATGTAGCACTAGATTGGATCATAAAGTCTCAGGTGTATGTAGCACTAGATTGGATCTTAAAGTCTCAGGTGTATGTAGCACTAGGTTGGATCATAAAGTCTCAGGTGTATGTAGCACTAGATTGGATCATAAAGTCTCAGGTGTATGTAGCACTAGATTGGATCATAAAGTCTCAGGTGTATGTAGCACTAGATTGGATCATAAAGTCTCAGGTGTATGTAGCACTAGATTGGATCATAAAGTCTCAGGTGTATGTAGCACTAGATTGGATCATAAAGTCTCAGGTGTATGTAGCACTAGATTGGATCATAAAGTCTCAGGTGTATGTAGCACTAGATTGGATCATAAAGTCTCAGGTGTATGTAGCACTAGATTGGATCATAAAGTCTCAGGTGTATGTAGCACTAGATTGGATCATAAAGTCTCAGGTGTATGTAGCACTAGATTGGATCATAAAGTCTCAGGTGTATGTAGCACTAGATTGGATCATAATGTCTCAGGTGTATGTAGCACTAGATTGGATCATAAAGTCTCAGGTGTATGTAGCACTAAATTGGATAAAAAAGTTTCATATAACACTAGTTTTGATCGACCAGTCACAGGTGTATATAACACTATTTTGGATCAAACAGTCTCACATGCATATAATTAAATTATTGTGGATCAATCAGTATAATAATAATAATAATAATAATAATAATAATAATAATAATAATAATAATATAATGCTTTATTTATAGAAGGTGATTCATTAGTCAAGGACTATTCTCCCTTGAGGCCCATCTTATGAAGGGTATAACAATGCACATTATACAAAGATAGCAATAATTACTGTTTATTTTAACAGGTTTAGTATTAAAATACTAAATTCCTTTACCTATTACAAACACATACATGCTAATGATATCTCGTTTTAAATATCCTAATATTTTCAACAGATTTTACATGTAGTGGAAGCTTGTTCCACAGAACTGTACCAGAGCATTGGAAGCTCTTTTTAAATTGCTCAGTTCTTGGTTTTGATACTAAAAGGTTTCCATGTGACATTGATTTCAACTGGTATTGTGTTGAAAAAGACCTGAATAAGTCCTGGAGATAGTCTGGTGCAGTTCCATGTAGACATTTATATAAAGGAAATGCCTTGTGAAAATCTATCCTGTCATATATTGTGACCCATTTGAGTTCTGTAAACAATGCTTTTGAGGGATGATCAACAGATGCATCTAAAATTATGTGTGCTGCTCGTTTCTTAAGTTTATAAATCCTGTCAAGTTCAAATTTAGCCCCATACATTTGAACAATAATGTTTTTAGTAGACTAGTAAGTAGTACTCTTTTGCCATATCTATCAGGTGCTTAGTTTTATTCATACACTTTCTAAAGCTTTTTTATGTGGAGATTATCTATCAGGTGCTTAGTTTTATTCATACACTTTCTAAAGCTTTTTTATGTGGAGATTATCTCTTAGGTGCCTAGACTCATTAATCTCAGGGTTAATCCACTTGGGTGTAATTTGGTGTTTACCCCTTTTTGTTTTTTTTATTGGGGCTTGCTTGTCTTAGAAGGCTGCATTGAACATCGGATACCATTTGTTAAAGGCACCATTTACAACAGCTATATTGCGGACTGATTGGAAGGGTTTTCAAACTAAATCATTTAAGAACATTTCCTCATCAAACTGTTTAAAGTCCCTGTATTATATTTTAACGTGTTGACCATTGTTAGATGATTTTGAAACATGTCTAGTTATATAGACTGGGTAGTGGTCACTCAGTGCATACACTGGCACATTTATTTCACTTATGTTTTCAGGTTTGTTAGTATAGACATGATCAATGATTGTAGCACTTTTATTTGTTACTCTAGTTGGGTTTTTAATTAATTGAATAAAGTTGTAAGTTTCAAAGTTACTTGTCCATGTTAATGCTTGTTTTCATGTAGTCAATGTTCAAATAACCTAATATGATAGTGTTACGTCTATTGGATTTAAATTATTTTTTAATTGTTAAATCTAAATTTGTCATTTTGCCTTTAATATTTCATTAATTGGGAGATTTTTCTGGTAAAATCAGGCTGACCTATACTCTAACTGTAAACAAGTTTTGACCTTGGCTTGTTGACCTAATTCCTGACCCTGCTTTAGACACTGTCAACAAGCTTCTAAAACTATTGGTTAATTTCAAGGACAACTTTTTAGTTTTAGTTCTTGGGGGTAGGAAATATCTAGATCATTCTATTAATACGTGACTTGGTGAAGGTAGACTCTTCCTCTGACCTTCTATCAATTTCTAGAAAATCATGTGATCCCTTGTTTACATATTAAAAACGGGTATTTAAATCATTGTACTGGAAGAGAGATTCAGTAGAATCTGGGTTTTTTAAAGTTAAGTTGTGTATTTATGTTTGAGTGTTAATTTTAATTATCTTGTTCTAGACATTGTGTCATTTCGTCATAGAAAGAGGAATTGTTTGGAAAAGAACCTGAATTCATAATTTCATTTGGATGATTATAAAACAAGAACTGCATCACGTGACATTGTCAGCCATTTTGGATTACATTGTCAAGATTCGAACCTGGAACTATTAGAACATTTATTTATCAAGACTCTTGCAAATTCCATTAGTGGATTATTTTTGTGAATTCTATATTGGATTAATGTTGGATTTGATTCTCTCAAACCGTATGTTTATTTATTTTATGAAAATAATTGTACTTAATAAAATCATTGTTAAAGTTTTATAAGCTTGTTAGTTATCACTCTTTCTGTGTTGCTGCTTATTCGAACCTAAGCACGTAACAATAGTTTCAAAATTTTCCTATAGTAGTTGAATTTGCACCTCAAATCTATCAATCCAATCAGCTGTGCAACTAGGTGGCCTGCACACTAAACATAAGAGTGTTGGCTTTGATTGGGTAAGAGTTACTTCAATCCTCATACTCTCTACCCCAATAGACTCTAGATAAACATGTCTATTATAACTAATGGAACTGTCTACATAGAGAATAATACCACAACCCCACATGATTCCCTATCTTTGCTTTTCATTTGGAGAGCCAAATAATCAGTATCATCAAGAAGAAAGGTTTCACATAGACCTAGAATATTGACTGATCTAGTTTGCTGTAATATTAACTTTATCTCATTCAGTTTAGGGATGATTATAAAACAAGAACTGCATCACATGACATTGTCACATGATGCAGTTCTGTATATCAAGGCAATGAAAATAAATCTGTCAAGTCAAACAACAATACATTGCATACTACCATACCTAAAATTTATGGAATAACATTACTGTGATTCACATGCATTTAACACATTACTGTGAAATAACCTGATTCCCATGCATATAACACATTACTGTGAAATAACCTGATTCACATGCATATAACACATTACTGTGAAATAACCTGATTCACATGCATATAACACATTACTGTGAAATAAACTGATTCCCATGCATATAACACATTACTGTGAAATAAACTGATTCCCATGCATATAACACATTACTGTGGAATAACCTGATTCACATGCATTCAACACATTACTGTGAATCAACCAGTCAAAAGGCAAATATATGCCTTATTGTGGATTTGTGGATCAATCAGTTTCAGGTTCATTTGGGTACAGAATGATTCCACAAAAATTACATAATTGTATTTATTTTGTTTACAAAAATGTTGCTATTATCAATATATTGCAAATTTTGTAACCCAAGAATTATCTGAAGAGTGTAATAATAATTCTTTCCTTAAATTATTTCTGTACTGGAAGAAATAAAAAAAAATGTGTATTAGAAATACAGCCGACATTATCTTACCAGGGCTGCATACCTGAACAATATATTTACTAAACTTCATCTTACCTTTTCAAGCTTTTAAAAGGGAATTAAAGCCTGATTACCTGTAACATGATAATTTCATTATGTACAGGTATGTGGTTGCATGGTAACTTCCATGAAAAAGTTCTGAAGGTGTGTTCTAATTTGAAAGGTGTGAGCAGTCTGAGTGACTGCATTGATAAAGGAATGAGGAATGTTTGCAGTATTTTGTGTGCTATGGTTAATTAAACATTCCATTTAAGTGACTTTAAAAAAAAAAAATTTCTTTGATAGAGCAATTTGGGCAATTATTATAACTTTAAATAACATTTCAGTTTTCAGTTGGGGGCGGTAATTTCTGTGATAAAACTTTACTATCAAATATGTTTTTAAATTTGTACTTTTAACTGCTGTCAGACAGACATTAAATATTTTGCATATATGTATTATAAATAATAAAAAAAAAATATAAAAAAGTCTAAATAATAACACTGTTTCAATATGGGACATCACCCACACTCCAACACACTCCCCACCCCCTAATTATTTTAAATATCAAGTCTTATGGTTCAAGGATTAGGATGGAAAACACTAAGAAAAAGCCTTCAACACAAGGGCATTATGAGGTGCCATATTAGAAGGAGTACTTCATCCCTATTTATCACTAAAGCTTCGCATGTGTGTGTGTGTGTGTGTGTGTGTGTGTGTGTGTGTGTGTGTGCAAACTTTAACAAATATGAAATATACCTCACCCACATGCAGTTTGTTTATATAAAATTAATGTTTTCATCTCATCCCTTGAATAAATGATGATATGATAGAGATTTGGATGTCATCGTGTACATTAGGCACATTTTTGTGAATTGGTGTGACTTTTGCTTTCTATATTATTTTGATTTCACCTTAATCAACATTATCAAGTAACCCATTGATTTGGATACATCATTTTTGCTTCACTTCTTCCCCCCCCCCCCCCCCATCCCATGTCCTGGATTGGTTATCCATTGCATAGCAATGAAAGCTTCAATGGGTCAGGTGGCATACACCAGAAGAGGTGCAATAATGTGAATTCTATTTGCTCAATATGGTAGCCATATGTAAATATTTTGGACTAGCCTCTGAACTAGTGGTAACAATCCCCATATGTACTTATTTTGGACTAACCTTTGAACTAGTGCTAACAAACCCCATATATGATTATTTTGGACTAGCCTTTGAACTAGTGGTAACAAACCCCATATATGATTATTTTGGACTAACCTTTGAACTAGTGCTAACAAACCCCATATGTAATTATTTTGGACTAACCTTTGAACTAGTGGTAACAAACCCCATATATGATTATTTTGGACTAACCTTTGAACTAGTGCTAACAAACCCCATATATGATTATTTTGGACTAGCCTTTGAAGTAGTGCTAACAAACCCCATATGTAATTATTTTGGACTAGCCTTTGAACTAGTGGCAACAAACCCCATATGTAATTATTTTGGACTAGCCTTTGAACTAGTGGCAACAAACCCCATATGTAATTATTTTGGACTAGCCTTTGAACTAGTAGTAACAAACCCCATATGTAAATATTTTTACTAGCCTTTAAACTAGTAAAAAACTCCATATATGATTATTTTGGACTTGCCTTTTGAACTAGTGATAATAAACCCCATATGTAATTATTTTGGACTGGCCTTTGAACTAGTGGTAACAAACCCCATATGTAATTATTTTGGACTAGCTTTTGAACTAGTGCTAACAAACCTCATATGTACTCATTTTGAACTAGCCTTTGAACTAGTGGTAACAAACCCCATATGTAATTATTTGGTTTGAACTAGCAGTAACAAACCCCATATGTAATTAATCTGACAGGCACGTAAAAGCACTGATCATTGTGAATCTGACTTTCCAGACTTTTTGAAGATGCAAACTATAAAAGATGTGTTTAACCTTGACATTTGTTAATTTACTTGTGAATTATGAACATATAACTGTACATTTTGTTAGCTATCTGCATGGATGGCTATGTTTAATGGTTGGCTATGTTTAATGGTTGGCTATGTTTAATAGATGGCTATGTTTAATGGTTGGCTATGTTTAATGGTTGGCTATGTTTAATGGATGGCTATGTTTAATGGTTGGCTATGTTTAATGGATGGCTATGTTTAATGGTTGGCTATGTTTAATAGTTGGCTATGTTTAATGGTTGGCTATGTTTAATGGATGCTATGTTTAATGGTTGGCTATGTTTAATGGTTGGCTATGTTTAATGGTATGTTAATGCATTTATGACTATTGCAGGCTAAGGCAAAGAGAATAAAGTGTTTTGACCTTTGACCTGGGAGCTGATGACTTGTTCAAGCAAGATTTGAAACCCAAGACCTCTGCATTGTGAATGAGACACTCCTATGCTTTACTCACTGTGACTACAGAACAATAAATGGAAACCATCATCACTCCTCAATGTGGACACTTCCTTCCACCACCACCCAGCTTCATTAGGGATTTAAATAAATTAATTGTCTTCAATTCACTTTTGTAAAATATCATCCAAAATATGACAACCATCCTTGTGATAAGTGAACAATGAGTTCATATGACCCTCCCCATCTTAGGCCTTGTATAAGGTTTTCCTGAAGGTCTGCATCAAGGATCTGAAACTTTTGCAGCCATTTCCCTTATAAAATAACATACCCAATATAATCATCCGCTTTGAAACATTAAAGATAGAATTCAAGTTGCTAGAACAATTAACTGACCCATGATATTAACACTGACAAATGGATGGATGTAGACAAGACTAAATATAATGCATCCTTAAAATTGTATTCATAAAATATCCACTAAGATCTGCCAGATCTGCTATCCCACAAAGCATGAAATATTTATATGCCAAGATATGCTATCCCATAATGCATAAAAGTTTATATACCAAGATTTGTCATCCCACAATGCATAAAAAGTTATATGCCAAGATCTGATATCCCATAATGCATAACAAGTTTCTACACAAAGATCTGCTATCCCACAAAGCATGAAACGTTTATACACTAAGATTTGCCATCCAACAATGCATGAAAAATTATATATCAAGATCTGCCATCCAACAATGCATAAAAAGTTATATAACAATATCTGCCATCCAACAATGCATAAAAAGTTATATATCAAGATCTGCCATCCCATAATGCATAAAAAGTTATATACCAAGATCTGCTATTCCATAATGCATAAAAAATTATATACCAAGATCTGCTATCCCATAATGCATAAAAAGTTATATACCAAGATCTGCTATCCCATAATGCATAAAATGTTATATACCAAGATCTGCTATCCCATAATGCATACAAAGTTATATACCAAGATCTGCTATCCCATAATGCATAAAAAGTTATATACCAAGATCTGCTATCCCATAATGCATAAAAAGTTATATACCAAGATCTGCTATCCCATAATGCATAAAAAGTTTATATACCAAGATCTGCTATCCCATAATGCATAAAAAGTTATATACCAAGATCTGCTATCCCATAATGCATAAAATGTTATATACCAAGATCTGCTATCCCATAATGCATAAAAAGTTTATATACCAAGATATGTGATCCCACAATGCATGAAAAATTTATACACAAAGATCTGCCATTCAACAATGCATAAAAAGTTATATTCCAAGATCTGCCATCCAACAATGCAAGAAATGTTTATACATAAAGATCTGTCATCCAACAATGCATAAAAAGTTATATATCAAGATCTGCCATCCAACAATGCATAAAAAGTTATATTCCAAGATCTGCCATCCAACAATGCATAAAAAGTTATATTCCAAGATCTGCCATCCCATAATGCATAAAAAGTTATATACCAAGATCTGCTATCCCATAATGCATAAAAAGTTATATACCAAGATCTGCTATCCCACAATGCAAGAAATGTTTATACATAAAGATCTGTCATCCAACAATGCATAAAAAGTTATATATCAAGATCTGCCATCCAACAATGCATAAAAAGTTATATTCCAAGATCTGCCATCCAACAATGCATAAAAAGTTATATTCCAAGATCTGCCATCCCATAATGCATAAAAAGTTATATTCCAAGATCTGCCATCCCATAATGCATAAAAAGTTATATACCAAGATCTGCTATCCCATAATGCATAAAAAGTTATATACCAAGATCTGCTATCCCATAATGCATAAAATGTTATATACCAAGATCTGCTATCCCATAATGCATACAAAGTTATATACCAAGATCTGCCATCCCACAATGCAAGAAATGTTTATACATAAAGATCTGTCATCCAACAATGCTCACAGAGTTTATTACTAAGATTACACTGTCATCAATATGACATCACTAAGATTACATTATGTCATCAATATGACATCACTAAGATTACACTATGTCATCAATATGTCATCACTAAGATTACACTATATCATCAATATGACATCACTAAGATTACACTATGTCATCAATATGACATCACTAAGATTACATTATGTCATCAATATGTCATCACTAAGATTACACTATATCATCAATATGACATCACTAAGATTACATTATGTCATCAATATGACATCACTAAGATTACACTATGTCATCAATATGACATCACTAAGATTACACTATGTCATCAATATGACATCACTAAGATTACACTATGTCATCAATATGTCATCACTAAGATTACACTATATCATCAATATGACATCACTGACATTACACTATATCATCAATATGACATCACTGACATTACACTATGTCATCAATATGACATCACTAACATTACACTATGTCATCAATATGTCATCACTAAGATTACACTGTGATCAATATGACATCACTAACATTACACTAAGTCATCAATATGTCATCACTAAGATTACACTATGTCATCAATATGACATCACTAAGATTACACTATGTCATCAATATGTCATCACTAAGATTACACTATGTCATCAATATGACATCACTAAAGATTACACTTTGTCATCAATATGATATCACTAAAGATTACACTATGTCATCAATATGATATCACTAACATTACACTATGTCATCAATATGTCATCACTAAGATTACACTATGCCATCAATATGACATCACTAACATTACACTATGTCATCAATATGTCATCACTAAGATTACACTATGTCATCAATATGACAGCACTAAGATTACATTATGTCATCAATATGTCACTAAAGATTACACTATGTCATCAATATTGCATCACTAACATTACACTATGTCATCAATATGACATCACTAACATTACACTATGTCATCAATATGTCATCACTAAGATTACACTATGTCATCAATATGACATCACTAAGATTACACTATGTCATCAATATGACAGCACTAAGATTACACTATCTTATCAATATGACATCACTAAGATTACACTATGTCATCAATATGATGTCACATTTTTACAAATTAAATAATAAATGTATTTTAAAAGTATATAATTTTACATACATGTAATAAAGGTCCAAGCAATTGAAAACTAGAGATTGATTGGTTTGATTGTGCATGTTGCTAGAGTAAGTTTAAATATCTATTCAAAGATAAATGTTATTCAACAGGAAAGCATGACAACATCTACCCTGCCACTGTGAGGGGCCCAGAGTAGCCAATTGGTCTAAAGCGCTGTCCATTACGGATCACTGCCAGCTCTCCTCTGTCTGCGTGCGTTCGAGTCTAAGTCTTAAGATTTGGCTAATGTAGTTATGTGAGAAAGCTTGCCAGTAGCTTCTCATGGGTTGGTGGTTCTTTCCGGGGGGGTTTCTGGGTTCTTCCTCCACCACTAGTACTGGCTGCCATGTATCGCCTATTATGTGCTTAAAAATGGCGTTAAACCATAATAATAAAAAAACACAAAAAAAAAACCTGCCACTGTGTATCCTGAAAATACTATATATGCACTAAGCTCTGAAAGCTCAATAAATATTTAATCAAATTTGTATAAGTTGAATATAATAGATTCCTTGTCCCTAACATGAAAAGTCATGTGATTTGCTTCACTATCAAGTATATACTATATATATATATCAACATCAGAACAGTCATGCAAAATTTAATACAATGATTACCATCATGATGTTGATAGGTGCAAAAAAGCTGAACTAAGTAAAGTAAATCTTCTTTATTACTGGTTGACTAAAAGCTTTCATTATTATACTGACACAATTTAGATTTTATCTACATCTTGTTTATACTACCACAAAGGACCAGAGTAATTCAGTGAAGGATGTGATGTATACTTGTTTACTTACATGGTGTAACCTAGAACTGCTTGAGTGATTTAGACTCTTAGTTTACAGCCAAATCATAAATTAAAGAATTCCCCTATGGTTTTTATGATATGTGTTCTCCATTATTCTAGACCAGGGGTGGGCAACACATGACATGTGGTGATCTGGTTTTATCCATTAATTTTAATAATAATTAATAATAATAATAACTTTATTTACAGAGGGTGGCACAATCAATTGCTTGAACTAAGCCTCCTTATTTGCTTTCAAAGTGCATGTGTGGATGCATGCACACACCTACACACACACACACACACACAAATTGATAATAAGCTAAATTTATAAATGGAGATAATAAACATAAAATTGAAATGAACATGAGCCAACTTAGGTTCATCGACATGTATATATATATATATATATATATATATATATATATATATATATATATATATATATATATATATATAAAACTAGGTACATTGTGTATATACAGTACATTAAAGAGACAAAACTAAGTGGAAAGTTAACATACTTTAAGTTGTCATGTATCTATCAAATGAAACAGGTTCCACTTTTCATTAAATGAATTAGATAATAATTCAATGCATTTATATTTGCACTTTCTCTAATTTCCTTTGGGATTCTCATCCAAATAAAGTGATCCTGAATATTTTTAAAAAAATCTTAAAGAGGTCTTTATTTCTTATTTGGATGGAAAGATGGTTAGCTGAAATTGATTTTGCATTTGAGATGTTTTCAACATTATCCAAAATAATCCTGCTATTTTTGCAAGCAGAATAGTTTGTAAATATTTTTGTTATAAGTGTTTCCCTAGGAAACATTACGGTAGTCTAGGTATGGTTGTATATAACATTTGTAATAAATTAACCTATGTTTAGTTGATAGATATTGCCTTATCTAGCTAAATAACCATAAACATGAATTGACTTTATAACAAATGATTTAAATACATGTATGTTCATTCCATTACAAATTAGTGTCAACTATGACCCCAAATATTTTTCATGGGTAACAAATTGTAGGTAGAATTTATTCAACTTAAAATTTACGTTGTTACTTTCAATTTTGCTTTTGTTTGTTTGGTAGTAATCATTATTACTCTTGTCTGTGTTTACTTTCATGCCATTTTCAATACACCAGGAATCTATTCTATGTTAAGCTATCTGAAGGTCTGGGATTGATGCTAGCTGTTTGAATTCTGATTGTGTGGTATCATTTGCAAGTAAGACTGTAAATGAAATACACTTGTCTATTTGCTTTGGCAGATCATTTATAAAAATGAAAAAGAGTGGACATTGGATTGATCCCTGTGGTACTCCACATGTAATTGGGTTATTCTTTTCCAAACAAACTGCCATTTTTTTTAAAATCCAGTTTTCTTGTTGTTAGATTTGATGTAAACCAGTCAATCTTTAAATTATCACATTGATAAATGCTTAATTTGTTCAAAAGAATATCATGATCAACAAGATGAAAAGCTTACATCTGGGATCTGCATGATTTGCAAGACATTGTAGGGAATGAGCAAGAGTTTCAAGACCAAGATAAAGGTAACATTCTGTGTACAGAAACTCTTGATGATCTTCATACTGCCTAATTGAAGCAGGGAAATGCAATCAGTCCTCAATGATGACCAGATAATTGCTGCCCTATCTTCATCACAATGCAATCATCTCTCAATGATGACCAGATAATTGCTGCCCTATCTTCATCACAATGCAATCAACTCTCAATGATGACCAGATAATTGCTGCCCTATCTTCATCACAATGCAATCATCTCTCAATGATGACCAGATAATTGCTGCCCTATCTTCATCACAATGCAATCAACTCTCAATGATGACCAGATAATTGCTGCCCTATCTTCATCACAATACAATCAACTCTCAATGATGACTAGATAATTGCTGCCCTATCTTCATCACAATGCAATCAACTCTCAATGATGACCAGATGACTGATGCCCTTTTTTCATCACAATGCAAGCAGTTTCAATGATGACCAGATAATTGCTGCCTTTCATCACAATGCAAGCAACCCTCAATTTTTTGCCCAGATGATTGCTATCTTTCTTTATCAATGCAAGCAATTTTCAGTGATAACTAGACAATTGCTGTCCTTTTTTTTATCACAATGCAAGCAGCCTCAATGATGTCCAGAGGACTGCAGATGTTTCTTGTTACAATGCAGTCCTCAATTGCTGCCTTTGTTTGTCACAAAGCAAATGCCAAAAGTAAGAGAGGGCATTTCAGTCTTATTAACAGGCTTTAGTGATAATTTGCCAAATCCTTTCAACCAGAGAGAAGTGTCAAATTAATTGTTTTAAAGGGCTGCATACACCTGATAGAAAAAAACAGGCCATATCAGGGCCAATTAAGAGATTTCCAAAATTTGGTCAGGAGTTTTGACTTCAAAGGAGGGAGGATTTAAATAAATAAAATTGTTGAACACATTTACATTTTTTAAATAGAAAATATCCATATCATCTCATCAAGTCAGTCTTTTCATGGTAACTTGTTGCCATTCATGCTATCCTTTTATGTGCCAGAAGCATTTATATCATGTCTTAGATGTCTTATAGCAGCATGTCTTAGATGTCTAATAGCATGTTTTAAATGTAATATAGCATGTCATATATGTCTTATATCATGTCTTATAGCATATCTGTTATGTATTATAGCATGTCATATGTCTTCTAGCATGTCTTATAGCATATCTGTTATGTATTATAGCATGTCATATGTCTTATATCATGTCTTATAGCATATCTGTTATGTATTATAGCATGTCATATGTCTTCTAGCATGTCTTATAGCATATCTGTTATGTATTATAGCATGTCATATCATGTCTTCTAGCATGTCTTATAGCATATCTGTTATGAATTATAGCATGTCATATGTCTTCTATCATGTCTTATAGCATGTCTTAGATGTATTATAGCATGTATTTTATGTCATAGAATGTTTTAGATGTCTTACAGCATGTCTTAGATTAATGCTGGATAATAAAGATGGCAGCACTGGAATGCAGAAATGTTCATCCTCCACTAATAATACTGGCCACCATGTATAGCCTATCGTGTGCTGAAAAATGGCGTTAAACCCTAAAACAAACAAATACAGACACCTTTGTTGTTATCATTATCATCACTATCACCACTCTTTAACAATAACAATCAAGTAAAGATAATATTTATCGTTATCGTAATTCATTCCAGGCATTATGGATTACAATATCAGTCACATGTACTTAAGATCTTGTTTTCATTCATGTTTACGAAGGATAAAATCAGTCAGTCGTGTTTATATCAGATTTTGTGATGCAGTTACATGTTATTATTGCAGTGACAAACACATTTTGCCTACAAACTATGATTACTGATCACATTCTAGAGATCATCACTTGAACATAATAATGCTCAGCAATAAAGCTGGTAAATAGTATCTCAGCATGTCCAACTTTAAACATTTGAATGTAGTATCCATGAAAATAGATTATAGGCATATTTGTTGTCATGCTAATAATGCCTTTATGAGATCTTGGTTTCAGCATGATGTGCAATGTCATTTTTGCCACCATAAAATCAGCTTTACAGGAAGAGCAAACTGCATATTCAGATCTGTTTGAATTTGATTGCAACCAGTGAAGTTAACATTTTCAACCTCATTTTGTGATATTTCAGTTGCCTGGATTTTGATGCTCTGTCTAGTATGGTTAGACATCTCGCAAAAATTAAACACTTAAGTCAAAACCAAGCCAATTTGATGCCACTCGCCTCTTGAGTAAACCACCACTCTGGTGGCCTAGTGGTTAGAGCATCTGCCACAGAAGTGGGAGGTCATGGGTTCAATCCCCTGGTCGAGTCATACCAAAGACTTAAAAATTTTTTTACTAACAGCTGCCTCGTTTGATGTTCAGCATTAGGAGGTTAGTGTTAGGACTGGTTGGCTTGGTGTCAGGATAATGTGACTGGGTGGAACATCATGCTACATGTCTGCGGCATGATGCTCCAGTGCTAGACATCACTATAAACTCCCTCACTGCAGACATCATAGCGATATGACTGAAAAATTGTTAAAGCTACTTTAAAAATCCTAATAAATAATCCAAACAAAGACTCTTAGTAATCCAGCTGTAATCAAGTAATATCTTTAATCCCAGTCATCATGCATAGAAAAAATGCTAATCTATCTCGACACCACAGCAGAAAATACCTTGCAGTGAGATTCAATGTAACATTTATTGTTTTACGCTGATTGGTCTCCATAGTAACCCAACTACAGCTAATTAACATCCTTTCCAAATGACTTCTGATATTAACATAGTATACTCCATCTCTCTCCACAATCTTCAAATATTAAAACCAGCCAACCTTACCAACAGTTGAAGATTATTACCAGTACATTGACTTGCCCTGCTCCGATCAGTTCAGTCAGGTGTTCAAAAAAATTATTACCATAAATACACCTTAAAGTGATGAAAAAAATGGAATATTTTTTCACTAATAATTTTTCATGCACATCAGATTTCAGTGAGTGAAGGAGACACCCCTAACCCAGGAGAAAAACACTCCTATCTGGGCGGTCCACATGTATGGTGCTAGGAGAATATGCATCATGTCTATACAATACTTATGAGCAAAATAATTAGTGAAAATAAAAAAAAATTAATAAATTAAAAGTAGTCCTTTTATACTTGTTTTTCATACATGAAAATTCAATTTCCATGCATCTTATAAACTGCATTCAAAGTGCATGAAATTATCACATGGATAGAGTTGAAATTTTCACATGGATTGAATTGAAATTGCCACATGGATAGAGTTGAAACTGTCACATGGACTGAGTTGAAATTGCCACATGGATGTAGTTGAAATCGTCACATGGACAGAGTTGAAATTGGCAAATGGATAGAGTTTAAATTTTCACATGGATAGAGTTGAAATTGCCACATGCATAGAGTTGAAACTGTCATATGGATTGAGTTAAAACTGTCACATGGATAGGGTTGAAATTGCCACATGGATAGAGTTGAAATTGTCACATGGATTAAGTTGAAACTGTCATATGGATTGAGTTGAAATTGTCATATGGATTGAATTGAAATTGCCACATGGATAGAGTTGAAACTGTCACATGGATTGAATTGAAACTGTCACATGGATTGAGTTGAAATTGTCACATGGATAGAGTTGGGAAAATTTATGTTAAGACTCAAATGCAAATGTACTTTGAGCTTTTCTTTATAGTCCAATTACAATTGACCATTATGCAGTTAAATAATTATTAGTCATATAGAATTCACAAATTAGTTGTTAATTAGATATGATTTTAAAAGAGAATAGCTTTTTATTTATATATTGTTTAAAGAGCATTTAGTAAACCTGAACACAAGTGTAAAATAAAAACATGATTGAACAGTGAAAATGGTAAACACGTGGAGGTGAAATAAGCTGAAATAATTTTAATTATAAGAACTGATTGTCAATAATGGTGTGTTCCTTGAAGTAGGAAAATACAATTAGCTTATCATACTTCAATGAAGAAAATAAAATGGTCAGTTAATTCTCAGTTAACCATTCTATCAATAACAATACTGTGTGGTTCAAAGCGCTCTCCATTACGGATCACTGCCATCTCACCTCTGTCTGCATGGGTTTGAGTCTCAGATTCGGCCTACATGGATATGTGAAAAATGGCATTAAACCCCAAAACAACAACAACAATACTGTACAAGGTCAAATAACATGATCTTAGGAGATAAACTGCACAATACTGTCAAACCAAACATGGTTGTTGTTGTTGTTGTTTTTGTAGGTTTTAACGCAATTTTCAGCACAAGATAAGCCACACATGGCAACAAGTATCAGTGGTGGAGAAAGAATCCAGTAGAGAAAGAATCCAGAAACCCCCCAGAAAGAACCACTGACCCACAAGAAGCTACTGGCAAGCTTTTGTATGTACCTGCATTGGCAGAGCCCACACAGGTGAGACAGCAGTGATCTGGAGAGTTCTTTAGACCGCTCGGCCACTCGAGGCCCATCCAGCAATGGTGGTATCCTGCATGTGATGGTTGCAGCGCGCTAAATCCACTGTGAATTTGTCTAATATTTATCTTTCAATAAATATTACCTGCTTGTTGAAAGGTCTCTCTTGGCCCCTGACATAGTATACCTTTTCAAACAGATTTGACTACTGTAACTGTTCATCCAGAAAACTTACATGATTTTGTTTTCTCTTCTTCTAATCCCTTTTATCCAAATCCATGCTTTATCTATGTAATATATTGGGCTTCAATTTACCTCAATATTATTTATTAAAGTCATTACTTAAATCAATTATGACTTGTCAGTTGACTGCATTATTTATTCTCATATTTAAAAAAAAGTGTTTAGCCACCCCTTGTAATACAGTACATAAGTTTCTTTTACAAAGAAACCAGTACTCTGCATGTATTGTTTGGTTACTAAGAATATTTTAGTATAAATTCAAATGAATATGAGAAAGTATGTTTTACTGATCATTTCATAAAAATATTTATATTGCTATTGTAGTTTTTTCTGTATTAGCTCTAATACTTTGCTGTAATGACTCTAATTTTTCATACCATATAATATTTCATACAAAATTGTAATACTATCTGGTTTTCTTTTACCGTACTCTAAATTTTTCATGCCATCTAAATTTTCAAACTAATTCTTAATACCATCTAACTTTTTATACTCTCTAATTTTTCATACCATCCCATTTGTATAATTTTCATACTATCTAATTTTTCATACTATTTTCATACCATCTATTTTTTCATGCCTTTCTGCAAGCCATCTAATTTTTTATACACCATAAATCTATAACCAGAAAATTTGTTGTTCAAATTTTAATAACAAAAACATTTTTGTTGTTGAAATATTGAACATTTGGGTACCATAAGATTATTGTAATTAAGAAATCAATAGCCAAAATAATAACTGCTGAACATGAAAAAATTGAATTATTGTTATAATTATATCACTCGTCATATATTTGATACAGTTATTACAATATCATACAATTAGATAATACAGTATTTTAATCTGATGTGACACATTGGCTTTTAATAATATCATATAGTGTTAAATCTAATTATTTATCAATTTTACTAAAGAAAGCTAATACAAAGATAGTACCAACATTTGTACTCCCAAACCAAATGAAAATTTGACATACAAGTAAAGAAAACTATAATTGAACATCTTATCTAAATCTATTTTGTGACCATTGAGAGTTAAGACCATTGAAGTCATGCAATACATATGAAGACTACTGGATGAACAACAGTCATGCAAAATCATGCATACCATTGGATGAACAACAGTCATTAAAGATCATGAAGACCACTTCAGGATGAACACCAGTCATGAATGAATCCGATCTTTCATGCAAAGATCGACAGTTTCATGTAATTTGGTGATGACTTCTAAAAAAGAGTGGTGGAAGCCGCAGTGTCTCAAAACTGGTTTTACCGCATAGTAGGAAGCTCTAATTCAATAGATACTTTTCTTGTTGAATGTCAATCAGTAAAATAATTTACATTTCTTACCTGTATTTTCTATATTAGTACTGTACTACAAATGTATCTGATTTATCTATATTAGTATTTTCGTATCTGATTTCCAGTCTACTTTGTAAATAAGAAAGCTAAGTCCTAAAATCAAATGACTAGCCAAATGGTATGTGTATTGGTTTGCTAAAATTGAATGACTAGCCAACTGCTATGTGTATTGGTTTGTTAAAATCTATCAACTAGTCAACTGGTATGTGTACTGTTTTGTTAAAATCAAAGGACTAGCCAACTGCTATGTGTATTGGTTTGTTAAAATCTATCAACTAGTCAACTGGTATGTGTACTGTTTTGTTAAAATCAAAGGACTAGCCAACTGCTATGTGTATTGCTTGTAAAATTAAATGACAGCCAACAGCTATGTGTATTGTTTTGTTATGGTGTAAGTACATGTATCAATTTTAGTACTTTTTTCCAACTTACCAACTTACCTATGTACCTAACAACTTACCTATGTACCTAACAACTTACCTATGTACCTACTTACTTACCTACCTATGTAACTACTTACCTACCTACCAAACTACCTACCTACCCAACTACATATGTGTGTGTGTGTGTGTGTGTGTGTGTGCATTTCTACCTGCCGGTAATTATCAAGTCACTAAAGTTTTCAAACAACTATGGTTGGTATAATAAACAATATTTGTGAAACAACAGATATGCATTCATCTAAGCTACAGTACTCATGGAAAAGTGAAAAGAAGAAGAGTACTGCGTCCCCCTCCCAACTACCTCTAATGATCTTGCCTCCACCTCTTCCCCCCTCCACTGCCTTTCTATTCTCTTTTCTATGCTTCTCTCTGGATAACTAAAATACATATTTAAAAGCAAGCAGTTTTTTTTTTATTAATCCATGTGTTTTCCCCATTATCTGGTGTTGGAAACATTAAAAACTTTGATATTGTCTGTTCAGCAATAAGTCTTTGGGTTATTACAAAATGCCTGTATCTTACTCAAAATTCCTGAGCATTAGAAAATGCCCATGCAGTAACAGGTGCCTCCCCCCCACACACACACACACATGACTCTAATACACATTTGCATTCAGCATTCACAGAATACACAATTAATATAAAGATAAATGAATATAATGTCCTTATGGATACTCACCTACCGAAAAAGCAATAAGGTCCAATTATCCAGGTCTGAATAATCACCATTTAGTTAATTCTCCTGTGGATTGATGATACTTTGTATTTTGAATGTCTAATACTTAATCACCTCTAATCAGTTTAAGGTTAATCCTTCAGTTAATCCTTCCTGCATATTTAAAGCTTCCGTTTTCAAGTTCCACAAAGGTCTGTAAAATAACAGAAGGAAAATATATTCTCCACTTTTGCTGCTTATCCAATACACATCACTTCTGACTCTGTACTGTACAGAGTTAGTCCAATGGTATACATTCTTCTGAAATCATATGTGAACAGAATGTGACAAGCACATAATTTTCTGTTTGAGCTGTCAATAAAAATGTGTTTTTCAAAGTGTGTATAGACAGTAGTTTGGGATACGTTTACATAAATTGAAAAGCATTTAAGAATGTTCCATTTCTGTGAGCAGTCTACACACTACAAGACAGAGGTAAATGTGTCACTACCCATGGCTAGTTAGCTAACACATATTGTGACCTATATAAAACCTGATTCCCGGGGTATAGCCACAAGCCCAGTGCCAATGGTACTGTGTGCAGTGAACTGTAAACTAATAGATCCAATCTGATTTATATGTACCAAAATAAAATAAATAGAAATGCAAGTTGGTCTGTTGATATGGAACTATTGCACATACAACTCATAAAATAACAATAACCTTTGCCCAGTCTGGGAGTGAACAATTTTATGAACTTTCCTCACTCAGTGTGGTAACAAATGAATTTTTTTTTAGAGTTAGAGTCTGTTAATTAATTGATACAATTTTATAGTCATTAATTCTGCATCAAGACATCTCCCTATAATTGTTGACATACATTACCATTTTAACTGAAGTTATATAAATTATATTATGCAATTATATTGGTGGGAATTCTATGTTAGTAAGGATGCCTGGCCTTCTAAACTGACTGCTAGTATTTATTCACAAGATATACACACTCTCTACTTGTGTACACAGAGATGCATAAATTATCAGATAGTTTGGAACATGTGTTTGCCTGGTTTGCGTCATATTTTCTACATATATTTTACAAGGACAATAGACCGTACAAGTTTAAAATGGCTGTAGGTCTTCAAGTCATATATCATAGATTCATGGGGTCACAGATATTACTTTCAGATGCTGCAATAAATATATATATATATATATATATATATATATATATATATATATATATATATATATATATATATATATATATATATATATATATATATATATATAAACATTTGATATTTCATTTATGTCATCAGATTAAATGGTAAACAGATTTGTTTATAAAAAAAACAATGCAACCTGTATAATACAAGTACATGGATCTAAAGTCTTAAATATCAGAAGTGTAAAAAAAAATCTATGTTTTAAAATAAATATAAATGTCAAGTATACATTGTATCAGATAAATGGTGAGAGATAATGATGTTAACATTCTGTAACATGCATAGAAAACAAAAATAAAGGTAAAAAAAGTAAAATATTTATAAACCTTCAACTATACAATAACAGGGTGTCAAATTGGTTTATATGAACACAATTACTCCCCCCCCCCTCCAAAACATAAAAAAAATCTGAGATTATTTCACAGCAGATCATCATAATGTATCCTAATTGAATTCACATCAATAAACTTCTGTCTCATTGGGTGGCAGTCAAAACAATGGACTAGAATATATTTACAGTCTCTGGACAGTGTATGCGCTCATTTTGAGGTTCACCCTTCAGGAGGTTTGAATGAGTCTGGTTTGTGTCCTATATGTCATGTCTCAAAACCACTCATCTATGTGATCTGTTCTATCTGAGGGGTGCCAGTTACCAATGAATCTATCTCAACAATCTGTTATATGTGTGGGGTGCCAATTTCCAATGAATATCTACAATCTGTTCTAATGAGGGGTGTAAATTTCACATGAATGTCTTCAATCTGTTCTTATGAGAGGTGCCAATTTCAAATATTGGGTTTGATGATGCAAAGCTTAATTGCAAAGTTTGCATTCTGCCTAAAGTGGTAATATATACAGAACATGTAAATTTATACAATATTTGAAGTCAGAATATGGAATCTTCCATTCCATTCTTCCATGCTGTGATTGCAGTGCAGCTTTGGTTCATCTTCCATTTCATTATCCTTAATGCCAATCTGATCATGTGGACAGCGGTAGAATAAACTTTTGTTTTACTTTTTAAACAAATAATGTTTTTGTTCAATTTGAATATGAATGGGTTGTCAAATTTAAGGTTTTACAATATTTTTGGCATGGAAAAGATTCAACAAAATTTGTTTCTTGAGTTGTTTTAATGTTTAATAATTTTAGTAATGCTGTAATTTGTTTTGCAGTAAAAATGCAGACATTATCTGGTAACCAGTTTAATATTGTGCCATGTTGTATTGCAATAGCATATCTCCATATTTGGAACCATCTGTAAACAGCAATATATGGACATAATAGGCAGCTCAGATTTAATTCCCTTTATTCTAAAAAAAATCAGGGGATTTGTAGAAGACTATTCTTGAACTGGCAAAAGATAAAATATTTAGTTTTGGGGTTTTGATAACCAAGGTGGTAACAGGGGGAACATAATTTTGCATTGTTTTGAGTATTAATGTATGCTGGTTTAAGATAATGACAATGTCTAATGATGACAAATTTTATGCCATTATTCTAATTTAATTTTATTTCTAAGGCTAATAAGTTTGTTATGTGTGCCTCAGGACTAATTCATATCCATGATTAGATAGATAGGGGATAGTTTGGTAGCATATAACAGACACTTACAGTGTAAAGTTGCTATTTTGGTAGTATAAAGTTGCTGTTTTGGTAGTATAAAGTGGCTATTTTTATAGTATAAAGTGGCTATTTTTATAGTATAAAGTGGCTATTTTGGTAGTATAAAGTGGCTTTTTTATAGTATAAAGTGGCTATTTTTATAGTATAAAGTGGCTATTTTTATAGTATAAAGTGGCTATTTTGGTAGTATAAAGTGGCTATTTTTATAGTATAAAGTGGCTATTTTTATAGTATAAAGTGGCTATTTTTATAGTATAAAGTGGCTATTTTTATAGTATAAAGTGGCTATTTTGGTAGTATAAAGTGGCTATTTTTATAGTATAAAGTGGCTATTTTGGTAGTATAAAGTGGCTATTTTTATAGTATAAAGTGGCTATTTTTATAGTATAAAGTGGCTATTTTTATAGTATAAAGTGGCTATTTTGGTAGTATAAAGTGGCTATTTTTATAGTATAAAGTGGCTATTTTTATAGTATAAAGTGGCTATTTTGGTAGTATAAAGTGGCTATTTTTATAGTATAAAGTGGCTATTTTTATAGTATAAAGTGGCTATTTTTATAGTATAAAGTGGACCATTTGGTATTTATTTATTAAAGTGCAGCCTTAAGTATTCATTAATGACATTTTCATTCATCAAAATTTCATTGCATATTATGTTATTACAGTGTGTTAAGAACATTGTTTGTTAAGAAATTGTAATAAAATAAATGATTTCTTATTAAAAGTTGAAAATTTCAAAATGTTTTTCAAATCTCTAGGTCATATAAGCTATTCTCAATGATAAAAGGAGTGATATATCAAGGTTTCACTTAGTTTGGTAGTATATATGGGATACACATTTAGTATACAGTGAATATAGTTTTGGTAGTATTTAGTGGATTGTTTGGTAATAAATAGTGGATAGTTTGGTAGTATATAGTGGATGCTTGTTAAGTATTCAGTGGATATAGTTTGGTAGTATATAGTGGGTACCCATTTAGTAAATAGTGGATAGGTTGGTAATATATACATGTAGTGGATTATTTGGTAGCATATAGTGGATAGTTGTTTTGTAAATAGTGGATAGTTGTTTTGTAAATAGTGGATAGTTGTTTAATATAAACTGGATAGTTTGTTAGTATCCAGTGGATATTATGGTAGTATATATTGGATAGTTGTTTAATATATAGTGGATAGTTTGTTAGTATCCAGTGGATAGTTGGGTAGTATATATTGGATGGTTGTTTAATATATATTGGATAGTTGTTTAGTATATAGTGTATTGTTGTTTAATATACAGTGGATAGTTCTTTAGTATATAGTGGATAATTTGGTAAGTATATAGTGGATAGCTGTTTAGTATATAGTGGATAGTTTGGTTGTATATAGTGCATAGTTTGGTAGTATATAGTGTATAGTTTAGTATATAGTGGATGTTTGTTAGTATATAGTGCATACTTATTTAGTATATAGCCAATAGTTATTTAGTATATAGCTGATAGTTGTTTAGTATATAGTGGATAGTAGTTTAGTATATAGTTGATAGTTTGGTAGTACATAGTGGTTAGCTGTTTAGTATATAGCTGATAGTTGTTTAGTATATAGTGGATAGTTGTTTAGTATATAGTGGATAGTTGTTTAGTATATAGTGGATAGTTGTTTAGTATATAGTGGATAGTTGTTTAGTATATAGTGGATAGCTTGGTAGTATATAGTGGATAGTTTGGTAGTATATAGTGGTTAGTTGTTTAGTATATAGCTGATAGTTGTTTAGTATATAGTGGATAGTTTGGTAGTATATAGTGGTTAGTTTGGTAGTATATAGTGGATAGTTGTTTAGTATATAGTGGATAGTTTGGTAGTATATAGTGGATAATTGTTTAGTATATAGTGGATAGTTTGGTAGTATATAGTGGTTAGTTTGGTAGTATATAGTGGATAGTTGTTTAGTATATAGTGGTTAGTTGTTTAGTATATAGCTGATAGTTGTTTAGTATATAGTGGATAGTTTGGTAGTATATAGTGGTTAGTTTGGTAGTATATAGTGGATAGTTTGGTAGTATATAGTGGTTAGTTGTTTAGTATATAGCTGATAGTTGTTTAGTATATAGTGGATAGTTGTTTAGTATATAGCTGATAGTTGTTTAGTATATAGTGGATAGTTGTTTAGTATATAGTGGATAGTTGTTTAGTATATAGTGGATAGTTTGGTAGTATATAGTAGATAGTTGTTTAATATATAGTTGATAGTTTGGTTGTATATAGTGGATAGTTGTTTAGTATATAGTGGATAGTTGTTTAGTATATAGTGGATAGTTGTTTAGTATATAGTGGATAGTTGTTTAGTATATAGTGGATAGTTGTTTAGTATATAGTGGATAGTTGTTTAGTATATAGTGGATAGTTTGGTAGTATATAGTAGATAGTTGTTTAGTATATAGTTGATAGTTTGGTAGTATATAGTGGATAGTTGTTTAGTATATAGTGGATAGTTGTTTAGTATATAGTGGATAGTTGTTTAGTATATAGTGGATAGTTGTTTAGTATATAGTGGATAGTTGTTTAGTATATAGTGGATAGTTTGGTAGTATATAGCTGATAGTTGTTTAGTATATAGTGGATAGTTGTTTAGTATATAGTGGATAGTTGTTTAGTATATAGTGGATAGTTGTTTAGTATATAGTGGATAGTTGTTTAGTATATAGTGGATAGTTTGGTAGTATATAGTGGATAGTTTGGTAGTATATAGTTGATAGTTTGGTAGTATATAGTGGATAGTTGTTTAGTATATAGTGGATAGTTGTTTAGTATATAGTGGATAGTTGTTTAGTATATAGTGGATAGTTTTGTAGTATATAGTGGATAGTTTGGTAGTATATAGTGGTTAGTTGTTTAGTATATAGCTGATAGTTGTTTAGTATATAGTGGATAGTTTGGTAGTATATAGTGGTTAGTTTGGTAGTATATAGTGGATAGTTGTTTAGTATATAGTGGATAGTTTGGTAGTATATAGTGGATAGTTTGGTAGTATATAGTGGATAGTTTGGTAGTATATAGTGGTTAGTTTGGTAGTATATAGTGGATAGTTGTTTAGTATATAGTGGATAGTTTGGTAGTATATAGTGGATAGTTGTTTAGTATATAGTGGATAGTTTGGTAGTATATAGTAGTTAGTTTGGTAGTATATAGTGGATAGTTGTTTAGTATATAGTGGATAGTTTGGTAGTATATAGTGGATAGTTGTTTAGTATATAGTGGATAGTTTGGTAGTATATAGTGGATAGTTTGGTAGTATATAGTGGTTAGTTGTTTAGTATATAGCTGATAGTTGTTTAGTATATAGTGGATAGTTTGGTAGTATATAGTGGTTAGTTTGGTAGTATATAGTGGATAGTTTGGTAGTATATAGTGGTTAGTTGTTTAGTATATAGCTGATAGTTGTTTAGTATATAGTGGATAGTTGTTTAGTATATAGCTGATAGTTGTTTAGTATATAGTGGATAGTTGTTTAGTATATAGTGGATAGTTGTTTAGTATATAGTGGATAGTTTGGTAGTATATAGTAGATAGTTGTTTAATATATAGTTGATAGTTTGGTTGTATATAGTGGATTGTTGTTTAGTATATAGTGGATAGTTGTTTAGTAGATAATGGATAGTTTAGTAACATGATGAAGTACTGACTTCATTAATCTTTGATAAAAAGGTTGCAATTGTTTTCTTCAGGGTAGGTTTTAAATGATCCCAGATAAATTCTAAGTCCCTGACTGTGTATTTGTTTTTCATTTGGTTGGTCTTAATGACACTAATTTAACAGATCATTAAGGAAATAAAAACTAAATGCCTTTCTCAAAGACACCTGGAAGCCATTCCAGGCTGGCCTTAGCAGGTATCAAATCCACTACCCATAGGTTACCAGTTTGACACTCAACCATCTGAGTTTCTGTGAAACAGACAAGTATCTACAGGTAAGATTTACAATTTGATCTGTATACAATAAAGCCATAGTCTAATTTAGATCTTACCAATGACATATAAAACACCTTTTTGTTTGCTCACAAACTGTTTGGCACAACTCATTAAATTCATAGCTTTTTAACTTTTGTCTGTGAGATATCAAATAGGTGGGGTAGGGGAGTTAGTTTACAATCAAAAACAGGTTTTTAGTTTGTTTTCCTTAACAAGCTGGGATAGACAAAACATCAAACAATTCCCATTACACTACTATTGTTAATTTGATATTGATAAGGGTGATTATAATATGATCTCCTGTAGTTCTTCCATCTGAAAAGGGGTACTACAATATGTTGCCCTGAGATACATCAATATTTTGATGATAGCTTTCAGAAATGATAGACAAAATACTTAAGTGTTTTATAGTGAGACTGCATTGTAACAGGGAAGGTGTTATAATGAAGTGTTTAATAGTGAGACTGCATTGTAACAGGAAAGGTGTTATAATGAAGTGTTTATAGTGAGACTGCATTGTAACAGGAAAGGTGTTATAATGAAGTGTTTTATAGTGAGACTGCATTGTAACAGAAAGGATGTTATAATGAAGTGTTTATAGTGAGACTGCCTTGTAACATGAAGGGTGTTATAATGAAGTGTTTTATAGTGAGACTGCATTGTAACAGAAAGGGTGTTATAATGAAGTGTTTATAGTGAGACTGCATTGTAACAGAAAGGGTGTTATAATGAAGTGTTTTACAGTGAGACTGCATTGTAACAGGGAAGGTGTTATAATGAAGTGTTTTATAGTGAGACTGCATTGTAACAGGAAAGGTGTTATAATGAAGTGTTTTATAGTGAGACTGCATTGTAACAGAAAGGGTGTTATAATGAAGTGTTTATAGTGAGACTGTATTGTAACAGAAAGGTGTTATAATGAAGTGTTTTATAGTGAGATTGCATTGTAACGGGAAGGGTGTTATAATGAAGTGTTTATAGTGAGACTGCATTGTAACAGGAAAGGTGTTATAATGAAGTGTTTATAGTGAGACTGTCTTGTAACAGGAATGGTGTTATAATGGAGGGTTGTATAGTGAGACTGCCTTGTTACAGGAAGGATGTTGTTGTTGTTTTAGGGTTTAACGCCATTTGTCAGCACCTGATAGGCTATACATGGCGGCCAGTATTATTGGTGGAGGCAGAACCCGGGAAAACCCCGGGAAAGAACCACTGACCCACGAGAAGCTACTGGAAAGCTTTCTCACATAACTACATTAGCCGAATCTTAGACTTGAACTGACGCAGAGGTGAGATGGCAGTGATCCGTAACAGATATAGCTTTAGACCACTCGGGGCCCCTTACAGGAAGGATGTTATAATGGAGGGTTTTATAGTGAGACTGCCTTGTTACAGGAATGGTGTCATATTGAAGGGTGTATAGTGCAACTGCTTTTATAATAGAAATGATGTTATAATATGTCAGATTGCCTTATAAGAGGAATATGTTAATGATGAAGGGTTTGAAGCAAGATTGCCTAACAACAGTAAAGGTGTAACAATGAAGGGTTTATCTAGTGAGATTGCCTCACAACAGCAATGGTGTTGCAAGAGTTTATAGCAAGATTGCCTAGCAACATGAATGTTATAATGATGGGTTTATAGTGAGAATGCTGTATTTCCTACTTACAAGCAATATGATTTTAATGACAGTTATATCTTGACAATATTCAAAAAACCCTGTTCATGTGATGCATTCTTTGTTTATGAACAAAATGTGCAGAAAAAGATCTATACAGTAGAACCTGTCTTGAAAGACCACCCCTTCTGCCAAAAAATAATGGTCTCTCAAGACAGGTGGTCTCTCATAACAGGTTATAACACTATATAATGAATAAATATGTGCATGGAGATTCTGGTCTCTCAAAGCAGGTGGTCATTCATAGCAGTGGTCTCTCAAGCAACGTTCCCTCTAAGCTGCACGCATGTGCACGTGCACAGCTGCTCAGGCATCTCCGTGCAGCTGAATTGTCAATTTTTGCTCATTCCAACGTTAAATTTTGCTGGTCTCCCTAATGCTTGCGCAGTGCAGTGAGCACATCTACCAATCACTTAGATGGAACGTTGCTCTCAAGACAGGTTTAACTGCAACAATGAAATCTATTAACACTGAGGCACTCTAAAAAGTAGCAAAACAGTAAATTTACTCATCTGCAATTTTATTTTTTAAGAAGTCTGTTAAATTCAAATTTTGCTGCAGTAAATCTATAAAAAAAACAATTTTATTTCCATGATTTACTGGAAAAATATCCACACCTATGGTCATTTTAAGGCAGCGTTTCCAAACTTATAACATCTGCATACCCCTTTTGGGACATCGGTCTTGTCAGCATACCCCTTCTCCCAGTTGTTTACTGTTCCTTTTTTAGTGCAAATTTTAGTGATTTATTTTCTGCTGCATACTTCCTAAAACCCTTTCATGTGCCACCTGTGGTATGATTACAACACTTTGGGAAACACTGTTGCAAGGAACTTGTTTTGCACCTTACAAGTCAATGGTTCAATCCCTTGTGCTATATTATACAGATATTGCATATGTCAACAGAAGAATTCCCCATACATTCTAATCAAGTTTTCAACTAATTAAGAGAAGAATATCGCATAAAAAGTCAGATAATTACATTATACCTGACATGTCAACCTATACCTTGCAGGCAAGTTCAAGCCAACAATTTTGATTTATCTGCATATTTACATCATGGAATGGGGCTTTTAAACTCCATTATCTTGCTAGCACCTTGGAGGAAGTCACACATACAATTCACTTTTATCTATGCCAAGACTGATAAAAATCTAAAACTCACTTATAAATTGCCTTATAAACATTTACTTATTTAATCTAAAATTTTCTTATTGAATATTAAATACATTCCTCATATAAATAAAGCCACTATTATATACACAGCCAAGGGACTGGTTCTTGTATTCTATTTCAAGGTCAAAGGTCAATTGCTGTGCCAATCTATTGACTCCTTTTCATAGATCAATTTTATCTGTAAGAAAATGCTAAAGATACTGTGTGATGCACTCATTTTATGAAATGATCAAATGCAATATAAAAAATATATACTAATCTTAAATAGAAAAGAAGACCATCTTAGCCAAAATATTGCTTGTGCCACCTTGGTCATAAAAAATCGGACAATTTAGGGAAGAAATTCTCTTCTCCATTTGATACAAAGGAATAAATTTTAAAAATATAAAAAAGATTTAATGCACAATAGGCTCATTTTGCTGTGCCATTATTTAGATATTAATGTAAATCTGCAATCCCATGTCCTAAAATACACCAGTGGTGGTAATCAAGAAAATTAAAATAATGTCATTGTGCTTTATACAAACCATACTCATCAAACTTCTCAGTTAGATGAGCATCAGACTTGTATTGTAACGATCACTGGATCAATACCCACTGTGGTTGGGAAGGTACTTGGTCAGTCTTGATTCCGAAACGTATTTAGCTCCTATTTCTTTTGGCATGATAAACTCATTAATTCGTTAAAAGTATAATTAAAACCTACAATAAACTAGGTTAAATCTTTATTCATCACACAACATCCCTTTTTTTATTATTGCAATTTACACTTATGACTGGGAAAGGGAACAGAAAATGACTTTTGTGTATGTTACAATTACTGCTGGTGTAATATATATGTATATATGTATGTTATGACAATTAAACACTGTGACAGTATGAAAAAAAATAAAAGTAAAGTATTATAATCTTACCTTACAACAAAAGAAGTTTAACCCAAAATTTGTCTGTGTCAATATAATCCAATATTTTTCAAACAACTAAAACTTATTTATTTTTTAAATACAAAAACATTTACCAAAGGGATGATTTAAATTTTGACAAAAGACCTTCAAAGTCATATACTGTATTGTTGTATAAAAATGGACTGAAATTTTGTAAAATCAACTTATCTTGTAATTCGATAAACCAGTCCCTAAACATCTATTGATACAAGGGCTAGTATTGTTTTTTAATATATAATACAAGGGACAACAATTTCCCATTTCTTCTGCATCCTATTTATGATCTGAAACCAATATTTCAAGTTACATACCACTGTGTAATAATTTCGCATCAAAGTTCAGCTTAAAGATTCAACATTTTGGACAAAACATTTGGTTTATAACGAATAGCAGTACATTTTATAATCTGGGCCTTCTCCGAATATTCAACCCCATTTTTAAAATTTGGACATTTAGGTTAGGGTGTCAGATTAGAGCAATTGCATATAGAAAATTTAGAATTTGCACCAGCCGCTTAATAGTGGCATATGGTAGTTGATTACCAGCACCAAGAAAATTTAAACGATGTTATAACAACTTATACCTGCATGAAATCGATAGGAAATGATTTATTTTCTCACAAATGGCAAGTATTATCATCATTATTTTTTTTAATCTGCTGACAGACCAGATGAAACAACAGCATAGATGAAATCTGACCTTGTAGTCGCCATCTGCATTGCTAGTCACATGACTTCATAAATCTCGAACAGCCATATCAGAAATCATGTGATATCAACAAAATGTCCATTTTAATATTGTTGTACAATAATTAAACTATACTAAATGAAAGTCTGATAAATTTTGTAAAAACCAGAAAGAACATAAAATTCTCAATGTATTTATTTGGAGAACAATGACCATAAACTGGTCACTGTTACAGCAATCTGGCCAGACGATTCACATGAACAAATATGTGCAGTTTAAAGCATCTGGGGTGCTGCTGTAAAGTTAGTCTGGCTCCCTGACTAATTTTGTTAATTCTAAACCTGGATCGAATTAAAACATGGATGAACCAATTATTCAGATGTTTTGGCAACAATAATTTTATTCATAGTTTTTGCTAATATGCCGTAAGTTCATATTTTAAGGGTAAGTTTTATAAGATTTACGGCAAAATCGTAAAAGTTGGCAGGTCTGAGATACACATACAAGTAATGTTTTGTTATCAAGATACACATACATGTACAGTACCATTATCAAGATACACATACATGTACAGTACCATTATCAAGATACACATACATGTACAGTACCATTATCAAGATACACATACATGTACAGTACCATTATCAAGATACACATACATGTACAGTACCTTTATCAAGATATACATACATGTACAGTACCATTATCAAGATACACATACATGTACAGTACCTTTATCAAGATACACATACATGTACAGTACCTTTATCAAGATACACATACATGTACAGTACCTTTATCAAGATACACATACATGTACAGTACCTTTATCAAGATACACATACATGTACAGTACCATTATCAAGATACACAAACATGTACAGTACCTTTATCAAGATACACATACATGTACAGTACCATTATCAAGATACACATACATGTACAGTACCATTATCAAGATACACATACATGTACAGTACCTTTATCAAGATACACATACATGTACAGTACCTTTATCAAGATACACATACATGTACAGAGGATGACAATAGGATGGGTGGATAACAAGAATGATTTGCACAGTGACTTTGTTTTAAGTGAGGAAGAGTTGCATAGTTCATTGACCTCACTCTCTCGCCCAAACCAGTCCAGCAGCACAACCATGTCTAAGATGGCCCAAGATGGAGTTGAGTGCAGTGGATGACCATGACATCCTACGTGTCTTGTCAAGCTCTTAGAGCTCCTCAACGCTTAGCTGCCAATCGCCTTTCAGCCCAATGACCAGCTGGTGGTTCCTCCACACAGGCTGCCGAATCCAGTCTTCATATGTTAGGTCGACAAAGCCTAACTCACCGAGGGTTTACGACCCATTGGCTACCCTCAGCCTGGTTTAACTGGCCAGTTGAGGCTGTTTTCCGGGATGTAACTGCTGTGCATGCCACAGCTTCTTGGAGTCATAGGTGAGAGCTGAGTGCCAAGTGGGGACCAAAGGTGGGCAAGCTACCCCTGAAGGAGTATGACTGCTTAGCCAGCTAGGTGTTACTTCTCCCAGGACACCCCATACACCGTCGCATCCAGACCAAACTAAAGGTCTACAGGACAGTTGTGCTCGCCACACTACTGTACGCATGCAAAACATGGATGGTGTACAAATGCCATGTCAGGAGCTGAACTGCTTTCACACCACAAGTCTCAGGAAAATCCTCAACTAAGAAACAAAGAGTATGCTGACTTGAAGAAACAAAGGGTATGCTGACTTGAAGAAACAAAGGGTATGCTGAGTTAAAGAAACAAATGTTATGCTGACTTGAAGAAACAAAGGGTATACTGACTTGAAGAAACAAAAGGTATGCTGACTTAAAGAAACAAAGGGTATGCTGACTTGAAGAAACAAAAGTTATGCTGACTTGAAGAAACAAAGGGTATGCTGACTTGAAGAAACAAAGGGTATGCTGACTTGAAGAAACAAAGGGTATGCTGACTTGCAGAAATCTGACACTCTAAACACATTAACAAGTACCAATAAAACTTTCCTTTCTTCAGAAAACCAAAATGAAAACTAATTATTCCACAATCTGGTTTGAAGGGACTCAACAATGAAAATAACAAGGTCTGTATCCAATTACTTGTTAAGTGGCAGGATTGTCAGGAATGTGTGTTACTGAAATGATAGTTGTGGCTGTTTAACTCACAAACTGCTCAATCAATGTAATTTTACCAAGACTTTACACAATCTATTTGATTTTACAGAATTTTATCACTTTTGTTTTTAGGCTTTGAACTCAATAACTTGAGTAAGGGCAAGTTTAAATAATTATTTCTTAGGTTTATATCAGGAAAATAAAATGATATTTATAGCCTTTTAGCTCATTAAACTGAGTAAAGGCAGATTTCAGTTGCTCCTGTTTGGTCTTATATTGTGACAAACCAAGATATTAATATTAAACTATCATTTCATTAATGGGAAAAGATATTACATTGTTTAAGATGACACTACATTTTTGGACAATTATTTCAAGAAAATATTCTCGAATAATGTAAATAACAATGTCTACTTATGAGAAGATACAAAATAATTTGACTGCTGTAACACTTTGTAAAATGTGCCCCCGTCTACCTCAAATGTGCCCCAGTCTACCTCACATTGATATTGCATAAATGATATAAATGTACTGTGATGATGTCATTGCCATTTCAATATAAGAAGTTGAGTTTTTGGAAAGGTGCACAGGGTGGTAAATTTTCTGCAATTTTCTAAATGCAACATAAGGGGAATAACTCTTACTGAGAATAGGGGAAGATATCCATTTACACTGTAAGAAACTTAAAACATTTCCTTTCCCATTTTTTAATTTATAGTTCTGTGATGACAGAATCATGAATCATAATTCATTTTATATTAAGATGGTATTTTCAATAGTACCAGTAATATGACGGAAACTGCAAAGCATTCAGTTAGTAATTAGATTCTGAGATAGACGTATTAATGTTATTTTTTTCTTTACAATCAATGGCAAGGAGGTTTTGTGTAAAGATATATGAATAAATTTTTGTTTGTTTAGGATATTTAACGTAGCTTTAAAAAATTTTCAGTCATATCGCTACGATGTCTGCAGTGAGGCAGTTTATAGTAATGTCTAGCACTGGGGCATCATGCAGCAGACATGCAGCGTTATGTCCCACCCAGTCACATTATCCTGACACAAGGCCGACCAGTCCTAACACTAACCTCTTATTGCTGAGCGCCATGCGAGGCAGCTGTTAGCACCATTTTTGTATGTCTTTGGTATGACCCGACTGGGGATCCAACTCATGACCTCCCACTTCCACAGCGGATGCTCTAACCACTAGGCTACCGTAGCGGTTTGTGAATAATTCTTGAAGTGATTACTACATGTCTATAATCAGCATTGACCTCAGATGATCTGAAAATCTTAGTGTTCATTTTTTCAAACCTGGGGTGGGAATGGAAAATATGTTCTAAAAAAGTTACAAACTTCTGTACCATAATATTGCATCTCCAATGAACCTACATTATTCAAAAAAAGCAATCTTCAGAAACATGTTACTGGATAAATTTGCTAATATAACATCAGAAAATTTGACTTGTTTGATGCTAATACATTTTCATATCATCATCCTGTACAAAATATGTTTTTTATAATTTCCACTTTGTTTCAGAATATTTGGTTTTAATGGAAGTTTACAGAAAAGTTGCAAGATAAGTCCTTTTCTACCAATCACATTACTGGCAGCATGACGAACCACAGAATTCTTGCTGTTCTTTGAGATCAAGAGAGTTCTATCACATGCGAGTCCAGCAAGATGACAGACTCATGATTCATCCATTCACCTACTTAGAATCTAGCTGACTGGTTTATTTTTTAACAAAGATTCTGTATTTTACAGTGAGAAACTGTATTTTATACACCAGTCTATTTTATACACCAGTCTATTTTATACACCAGTCTATGATATCAGTGCTAAAGAGTTATAGTCTACACATGAATGTTCAAGTTCAAAACAATTTCAATTTTCCTGAATTTCATCAGTATAAATTATTAGCATGCTGAATATTCATTAAAATCTCCGAATAATTCTGCAAAATATGGAATGGTTTCCATCTCGGTATCAGTGCTGACACTTTGTATCAAAAAAGACTTTATTGTCATCAGTGAATGTCAATGCATGTCACAAAGTCTTCACCTCTCTCATTCTTTTCACTTATACCCATACATACTTTTGTTCAAAAAGCCCTGAGATACAAAATAGTACATAATGTGAATATTAATATCTGTACATATGTCAAAAATAGAAAATTAAAATAAACTTCATAATTGTTTTAATAATTGACCTTTTATACTGAAATATTTGTAAACAAGAAATCTATTTAAATATAATGTTCCTCATATTATAATTACAAAAAGGAAACAGAAAATGGTGAAAAAGCACAAATATGTGACAAAAAGATATCAGGGTCAATTATGAGATTTACAATAATTTAGAAACAAACTCCCAAAATATCAATCTAACTCAAGAAAACAACACATTCTGACCCAGTACCTTTATTCTTTATTAAATCCCTCCTATATTCAGAAATTGAGAAAACTGCCATTGTTTTCAAATAAAGGGGAAAACTACCCCACCCCACTACAATTTTCAATTGAAGAAAAGATCCTGTCTTGATGTAGACATAAAATGCATGAAACATCTATCACTGTTATCTATCGTTGTTATCTATAACTGGACACAGTAGCAATCTCAAAGGGATCTACTTACTGTTCATGAAGGATTATATCTCAGTCATACATTATTATTATTTTTATTCTTCAGTTTTCTCCAATGAGTTTGTTTTGGAACCAACATTTAGTTTTATGTTCTTTGTAAAACCTGGCATCAATTACATTTGCAAGTGACAAGCTGAAATTCCAGTTCTAAGAGCATCATGGAAATGCTCATATCTGATGCAGACCAGCTCTTTTCATGATTAACTAATAAATCACTGATGTGGACTACAATAAATACTACCATACATACTTGCTAATAAGTTGAGTCAAGCTGCAAAATTTCACACACAGTTTTGTTGCGCAGTTTCTTATAAGTAACAGTTGAACAAATAATGAAACAGACTCTGATATGCCTGTGAATAAGTTGATGGCAGATCATTGTCTATGCTGTTGGTCTGAACTTATACACAAGTATGCATGGTATAACTGAACTATGCTAATCTAAAACTCATTTTAATTAAAAAAAATCTTAAATCATTCAACAGTGTCAATTTTGAAATTCCCAAAATTAGTAATGCCAAAAATATCCGAATTATTCTGAAACAATTCTGAAATTTTGCTGATGGTGTGCTAAGCCTTACAATCATAGTATCTCATGCATACAGGGATATACTATTAGCCATGCATACAGTGATACATAAACTCCCAGTGATACACTATAAGCCATGTATACAGTGATACATAATCTCATATGCATACAGTGATACATACTCTCCCATGCATACAGTGATACATACTCTCCCATGCATACAGTGATACATACTCTCCCATGCATACAGTGATACATACTCTCCCATGCATACAGTGATACATAATCTCCCATGCATACAGTGATACATACTCTCCCATGCATACAGTGATACATACTCTCCCATGCATACAGTGATACATACTCTCCCATGCATACAGTGATACATAATCTCCCATGCATACAGTGATACTCTCCCATGCATACAGTGATACATAATCTCCCATGCATACAGTGATACATACTCTCCCATGCATACAGTGATACATAATCTCCCATGCATACAGTGATACATAATCTCCCATGCATACAGTGATACATAATCTCCCATGCATACAGTGATACATACTCTCCCATGCATACAGTGATACATACTCTCCCATGCATACAGTGAAACAAAATCTCCCAAGCATAGTGAAACAAAATCTCCCAAGCATAGTGATACATAATCTCCCATGCATACAGTGATACATACTCTCCCATGCATACAGTGATACATACTCTCCCATGCATACAGTGATACATACTCTCCCATGCATACAGTGATACATACTCTCCCATGCATACAGTGATACATACTCTCCCATGCATACAGTGATACATACTCTCCCATGCATACAGTGATACATACTCTCCCATGCATACAGTGATACATACTCTCCCATGCATACAGTGATACATACTCTCCCATGCATAGTGAAACAAAATCTCCCAAGCATAGTGATACAAAATCTCCCAAGCATAGTGATACAAAATGCATGCAGTGTTAAATAACCTCTCATGCATACAATGATACATTATTGTAATTTATTTTATTTCTGTGTGACTTTTCAAAATCACACATCCACATGGTTTGTCAGAAACCTTCTATTTTATCAATATAATCTTCCACCTACATCATTTCTTTACTTCAAAATCCTTGCAAAGTCTGTCAAGAACCTTTTCATACTTTGAGTGTCTTTCATCTACTAAATCTGTCATCCATATATTCAGTTTTTTAAACAAATTTATACATGCCATCTTCTCTTTTCCACTGAGAAACTGAACAGAAAGTGAGAAACGATTGGTTTGACTCAAGTTCTCCAAGATGCCCAATATTTGTTCTGCATCATCTTCCATGAATTCTGTGTCCATCGCAACCAACATGTCTCCTAGAAGACCAAATCCAATCTCTGATTTGAATATTTTATTCAAATGTAGTCCCCCATTTTTTAATAGGAATGCATACTGGGAATTTGTTGACTTCTGATAACGACGCCAATCTCTGAAGAATTCTTGACTGGTCTTGGGGAGGGAAGAACTCTAAAACAGAGAAATATAACTTAAGTAAAATCTATTTCTGTTCAAAGTAGCATTTACCTTTGTGAAACGTTTGGCCTTCAATCAAACAGCATAAAATACAAACTGATAAAGAAGAAAAAAAACATGTACAAAAGACAATATTATCAGTACACAAAATGCTTTGTTAACATCTTACAGAGTAGAATACTGGGTATTTTTTTTCCCACCAGGGCCAATTCAGATCACAAAATTTGGACTAATTTCAGAATAAATGCCATGCTGATATGAAGCACTTAAAATATTCTAAGAAAAACAATGATACACACATACCTGATAAATTTTAGTAGTTATAACTGTTTTCTCAAACACAGTAAGAGAATGTGAAAGGTTGATTTGCATCTCCTAAATTTACAGGAGTTCTTCATTAATTTCAATTAAAAATTATATCTACATAAGATATCAGCCTTTGCATTTCATTTTCATTTACCCAAATAAACTTATTTTACTATTTTTAAAAAAATCATTTTTTTTTATATCTTTGAAAAATATTTTAAAGTTTTCATACACAAGGCCAATATGTCAAAAAGTCAACACTACTGAAAAGTAATGTAAATAAATTGACTTATGGATTCATTGATTTCTCATGTAAATCCTATTTTCTTTGCATTGTATTTATCAAATAAAGATTTATTAATGAGTTAATAATGAGTTATTAATGAGTTATTAATGAGTAATTAATGAGTTAAAAGAACATTAAAACTTTCTTTAAAGTTATCTTTAAAAGTTTACCTTGAAGGTAAAATCTTGAAACTTTTTATTTTATTTACTCTCTGAAAAAGTTATGCAAATATTAATGAATATAAATATTTCATTTTAATTAAAGCCCATTAAATCCATTAAAAACTGACTTCTAAACAGAGATTTTATTATGTTAACACATTTATAACATTATAAACACTTCCATGCAAAATAAATATCACCAAGCAAGTCAGAATTAAATCAGTTAATAGGAAAATGACAACCTTTCTTATACTAATCAAAAAAAGCATTAAAGACAGTTATTATTACAATTACAAATAATTACAAATCTTATCAGAAATGTAATCTCTAGAATACTCACAGGCTCAGCCAATCTGATAAATTATGACCTCATTAATATGGATGAATGATGACCTCATTAATATGGACAAATGATGACCTCATTAATATGGACGAATATGGATGAATGATGACCTCATTAATATGGATGAATGATGACTCATCTGAGGTTATTAAGATATACTAGTAAGTTAATAAACTATATCAGATCAGAGTCTGAAAAGTGTTTGCAAGCTCAACCATTCAGGTACTAGATCAGCTCAATGATGTGGACGAATGTCACTCAATCAAACTAATTCAGCATCTCAATAACAGAGACTAAGTCTGGCTGAAATCTGATCAGAAAGTAACTTTCTAAAGTGTTCATAAACAAGTGTTGAAAGGCGGAACAATGATGGACAATGGTCAGCACATGATGACTGCCAGGTCAAACCACAAGTTCACTTGGCCTTTAACCAGGCAAACTAACAAACTGAACAGTTACAATAAACCACCCACAATTACTTAAATGCAAAATGCAGAACATATGTGGCCAAATTTGTGAGTGTAGTGCTAACCATGGGGTCTTAGAATTCAATGATGCCCAATCATAACTGTGAACCAGTCTTATTTCGGGATAAAAGTACAACACTCATTTGTTAGTTATGGGATTTATCACAGAGGAAATAATACGAGGTAAACCTAAAACAATACAAAGCATATACTTAATATACAAGACAAATACAATACAGTATATAAGAGACATCAATACAATACACAATATACAACCCACGTGCTAACATTTATAATTTTATCACAAACAATACAAATAATACCTTACCAGACTCGAAGAGTATAATTATTTCTAATTATATTCAATCTCTTGTCTTTCATGTAAGTGAAAGACAAGTGCTTTAACTATTCACTAATAATTCTGCTTAGATGTTGTCCGTTCACGAACCAGAGTAAGAATGCCAGAAGATCTTGTTAGTGTGGTGGAGAGTCGATGTTAATACTCGTGAAGCCCGTGAATCATGCATCGCGATCAATCACTCACTCGCTCACTCACTCATGACGATCATGCCCATAGGCATACGACTCAAGTCCTGGGTCACTTAACATTGACAGTGAACATAAAACTAACCCAATTTAGGCTCAATTTTAATGCCAGTTAATTGTGGAGAATGTTAAGATGTTATGATGCTGTATGCCGGTGCTAAATTTTCAATGATTACATCAAATCATTACAGTAAAACTCCGTACAGTACATCAATCAGCAATACAGTCCTACCTGTTTATATCGACATCACTTATGTCGACAAGCCGGCTATGTTGACAGAAATGCAAAGTCCCAGTCCCTTGGTCTACTATTACTACCAAATTGTCATGCTTATGTTGATGTTGAGATAAAAGATAAATGTACATGTTGACAGAAGCCCTTGCTCCCAGCTTGAACAAATACTTTGTTTTCTAATCATTTTTGCCAACAAATTGCCAGTTTCGATCAATACTTTATTCAACATTTGTTGATCTTGCCACTAGGCTATAATTGTCCCACCAAACCATTCATGTCACACAGTTGTCATTTCCGACCCATACTTTGTTTTAGCAATTTTTGTATCTTGCTGCCAGGCTTTACTTTTGCCGCCTAATCGTTCATGTCGACCAGCTGCCAGTTCCAACCCATACTTGTTCAACAATTAGTTGATCTTGCCATCAATTTTTTTTATTTTCCAGCCTAATCTTTTATGTCTGCAAGAGACCAGTTACAACCTGGACTTTATTCAACAGTTAGATGATCTTGCCGCCAGGCTTTAATGTCACAGTGGGATAAAAAAAACAACAACAGGCTTTTGTTTGGTCCTATTAAGTTGGACTCTCACTGCGATTTAAATAAAAGCAATGAAATCTGATCTATTCTTGCATTTTCCAAAGTGATTGGTGAAAAAACAAGTGTACTGTGCTGTGAAAGTTTTCTTTTTAAGTTTATTTTCACGTTGGTTACCAACAGCAGTGTAAAACGCAGATTAAATTTACAGTCTATGGCAACTAAATATCTAGCTGTTAAGGTAGGTGAGGGTGAAGCATCTCGTAAAGATGTCTGAAATTGTTTTGCTTGAACATAACGCTCTGTCAGGATGGATGAAACAAACATGATTAGGTCGCTAAGTTTGTCCCTGCAGTTGAAATGGGTGAGTCTTAGGAGCACTCTTAAAAGGGACCACTGTGTCTTTGTGTCTAATTTCAATGGGCAATTCATTCCACATCACCGAGCCCTGGTGTGCAAACAAACATTGTCCATATGACTTTGTTTTCACCTTGGCAACAATGAGTATACGATTATCAGAAGAAGAGCTTAAGTACCTAGCTGGTGTATACACATGGGTGAGGCTTGGATGTTGGACTGGAGTCTGTAATTGAAACACAGCACAGAGAACAAATTTTGTGTTTGATTCTGTATTGAATCGATAGCCAGTGTAGGGTACAGAGCAGTGGTGAGGTGTGCTCTGATCGAGGTACTCTAAAGATGATCCATGCAGCTGTGTTTTGAACTTTTTGAAGTTTCTGGAGTAAATATTGTGATGAACCAGACAGAATTGAGTTACAATAGTCCAGTCTTGAAAGTACTAATGAACACACAAGTGTTTTAGTGGCATCAACTGAAAGATATTTACGAATGGAACTGATGAGTCTCAATTCAAGATATGCAGCCTTGCATATGTTCATGACATGTTGGTGCAATGTGAGAGTACTGTCTAGAGTAATGCCTATGTGCTAATGCTGACATTGAAATGTCGTCATGTTTTTCATATCAGGATTTGACTGATGCAATATTTTATTGTGGATTTTATTACACAAATTTTGTGTATTTCACTCTGGTTTTGTCTTCATGTACTCAAAATTTCCATTGTTTTCACAAAGTGTAACTACTACTCACTGATGACAGGTCACCCCTTACTGAGGAATTTAACTTGTATCTTTTTTCAGTGCCCCCCCCCCCCCCAACACTTAACTCGACATCCGCCTATCTTACTAATATTTCCTCGATGATGTCGACATAAACGGGTAGGACTGTATACATTTGCATTATTCCTAAACATACAATGAAGTTTATTTTAGTATTGATTTCTTCACTGTGACATATGCTGTTTAGCATGTAGCTTAATATGTAGTCATTTGTGAGCTTGGTATCGTAGAAAAAGAGGCAAACAAAATACTCTCAGGTTGTTTTATACCTACTGATAATACATGGTGGCCTGAACACAACCATTATATTTTCAAGGGGAAGCAAAAAACCTCTTCCAACCCAACTATTTCATTTACAAATAAATAAATATTTATCTGATAATATCATCATTTTGAAAGTTAAAATCTGTTATTATGTCTTCTCAACTGACATGCTTAACTATACTTTTGTTGTTGAAATTTTTTCTATTAATGTCACATTTTATCCTGACTATCCCCTAGAAATGAAATGGTTGTACCCAATATGATCGTTAAATTCTGGTGAGACTGATTATTCAAAATCCTTTCATGATCCAAAACTAGAAACATGGTGGTGTGTGTATAACATATAACGTTCATAAACGTGAAAGCCCAAATAAAACCACTGTAAATACTGATAATTAAAAATTACACATTACACTCACAGAAAATTAAATAATCAATTGAAATGTATCATAGTTTCTTCCTGCCAAATTGAAAAATATAGCCAAGTACCCTATTGTACTTTTATCACATTCGGAACAGAGATGGACTTAAAAATTGTATGCATTTACTCACCTGATCTATTTCACCTACTGTTTCTTTCTTTTCCAAATTATCTTTCTTTGATGCATGTGGGTTCCATGGCTGGGTAAATTTTCCCATTTCACTAATTCTGTCTCCTTTTTCAAGTGGTTTCAAATGAGATGCCAATACAATGTCTCTGAAAAAGTTTTAAACTTGAAATAAAAGACATCACATTCTATATTATAAACATGTGCAAGGTTACACAAATATCTAACAGATTTACCAAGTTTGCCCTAAACAGCAAACAAATCAGTTACTTCTTTACCACTAGAACCAAATTACAGTAGATGCAAACAGAAACATACTATATATAATCACTTATAAGTGAAATCAAATTGCAAAAGATGTACATGAAAATCAGTGCCATTTGTTCTACTGATTACTCCTAGTGCATTATGCCACAGAAGACCTGAATCTGTGCAGTTAGCAGTTGTGCTCATAAGTAAATTGATTCACATGTTATACTTTTATGTAGGCAATGCCTCATACGTGAATTGATTCACATGTTATACTTTTATGTAGGCAATGCTTCAAGTGAATTGATTCACATGTTATACTTTCATGTAGGCAATGCCTCAAGTAAATTGATTCACATGTTATACTTTTATGTAGGCAATGCCTCATAAGTGAATTGGTTCACATGTTATACTTTTATGTAGGCAATGCCTCAAGTAAATTGATTCACATGTTATACTTTATGTAGGCTATGCCTCATAAGTGAAATGATTCACATGTTATACTTTTATGTAGGCAATGCCTCAAAGCAAAGGTTTAGTTTGCATACAGTGATTGGTCACTGTCAATATTCTCTAGTAAAAAATGAAAACAGGGAAAACATTATTTGATAAGGATATGTCTGGAAAGCAGGTGATCATTATATACACTGCTTTTATACAGAATATTTGCCATAGAAAAATTAGAACGGCCACTAAGCATCTGCTATATAAAGGCAACTCTTTGGGCAGGTTAGAATGAATAAAAAGAATGAACATGATTATAGAAATCTGCTGGTCAAGATTGCAAAGATTAAGAGTGCTGAGTGTAACAATCTAAATTAAGATCAAATTTATAAATACACTGTATCAACTATTTGTATGTTCAGACCCAGGAGTTCTGGTATGATTACACCAAAGGTCAAAAGTCAGTAATTTTCATTCCTATTGCATTTATGCATGGTATGGGGATCGAAATTAAATTTAGGTTCTCACCCAGCAACATCAATTATATTCCTCTCCTCCCTCCCACCCCCACCCTCCAATCTGACCCGTTATGAATTTGGATTGGTGATCACATAAATACACTCTCAGACATGACATATTGGTTAATAATTTGGGAATTAAATTGAAATTTATTCAAAATCACCCCACCCCACTATCCTCAACCTCAGCAGCTGCACCAAATTTCTAAATTTGTTATGCACATTTAAGGCCATGACTAATAACATCCCAAGGTTTGAAGTCGTTGTCTTGAACCATGTAAGAGTTGTTTAAGATTGCATAAAGATATGCAATAATGCATGCATACAACACATGCAAATATAGACAGAAATATATAATCTCCAATATTCTTCAAGGACCGCTCCAGTAGCATAAGTGGATAGAGCATCCGCTTCAGATGTGGGAGGTCACAGGTTTGAACCCCAGATGAGCCATACCAAAGACTTATTGAAATGGTCTAAGTAGCTGCCACACTTGGTGCTCAGTAGTAAAGAGTTAGTGTTAGGATTGGCGGATCTGGTGTCAGGATTTTTGGGACTGAGTATGATATGATATTACATGTCTGTGGCATGATGTCTCAGTTCTAGACATCACTATAAACTGCCATATTGCAGACATCGTAGTAATATGACTGGAAAATTGTTAAATGCTACAATTAAAATCCAAATCACACACACACACAAAAAAAATTCTTCCTCATTACATGGAGATTTGGTTGCATAATTAAAAGCAAAGTATGTAATTTTTTATGTTTCAAATTTAAATGTTCAGCCTAGTGATTTCTTTTGAATTGCTCAATCTACAGCATAAAGATTGTTTTCTGAATATCTCTGTCTACCAAAATGTTGCAAGCTGAGGGTTGAGTGTCAGAAAAGTACACTGACAATGACAGACACCCTCAGATGTTCCTTTTTGGTGAATTCCTTGAATGCCAGATTAAAGCCTTAATAGCAAATAAAAGGATTATTTTAGAAAAATCTGCATGATCACCTTGTAAAACTAGCTGTGGAAATATTTCAAAACGAATCAAATGTGAACTTTGGGAAATATGTGAATATGGGCAATTATACTATCATTATCCCTCTGATGTTCAGAGGAAATATTGATCCTGTAAGATGTACATGAATGCATATGTAACATTACATTAAACTTCAAATGTTTGATGTGTAAGGAGGATTAGTCTATAGATGTTCATATGTTTTCAAACTGTTGTGTTCCTCTGAGAACAGGTACACCTATGTGTATATATGTACAATTGGGGTGGGTTGGGATAGAGGTAAATAAGGAAACTTTAGAACATGAATCTTTAATTCAGACTTCAAGCTCTGCAATGTAAGCATTTATAGCAATACAAAAAATATTCACCTGAATTCCTCATAAGTTGCAACTTTCTGGTGGACGGCTCGGAATTTGGCATCATTTTCCTGCCAGTATTTGGCATCTGCCTCTACGGCTGAATACAACTCTTTCTCAAGCTTTTTAAAGTTAATATTCCCATCATCATCATGGGTTGACATTTTCCTAAGAATAAAAACAAAAATGTAGCAGAAATTTGAAGTTCAGAGGAATCAAGAGTTCAAAAAAGATGGAAATTCATCATTATCATCAAAAATGATGCGTACATCATCATTGTTATCATCAAGACTATTTTTCAGAACACAGCAGTCACAATATAAACAGCAAGAAGGAGCACACATAGGGTTGCCACATTTTCTCATTCCCAGGCATGTCCTCTTTTTCAGCCCTTAAATGTATCTACAAAAATGGTACAGATTCACCCACTCTTCCGTGTCCTATTTTTTCAAAGTTAAAATATACTAACTCTAATCACACATATCTAAGAAAAGGATTTCTCAAGGTCAATTGAAGATTTCTTCTGATTTCTGAAGGTTCTAAAAATCAAAGACTCCTTGGAGGCTAAATCCAGAAATGTTCCAAATTTGAATTTAACTTTTTTAAAATCACAAACTGATCTCTAAATTTTATTCTCATGCTATTTTATAAATGAAAAGGAAAAATGTTATAACTCCTCGCAGTCCATCAATCCTCCTCCTTCTGTGCCAATATTTGTCCTCCTGTCCTCATAGTGATATGATTCACATAGTGTAAGTTTGGCTATGTTCCAAGAGCCCCCAGAGATAGATCTAATTGAGACGTTTTTAAAAATTTGAAAATCAGTACACATATTTCTTGCTAGACATAAGTGAGAAGAGTTCTTCTAAATGCTAAGTCTATTCCAAATACCCATCAAAGTCAATGGAGGATAAAACGTAGGTCACTGTCATCCCCTGTTGTCTGTGATAAGCAGTAATTTCCACTTCTTACTAATTATCTTAGCATTTAATATTTCTTGAATAGCAGATATTTACTGTTTGACTTTTAAAAGAAAATATATTTCAATTTTGTTTTAGTAAATTTTGTTACCATCCTGCTTTTAAAAGTAATATGTACTGGTTTTGATTGATTTTTTTTTACAATTTTGGATATTATCAATAAATATTTATAATAATATTTATAATAATAATAATAATAATAATAATAATAATAATAATAATAATAATAGTAATAATAATAACAACCCCTATATTTATGAGGATATCTCAGTTTGTATAATTCTCCCTTGAAAAATATGGCTTGCATGTGATATGCGTTATGAGGTTAAATTGGATTTATATATTTCAATACTTCAATCTTTAAAATGACAAGATACTGGTTAAGTGGTTATGCAAATGTGTTTTGAACACATTTAGATTTATTTGTTCATTTTAAAAATTGCACCAGAGGTATTCTGTAATGTTTGCTTTTATCACAGACAATCTGAATTTCAGTCCTATATCTTGTTCTTCTGCCACATAAATATTTAGGTTAACATTTATTTTTAACTTTAAACACACGAATAGATGTATGATAGGCTAATTTGTCTTTAGATTTCAGTAATTTCAATAACGAGAATAGAATTTTGCATGGATGGTGCTTCAAATGGTAAATTTAGAGTTAATCTTAAATTTCGTTATAAAACACTCCGGTAGCCTAGAGTCTGCCATGGAAGTGGGATGTCGTGGGTTCCATCCCCGGCTGAGTCGTACCAAAGACTTACAAAAATGGTACTAACAGCTGTCTCGATTGATGCTCAGTATTAAGAGGTTAGTATTAGGACTGGTCGGCCTGGTGTCAGGATAATGGGACTGGGTGGGACATAATGCTACATGTCTGCTGCATGATGCCCCAGTGCTAGACATCACTATAAACTGCCTCACTGCAGACATCGTAGCGATATGACTGAAAGATTGTTAAAGCTACAGAAAAATCCTCATCAAACAAACAAACAAACAAAACTCTTTATTAGGTGTGTGGATTCACATTATGCTGTCAGTTGTCTTTACCCAAATTGTGCAGCAGTAATCCAAAAAAGGACGAACTGTGTCTTAGATAAAATTGTATTCTCTGTAAAAGAGCTTAGTACAGAGCAAACATGTTTAACGTGCTTGCACATGTAAATTTAACCCAAAAATAAAAGGAAAGTTAGTCATGAGAATGTAGTGTGTGTTTTAGCTAACAATGCTATGTGTATGCATCAAAGACAAGCAGACAAGTGTTGCAGGCCCGCACCTGGGGGGCTGGGGGGCAACCATGGCACTTGTCAGGGGTCCGAGCTAGATAGGCACATATACGCACATATTTGAAACACGAAAGGGGCCCGAACTCTGACAGCTGCCTGGGGCCCAGAATTTCCTAGGTGCGGGCCTGAGTGTTGGATGTGAGTGTAGGAGAGACACAGCATGTGCTCATGAGAAGATGAAGGTGAACTATGACTTGATCATTTGTGAAGATGCCAAGTAAAAAAAATAGTATTTGCTTTACACTGGTGCAATGGTTTTGGATTTTGTCAAAAAAAGAATACTGCTTGACAATGTAACAAGTAGCATGGTTGGATTGTGAGGTAAAACAAGCAGTTTTTTTTATTTTCAATCACTATTGCTGGCCAACAGAAACAGAATCATAAGACCATACAATTCTCACAAGATAACATAATGTTTAGGAGTAAACTCCGGTTGCCAGATGTTTTCTTAGGAAGCCTGACAAGGCAGTCAAGCATTGCTTTGTCACTAGAAAGTCTCAGATATCTGGTAATTTTAGTTTGATGTGGAACTTGTCTTCGAAGTGGCTAAGTGATGACAAGCTGCCACTTAGGTAAGTTATCCATGAGAGAGTACTCGGTGTGAATTTAGGATCACTGGATGAGTATTGGGCAAGAGGTTGGAACATGTGCTCAATCGAAAAGGAGGCTCAAGTTTAATAGATGCCCATTCATTTGATGGAGTGTGAAGACACCAGATACTAAATAAAACTAAGTAAACAAATAAATGTTCAACAGTTTTACAGATGAGATAAAGGGAGTTAATTAATCAAGGGAGTTAAGTGATCAACGGCGTTAAGACTATTATGGTGACAATATCAATTCTTTTCGGCTTACTTCACACCTTACTGATGGCACGGGCCATACAACAGTATGATCAGGCTCGAAACATGCCAGTTGTCCCACAATGTAAGACGTGTACCTTGATATTTATTTTGTTGGGGTCGACCCAAAAAAACATTATATTACAATTTACAGTCTGGAGGAGCCGGATAGGGACACATCAAAACTCTCTTTCCCTGCATGATAAACTCAACTATGCTATAATTTTCCAGTAATGAATCATCCGCAATTCATCCATTTGTACATATTTTCTGATAAAGCTGTAAAGTTGATTGCTTTCATTCACATTACATTACATGAATATAGGCCGCTACTAAAGGTGGCGGCGTCCTTAACAACATTTTGCTATGCATGTAAAACTACTTGAAAAACGTTAATGTAAGAATGGAAAAGGAATAATCATACGGATAATATAATACAACAGTATGATAAATACTCTCGTGTATTCAGCTAACTGCATGACATTATTTACCAGTTTACTAGAGTACTCAGTGCTGTCTATAGTCTTAGTTTCAACATGCGCTATGTCTTACAGGTAGGACTCAGAAACATAAACACCCCGTCTAGATCCGATAATATTAACTTAGAAATGCATATATGAGACAATAGTACCTAAACCATTCTAAGGCTAGGAATAGTAAGGGACATCAATCAGTCAAAACTATCGACTATTTTAAAATTGTATGTAGTTCCGTCCCTTAGACCTACCAATAATAATAATAATAATAATAATAATAATAATAATAATAATAATAATAATAATGCATTTTTAATGATATTAACACATTCAGTCTTAATATACGTTTATACATCAGATATTGTATTGTTTGTTGGGTTTTGTTCATTCTTTGATATGGTTTATTTTTTGGGGGTATTCTATTGTTAGATTAAAATGATTTATTTTGAGTCTTCATACGCCAGAAATTGTTTTAACTTTAAAAAAAAAAATTATATTCGTAAAGGCAAAGGTATCTTTAAACTATAAACAGAATTCGCAAATAATTCATATCCGTTTCATTTAGCACGAGCTCGTGGACATACACGTTCGAATCGAGAATCCCAATCATAGACAAGCAAGTCCTAATCAAGAATCCCAGTCATAGACAAGCAAGTCCGAATCAAGAATCCCAGTCATATACAAGCAAGTCCGAATCAAGAATCCCAGTCATAGACAAGCATGTCCGAATCAAGAATCTCAATCATAAACAAGCAAGTCCGAATCAAGAATCCCAGTCATAGACAAGCATGTCCGAATCAAGAATCCCAGTCATAGACAAGCAAGTCCGAATCAAGAATCCCAGTCATAGACAAGCAAGTCCGAATCAAGAATCTCAGTCATAAACAAGCAAGTCCGAATCCCAGTCATAGACAAGCATGTCCGAATCAAGAATCCAGTCATAAACAAGCAAGTCCGAATCAAGAATCCCAGTCATAGACAAGAATGTCCGAATCAAGAATCCCAGTCATAGACAAGCAAGTCCGAATCAAAGAATCCCAGTCATAGACAAGCATGTCCGAATCAAGAATCCCAGTTCGCAAACAAATGCAATATTATTTCAAAATATTTGCTATACATTTTGGAATAAATTCATTATCATTGCATTCAACTGCATTGTTATGGCGAATATTTGTGAATAATGGAATGATGCTGCATTTAATCATGTTCGTGTTGCAATTATAATATTGTGAAAAAATAAAATGAAATTGCATTTATGATCCCAAATTATTATAATTCTTGACAAAACGTATTGTAAATATTTGTATGTATTTAAAATAAACGCAAGGTCATTGAGCTTATTTAAATATTACGACGAACGTGCGCAATGATGCAGCCTTCCCTTCACAATAAGATAACAAATAACTGATATTCATTGCATTCCTTCACAATAAGATAACAAATAACTGATATTGATTGTATTCCTTCACAATACGATCGCAAATAACTGATATTGATTGTATTCCTTCACAATACGATCGCAAATAACTGATATTGATTGCATTCCTTCACAATAAGATCACAAATAACTGATATTGATTGCATTCCTTCACAATACAATAACAAATAACTGATATTGATTGCATTCCTTCACAATAAGATAACAAATAACTGATATTGATTGCATTCCTTCACAATAAGATCACAAATAACTGATATTGATTGCATTCCTTCACAATAAGATAACAAATAACTGATATTGATTGCATTCCTTCACAATAAGATCACAAATAACTGATATTGATTGCATTCCTTCACAATAAGATAACAAATAACTGATATTGATTGCATTCCTTCACAATAAGATCACAAATAACTGATATTGATTGCATTCCTTCACAATAAGATCACAAATAACTGATATTGATTGCATTCCTTCACAATAAGATAACAAATAACTGATATTGATTGCATTCCTATACAATACAATAACAAATAACTGATATTGATTGCATTCCTTCACAATATATTGCATGTGATGGCAATAATTAAATTTTGACGAATATTCACAATCATTTTGTGCACATGCAAAATATTGTTGCAGACTTTGATAGACATACTTAACCGTGAATCCGTGATTTCGTCTCGCATTCGTTGATCCGGTTCAAAATAATAAAAGATTCTCACGTCGGCAGGTTTAACGGTCTATCCTAGATCTTTTAATAACGTGATCGCGAAGTACAACGGCTCGACAGACTGGCCTTGTTCATATGCAACATGCACATGCACCTCTAGCCAAATATGTTTTCTTCACAGGAACAACTGCCATGCAATCATTAAACAAAAATCTTATAGGGGAATATTTATCTCTTCGGCAATTGTGCGTTCTGAGGTTAGGCACTTCGTTCACACAGAAACTTATTGATTACACCTTTACTTTGTGCCTATAACGAATGTGTTGTCTAAGGACGATGACACGCGCATCCTTTTTGAATAACAGTCGAGAGCTTTCTCTTCTTAAATCAAGTCAATGATTATTTATCAATGCTGTCAGTTTATGATGAAAGGTTTAGGTATATCAAAGTCATCCACGTCAGTCAAGCAGCTAGGGAGGGTGAACCCTACAAACATGTAGAGCCCTTATTTTGCCAAAATAACGGTTGTTTGTAATTCGTAAATTTTGTTTTCCCTGCGATTAATCACCTCGGTAAAACCCTACATGGCTGCGATTAATTAACTGTATATTTGACCTAGTCCGATTCGATATCTTGTTCTAGGATCAGATAAATTTATCGTTACAAACCCACGAGGAGTTGCCTGAGCACGGCTAAAGAAATTTTTTAATTTGTTATAGTCCATGTCACCGCAGCACTAAGTTTGAAAAATATTTCTAAGTGTATGAGTATCAACCCCGTTAAACACCGCGAGGATATTACAATTGTCTCGGATCACCTTTGGAATTTGAGTGTATCGTTGAGTGACATATATCACATCAGTATTTTTATATCGCCCCCTGGAGAATATTCTCGCGGGATTTTTTTGTTCATCTAATATTGCATCGTCTATCGTCGTACACAACTAGGTTGTTGATACACCCATCGATGTCTTCAACGGAAGGTGCCTCGTCAATATCTGTAATAAACTCAATTACATCCTCCTCGGTTATCTCCGCTGCTCCCTCGTTAAAATATTTTAACACTTGATAACAATGTTGGTCATCTACACTCGGTGCTACCAAATATAGTTTATCCAACTTCATCCACTTCATAATTAAGTAACATTTGTGTTTTAACGCTCCGTGAAGGACTAATAATTATCGCTCTAACAGAGTTAGGTAACATCGGATTATGTTTGACACGCTCTTGTTTTTTCAACGCGGAAAAATCTGTAATCTCCATTAGATTTAACTTAAATATATTATGGATTTATATTGTGTGAAATGTAGGTCACGTACAGTAACGATTGACCCAACTCCTATCACAACAAAGAATAACAGAGAAGCAGTTACCGGCAAGTGTGCATAGTACGGTATAAAAAAAAATAAGATTTACAAGTATAAAAAAGGGAGGTGATATCGCCACCAAGCTAGCATAACTCCCAGGAACTCCATGGGAAAATATCCAGGAGCAAAACATCTTCCCGGGTATAGTTACTGTGGACCGGGAACTCAATTAGATATCAGACTTGATGACCAAGATCAACCTCGATCCGGCAAACATCCGATAAACGCTATCGACGAAGCCTTTCGTGTTCATGATATCGCATATCGAAGCAACGATCTTCAACAACGTCATATCCCAGATATAAAATTAATTCACGCGTAGAATTCAATCCCGGATAAATCCTTCAAGAAAAAATAGCTTCCTGGTTAATAAAAACCGCTATGGAAAGTAAATTGATGATGGGTTCTGGTATTTGATACGGAATCAATTTATTTTTCTCGAACTGGATACTGGAAAGGTAAATCAGCAATCGATAAACTCGCCAATGCGGCAAAAGTAAAAAATACAATAGTGGCGGATTGGTTATCAAGACAGGCAATATGGAAAATTTATCTACCGCGTCCAACAAAGATTCAATATGCGTCGTTCGATGTTAATATCCCAAATGAGGTTCATCAGGCCGATATATTATTTCTACCACATGACACTATCAAACAACATACTTACAAATACGCCTTAACCAGCGTTGATCTTGCAAGTAGATACAAGGAGGCTGAGCCGCTATCAACAAAGACATCTTCTAAAGTTGCCTCCTCGTTCAAAAGAATTTATCGTCGAGGTCCTCTGCGATGGCCAAATCTTCTCCAGGTTGATCCCGGTAAAGAATTTCAAGATTAAGTATCATCAACGATGAAGCAACATAATTCCGCGATACGACGAGGGCACACTGCAATCGATCGCGACCAGGCAATTGTTGAGCGGTTTAATATAACTCTCGCAGATAAATTGTTTCTCTATCAATACGCGAAGGAGTTCATCGACGATAAACGATCTCGTGATAGGTTCAAACGATTACCAGAAGTAGTTGCAACACTCAACAATGAAATTACTCGGACGCTAAATATGAAACCGGTTACCGCGATAACAAAAAAATATATAAATTTAAAAATCTTTGATCTTCAAAATGATTTTCAAACACAGATATTGTCTAGCGATGTCACCGTAAGATATTTATATGAATCCGGTGAACTTGAAGGTGGTAGAAGAAGATCAACCGATCCTATATGGAGTGTTATAGCACATACAATATTTAGAGCTGTAACATCTAAAATCAGATCAGCAATATATATACTAGATCCAACTGCGCGACAACGAGGATTTACCCGTGAACAATTACAGGTTATCCAAGATGACACGCAATTACCACCGAGAAATCTCAACTGATAACAATTCTCCGAAGTTGATTTATTCTTCGTACCCGTGACACCGCAAGATAAATTAAATTTGACCACTCGATGAAGTCATCGACGATCCTTGTGACGAGTGTATCGTCATCGCGTAGCCTAGCACACACGGAGATTTATCAGCGCAATGCGTCCTCGACAACCACAATATCAACCGGTACAATATCATTTAATACTAGTTCTTGTCTCTCAGATTTTCCCGGAATATCAACTTCGATGTTTTGTCGTCGTGTATCCGTTGGCCTATAACATAGCGGAACTGGCTCCATCGGCAATTTTCTTTATGTGTGTTAAATAATTCTACTTGAAGAAGATCTCTAATTTTTTTCTACTGTCGATAACAAGATCTGTTGGTCTCTACGTGTCCCAAAAATCGTCAATGGAAGTTTCATGGATTGTTTTACGTGTTATTGCACATTGTACGTTGTCCTATTGTAGTCTTAAAGCGAATTTTAACTCTGTTTACTCTGTCAAGTGAACGATAATCTGTTTTGATCTCTTCGTAATAGTCTACGTTGGTTTTTAGCCATTCATGCGGAGACAATCCAGTAAATGGCGGTGGTTGACCGTAATCACCACAGATTATCACCGCGGTGTTTTTCTTTAACAGCTACGTAAGAAATGTTTTTAGCAGCTATGATGAAACCGTACAAATTTCGTCCCATGTAGTTATCCGCGGAATATATTTCGTTCCCATTCGATCGGGAGTCCACGTAGTTCCGCTCCATCGAAAGAAACTGTGATACGTGCACGCGTTAACTCCTCTGGATTTCATCTCCCTGGCAAGACGATGAGTTGGGGTCAGCACGATCATATCAGAATTCTTCCCAAACAAATCAATTACTCGAGTTGTCCTGCCACATCCTCCTGGACCGTTTAGATAAACCGTTTTATATCTGGTTATCGGGTCATATACAGTCTGATCCGATGATAGCTCCATATCCGTATCCTCGCGGTAATTATCTTCGATAGGAACACCAGCCGACTCGAAGTATTCATGTAACGTTTCTTGTTTTATTCTCCAAGTTCCCCAATCGCCCTCCAACATAAACTCTTCAACGGATTTCCGATGTTTTACATCGAAATAGAATGAGTCAGTCGCAACCCTTAACCGCGATATCAGAGAATCTGTTTATCATCGATAGTAAATTTATCGAGACGTAACATAACATCGAAGATCTTAAATGAGTATATTGTGGTGAATCTCCCTCGAAATAGTCAACTATCCTTGACTATCCTAATCGCTCCCTATTGGATAAATAAGCTGTTGTTCTCGATGTAAATATTTCCTTTGCGGTTGTATCAGCGATAATAAAATCCAATTCGGCGTCATCAAACACTAATCGGGTATAACGCCGTTTATGTTCAGATGCACCTTGAGTAAACTTCCCAATTATTTTTCGTCCGAGATCCTTCGCTTGTCGTTCTAGATATTTACTCATGTCCCAATCATCGCATTTTTCCGGGGTTGGTAACCAAACATCTTTTTGTGCCCGATATGAAATTATCATGGTGGAAACAGTCAACGAAGTTAACATTTGTTTGTCTACGAGGAATCGTAGTAGCGGAATCAGAGCCCATTTTTTCGTTGAAAGATGTTTTCCAACCCAGACATAAAATATCGGATGAAGACCATCGGCGAATTTAAATGATGTCACCCTGGCAAACCCAGTCAGGTCAAAATCGGGTAATATTCCATTAATCGCCACTCTTGTCATCTCATGAGTTGGATGACCGAATCGTACAAAATATTCACCGCATTCCCCATACCCGAGAAAACTTCTTGGGTAACACGCTGCTATGTCTACAGAAATCATATTTTGTAAATCGTATCTCATATTATATAGTCCACCGTGGCCGTATTCTACGCAGCTAGCTTGAACATCTTCAAGAAAGTCAACGCGGGTTCCAATAGTTTTTCTCTCTGGCAAAATGAGCTGCTACCGATGGTACCGTTTAACCATTTCTTGTTATTTCGTCGACGTGTTCTGTGTACTTCGCAGCTAAGTTATTCATCTCCGTTTTGAAGAGCTTCAGTTTGATATAAATCTCCGTTTGTCCTAACAAATTGATCGTATCCTCCTCCTTGTTCATCGCCATACTTAAATAGGATCTGTTTTATTTATCTCGTAGATGCAATCGAATATATCTCCGTGATAATATTTTACCGTTCGTGACACAGGAAACACTCGTACAGAACTATACCATGCATGAGAATTATGGTCGATTATTTCTATTGCAGCTCCATTTCTTAATATATTTATCTGCATAAAAAAATCTCTCCGGTGATAGTTTTTACAGTAATTGGATATGTTAATTTCTCTTCTAATTCAGCAACATCGTTTATCGACGCTCCTGTTTCTTTAACAGATTCAGCCCACTCAGTTATTTTAGATTTTCTAAACTCGGTTAATTCATTTCCTCGTTGAGCGTTCTTAAAATGTTCTATGATTTGCTCTGCGACACAGTTTAACACCGATGAAATTTTCATCCGATGAAGTTTTTTTTTTACGTCCGGGATATTTATCGGTTAAAATCCATAAGTTAACGCTGTTACAGGATACGCCCGATAGTAATATCTGTTATCGATCCCAATCAATATACCCGGTCTAGTTTTATCTGTCACATGTTTTTAAGTTGAATCCAGTACGACGATGGTCGTATACTTTCCAAGTTCGTTTGTCTGCTCCTCTTCATCGCGTATATACATTTTACTGTATTTTACCTGGATTACGTATATATCATTTTCAAAATTTATCTTTGAAAATATTTCCCGGGCACGAGAATCCATCATCGTATAATCAAAACTAGAAACTAGAAACGTCGAAAATGTTGTAAAATTCTCTTTTAGCTTGTCTTATGCTGTTTTTAATCTTTGATAACCGTGAAGGGAATTTTATTTTTGGGTCTAAGTCGAATATTTTTGCCATTTTTTTCGTTTTAACTGTAATAACAGGCTTTTTCTTTATCATTATTGCTATAAAGAAAAAGTATATTTAAATAAAAAAATATTTTTTTTATATATGCACAACTGTAATTGGTTGCCCATTGGTTCAACTACCGTTGTGGTAAATTCTGCAAGAAAGAGTACTGTGGGAATCACGCGAGAAATATCCGTCGAGGAAGCTTAGGACCACAACCTTGTATCAACTGTGGTGTTGGAGTACGAGGAAAAACAAATTTATGTGTTGGCTGTGGACTAGAAAATTATATAGCGCTGAAATGGTACTACGATCATTATAATAAATATTCTCAGATACAAACTCCTCATGATTATGTTAGTAAAAAAATCCTTGATTTTTCAAAATAACAATTTAGATAAATAAATACTGTATAAACTAAGGAATCACAACGAGTACGTCGTTCATCCGATTTACGTTAACTACGAAGCGTCACGCGATGGAATCGTCCGACATCGACAACGAAAAGTTCCAATTGGTAATGTTAATAACATGGGATATGAAAGAATTACTGTTGGAAATAATAAACAACAAAAACATTATTACGTTCACAGATTTATCGTTGAATGTTTTACGGGGGTAATCGGTAGCGGCCTCGTAGATAATCATATAAAAAAATAAACTTGATACTCGTGTAGAAAATTTACGAATTGTAACTCCACGTGAAAACTCTCTTAACACGAGTTCCCCCCCCCCAAAAAAAAAATATAAACCTTAAACCGAGACCTGTATCATAAACAGTACAATTATCGAATTTTCGTCAATTACCTCTGCGAGTAAATATTTTGATATTAATCACATTGATACAAAAAGAGCTGCAGAAGGTATACATTTGATATTATATTCACGTATATTCAACAACAGAGTTTCATTTACATTCGTGTGAATTTGTTAAAATATCGAATATTACAATTTAGATAAAAAAAATATTTTCATATTTATATATGAACGACGAAATTATATCGACGATCGCCGAACAAACCCAACGAAATATATTGCAACAGTTACAAAATCTCATCGCGGAGGGAGATTCTGTTTTTACGTATCATGGCCAAGAAATTCACGAAAATTTAGATGATATTCTCGCTGATTATAATATTACCGTAATGACTTCTAGCCAATTCGACGAGGAAATTAAACGTCCAAGATGTATTTATTGGCGATGGAGCAATATCGTAGATAAGAAGGTAATAAATGATGAATCTCTCACACAAGAAGAAATCGCGATATATATGTTTAACAGTGAGATTAATTATTATATAGCGCCGTTGTATATCGTTGTCAAAAAAATAATCGATGCCATCGAAGAAAAAAAATCTCTCGTGGACGTATATTGAATTTTACGCGATGAGATTTCCGATGAATTTTTATCGAAGTTTTCTACATCTAAACATTTAAAGGAATATTTATTATATAATGAACAATGAAAATGTCGCCGAATTGAAAATAGAACTCGACCGTGTACAACATCTTCACGATAGCAAAATATTTACAAGTGCATACATTGACGCGGAATACTCAAAGATAACTTCAGCACCACGATTAAGTTTCCCAACGTATAAGTCAGAATACCGTGTAATGAAAATTATCTCTCGGGAACGAAATAAAATGATTAATAAAAATCCTTCCAACGAAGAAAGTTTCATTGCGGTATCCACAACGAAGAAAGATTCTAAAATCCGAAGGAGAGATATTCAACGAAGAATCTCTGATAGAGTTCAATGCGAAAGAATCCGAAAAGAAGTATTTGGAAATTTTCTGAATTTCACCGAAGGATTTCAATAAAAATTCTAAAGAATTTTCAATGAGAAATATCTAAAATTAGAATCTCTGAGCTGAGTTTGAAATTGCAAATTTTTCGTTGAATTTGAAATTCAAAGAATTTCCATTGAGAGGTCTTCCAACGTTGAAATCTTTTGGTTGTTCACCTTCGAAATTATCCACGAACGCTTTATTTAATTCTATTTCCTCGTACCTTTTTTTTACTCTCTCACATAAGTCTTTATTTATCGCGAAAATATTCTTATATCGTTCGGTCATCTCATCATAGAGATTTTTTTTTTGTCTTTCAATTCTCGCTGTATTCTCATCGCTGTATTTTTTTAAACTCGGAAATAGTGTTTTCATACTCGTCGTTGGATTCTCTCGCCGCGGTTATTTCATCGTTGCATTTGGCCGTCATCGCCTCCACGGTAATTCGGAGCTGATCCCGGTTTCCTTGTTACGTAGTAATCTTATATTTTAGTTCTGAAATTTCTTCGCGGAGTTCTCGTTGCTTAACACTTGTTGTTTTGCGACGCAGTATTCTTCAGCGGAACCTTTCGTCTTCACCGACATGGGTTCCTTTGACCATATTTTGTATAGTCGCGCTCATCCTATCTTGTATTCGTGGGATACTTCGACGGGTTTTTTGACACCTCTCAACAACATAATTTTTTTCATCTTCAGCGGTGAGATAAGTTGGTGCTCTCGTATATATCAGCGAGAAAATGTTTCCAAATAAAATGAAAATGTTACTCGAAAATTATAATCAAAGATCATAGAAATAAAAAAAATTATAGTTGAAAATTACACTCAACAATTACACGCACTTGTCAAATGTGCTGGATTTTGATCTTTGAATTTTTTTTTTTACAAATATATATTTGAATTTATTTTTAAATATCAGCGTGGAAATTATAATCGAAAATCAAAAGATTTTAAGTTGGAAATAATAGATAATATTTCCTTGAGACGTTCCAAAGAGATACACGAGTTATCATAATTCACTATCTGATCACGATTACAATTAATCAATGTTATAGGATCACGCTGAAGCTGTCCCACTTGATGATCAGTCAACAGAAACATTTCATTACCAAATTTATCTACGACGAGTTCAAAGATGCCTACAAGAGTTTCCTTGAATGATCTTCTAATAGTATCTTCAAGTTTATCTTTGTCATAAACGAATACTCGCGCGTGTTGGTACATTACTGAAAATATATGATTTTAATTGTTGTTATTGTGAAATTCAAAGTATTTTCATCCGAAGGATTTCACCTACGATTTCACGTCTAGGGTAATCTATAATTCTTCACCTTGTAAATCAATCAAGTTAGAATTCTGATCAACCAGTTTGAAGTTCATTCTTGTTATCCAGGGATTATTACACGACAAATACACAGGATTAATTGGAGTTTGTACGATTAAACTTCCAGGAGGGACTTGTGGGGAAAACTTATATAGGATATATCCCTGCACTGACAAAGTTGTATTCACGTGATAACTGCCATCGATAATATCACATATAAGATTTATCGTGATAACTGAGGTTATATCGACGTTGTGCGGTGATACATGTTTACCTGTTCCGTCGGGAGCGTTATTGTATGTGAGATATCTCTGTTTGAAATCCTTTGAATTTTCATTTTCAGGTGCATCTTGAAGGTTTTTTTTAATCCACAACGTAGATACCCTAGAAAATACATCGTTGATAGCCTCATTTAATTTTTGTTTTAACCTGGATACGCTATACCCTGGAAGTTTAAACGTTGAGATATCTTCTACACGTATGTTATACGTTTTTGAAAATTCTGTTCTCGTTTTAGGATTTTCATGACCCAATACTTTTTGAATAGTTAGCAAGTTAAATACTTCCATGTCAGAGATAATTTTGTTACATATTTCTACGTGTCTGATGATATAACTTTTTTGAACATGTCTATCGTAATCCTCATATTTTCTTCTTTTAGGAAGATATGAACTAAGTGTAGACCTATATTTTTCAAAATCGTTTTTTATTTTTTGAAATGGTTGGAAATTCTCTTTTCTCTTACTCGAATCCATCCACCCCCCGGTTCCATTACCCCTGTAAAAAGTTCATGTCGGGAAGATTTATATCGTATGATATGTCAGCATCAAGATAATTCTATTTATCTGAGACGTAGTCAGATAATTTAGGCTCGGGTGGTTTTTCAACTACTGATACTTCTTTTACCGGTTTTACTTCCATTGGTGGTTTTTCCACTGGCGGTTTTTCAACCGCTGTTTTTTTTTTTTACCTATTGGGATTTCATATAAATCTTTAGGCCAATCCAATATAGTTTTTATCGAACTGTTATGTATGTCTACGACGTATTCAGGTGACTTTATCTAGATGGCAGCTGATACCGTTGGTTCATGAACAGTTATCTCGATCTTAGATTCTACTCCCGTGATAGATTTTATTCAGCGTTGAATCTCATTGTTGATATCCTCGATTTGATAACTACTTTTTGGAAGATATATTGTTTGCCAGTCGGGAGAACCGTCTTTCTTACTTTTGTTCGCGGACACAAAACTGTTATTGCGTGGTTTACCGGCGAAAGACTCTGACCTAAAATTGGGCCAACTGTGATAAACAACTAGTTGATTTAGCGCTATTTTTTTTATCGGGATCGGAGTTGAAAATTCAATTACGAACTCTGGTTTCTTTGACGTTGTCGACATCAAAGTTGTTTTCACCGGAGCGGTATTTTCGCTATTCGTTGAAGTATTTCTTGCAGGGTTATCTGCGATGACGTTGTCATTATCCTCTATGTGTTTTTTTTTTCTAATTTTGACATCGCGGAGTCATAAACGTGCACCATCGCAGAAAATTCGCCGTCGGATATTAACGTGTCGTCGAGACTTGATGATATCGCGGATAATTGTGAGTACGCGTTTGATACAGTATGGAACTTAACAATGTAGTCGCGCAGTTTACGCTAGGTTTCTTTTGCTATTATGGAGATAACACATGCGATAGTTGTCGCCACGGATATGCAAATTGGAACAGCTACCGGAGAGACCATTGTCACCGAAGAAAGTATTATACCTGCCCCAGTGATAAAACCTGAAACCGAGTACACGATAACGTTAACGGCGGTAATCCTTCGCCGATATTTTTTTTATTTTTGCTTGATACTCTTCTGTGAGAGATTTGAGTTTAGTCTGTAGTTCGCGGACCTGGTCATATTGATACTGCTGTGATGACATTTTGTTAACAATTGTAGATTTCAATTAAGTTATTTACTTAAATCTGCTACAAATTCCACGTACCATGTGACAGAAACCCTAATTTGATTTTTATCGACGGTGGTTATCGTGAATTGTTCAGTTGAATTTTTATCTATTATCGTTGATATCATATTGTTGACCCCGGATGACGAGCTCGATGACAAATTAAACTGGGTCGGCGACACCAATGTTAACCTGTATATTCCTTTGATCGTCGCGGTGATATCTAGTTTATTAGTTTGCGGGGTCCAGTAGAATGATCCGTGTTGGATCGTGTATACCGCGTTGACAATATTTTCTTTCTCATGAGGAATTTTGACTTTTTTAAAAAATATTTTGTAGATTTGTAAATTGTTTTTCAATATGTTCCTTATATTCTTCGAGTGTATTTTTATATCATCAACGGTGGTTTTTATTTCTCTGAACTGGTGGATTTCCAAAGAAATTGAAAAGTGGAAGTTGAACCTCGGTAATACATTTTTGTAACCCTGCAAATTGATTTACCTGACCGTCATAATTGTTTACATGGGCGTTAAATTATTTTACATGTGTGTGATAATCGGTATTTACCGCTGCTATTCTATCGTTGATATTTGAAATTTTTTCACCCGAGTTGAGTTTACCTCTAGCTTCAAACACCGCGATAGCTCCTTCTACTACCGGGGTTGGTTTAATTAAAATATCGCGGATGGAAATATCACTAGTTTTCAATTTTCCTTGATTATCTTGAATTACAACAATTTCATTTGGATCAACATTTGTGAGTTTTAATGTCTCTGATATCTCATCTTTGATAAGTTTCTTTACAACATCTAGTGAAACCCCATCTTTTTTCTGTCCACGTTGGAGTGATCTTCCCCAAATATCTACCATTATACGTTTATGATCTCTGTAAAAAGCGATCACTTGTGCATTCGTGTACGGTTTTATGAGGTGGTTTGGACGATTTTGAGATAGCGGTTAACACGTTAATTACTTCTCTGCCACATATTGGGGGATCGGTTATCTGTGTAGGCAGTGTTAAATACCAAACAGGTTTTTTTTAACCCGTTGACGTATTTGAGAAATTCCTCAAAAAACAATTGACCGGGGATGTATTGTATACGCGACCCAATGAGTTCCAGGTCCAGTGTTATCGTCAAGGTTAATTATACCTGTTTCTGGAATTAGCGGCTGTGTAGGTAATTGATCTTTCATAAAAACGCCTCTGAAATGTTTTATCGGGGATTGTTTTACCGCGGCGATTAAATCAAAATTTGACATCGGAGACAAACCTAGCTCAGATAAGTTCCGGGAGTCTCAGACCCTTTCTCAGATATGTTCCAGGGAGTCTTTATTGACATGCCAGCGGCAGTACCTACGGCTCCTAACGCGGCAGCTTTGGCAACAGCGGGAGCCGCAGCGACAAGTAGCGCTGGGATTCCACTGGATTTGGCCATATTGGTAATTGCGGATGGTGAAAATTCCAACTGAATTCTAGTATTTGCTCTTAACGCTTTATTGAAACGATTAAGCTGAGTTTTTGTCAAGGATAGTTTATTTGGTCCACCGTTAGCTATCTGTTCACGCTTCAAAGTTATCTTTACCCAACACGACGTAGAGTTTTTCGATTGTAATTTCTTTGACTGACAAGGAGTCAACGTGACATTAACGTGGTTCTATGAAATTTTTATTTTAAATAACAGATTGATCTAATTGTTACATGTTTTTGGATTCCATTATATGTTTTCTATTGGCGAGTCAACTAGTTTCATTCGTCCGCTAACACCCTCGAGTAACATTGCTTTATCACTGAGAATAACAGCGATTGCTCCATATCCTCCAACAGGAAAAGTACCTACATGAGCACTGAAAATTATACCAACGACGGGTTGCAAATACAAATCCATATGTTCCAGTGAGAAATAATAGATCGGATACAACGTTGTAAACTCTCGCTGAGATATTAGCATTCCTGTATCGATATCTAGGTCACGTCCTAGAAAGGTTGTCAAACGATGATACGCTCGTGCAACGAGATTATGTTCAAAATCCATAATTATATCTTCAGACGGCTCTTGATGACCGTTTACTCTTAATGAAACCTGTGAAACATTGAGTGGGTCAAATACCATCGGGTTTTGCTATTGATTTTCCGATCTATTAACTCGCTGAAGTAGGTCGAAAACATATGTCGGAGGTGTTATTCCGTGTTGCGAAGATAATTGCCACGTAAACAAACCCGCAGCTTTATTACCAGAGGTACTGTTTGTCGTCACCGTTTGCCAGAAGAATAATGACTTACCGCCTGTTTCCACAAAAGACATTAGTGTCGTTCTTCGAGAACAACCTAAGGAGTCATCACCAGCATCCACAGCGACAATTTCGTCAAAGTTACTTTACCCGGGTCAACCCACGGAGCCCTCCATATTGTGTCGTTGTCATTCCTTTTTCTATTGAGTACAATCGTATGTTTTGCGCCAAATACATCCTTTTTAACATCTCTCCAAAGTCCAAATATATGAGAGAGAGAGAGAGAGAGAGAGAGAGAGAGAGAGAGAGAGAGAGAGAGAGAGAGAGAGAGGAATCACACAGGAGAATTCCTCATTGTCATTTAACATAGCTCTAAGGGCCGCAAATCCCTAATTATAATTCTCGTTCATAGACGCAATTGCGTCACCTGCAGCATTCATCGTCACATTTCGATTTTCAGGGGAGTCATTTGTATCTTTTACAAACATCATAGAAGGTCCAACTGTTCTCGCATAATCGTCTGAGTACCTCATTAACCCTAGAATAGTAGTCGCGATGCCGACATTCTCTTGAATTGCCTCAATTTCTCTTCGATCGATGATATATCTGGCACTGCTAAACAGCGCCATTATACCGTTATTGACAAACCCAACTCAATCACCTATCCCATAACCGGTACTGCCAATATCATCCCTTGAAAGTCGACCTTCAACTCAACGTATCCCTCCGAGGGGAGAAAGTATCTACTAGTGTCCTGAACTTGAAGTTCAATTCTACCTCGTTCGTTTGGAGATCTTGCATCGTATGAATACGTTTGATATATCTCTCATTACACTTTCACCGATATAAAACGCAGGGTTAGCTATCTTTTCAAACATTTTATAATAATTGATTACCATCTAAAACGAATGCCACTACCCGCTATCATACTCGTGGTAATATTTCTTTGCTGTTGTTTGTCAGGTAATCCACTTAGCTCTGACAATTTCTGGTTTGCGAGTTGGTTAATCACTTTACCAACACTCGAGGACATAATCTCGGTAACAGGTAATTTTACAGGTTGGACCGGTTGGGGTCTATGGACTAATCTCATTAGTCTATCTTTAACCGCGGAGAAAGCTTTTCCGGCGAGAGCACCAGCAGCGCTGGTAGCTTTATCACGAATAACTCCAATTGCTTTCATCGATAGTTGTTTAATGAGTGGTATCGCCTTGGAAGCAATTCTTGTAACAATCATCGGATAACGTTACCGAACCCATCTCCTTAATATACTTTATATACGGGTAGTCTTGAGTTTATGACTTTGACTCGTTGCCGTCGTTGGTTGTGTATGATCATCTTATATTATGACCTCTCATCTAATCGCTGTAATAGTCGTATATGATTTCATCGATTAGACCTCGATATAAACTGATATCTATTACACCACCTTGAAATAATCGCTGGCAGATATTTGTGGCCTCTTTGACAATTTCACGAGAATTATTTCCAGCTCGTTTTCCTCCGATAAGAACTTCTAGTCTAGATACATCGTTGATAACGTTATCCGGACAGATATTTAAACCGCTTCCTGTAAAAACTTTTCCTTTAGTTTCACCTTGTGTATCGTCATCATCTTCTTCTCGGTCAGACGGTATATAATATTGCTGAGGTTCTTGTTTTTTTTTTTCGGTCTTTGTGGTTGTTTTCGCGTTGGTTTTTTTACGCTCCTTCCTTTGTCTTTGTCGTTCTTATATTTGTCTTTGTCGTTTTTCTTTTTATCTTTGTCGTTCTTCTTGTTGTCTTTGTCGCTCGTCTTGTTGTTGTATATTATAACCGGTAACCTCAACTCGATAAGCTATATATCCTAATTCGTTTTTGTTTAAACGACCATTCCCCTTTTTCGTTTTATACAATCCATCAATCCAATCATCACTACCCATTTTTTATTTTTATATTCTTCTTTTAAAAAATCCTTTCTGGAATGATAACTTTTAGCGGCAAAATCTCCAAAAACATGATAATCTTTTGGTTTAAACAATTGAAAATCTTTAATGATCAATTATTTAGCCTCATTGGTAAATCTATCCGCGAAAAAAAAATTCTTCTGAGTTTCACCAACAACACCTTCCTCTTCTTCAACGACTTGAGGCTTTGACTGAGCTTCAGTGATCAGTTTCAACAACGGATAAATTGCTTTTTTTTATCTTCGAGAGGAGTATCATCTCCAAATATAGCTGTTTCAGTGACCGTAGCAGCTTTTTCAGTGGCCGTAGTTATCGGCTTAAATAACTGTTCTGTACCGGTTACAAAATCAACATAAGAATATTGTCGTCGTTGAAGGTTTTCTTTCAGTCTATCCCGTACAGGAATATATTTTTTAATCGCTGTTAATCTCTCTCTGGCTAATCTAGAATAATAAGATTTTCCAACATTTGCCATATATATAAATTATACAGTTAATTAATCGCAGCCATGTAGGGTTTTACCGTGGTGATTAATCGCAGGGAAAACAAAATTTACAAATTACAAACAACCGTTATTTTGGCAAAATAAGGGCTCTACAAGTTTGTAGGGTTCACCCTCCCTGCTGCTAGTCAAGATAATTTGGCAATTGGTTTTTATATGTTCCCCCCTCCCCACCCCACTCTCTCCTTCGCTGGTCCTAGGCATTTTTAAAGGAAGTTATTATAGAGGGTAGTTGTGATAATACCTGAGCGACCATTGCATTCGTACAGTTTTTTTTTACAACAAGTAAACGACAAACCAAAGTTTCTGTCTGGCTATCACGATTATAGTGATTTCGGCCAGGCGTTTTTCCCACTTAAGTTCAACATCTTGTTGTTTGTTCTTGGAAAATCGTAAACTCTCTTAGGGAAACATCAACAACATCTCGGCTAGTAAACTCAATCGAATCCACTTTGGTGGCATCCATGCAGCAATGCATTGAGTATCTTCCATAAATGCGAATGGGCAATTCGTATAATATTAAACATACTTTCTAAGTGGCAAGGTAACATCAATAAGTGCTCGTGGTGATGGGGAATGCTCAAGTGCACTCAAAGCATTAACAAGATGTTTACAAGTTTGACTTCCGAGCCGATTTTCTAGCGGATTTGTTGAAGTAAATAGTGGTTATCTTCTACCTCCTCGGGTTAAAAAACCAACAGGTTTGTGCAAGCCCGTACGAGTCAAAATACAAAAGGTGTTGAGACTTTACCATGTATGCAACCCCCAATGCATCTCTGGTCATGTTGTTAAATATAGGTTCAAGATCATGTTTTCGCATTTGCGGGGTATCATGGATCGAGAAATTTTGGCTCCAAGTTTGCTTCTTCTTCTTCCTGTATGAGTGAAGGTGTTTATATTTTCTTGCTTTTACTACCCCGTTGCTGTGTATTTTAGCTGCTTCTATAAGGCCGTTGTGATGTTACGTGCAAAACGTCGTATATGCCAGATCACCTGAATAATAATGAAGTTGAAAGATATTGGCCCTTAATATCATATGATATCGACACTTTATCACACCATGAGCCATGCTCTCTCGAATTGAGAAACTCTGCCGTGTTTCACATGTGTACGAATTAATCCGGTGTTGATTGGAGTCATCAGTGGGTAAACATATTTCAGTCGAAAGCTGGAACACACAATTGGAAGTCGTCACCGTTGTAAACGTAGCAAGCGAACACCATGCTATATTGGACTGTCATCAGCCCAAGCTGGTTCCCTAAATTATTTCAGCACCCCAGCTCGTCACCAATATTCACCGAATTTTATTTTTTTAAATATCTAATTCACTCATTTTATTCTCATATCCGCTTGAAAGGCGAGGGCCTGATTCTCTTCATTTATTTTCAAATCAATGTGTGCACCATGCATGACTGTCCTCGTTATTAAATTAGTCAATAACGGAATTTGTCGAATGTATTAAAACACTATATTTGGAGCACTCTAAAAAAGAACGGAATTATGAACGACTTCATTGACTGAATTTTTTCTAAACTGGATTTTTGAAAGTATAGTCGTTTAAATATCACATCTTAATTATTTCAAACAATCGTTTATGAAAAATAACATTTTAAGAAAAAATTTAACTCCTTGCAAAATTTACTTAGATTTGAGGAATAGTGAAATTTATGATAAAGGGTGGCCTTGCGTCTTTAAACAGGGCCATTTTTTTCTTTCGACATAGATTCGCGTGTATATACAGGTTTGGGTAGGGGTTGTAAGCAGCACATCTTTGTTTTTGTAGGTATGCGCATATTTCTTTCCCTCTAGCTTCCTGTTTACTTCTTCTACATGTCTTTGAATTCGACAAATCTTTGTTGTTCCATTGTTGGTGGAAAGGTTAGTTTCATGAAAGGTTGCCCCTTGGGGTGCAGATGTTACCTTCTCTATAGGTTTGTAGGATGACAATACAGGCAATGTCAGGATTACGCCATTCAAACTTGCCAATACAGTAAAACCTGTCTTGAGAGACCTCTGCTATGAGAGACCATCTGTTTGGAGAAACCACTATCTCCATGCACCGATTTGCTGAGTCCAATATCTATTGAGAGACTAATATAATTTGCCAGAATAGATGGTCTTTCAAGACAGGTTCTAATGTAAAGCATAACCATGTGTGGGATTTCTGTTATGGCAAACTTATTTCCATTTCTGCAGCTGATTTGTATTGTTCACCATGGTATGGTTTCCATTTCTGCAACTGATTTGTAGTATCGCTGTCATCCTTTTTCACAATATTGCGTATTGCAGACTACACTTTGGCGTTTTAGAATAACTGACCCTTGGAAATGTTTTAACATGGAAATATGCAGTTTAATGTCCACCCTCTGTCGCAGTCCTGATTTGCACTAGTACATATTTCCAACATGTCGAGAATTGCAAACGGTTTGTTTGGTTTCCTTATTGATGGTTTTTGTGTCTTTACAATTCAGGATCACGTGAGAACCACTATGAATTCATGGGTATAATGTAATGTTCATATAACACTCGTACGCATTTTCTAAAGACGTTTCACCGTGTCTTTGCCAGGCTAGTATTCATTGGGATAAATGCCCAATTATCTTGTAATGCACCACAAGCGTTTATATAACTGAAACTCTGTGAATTGCAGAAGACGTACTTTTGCAAGTCTCAGAGGCAATAACAGTTGTGATACAGTGGCTGACACTCTTTTGCAAGTCGCAGAGGCAATAACAGTTGTGATACAGTGGCTGACACTCTTGTTCACCAGTGCTATTTTAGCTCACTTGGCTCCTGTAGGAATCTTGATATGATACAGCACAGCTCTTTTTCGAAGTTCTTTCACAGTCAAGCGTGAGGCCTCTAAAGTCATTACTTTAAAGTATGTCCACTTTTTGGGTACTGTTTTAAATTCGTATCCCACGCGAGTTGCCTTAGTTGAAGCACATTAGATACGCTCGTATACAAGGGGAATTCATTATCTAATTACTTATTCTGTCAATAGATTCTTGTAATATTTTTACTTTACCAGAGATTGCAATTGCTTCAATCGTAGCTATCATTTCATTGCCTTCGGTACCCTTGACTTCGGGTTTTAACACGATGACGGCTTCTATATTTGTTACATTGGCAGGTCTTTGCTGGGTCACATGATACTAATCGTGAACAGATCCAGAGTCAGACAAGCCAATTATACAACATTACTCTGATACTACATCTAAGTCACGGTTAATTAAGTATACTGACCAATATGTAATATAAGCAAATGTGATTTATCAGTAATTGAATTTTTCACCACATAGTTCATATTATCCAAAGCATATACATGTACCTGCATCCTAATGCCATTTAATTTTAAAAAATAAGTGAAAACTTGAGCTGATTGCTATTTTACCGCCTCTATGGCATTTTGAGGTTTCTAGACCAGGAGAATGAAATCTTACTTATATATTATTATATATATATGATATATTATATATATATATATATATATATATATATATATATATATATATATATATATATATATATATTAAACTTGTACTGGATCCATCAAATGATCAGTCATATTTTTCTGTTACAGTACGAATTTGTAAATCAGACCACATTATATACCGGTAGAAAGGCTGATTCTTTCTGGGATCATGAGATTGGCATCCAAGCTTAAACAAAATACCTTCCAACATGGTGTCAGCCCAAATGATCCGTTATCATGTACTGCAATGACTCGATTCTTATAAAACTTTGTCCATAAATATCTGTAATAGTTTTTGCTTCATTGTTATCTTGGTAATTGCTTTGAAGAACCTCTCTTAGTGCTTGCCACTTCTGAAGCCTTTTGTAGCATACATAGAGTGTGGATGCCATTCTTACAGTAATATTAAAGTATTTTTCAAATTGATTTGTTCATTGCTAGATTCACTATCACTGGTGACATGTTTAGTGTGTGTGTGTATGATTTGGATTTTTAACGTAGCTTTAAAAAATATTCAGTCATATTGCTATGATGCCTGCAGTGTAGTGATATCGAGCACTGGGGATAATTCCACAGACATGTAGCATGAAGTCCCATTTGACACCAGGCCGACCAGTCATAACACTAACCTCTGATTGCTGAATAACAAGCGAGGCAACCTTAGTACCTTTTTTGGAAGTTACCAATGTCAGTGTCTTTATCACTCACTGACGACCTGGCTAACATCAGTGACTTGAAGTTTTCTGTCACAATAATATACACTTTCCACAATTTGTTAAATATAAATTTAATCTAGCTTATGTTGTTGTACCAAAAGTATCCCTAATTAAATTATTTATCAAGTTGCTCCATCCAGGTATTTGAAAACTCGTACATATTTCAAGTCACTATGGCAAATCAGTTATGATGTAATAGGGATTTAATCTCTTGTGACTACAAAAGCTCAATTTTTTGGGAACATGATTTCTGTATCAGAAATGTTCATTAATTCTTTAAAAATACAATATGCATCTGTCAAGATTTTGCCATAGGATGATGTAGCCATGCAAGATATGTTTGCCATACATTCATCATTTCCACTATTTGTCCTACAAAGAAACACAGCCCCTTTCGAAAAAAAAGAAAATGTCAGCCTGTTTAACATATTTTGTTTCGGGTACTATTATGCATCGCTATTCAAATAATAATTTTGTTTCGGGTACTATTATGCATCGCTATTCAAATAATAATTTTGTTTTGCCTACAATTAGAATAATTTTTAGTTACTCCAGAGCCAAGTGTTGCCATTGATTTGACCTGGAGCTTAGGTCAGAGGTCAACTGTTTTTGTGTATTGGTTGTGTATGTGACAGTATTGTTTCTACCAAAGTGTTGCTAAGGTTTAGTTTCAGTTTGACAGTATACACAGACAATTTTCAGATTTAGTTGTAATATTGATGCAAGATATTTGACAGAGAGATGCAAAATGTTCATTACTGTACCATTTTTGTGCATGAACAAGATTCTAATCGCTGATAAAACACTCTAGAAAATATTAACATGAAAAGCAATGAGATCTAATAACATGTTACCAAGCCATTTAATTTTAAAAGACCAATGTCGTAACCCTAAATCATATACATTTCATGACCAAAAATGTTCTACAAATCTTGTGAGACATACTATCTTAAACGTTTTATTCATGTTAACAAGCAAACTTCTATGATTTGTTTGTCTCCCAAACCACTAGCATTTTCAGATACAAGCTTGCAGCATTAAACATTAAAATTTTGCATGGTTTAAAAAATGTACGATGACAAACAGTAGAAACAGTCATTTATTTATAGGCAAAGTGTAATACATCTTACGTACTCTAACAAACATCATATTAAACTCCAGTAACAAAACCCCTGACAAGCCATTGTATATTGTACCAGTATAACAGGGTCAATAAGCCCAACAACAGCAGAGAACCTAATCTGCAAGCACCATATGCAATGTCAGTCCTAACACACTGCATGGAGCCATATGTTACATTATGCAATGACAGTTCTGGGTCTATGTTGACTGATCTAGAACTTAGTCCTAACACACTGCATGGAGCCAGATGTCATACTTAGCAATGACAGTTCTGGGTCTATGTTGACTGATCTAGTACTTAGTCCTAACACACTGCATGGAGCCAGATGTCACATTATGGAATGACAGTTCTGGGTCTATGTTGACTCATCTGCTAATTAATCCTAACACACTGCATGGAGCCAGATGTCACATTATGCAATGACAGTTCTGGGTCTATGTTGACTGATCTAGTACTTATTCCTAACACACTGCATGGAGCCAGATGTCACATTATGGAATGACAGTTCTGGGTCTATGTTGACCGATCTACTAATTTGTCCTAACACACTGCATGGAGCCAGATGTCACATTATGCAATGACAGTTCTGGGTCTATGTTGACTGATCACTAATTAGTCCTAACACACTGCAAGGAGCCAGATGTCACATTATGCAATGACAGTTCTGGGTCTATGTTGACCGATCTACTAATTTGTCCTAACACACTGCATGGAGCCAGATGTCATACTTAGCAATGACAGTTCTGGGTCTATGTTGACTGATCACTAATTAGTCCTAACACACTGCATGGAGCCAGATGTCATACTTAGCAATGACAGTTCTGGGTCTATGTTGACTGATCTAGAACTTAGTCCTAACACACTACATGGAGCCAGATGTCATACTTAGCAATGACAGTTCTGGGTCTATGTTGACTGATCTAGAACTTAGTCCTAACACACTACATGGAGCCAGATGTCATACTTAGCAATGACAGTTCTGGGTCTATGTTGACCGATCTACTAATTAGTCCTAACACACTGCATGGAGCCAGATGTCACATTATGCAATGACAGTTCTGGGTCTATGTTGACCGATCTACTAATTAGTCCTAACACACTACATGGAGCCAGATGTTACATTAGGCAATGTCAGTTTACAATTGGTTCTGATGTTTACATGGAAATATTTACAGCACTTGTGATGATACTGTTAAAATAAATTGTTCATAACATGATCATATTAATGTGAGAATGTAATTTAATAACTGACTGCGACCCTGTGTTTTCTACTGCAACACTAATTAAGCAGTTGAATCTATACTAAGGCAGATCAAAAACTATAAAAAAATTCTTGCATTCTATGCAATGCATGCTTCTAGCATTTCATACTCCAAAAATCAGCACCTGTACTTACTTTCTTATTAAAATACATACAATGATAAATAATGTACCAGCTTTAAAAGCTATCCATCCACATGCATTCTTGAATATTTACAAATATCACATCCAAATACATGGTTAAAAATTTCAGTTTCATATAATTTACATCTTAATTCATTTTTCAATATCCATTTTTGACAGTTATTTTAATCATAACTAATAACAAAATGAAAAGAAATCACATTAAGCAAAGTAAATGTTTTACAAAATTTGATAATTTCACATGGGTCATTAGTTCTTACTGGGACATTCCTGAGTTCTTCATCCACCGGTTACATTCGCTGCCATGTATCTTGCGAATTAAACCCCAAATAACAACATATTTGAACTTGGCAAAGAGAGGCGTTTTACAAAAAGCAAATTCTTGCGAGTTCTTTACATAGTCAATGAATCTGTTTGCAAGCTTTTTCTTATCATTCCTATTCTACTGAGGAATATAAATAGCGTACTATTTAAACATATTCATCCCAGCCATGCTAGGAATGCCAAGTTCATACTCCTTCAGACAACAACAGAAAAATGTATCGTACACCAAAATGCAATAAAAGACTAGAATATGAGAAATCAGGACATGTTTCCAATTCACTGGACACACCCTGAAGTCAAGAAAAATATTTGGCTAAATATGAAATAGGCAAAACCTTGTGCAGCTGATAAACTGACTTAGGACTCCAAGCATGTGCTGAATGACATTATTTAACACCATGGAGATTTCTTTTACATTGAAACACGTTCATTTTTGTGACAGCAAAATAAATTCTGCTGCATGGAATATCTTTCTTTATCCAATTAAATACTCATTATAAACAGTCTGGCTGCAATGTAAAATAGACAAAACAGTATTACTTTGTTGGCAAGCAGAAATCAGGTTTAGTCTAATTCATTTGATTCAAGACATTTGGTTCTTTATTGAAGACTCAATCCAGTTGATGACAATTTTTCAAAGCATACACACCACGAACAAATTGTACATGTATATACAAGTAATCAAAAGAACCCACTTGAGCCTCTTGAAGTATAGGCTTCATGAACTGATGGAAATTGTCTGGAAAGAGGAATGTCAAAAACTTCATAGCGCCATACAAGTGAGACAAGCATTTATAATCCTCTTCGCTTCAATATAAAAATCATATGCTTAATTGCCTGGATTAAACAGTACAGTTGCTAATATTGTACATTAGGTATTGTCAAGTAAATACATGAATTGCCTGCCAAAGAATGTACCACCTAGCCAAGACATGAGCTGCATGACAAAGTTATGTACAGCCATGCAAAGACATGCATTGCTTGGCAATCTACCTTGCAGCACATATACAGTAAAGCAAAAACACTGCATGACAAACTGCCCTGCAAAACAGGTATGACCCTGAAAAGACAGGAACTGCCTGCAAAGACATGTACTATCTGGCAGACTGCCCTGCAAAGACATGTACTATCTGGCAAACTGCCCTGCAAAGACATGAACTACCGAGCAAAGGCATATACTGCCTAAACAAGACATATACTATCCAGAAAAGATATGTATTGCCTGGCAAACTGCCCTGCATCACATGTATTGCCTAGCAAAGATATACACTGTCCTGCAAAGATATGTACTGTCTAACAGACCTGTATTGACTTATACAGACATGTACTGACCTATAATGACATAAACATCCTTGCAAAGACATTTATTGCATAAGAAATGCATTCAACTGCAAATAATTCATATACTTTGATTAGTTCAATCAGCTCTTTCTATAAATTATAGTTCAGCTTTTTCTATTAAGACAGAAATGAACGAACTATAGCTCAGCTTTTTTTTTTTATCCCAACAGAAATATTTAAACAGCCAGATCTTTCTATCAGAACAAAAATATAAAAAGTTCTGATTCTTTCAATAAGAATTTTTGTGTGTGAATAACTCAGATCTTTCTACCAGAACAGAGTAATTTTCTGACAAATCAAGGAGTTAATTGAAACTTAACATAGTAGCAAAATTACACACAAATAATTTTTCTGAATGTTCTGAAAGTAAATGTATTTCTTTTCAATGCATGAAAAGTATCAAAGCAATGTGACCAGACTAATCACATCAAACGCTGAATGACATGTAACCATACAAATTGACAGGGCTGAAAATATTGACTTTGTTCATTTTTCTGGGTATTAGTTTTCCTGGTTTTGAAAACTAATTTATATTTTAAAATGGCATTTAAATTCATGGTCTGCGGATTGGGTTGCTGGGTCTTTAAATTCATGGTCTGCGGATTGGGTTGCCGGGTCTTTAAATTCATGATCTGTGCAAATATGAAATCTAGAAATATTGGTACTGCATGAAAAGTAATGACTGCACAGTACATGCCAGCACTAGCGTTATCAGCACAAACAGGAAAACTTTTGTACATTCCAGTCAGATATACAGGTTTTTAAACCAACACTTCTCTGATAAAGAGGAGAATTTCACTTATACATAGTCAATGCATTTGTATATGTCAGAAAATAAGTTAAAAAGAAAAATTTAAACATCATGGACCCATATAACTGGAGATGAGATCAACTTGTACCCATATAATCCAAGTTGAAATTACGCATCATAGACACAAATAATCAGAGTTGAGATCATCATGACCCATATAATTAGAGTTGAGATCACCATGACCCATATAATTAGAGTTGAGATTAACTGTCATGTACCCATTTAATCCAAATTGTGATTAAGCATCACAGACCCATATATTTCAAATTGGGGTTAAGCATTATGAACCCAAATAATCAGAGTTGAGACCAAGCATCATGGACCCAAATAATCAGAGTTGAGACTAAGCATTATGAACCCAAATAATCAGAGTTGAGACTAAGCATCATGGACCCAAATAATCAGAGTTGAGACTAGGCATCATGGACCCAAATAATCAGAGTTGAGACTAAGCATCATGGACCCAAATAATCAGAGTTGAGACTAAGCATCATGGACCCAAATAATCAGAGTTGAGACTAAGCATCATGGACTCATATAATCAGAGTTGAGATTAAACATCATGGACTCATGTTATGCAAGTTGAAATTAAGAATTACAAATCCATATAATTGGAGTTGAGATCATCATGAACCCATACAAAATTAGAGTTGAGATTAAACATCATGGACCCATATAATCAGAGTTGAGATTAAACATCATGGACCCATATAATCAGAGTTGAGATTAAACATCATGGACCCATATAATCAGAGTTGAGATTAAACATCATGGACCCATATAATCAGAGTTGAGATTAAACATCATGGACCCATATAATCAGAGTTGAGATTAAACATCATGGACCCAAATAATCAGAGTTGAGATTAAACATCATGGACCAATATAATCAGAGTTGACATTAAACATCATGGACCCATATAATCAGAGTTGAGATTAAACATCATGGACCCATACAAAATCAGAGTTGACATTAAATGTCATGGACCCATATAATCAGAGTTGAGATTAAGGATCATGGACCCATATAATCCAATACTGATTCATATAATCAGAGTCTAGGAGTATCTCAAACACAATATGCCAATACTCCCTCCAATTCTTGTTTACACATTATAAATAAAATAAATTAATACCTCAATTGTGTTTTCATGAACCTGGTACATTCAGTGATCATTGTCAGTTGGAAATGGTCGGTGTAAGATATGTTAGCATACCCTACCATTTGCTTGTACCCCTCAACCGACTTAAAAAACCCAGAAAGATTTCTTCGTCTTTTCTCCTTCCAAGCAGTCCATTTCAATAAAATCTGTCATCTGCATCCAATATTTGCACTGTCTAGTTTTAATATTTATTTTTAATAAAAAAACAAATAAAAATGAAGAACTTTTGAATGCATGTGCTCAGAGATGTAACTACTAGGCTGATGGAATTATTCAGAGATTATCAACGATGGTAAATTACATCATATCGTCTGAAATTATAGACTTTCCCATGAAAATATGGCGACTGTTACTCAACAAACAAGATCACAAAATTATGTTTAGAAATCATAAATTGATGATTTATATGACCAAGTACTGTTCATTTTTTATATACCTCAATGCTTGTTGTTTTCAAATCCGAGTGGGCTACAATTAAGTCAGAAAGTAACTATATGCTGCATGATATCATTGCATGTAAATATAAAACTCATTATGTTCTGGAGTTTTCTTTAACAAAAAATAAAAAGAACATTGGTTGCAGCGCTTGTGTAGTGCCTGGGGGTTTCCCAGGTTCTTCCTCCACTAATACTGGACACCATGTATATCCTATCGTGTCGTGAAAAATGGCATTAAACCCTACAACAACAATCACTTCTTATTTTCTTGACAATTTTGCTATGAAGCATTTTTAACAAAACTGAGTGGAAATTAAGAAAAGATTTGTGCTGGAAATATTATATACCTATGTATCGGACATAGTGGTCACCTATTTTCATATTTCTTTTAATGCATGGCAGCACTGAAGTAAAAAAGATATTTACAAATTCTTAAAATGGACACTACCTTTTCATATCAATTTTAAATCTGTACAGATTAAAAAGGTTAACTTCCTGCATGTCTACATTGTCATGAATGATTTTTATTCATTGATAAAGCAAATGTGTTTCTTCCAAGTTACAACAATTAACTCACACCCAAATAAATGTTTCACTACAACTAAATAATTCTTTTGGGGTATACATATGTATGCCTTACTTCATCCAAATGCAGGGTTGATAATATCAATTAAACTTCCAAATATCAGCACAATTCTGACAAAAATATGTTAGTCATTTTACATAGATATCCAACAAAATAAGGTTGACTAGTATTAAAAAGTCCTTACTAGGGTCAAATTATGTGACCTATCTACAGGAAAGTCCTGGTCTTGATTTCATTAACTGAACTTAAGATTGGATTCTGACTGACCTTAAACTGACCAATCAATAGCTTTAAGTCAGAACAATACAGCACCATCTGTCAAAAAAGTTAGAGTTACCATGGATACAATCTGTCCCTATCCCTAGGGACATTGTGAAATATTAATACATGGAGTTACCTTAAACTATAGGACTGGTAGAGCTGTCATTCATTCACTGGTTAAAAATAATGTGCTCCCCTTTTAATCCATAAAAAAAGGAAAGTACATGTACAAATAATGGTTTGGTCCTTTTGGTAAAAATTTGAAGATCTAGAATTCTATTTCTGTTTCTTTTTGTGAAAAATAATGTTTTCTAGCTGAACCTATCTACCAGGTAAGTAAAATGCATTTTTACAAAACATTTTACATTAGGTTTCCCTGTAAAACATTTAATTATACATTGTAATACACAATCATTTTCCTTCCTTAACTAAAAAAAAAAACCACAAATAAAACATGCACAGTTGCTTGGACCAGCATTACTCCATTATTTGGACCAGCATTTGGGTAATAACATGCACTGCACACACGAAAAGTCTTGATTTCATGTTGTACAATGTTCAACATCTTCTGATTGGTGTTCTATAGTCACATGATCTGGTTAAATAATTTATATTTCCACAGACTGGTACACAATAACTATACATTTTTGTATTACACTAGTCTAGACAGTAACACAAATTGATTGCACATCTACATAAGTAAATCTGACTTAACAAACTCCAAATATGAAGATTATGTAGTGTTCCTATAAAATCACTTTCCTGGACACTGCTCCCTTTGAGACAGATGGTAGCCCCTAATGGTCCCTTAAGGGGTAATGACTAAAAAAAGATTTGATGTATGTTCAGGTACAAAAGCCTCAATAAAGAGAAAAAGATTCTGGGGTCATGTCAAGACAAAATAGCCACACTTGATCTATGACTGGTAATGCCATCCAAACTGTTGGATCTTCCGAGCTTTGGTTTTAACCATAACTTATAGTTGTCTTCGCATATGCTGGACATGGCCTGAAAAGAGAAGGAAAATAAAGGTTCTAAAATCATTACTGTGAAATGCTTTAAATTCGTTGTGTTCTGAACTTGTTAAGTCAAGCAAGAAAAATGCACGTTTCCTATTGCACTGGTTTTTAAATTAGGATACCTTTTGACTTGAAAGTCGGGACTTCAACTTATACTCCGAATCGACTAATATATGGATTGTTTCATTGAAAGTTTATATAAGTTACATTCGTAACTACAGGTAATAAAATGAACTACAACATGGATGTGCTTTGAATTAAAATAAAACAAGCATGGACTGTTTATTCAGCTGTGTCAATTGATAACAGAATATAGCAGCGATTTGTTCAAAAGTAAAATCACAAGCATGTTTGCATCGCTAATGCAATTTCGTGATTGCCGGTAATACGGAATATCATACAACGATACCATTACTAGTGTAAAATACGAAACCAAGATATTGACCTGGCTTTGTTTTATACTCCGGCTCGACTTGTATATGGAAGAAAGATGGAAAATAAGTTGAATTGGTGAATTCGACTTATACTCCGCATCGACCTATAGGCTGGAAAATACACATACACACACACACACAGAGAGCTGCCAACCCCAGAGTAAAGAAATACTGACTGCTTGTGACAAAAATACTGATTTTCAGTGCACATGTTGCACACTTGTACCTTCTAGACTTGTAACATGTTCCATTCTGGTGCCCATTCAGAAGAAGAAAGAGTGCAATACTCAAACACATGCTGTTTATAAGAGCAAATATATTTTCCTGTGGAAAACCACACCTTGTTTCTTTTTCTATCATTGATTCCAATGTACAAACTTTCATTGATGATCTCAATTCTGAGATTTTCTTATTTAACTGTTTTCGTTCAAGCATAAGAGTTATCCTTGGTGATTTTAAAATGTGTGCAAAATAAATTGCCAGCAACTGAAACAGGAAGGTTTATTTAAAAAAGAAATTTAATAAATCAAGTTTTGATCAAATTACATTAAGGTTCTCTCTGGTATTTTTATGTGTCATAAGTTCAGGCTGAGCTGTGTGCGATGAAACAGGAAGCTGATGTTTATTAGCATTTTTGTGTTCTTGTATTTCATGGACACCTTAATGCCCAATAGTGAATTCATATTACACACTTTGCAAAATGTCAAGTTTTCTAATTTACTATATGGTTTCACAAATCGACACAAAACAGCACAATTGTCCTTCCAGTTGTTTCCTTCTAATTTTCCTGGAGAAAATTCTGAATATTCCATTTTCTTACTTAACATGATTAGAAGCTGAATATTACAAAGACGAGATCAGCAACAGCGGAAACTGCTTGCAAAATCCAATATGGCAGATAAAGACAGGCATGGTAGCCTCAATTTTGAATGAACCAATCGTATTGCAGAATTGTATTCATATATACATGCGATACATTATATTAAAATAGAACAAAGTGCCCATTCTAAACTGAAAATTCCAATGAAATTTTTATATTATTTTTTTTTTTTTATAAAAAATTTTGCACAAAAAATGTACACCTGTATTCAGGTCCAAAATATGGGAAAAACTGGACAGTTGGCATCTATAATTAGTTGAATATTGTGATTTGTTTTAAACCATGGGGGAATTAATTTTAGGGTGAACAATGAGAAACAGGGATGGTCAGCCTACAGGAAACACATATATCAAGCTGGAAATATAACTGTCCATACCTTAATGAATGCTGGTTTAAGTAGCATCAAAAATTTCAAACCATTTTCAATGGAATAATATACAGTTTGGCCTTTCATTATTTCTTATTAATCTCTAACATACATTACAGCGGAACCTGTCTTGAAAGACCACACCTTCTGCTAAAACTTTTTATTAAAAAAATAATTTATTATCCCCGTAATAGGTTGACCAATAGGTTTTTCTGCTAAAACTTAATGGTCTCTCATGACAGGTGATCTCTTATAACTGGTCATAACATTATATAATCAATAAATCTGTTCATGGAAAACCTGAATTCTCAACTAACCTCTAATTTCAGTGCTCTTTCTTTGCTCAGAGGTTCCACAGGGAAGGTCAGATCATGTGCATCAGCTAGGGCCCGTAACTCAAAATAGTACTTGGCATAAACACTAGATGGCACATTGATATTGAACTGCAGCATCTCCAGAAACTGACGCTCCAACTCATTCCTAAAAGAATTAGAGAGATGTATTATCTATGTTACATACCATATATTGGTACATATTTTTCTTGCTGATATTCATAAAATCTGTCTGAATTCTGAACAGAGCTTTTCAAAGATTCACCATGCACAGTGGATTAACACTGATTATATTAGTTTGTTTGTTTGTTTTAGGGTTTAACGCCATTTTTCAGCACATGATAGGATATACATGGCAGCCAGTATTATTGGTGGAGGAAGAACCTTTGAAAACCCCCGGAAAGAATCACCGACCCACGAGAAGCTGCTGGCAAGCTTTCTCATATAACAACATTAGCCAAATCTTAGACTGAACCCACACATACAGAGGTGAGATGGCAGTGATCCATAACGGAAAGAGCTTTAGACCACTCAGCCACTCGGGGCCCCGAGTCATAATCATACAACGGAGATCGTGACTACCTGATTAGTGAAGCTGCTGTTTATTTTCACATGAACTAGCTCCTTTCATGAAAATGCTTCACTACCAAATATATGTTAAATAATAAATCATACCTAAAATTGATCATCTGGGGTGATGTGATGTCTTTAGAGACAACAATACTGCTTGGTTGCTGCCAATGTATTTACATTCACGTGTTTGCTAGTTTCAACTATTTGTATATTTGAAAATTCACAAACAGACTAAGTAATTGAGAAATCTTGATTTCATTGAGAATAAACTATAAGGAAATTCATTTATTTTAACTTGAAGATTAGTGAAAAGAATAATTCATATATGGTTTTGAACAGTACATTTCCATCCCAACAAATAAGTGGAAGCCGAGTATCTGCATTCCTATGAAAGTCGCTAAATGAGAAAGCAATACTGATATATAGGTTGTTGTTGTTGTAGAGTTTTACACCATTTTTCAGCACACGATATGCTATACATGGTGGCCAGTATTATTGGTGGACAAAGAACTAGAGCTGTACCGATGTCACTTTTTGCCGATTATGCCTATACCGCGTATAGCCAATTATCAAAATTGCCGATACCGATTATGAGACCGATTATTTGATTATCATATCATGTACTCAGGTATAAGCCGACTTTAGAAAACCATAAACACCTGGAATGGGGGGGGGGGCTTATCCGTGGGTCAATGTCAAAACTTTACAGGTTTTAGGTGTTTTTGTTGTCTATTATAATGGCAGTACATCTTGGGACAAAAATATCCGTGTTCTAAGACATAGGCATGTTAAAAAAGTAACTTTCGGTGACCCGAAAATTATTAAACTTTTATAAAGTACTATTTATTATTGATTTTGTTATTATTTTGCATGTGCATATTTTCTGATTTCCACAACACGAAATTACATAAAGGTAAAATACAGCCTTCATAATTCGCGGGTCGGTCGAGTTTACCAGGGAGACCATATACTATAATGTACAGTACTTACGCAGTGCAAAGTGTGCATAGCGTCACTTAAATCCTTTTTTATTCCCAAATATATTAGTTGCAGATTTTGCTTTATTTGTTGTTTCGACCAAAGTGTATTCTTTCAGATAAAATTTCAGCTAATCTGTAATAGCGGTTTCATTTACTACGAATCACCTCTCACGAGTTACTCATTTTCAATGATATAAGTGATCCTACAAAATGAGGTAATATTTTGAGTGTACAAGGGACACAACCGGAATAATTTACATATTCATGCAGCGTGGTAATAATAAAGGCTAAATTTCTCATATAGATCAACTAAGATCAACATCAATCAATTTTAGTTTTGTCTTTTGGCTGAACAAACATGTCCACAGACCGTGGGGGTGGGCGATTTTTTTTTTGCAAACAGGAAAGTTTCGCGGCACAATAAATATGTTCTAATCACTATGTAAATTGAGGCAATGCTTTTGAGTTTATTGCCGACTTTCTATGAGCAAAGGTCTTTGGCTTGCTTTGACGACAACAAATACTTGTTATTGCTGCGGCAACATCAGATAATTGTAAAACATTGATATAGAATTGTTTTATTTGTTTAGTATATGTCGGTGCTTCAAAGGTACAGTAAAACCTGTTATGACTTATGAGAGACCGCCCCTTCTGCCAGATGGTGGCTTGGTGAAACGCTAACAAAAGAAATAAAAAATAATTTTAAAAAATCCGGAAATGATTCTCACTTACTAGTATTAAAGACAATGAGTTCCTTCACCCTCCAGGCATTACGGATTAACTGAAAGACAGACTACGTACTCAAACCTACAATGAAGCCCTTTCAAACAATTTCTCACTGGGACATAAGGACTATCGGTGTTTTGTGAGTTTTCATAAAGATAAAGAAAAAACACAAACCTCAAAATTAACTGTGTATATATCCATCATTACTCCCTTTGATGTTAATCTTACTGGCTATTCACATGACTTTGGCACTACAATGGCGGTTAGCGAAATGTACTTTAGTCTGGTTTACTGCCGTTTACAAATGTTACTGGACGCTGGAGTTGAAAATTTCGCACAACTGGCAGCAAGAGAGATTATTAGAGCAATCTCTTTGTTACAAAAGATTAATTGATGGTTCGATGTGTTTATCTCGATATATGGTTATTCGACTATACAGTAGTGTTAGTTAATGTGCAACTTGTTTGCATACTGCATTTATCCCGAGCTCTAGTGTTATAAAGGATATAGTTACGGTCAGTCAAAACACGACTGTATATACAACTTTTATCAGGAAAAATTTGTTTTTTAAAAATATAATTTGCATCGGCACCGATTATTTTTGTCGATACCCGATTATACCGATTGTGCTAATAATCGGTCCGATTACGCGTACGGGCGATTAATCGGTACAGCTCTACAAAGAACCCTGACCCACGAGAAGCTACTGGCAAGCTTTCTCACATAACTACATTAGCCAAATCTTAGACTTGAACCCACACAGAGAGGTGAGATGGCAGTGATCTGTAACAAAAAGCGCTTTAGACCACTCGGGGCCCAACTGATACAGGTTGTACTATGTCTAACTGAACACTGCAATGAAAGGCCTCTGAGGAATAAGAATGCCATATCTGAAATTCATCTCATGGCCTGTTTTCATTCAAGTGTACATAACACTTTAACCCCTAGCGACGAGTTTACGGGGCATGAGGTAGTAGCCTACTTCCAAAGTCTCTAGTGATGTGATTTATTTAATAACCTGTAAAAAATGTAGCATGCAATATGTTGGACAAACACTTTAACAAGTTTCTAAGAGAATAAATAATCATCGCTTTGATATAAGAAAGTATAGAGATCCTATGTTTCCTTCTAATATTTCAACAAACTTTCACACCAATAATCACTCTTTACTCGATTTTTCTTTCATGCCAATAGATATTGTGCATAGTGGCATGAACAGACTCATAAAAGAAACTTATTGGATTCATAAATTAGACACTTCGTATCCTAATGGACTTAATGCCAGTGCAATAAATAAAATTGTATAATTTAAATTGATATATTGTATAGTGTTGTTCTGATTATCGATTATAATCGATCATCAGTTGGTTGAGCAAACCAATTAGATAATCGATTGTGAACTCCATAATCGATTGTGTGTAAAGGGAGACTACGTTTTAGGTGTATGCAAAGCACAAAGGTTAGTAAAGCTCCTAGCCACTAAAGTTGACCTGAAATTTATTAATTCCCTTCACAACTACAAATATGAAACCTTATGATTCATTACTAGGAACATATAGTCGTTATTAAATGGTCAAATTGTTAAATGTTGTTGAGTTAATAAATTAACATTTTGTTGATTTGCTTCAGTTAAATTGCAACATCTTTTGTGGTATTTACAAACAATGAAAAACAAGAAAAATATGTCCCTGTATACTTTAAATTGTAGACATATCACATGTGAATGAAAGAATTTTGGGGCTTTGTAGCAGTATTTCAGCTACATATGACTGATCAGCCATAACAAGTTGCATTTATTTAACAAAGTTGTTGAACAAAAGTAACACACAATGTAATATTATTGTCAGGTTAAAGTGTACATTTCTTTAAAAGAGATTACTCCTGTACCTTTTTAAACATATTGAGCTCTTAATCAAAGATAGAACTGTTTAAAAAAAATTAAAATTTACTCTTAGTAATCGATTATAATCGATGATCAGTTGGTTAAGTGGAACCGATTATCGATTATGAATTTCTAACCGATTCCCATCACTAATATTGTATATCTTTCATAGCAATATAATTATATGTATGACTGTTTGTCTCTAGTTATTATTTCATACTTAACACAACACAAGGAGACTTTAGACTTTGGCTCTGACTTTGGGACCTAAAAGTGATCCTGTTGGACTATACTTAATATACTTGTCATCCAGTTCTCACTCCAGTGGTCCAAGTGGCCAGAGCATTCACCTCAGATGTCACAGGTTTGAACTCCTTGCCAAGTCATATAAAAACCATACAAAAATGGTACTAGCAGCTGCATCAATTGGTGCTCAGCATTAAGAGTTAAGACTGATGTCAGGATAATGTGACTGGGTGGAAGATGTTACTACATGTCTGTGGCACGATGCCCCTATTCCAAACGTCAGACATTATAACAAACTGTCATACTGCAGACATCATAGCAATATAACTGAAATTGTTAAATCTATGCTACAAAATCCAAAACAAATAGACGGAGCAAGCATGAGCATAATGTGTACCAAACAAACTGTTGTGATTAGACACCAATCCTTAACCACTTGTCTGGCTTCAACCTTGGCAAGCAGTGGACATTTTGGCATGTCTGTTTTGGGAAGGTTGGATTTGTGAGGTAGAAGATATATTCCTAATGTATTCTGACAAATGAAATGGATTACAAATAAATGGAGAAATAAAAAAATTTCTTCCTGAAATAATGGTCATACAGAAAACACTATGATCATGCAAGTTCATTCCAAAACCATCTTGGGTTTTGTTTTATTTTGAATTATTAAACACTAAATGAAACACAATAAATCCACACAACAGTACCTAAAAACTAACATAATAATAATAACAATAATAATAATAATAATAATAATAATAATAATAATAATAATAATAATAATAATAATAATAATAACAATAATAATAATAATAATAAATCCACACAATAGTGCCTGCAAACTGACATAATAATAATAATAATAATAATAATAATAATAATAATAATAATAATAATAATAATTTTAATAATAATAACTTTATTTAAGGAGGGGAAGACTACAGTTTAAGAACTAATCTAACCTGAAATAGAATGAACACTGAATACAGATGCGCCATCATAGATGCAAAATCACATACATGCAAAATTTACCAAGGTGTAAAAAAAATAGAGTATTACACATGTACAGACATCCCACAATGACATAAGGGAGGTAATCACACCCTAGACTAATATCTAGCTTAGAAACTTGAGTTATGTCCCAAGTTTTAAAACCAAAAAGGTCAACATGGTTAGACAAAGAAAAGTGCCTATTATTAGTAACAGAAAATGGACAGAATACCACAGGTTTGGGATGGCATTTACTGGTAGGACATACAATAGTCAAATTTAAAGTTTAGAAACTGAGTAGGTATCTGTATCGAGAAGAAATATTTTGAGAACAAGAGGTTGATTTAAATGAAGCTAAAAATGTAACCACTATAAATTCACCATTTTTCTTGGGGTGCCAGGTTTTGTGGAATTTATGGATGCTACCAAAAACGTTTACAGAGTCATAAAATATGATCCTTCTGTGGAAATAATCAGACCCTTGTTAAATCTGCATTCTTTGCAAAGCCACAAAATACTGATATACAGAAAAATAAATGAATTCACTGCAACCTAGAATTATTGGCACTCTAGTGAAACTAAGTTTAGATGCTTACATGTCTTCCACTGCGATATCTTTGAGGATCTGACAGTAGTCTACATTCCACACAGCTTGGTCATCCCACACTTTAGAGGAAAGAAGAATAGCACCCAGGACAATACGCTTCCAGTTACATGGGGCAATGTCAATCTCTCCATATGTCAGTAATCTCTCAAGATAAACCTGCAATGAAATAAATGAAATTAGACAAATTCAGCAAATTTTGTGTCTGCCCTAAAACGATAGCCTTCATGATGGTGAGGTCATTAAATTTTATAAGACAAATCTGTAAAAGTGTAATTGAGATGGAGAAAAAAAAACCACAGTAAAACACTGACAACAAATAATTCCTTAATCTCAAACAGCTCTAAAGTTAAAAAGTGGCCAGGTGAGTGTGATGGTTGTTGTAGGGTTTAACGCCATTTTTCAGCAAATGATATGCTATACATGGCGGCCAGTATTAATGGTGGAGAAAGAACCAGGGAAAACCCCGGAAAGAACAACTGACTCAATGAGAAGCTACTGGCAAGCTTTCTCACATACCCACATTGGCCGAATCTGAGACTCGAACCCACGCAGATAGAGGTGAAAGGGCAGTGATCCACAACAGACAGCGTTTTAGACCACTCGGGACCCCCTGAGTGTGACGGAAAACATACATTAACGAGTCATGATCCTGACCTTGAAAAATCTTTTAATGACAATATTTTGTTACGACTCAAAGTCTTAAAAGATGTAAAGATTGAAAGTGAAACCACTATTGAACAACGCAAGTAAAATCAGCAATCAATTTATTTCCCTACAATACAATATGGAAATTCAATACCATAAAATCCTAAATAACCTATTTCAAGTCCAAAACTACAGAATATTCTTGGGGCCTGAGTTGCCGAGTCTGAGTGGTCTAAAGCACTCACCATTACAGATCATTGCCATCCCACCACTGTCTGCATGGGTTTCGAGTCTTGGGCTCGGCCAATGTGGGTATATGAGAAAGCTTACCAGTAGCCTCTCAAAGAGTTGGAGGTTCTTTCCGGGGATCTTCCTTCACCATTTATACTGGCTGCCATGTATAGCCTATCTTGTGCTGAAAATGGCAATTTGCAGTAATCTTCAATGTCCTGATAAAACACAATGATACAATCCAGAACATCTTCGGATGAGTTCACAAAAATCAAGAGAAATAATAAACTGATCCAAAAGTCAGTTGAGAAATTCCAATGGATATTTAAATACTTCCTCCTGAAATACCATATATGTTAGGATATTGCCAGCTTGTTTTCCATGCATATGTCTAACTACAGAAATATGCATTCATATTACCAATGTTCATGAGAAGACGGAACTGCTTTCTTGTCAATAGATTGCTCAATTGTCAGTCCCGTTACATAAATGCCATATCATGTTGGACACAATATTTGTTGGGACACCATAAATTCATTTTTAAAGTAATTCTCAAGTGCAATTTATGTTCTGGGACACCTTGTTTTTTTTTAGTTGTAAGTACTGGATTTTGCACCTAACAACATGTCATGTTGTCTTTAAGGAACTGGTTTATTATTTATCTCTCATTTGCAGTGTTGCTGGCTCCGTGTTTTCAGTTGGATAACATATTCAAACCTTTTAGTACAATCAAATGTGATTTGTTTCTCAATGCTAATGTAAAAGAACAATGTGTCATGTGTTATCTGACATAAGCGATACATTCTACAGTATGGATGCCTACGCCACATATACAGCATTCGTGGATATATTTTATTCTTTAATGCTTAAGAAGAAAAAAGGAATAAATGATAACATTACAAGGATAGTTTCCTTTTTTATTATCAAATAAGCATTTTGTTTATCCATTTTACTGCAATATGCAGTGGGGGGAGGCAAATGCAACACATTCATTTCGTTTCTTAAATCTTGAGACATATGACCTAGGTTATGGATTTTAGCAATGAATGAGTAATCTTGTAATGATTTTCATAATATTATGGATTTTAGCAATGAATGAGTAATCTGGTAAAGATTTCATAATATTATGGATTTTAGCAATGAATGAGTAATCTGGTAAAGATTTTATGGATCTTAGCAATGAATGAGCAATCTTGTAAAGATTTTCATGATATTGATTTTAGCAATGAATGAGTAATCTGGTAAAGATTTCATAATATTATGGATTTTAGCAATAAAAGAGTAATCTGGTAAAGATTTCATAATATTATGGATTTTAGCAATGAATGAATAATCCAGAAAAGATTTTCATAATATAATAGACCTTATAAGTAAAGTGGTTCAAGGTTAGTGTGTACTACAAATAAGCCCTCAAATGTAAGTCATTCAATTTTTATTTTTTTTAAATCAGTGGAGGATAACCTTAAAGACTAATGTCAAGGAAGGTCATTTTAAAATTCTACAATAAAAAACAGAATTATCTTAAACTTTAAGAAATTTCAAAGCAATTTAAAAAATGTTATAACACAAGTAGGTCCGGTCCACCCAACTCCATATTTCCTTAATCTTACAATGCTATACAGAATATGATATAGTGAAGAAGAAAAAATTAAAAAGCTAACCAGAGTGACGATTGCACATTCTGCTGTCAGCTGTGCAGCGTTAAAAAGATTCCGTATAAATCTGTAAATAATCTTGTGCTCAGGGTCCCTTCTGTCATAGTCCTCATGGACTGGTTCCCTCTAGAATAAAACAAAATTGTTTCAGTTAAAAACATGTATTTCTGTATTTTAAAAAAAATCATGGTCAAATGAGGTGATTTCTATTGACACATTTAAACAATATTAATTTTTTTTAAAAAGAACACATCTTCTGCATTTAACTGAAACATAGGAAAATATTAATAATGACCTTGAGTACAATGCTGGTAGACATGGACTCCCATCCTGTTTGTCTTGCCTGCTTAAGAAAGTCAGATTTATCATTCAGAACAATGCTCAAGTGTAGTGTCACAATTTCAAACTGAAACAATTCTTTAGGTAATAATAATATAAATCTAAAGTATATAGGCTGAAATGAAAGGACTTCCTCTTGATTTAATAATAATAATAATAATAATAATAATAATAATAATGACTTTATTTAAAGAGGGTAACACAATTAGCTAAGAACTAATCTACCTTGAGGCCCTCAAACAAATGGAATTTAATTGTTTTAGCAGCATATTTATTTATTTTCTTGCTTGTGTTGCCCAAGTAAATAATATTGTCAACAAGGTTAAAATTTTATATGAAATTGTATTGACTGATATGTAATAGTTTCTGTCTGTCATACTTAAATAATATTGTCAACAAGGTTAAAATTTTATATGAAATTGTATTGACTGATATGTAAGAGTTCCTGTCTGTCAAACTTAAATAATATTGTCAACAAGGTTAAAATTTTATATGAAATTGTATTGACTGATATGTAATAGTTCCTGTCTGTCATACTTAAATAATATTGTCAACAATTTCAAAATTTTATATGAAATTGTATTGACTGATATGTAAGAGTTCCTGTCATACTTAAATAATATTGTCAACAAGGTTAAAATTTCATATGAAATCGTATTGACTGATATGTAATAGTTCCTGTCTGTCAAACTTAAATAATATTGTCAACAAGGTTAAAATTTCATACGAAATTGTATTGACTGATATGTAATAGTTCCTGTCTGTCAAACTTAAATAATATTGTCAACAAGGTCAAAATTTTATATGAAATTGTATTGACTGATATGTAATAGTTCCTGTCTGTCATACTTAAATAATATTGTCAACAAGGTCAAAATTTTATATGAAATTGTATTGACTGATATGTAATAGTTCCTGTCTGTCATACTTAAATAATATTGTCAACAAGGTCAAAATTTTATATGAAATTGTATTGACTGATATGTAATAGTTCCTGTCTGTCATACTTAAATAATATTGTCAACAAGGTTAAAATTTTATATGAAATTGTATTGACTGATATGTAATAGTTTCTGTCTGTCATACTTAAATAATATTGTCAACAAGGTTAAAATTTTATATGAAATTGTATTGACTGATATGTAATAGTTCCTGTCTGTCATACTTAAATAATATTGTCAACAAGGTTAAAATTTCATATGAAATTGCATTGACTGATATGTAAGAGTTCCTGTCTGTCAAACTTAAATAATATTGTCAACAATTTCAAAATTTTATATGAAATCGTATTGACTGATATGTAAGAGTTCCTGTCATACTTAAATAATATTGTCAACAAGGTTAAAATTTCATATGAAATCGTATTGACTGATATGTAATAGTTCCTGTCTGTCAAACTTAAATAATATTGTCAACAAGGTTAAAATTTCATACGAAATTGTATTGACTGATATGTAATAGTTCCTGTCTGTCAAACTTAAATAATATTGTCAACAAGGTCAAAATTTTATATGAAATTGTATTGACTGATATGTAATAGTTCCTGTCTGTCATACTTAAATAATATTGTCAACAAGGTCAAAATTTTATATGAAATTGTATTGACTGATATGTAATAGTTTCTGTCTGTCATACTTAAATAATATTGTCAACAAGGTTAAAATTTTATATGAAATTGTATTGACTGATATGTAATAGTTCCTGTCTGTCATACTTAAATAATATTGTCAACAAGGTTAAAATTTTATATGAAATCGTATTGACTGATATGTAATAGTTCCTGTCTGTCAAACTTAAATAATATTGTCAACAAGGTTAAAATTTCATACGAAATTGTATTGACTGATATGTAATAGTTCCTGTCTGTCAAACTTAAATAATATTGTCAACAAGGTCAAAATTTTATATGAAATTGTATTGACTGATATGTAATAGTTCCTGTCTGTCAAACTTAAATAATATTGTCAACAATATTAAGTTATGTGTGAAAGTATATAGGTTGAGATGCAAGGAGTTTATGACTTGTTGTCTTTCCTGTGTAAACAATATTATCAACAATGTTAGGTTTTGTGTGAAAAAATAAATTGATGACTATGCTGGGAAGCATAAAGATGAATGAAATACATCAGTTTCAATGGAACATACATATTTATGATTAGGTTTACTATAATATTTTTTATATCATTATTACTATTATTATTGTTCTTGTTGAATTCCATCTCTCCCTCCCTCCATCTCTGGAGAAAGAATTAATAAGTACTAACCGACAACGGGTGAAGCCTTTCATCAAATATATCCAGTGTGCGGATGTCATCTTTATCCTCTCGATTCTTTATATGAAAGTAGACTGCGAGGGCAACAGCTTTGATTGTGTTCTTCAAATTTGGCTGGCTGACCGTGGAGTCATCTAGAAATATGGTAGAGCAGGAACTAAATTTTTTCAGCTTCCCATACTCCTGAACCTGAAAGAAAAAAACAATAATATAATGTCAATATCTCAATGCTAACATTTCTAAAGGAAAGTAAGAACTCCATCATTATATACTCGCATATAAGTCGAGTCAATCTACAAAGAAAAGATCCTATATTTGTCGTATCCTAATGTACCTGCAGATCAGGGTCTATACTGTTTGTTCTGCTGATTAGTCCTAATAAACTGCATAGATCCAGACTTTCCAGTGCATTATGCACCAGAAGATCTGGAGTGTGCAGTTTGCAGTAAGTCTCATAAGTGAGTAAATATGGCACTCCTGTCAATCATCATTACATAACTCATCATACAGTGGTCCTATATTTAACATGGGTATGGTCAAGGGTCAGCTAAAACTAAATGTACTGTATATACAATAAAACCTGTCTTGAGAGACCACCTGTGTTGAGAGACATCTGCTTTGAGAGACCAGGTTCACCATATACAGATTTTATTGATTATATAGTGTTATGACCTGTTATGAAAGTCCACCTGTCATGAGAGACCATTATATTTTGGCAGAAGGGGTGGTCTTTCAAGACAGGTTCCACTGTACTTGTTTTCTCAAAGCTGGGTCCAGCTGTAAACTGTAGAGAACAAGATCTGCTATCACATAATGCACAGGCAGATCTACAGGAAAGGAGTTTGTTTGGAGTAATCAGTAGAAGAAAAAACAGACCATTATTTGCCATCACATGACCATGATGATAAATTAAGGCTTATGCTGCCTGCAGTTGGACTTGACTCATAAAGAAATACAAAAATATATTCCCCGTAAGAAAACCAAACATTCGATGCAATGTCCTTTGTAATCTGGATAAAGAAAAGACCCAAAGTATATTTTATTTTTAAACGGACTCAAAACTTTGCTATTAAATTCAATTCGGATTACTTTAACCATTCTGTTGTGTTATCATCACTGAACATACTACTGGTAATTGATGTTATTACACTCAATTTTGATTACTTTAACCACATTCATGTAATTATCATTGAGTATACTTGGGGTGATTAGTTGATATTGCTGTTATTACTATGATACTCAATTTGGATTACTTTAACCACATTCATGTAATTATCATTGAGTATACTAGGGGTAATTAATTGATATTGCTGTTATTACTATGACATAAATCTGGATTACTTTAACCACATTCATGTAATTATCATTGAGTATACTAGGGGTAATTAATTGATATTGCTGTTATTACTATGACATCAATCTGGATTACTTTAACCACATTCATATAATTTTTATTGAGTATACTAGGGGTAAATAATTGATATTGCTGTTATTACTATTACATAAATCTGGATTACTTTAACCACATTCATGTAATTATCATTGAGTATACTAGGGGTAATTAATTGATATTGCTGTTATTACTATTAGTGTTGTTCCGATTATTGATTATAATCGATTATCAGTTGGTTAAACAAACCAATAAGATAACTGATTGTGAACTCCATACTCGATTGTGTGTAAACGGATACTACGTTTTAGGTGTATGCAAAATTGCAAAGCAAAGTTTAGTAAAACTCCCTGCCACTAAAGTTGACCTGAAATTTATTAATTCCCTTTACAACTACAAATATGAAACCTTACAATTCATAATTAGGAACATATAGTCATTATTACATGGTTTAGTTGTTAAAAAGTCAAGTTAATAAATATGAACACATTTTGTTGATTTGTTTTAGTTAATTTTGCAACATGTTTTGTAGTATTTATAAATAATGACAAACAAGAAAAACATGTCCTTCTATACTTTAAGTTATAGACACATCACATGTGAACGAAAGAATTTCGGGGGATTATAGCAGTATTTCAGTTACATATGACTGATCAGCCATAAAAAGTTGTGTTCATTTAACAAAGTTGTAGAACAAAAGTAAACATAATGTAACATTATTGTCAGGTTAAAGTATACATGTCATTAAAAGAGATTACTCCTATACATTTATAAACATATTGAACTCTTAATCAAAGATATAACTATTTAACAAAAATTAAAATTTGCTCTAAGTAACCGATTATAATTGATGATCAGTTGGTTATGGGGAACTGATTATCGATTTTGAATTTCTGACCGATTCCCATCACTAATTACTATGGCACTCAATTTGGATTACTTTAACCACATTCATGTAATTATCATTGAGTATACTAGGGGAAATTAATTGATATTGTTGTTATTACTATTACATAAATCTGGATTACTTTAACCACATTCATGTAATTATCATTGAATATACTAGGGGTAATTAATTGATATTGCTGTTATTACTATGACATCAATCTGGATTACTTTAACCACATTCATGTAATTATCATTGAGTATACTAGAGGTAATTAATTGATATTGCTGTTATTACTATGACATCAATCTGGATTACTTTAACCACATTCATGTAATTATCATTGAGTATACTAGAGGTAATTAATTGATATTGCTGTTATTACTATTACATAAATCTGGATTACTTTTGCCTTTGAGCTTACTAGGGTAAATGATATTATACTAAATTTGGATTACTTTAGCCATACTGATGGGGTAATTAGGGAGCATAATAGGAGCCACTATTTTCATTGCTATTAAACTCTATTTGGATTAATTTAGCTGATGGGGGTAATCATTGACCTTAATGCTACTATAAAACTTGCAACTTGCAAGTTTGAAAAGCATGATATATTCAATGGCAGATTCACCTTTTTTTCTATGAGGCTTCAAAAATGAATGATTCATTTTCTTAAAATAGCCAATATTCTCTTTTCTCCCATTATAATGTGAACCATATTACCTGGAAATGGGCATTAACTGAACCCCATTTGAATCTGCCACTGATATTACAGTTCCAATGAACCAGTAAGAGGAAATGAGAGAATGCAAGATATTTATTATTAGTTTACTGTCCCCTGTGAGATACACAGCAAAACATACTGACTAAACCAAGTATAACAAATGGTGCTTGCAAACTACTACCTGTAGTATAACAGTGTTTACACAATATCCATCAAAATCATGCATCTATCTGAGACAGCACAGCATAATTTGTTCAGTATGGAGAGGCACATATGCAGTGATTGCTTGTGTCAAAATTCCACTAAATCTATTCACTAGTTTTCTCATAAATCTGTTTAAATATTTGCTTATGGATTGGCATCATTTGTACAAATATGAAAACCCTCTATAAACTGATGCTCTCCGTCAAATTATGTAAAGTAGTTTTTGATGAAACAAATCAAATGCTTTTCTATTTTTTTGTATCTGTTGTGATATTTTATGACAGATCGACATAATTTATATAAATATGAAAGGTCTCCATGCCAGGATGTTTTCTATCAAGCTTGATCAAAGTTATGCAGTGGTTTTGGGGAAGTTATTTTTAATAGCAGCCATATTGGTGTCAATTGAACAGACCTGAAGTATTTTATGTGAGAATGCTTTCTGCAAAATCTGGTCAAATTCTATTCAATGGTTTTGGAGAAGAGAATGTTTCAAGAACTTTCTATTTTTAGTAATGGTGGCCATATTTGATTGCAAATTAACTACAATTGCAATTGATCAAATTGAAAAGTCATATCAGATTGCTTCATTTCAAATACGATGAAATTTACTTCAATAATTTCAGTGCATGCTTTTTGTCAAATTTGGTAAATTTCCAGAGTTGTTCTATTTTTAGTAATGTCACCATATCAGATGCTGGATTAGCACCATTTCTATAAACTTGAAAGGTCATCTGGCCACCATGCTTTCCATCAAAATTGTTCAAATTCTGTTAAGCAGTTTTTGTGAGGAATATGCATTAGCATTTGATGGCACCTCATCAACACTCTATTGTTGAAGTTTAGTTCTTCATGCTGACTCCCTGCACTCTGGCTGACCCCAGCTTATAAAGGATCTCAAAGAAAGCATTTCTTGTTGAACATTCCATGATGCTGAGCTGAACTTATGGTCCGACTGTCATAAATACAGACCATTATCTAACATTGGTACTGTATACTGCATAAAAATGCACAAAATCTCAATTCTATAACCCAATTAAAACCATATATTCACTCTCCACATACACACACCAATTTGCAAAATTTAACCTTTACTAAAATGTCCAAATATGCTATATTACATGTTAAATTACTTGTAAATTATATATAATTATTCACTAATTAATCCAAAATTAAACTGCGACTACTTGACTCTATTTTAGGCACTTGACACCTACTAAGAGATCTACAGATTTCACGATAAATGGTCACAAAACTAATTGTTTGGCAATTTTCTATGACTGATTTATTTTAAGCCAAAACATACACAATCTTGCTAATATAAAATGGTTATTTTTTTGTTTCAGTTGCCTTCAGCCTGCATTGCAATATAAACCTCCTGGGACAGAGTGGCTACAAACAACGCCACGTTTTTAAGGAATCCCAGCTACTAAATTTAACAGTAAATAAAGATGTACATGTATTCCTCTTTTAAGATATAAAATTATTAAATTTATCAAGAATGTTTAGAGAATAAAATACAAATATGTCTTCTTATCTAAGACCTACATAATTACTTTACCACTTTATATAATTAAATTCAGCACTAGTACTAAATTTAATGATTTAAAGTGATATTGTAATTATCTAGGTCTTACAACTAAATTTAATTATTTAAAGTGATATTGTAATTATCTAGGTCTTACAACTAAATTTAATTATTTAATTGGTATTGTAATTATCTAGGTCTTACAACTAAATTTAATTATTTAATTGGTATTGTAATTATCTAGGTCTTACAACTAAATTTAGTTATTTAATTGGTATTGTAATTATCTAGGTCTTACAACTAAATTTAATTATTTAAAGTGCTATTGTAATTATCTAGGTCTTACAACTAAATTTAGTTATTTAATTGGTATTGTAATTATCTAGGTCTTACAACTAAATTTAATTATATAAGTGCTATTGTAATTATCTAGGTCTTACAACTAAATTTAGTTATTTAATTGGTATTGTAATTATCTAGGTCTTACAACTAAATTTAATTATTTAAAGTGATATTGTAATTATCTAGGTCTTACAACTAAATTTAATTATTTAAAGTGATATTGTAATTATCTAGGTCTTACAACTAAATTTAATTATTTAAAGTGATATTGTAATTATCTAGGTCTTACAACTAAATTTAATTATTTAAAGTGATATTGTAATTATCTAGGTCTTACAACTAAATTTAATTATTTAAAGTGATATTGTAATTATCTAGGTCTTAGAACTAAATTTAATTATTTAAAGTGATATTGTAAATATCTAGGTCTTACAACTAAATTTAATTATTTAATTGGTATTGTAATTATCTAGGTCTTACAACTAAATTTAATTATTTAATTGGTATTGTAATTATCTAGGTCTTACAACTAAATTTAGTTATTTAATTGGTATTGTAATTATCTAGGTCTTACAACTAAATTTAATTATTTAAAGTGCTATTGTAATTATCTAGGTCTTACAACTAAATTTAGTTATTTAATTGGTATTGTAATTATCTAGGTCTTACAACTAAATTTAATTATTTAAAGTGCTATTGTAATTATCTAGGTCTTACAACTAAATTTAGTTATTTAATTGGTATTGTAATTATCTAGGTCTTACAACTAAATTTAATTATTTAAAGTGATATTGTAATTATCTAGGTCTTACAACTAAATTTAATTATTTAAAGTGATATTGTAATTATCTAGGTCTTACAACTAAATTTAGTTATTTAATTGGTATTGTAATTATCTAGGTCTTACAACTAAATTTAGTTATTTAAAGTGATATTGTAATTATCTAGGTCTTACAACTAAATTTAATTATTTAATTGGTATTGTAATTATCTAGGTCTTACAACTAAATTTAGTTATTTAAAGTGATATTGTAATTATCTAGGTCTTACAACTAAATTTAATTATTTAATTGGTATTGTAATTATCTAGGTCTTACAACTAAATTTAATGATTTAAAGTGATATTGTAATTATCTAGGTCTTACAACTAAATTTAATTATTTAAAGTGATATTGTAATTATCTAGGTCTTACAACTAAATTTAATTATTTAATTGGTATTGTAATTATCTAGGTCTTACAACTAAATTTAATGATTTAAAGTGATATTGTAATTATCTAGGTCTTACAACTAAATTTAATTATTTAAAGTGATATTGTAATTATCTAGGTCTTACAACTAAATTTAGTGATTTAAAGTGATATTGTAATTATCTAGGTCTTACAACTAAATTTAATTATTTAAAGTGATATTGTAATTATCTAGGTCTTACAACTAAATTTAATTATTTAATTGGTATTGTAATTATCTAGGTCTTACAACTAAATTTAATGATTTAAAGTGATATTGTAATTATCTAGGTCTTACAACTAAATTTAATTATTTAAAGTGATATTGTAATTATCTAGGTCTTACAACTAAATTTAGTGATTTAAAGTGATATTGTAATTATCTAGGTCTTACAACTAAATTTAATTATTTAAAGTGATATTGTAATTATCTAGGTCTTACAACTAAATTTAATTATTTAAAGTGATATTGTAATTATCTAGGTCTTACAACTAAATTTAATTATTTAAAGTGATATTGTAATTATCTAGGTCTTACAACTAAATTTAATTATTTAAAGTGGTATTGTAATTATCTAGGTCTTACAACTAAATTTAATTATTTAAAGTGCTATTGTAATTATCTAGGTCTTACAACTAAATTTAATTATTTAAAGTGGTATTGTAATTATCTAGGTCTTACAACTAAATTTAATTATTTAAAGTGATATTGTAATTATCTAGGTCTTACAACTAAATTTAGTGATTTAAAGTGATATTGTAATTATCTAGGTCTTACAACTAAATTTAATTATTTAAAGTGATATTGTAATTATCTAGGTCTTACAACTAAATTTAATTATTTAATTGGTATTGTAATTATCTAGGTCTTACAACTAAATTTAATGATTTAAAGTGATATTGTAATTATCTAGGTCTTACAACTAAATTTAATTATTTAAAGTGATATTGTAATTATCTAGGTCTTACAACTAAATTTAATTATTTAATTGGTATTGTAATTATCTAGGTCTTACAACTAAATTTAATGATTTAAAGTGATATTGTAATTATCTAGGTCTTACAACTAAATTTAATTATTTAAAGTGATATTGTAATTATCTAGGTCTTACAACTAAATTTAGTGATTTAAAGTGATATTGTAATTATCTAGGTCTTACAACTAAATTTAATTATTTAAAGTGATATTGTAATTATCTAGGTCTTACAACTAAATTTAATTATTTAATTGGTATTGTAATTATCTAGGTCTTACAACTAAATTTAATGATTTAAAGTGATATTGTAATTATCTAGGTCTTACAACTAAATTTAATTATTTAAAGTGATATTGTAATTATCTAGGTCTTACAACTAAATTTAGTGATTTAAAGTGATATTGTAATTATCTAGGTCTTACAACTAAATTTAATTATTTAAAGTGATATTGTAATTATCTAGGTCTTACAACTAAATTTAATTATTTAATTGGTATTGTAATTATCTAGGTCTTACAACTAAATTTAATTATTTAATTGGTATTGTAATTATCTAGGTCTTACAACTAAATTTAATTATTTAAAGTGCTATTGTAATTATCTAGGTCTTACAACTAAATTTAATTATTTAAAGTGGTATTGTAATTATCTAGGTCTTACAACTAAATTTAATTATTTAAAGTGATATTGTAATTATCTAGGTCTTACAACTAAATTTAATTATTTAAAGTGATATTGTAATTATCTAGGTCTTACAACTAAATTTAATTATTTAAAGTGATATTGTAATTATCTAGGTCTTACAACTAAATTTAATTATTTAAAGTGATATTGTAATTATCTAGGTCTTACAACTAAATTTAATTATTTAAAGTGATATTGTAATTATCTAGGTCTTACAACTAAATTTAGTTATTTAAAGTGATATTGTAATTATCTAGGTCTTACAACTAAATTTAATTATTTAAAGTGATATTGTAATTATCTAGGTCTTACAACTAAATTTAGTTATTTAAAGTGATATTGTAATTATCTAGGTCTTACAACTAAATTTAATTATTTAAAGTGATATTGTAATTATCTAGGTCTTACAACTAAATTTAATTATTTAAAGTGCTATTGTAATTATCTAGGTCTTACAACTAAATTTAGTTATTTAAAGTGATATTGTAATTATCTAGGTCTTACAACTAAATTTAATTATTTAAAGTGATATTGTAATTATCTAGGTCTTACAACTAAATTTAATTATTTAAAGTGATATTGTAATTATCTAGGTCTTACAACTAAATTTAATTATTTAAAGTGGTATTGTAATTATCTAGGTCTTACAACTAAATTTAATTATTTAAAGTGATATTGTAATTATCTAGGTCTTACAACTAAATTTAATTATTTAAAGTGCTATTGTAATTATCTAGGTCTTACAACTAAATTTAGTTATTTAAAGTGATATTGTAATTATCTAGGTCTTACAACTAAATTTAATTATTTAAAGTGATATTGTAATTATCTAGGTCTTACAACTAAATTTAATTATTTAAAGTGATATTGTAATTATCTAGGTCTTACAACTAAATTTAATTATTTAAAGTGGTATTGTAATTATCTAGGTCTTACAACTAAATTTAATTATTTAAAGTGATATTGTAATTATCTAGGTCTTACAACTAAATTTAATTATTTAAAGTGCTATTGTAATTATCTAGGTCTTACAACTAAATTTAATTATTTAAAGTGCTATTGTAATTATCTAGGTCTTACAACTAAATTTAGTTATTTAAAGTGATATTGTAATTATCTAGGTCTTACAACTAAATTTAATTATTTAAAGTGATATTGTAATTATCTAGGTCTTACAACTAAATTTAATTATTTAAAGTGATATTGTAATTATCTAGGTCTTACAACTAAATTTAATTATTTAAAGTGGTATTGTAATTATCTAGGTCTTACAACTAAATTTAATTATTTAAAGTGATATTGTAATTATCTAGGTCTTACAACTAAATTTAATTATTTAAAGTGCTATTGTAATTATCTAGGTCTTACAACTAAATTTAGTTATTTAAAGTGATATTGTAATTATCTAGGTCTTACAACTAAATTTAATTATTTAAAGTGATATTGTAATTATCTAGGTCTTACAACTAAATTTAATTATTTAAAGTGATATTGTAATTATCTAGGTCTTACAACTAAATTTAATTATTTAAAGTGGTATTGTAATTATCTAGGTCTTACAACTAAATTTAATTATTTAAAGTGATATTGTAATTATCTAGGTCTTACAACTAAATTTAATTATTTAAAGTGCTATTGTAATTATCTAGGTCTTACAACTAAATTTAATTATTTAAAGTGATATTGTAATTATCTAGGTCTTACAACTAAATTTAATTATTTAATTGGTATTGTAATTATCTAGGTCTTACAACTAAATTTAATTATTTAAAGTGGTATTGTAATTATCTAGGTCTTACAACTAAATTTAATTATTTAATTGGTATTGTAATTATCTAGGTCTTACAACTAAATTTAATGATTTAAAGTGCTATTGTAATTATCTAGGTCTTACAACTAAATTTAATGATTTAAAGTGCTATTGTAATTATCTAGGTCTTACAACTAAATTTAATTATTTAAAGTGATATTGTAATTATCTAGGTCTTACAACTAAATTTAATTATTTAAAGTGATATTGTAATTATCTAGGTCTTACAACTAAATTTAATTATTTAAAGTGATATTGTAATTATCTAGGTCTTACAACTAAATTTAATTATTTAAAGTGATATTGTAATTATCTAGGTCTTACAACTAAATTTAATTATTTAAAGTGATATTGTAATTATCTAGGTCTTACAACTAAATTTAATTATTTAAAGTGATATTGTAATTATCTAGGTCTTACAACTAAATTTAATTATTTAAAGTGATATTGTAATTATCTAGGTCTTACAACTAAATTTAATTATTTAAAGTGATATTGTAATTATCTAGGTCTTACAACTAAATTTAATTATTTAAAGTGATATTGTAATTATCTAGGTCTTAGAACTAAATTTAATTATTTAATTGGTATTGTAATTATCTAGGTCTTACAACTAAATTTAATTATTTAAAGTGATATTGTAATTATCTAGGTCTTACAACTAAATTTAATTATTTAAAGTGATATTGTAATTATCTAGGTCTTACAACTAAATTTAATTATTTAATTGGTATTGTAATTATCTAGGTCTTACAACTAAATTTAATTATTTAAAGTGATATTGTAATTATCTAGGTCTTACAACTAAATTTAGTTATTTAAAGTGCTATTGTAATTATCTAGGTCTTAGAACTAAATTTAATTATTTAATTGGTATTGTAATTATCTAGGTCTTACAACTAAATTTAATGATTTAAAGTGCTATTGTAATTATCTAGGTCTTAGAACTAAATTTAATTATTTAATTGGTATTGTAATTATCTAGGTCTTACAACTAAATTTAATGATTTAAAGTGGTATTGCAATTATCTAGGTCTTACAACTAAATTTAATAATCTAAGTGGTACTGTATTTATCTAAAAATACATGCATCTACATCAGGGTTTCCATTCGTGGGAGTCACAGCGTATTATATACCTAATTCTTCAGAATGTCAAGAATTCTACCAATCATGAGACTTTCTCTTCTTCTACCAAAATAACCAATCACATGTTCCATCCATTTCAAAATGCAACTTTTCTCTGCTGTCAGAGATAATTGTGCCCACTAATTCATTTATAGTACCCATTAAAAAATGCCGACTAACATAATTTTCTGCACTGTCATCATTATTGTCTCAACCTTGTGTGAAAGGTATGGAAATAACTGAGTCTAAGCTGTAAGCCATTCATTTTGAGATATCTTAACAAGTTGTCTATAAAACATATTCTTTCGCTGCCTTCCTATTTATTGCCGCTAGCATTCCAAAGGATTGCTGGTAGTTTCTTGCTAACAAGTACGTGTGTACTAAACTTCAGGGCAGAAACTGGCAGTATTTATGTTTATGCGGAAGTGTAAATATGGGACTTCAAAGCTAGAAGCACAGGACTTCCAAATTTTCAGCCAAGTTTATCTTGGATTTCCCAAAAAGAAAAATGAATGGAAAATCTTGATGTACAGTAAGCTTTAAGTACAAATACATAAATACAAAAGCTTCTGGAGCCCCTAGTGGTCTAAATCGCTCTCCGTTACGGATCACTGCCATCTCACCTCTGTCTGCGTGGGTTCGAGTCTACGATTCGGCTAATGTAGTTATGTGAGAAAGCTTGCCGGTAGCTTCTCGTGGGTCGTGGTTCTTTCCGGTGGTTTTCCCGGGTTCTTCCTCCACCAATAGTACTGGCCGCCATGTATAGCCTATCGTGTGCTGAAAACTGGCATTAAACCCTACAACAACAACAAAACCTTCTGATGCTGATAAACATTTGCCTAGTTCTAACCTTGTATTGGTAAGAAACTTTTTTTAGGCCGATCAAGAAAGACATATCTATTCATGTACCTCAACCCATGCTAAAGACTTTTTCCTTGTAAGGACTAATGATAGTAAAACAATCAGCAGTTGTTGTGCTATTCAATTAATTAGTAATACTATTTTCAGATAAATATAATTACAGATTTACTCTAAATTGCCCATACACATCTTAAATATGTCACACATTTGATTATTTAAAGCAGGTATAAACATTAATGATTACTAAATTCTAGTTTATTTGTAATGTGATACATGAGGTGTATACAAATACTAATTTTATGCATGATATGTTTTAACAAAATGAAATCATTATGCATGTATTAATTTCAAAATCAAACATTTTTCATCAATTAATAATTGAAATTTTAAAGTAGTGTTTACAAAAATATAATTACAGCTTTCATCAATCTGTTCCATTTGGAATTGATATTTTGTCTATCAACAATCACATATAGAGTGGTTTAACATTACATACAAACTTTATTGGGACCTAGTCCACCTGGTTGTGCATGCAAGCTACAAACCAGGTAATTAAAACATTCCATGCTCACATAATGCATGCAAAGCGATGCTTGATTTTCAAATGGACTAAGCACTAATGGTATATGAAGTTAGATTGCATACAGTATCTGCAAAAACAGAAATGTAACAGAGTATTTTTTTTAAAAATACAACATTGCTCTGTATTCTAATTACCTTTTTCAGAACTAAATTTGAACTTAAGTGCAAAATTATACAAATGAGAGTTGGTACAATACAGTAAAACCTGTATTGAGAGACCACTGCTATGGGAGATCAACTTTTCTGGGAGACCAGAATCTCGATGCACAGATTTATTCATTATATAGTGTTTTGACCTGTTATGAGAGACCACCTGTCTTGAGAGACCATTATCTTTTGGCAGAAGGGGTGGTCTTTCAAGACAGGTTCTACTGTATACACAAAGAATGTTCACCATATTTTACTCGTACTAGAGGTGGATGCCATCGAGTGGCTTATTGAAATCTTTGTCCAGCTGAACATGTATTTTCACTCATCTCATCATCATGGACTTCTACTCACAGCAGAATAATATTAATTTTTAACACATCATTTTTTAAGGCAGAAAATTACCAGTTGTGAAAATGGAGTTTTTGTCAAGACTTTAAACATTTGTACTTCCAGCCTGCACATGGACAGGTGAACCATTGCAAAATATATAGGATAAATTTGAGATTTTTGGAGTAAAAGGGGCATAGAGACAAATATAATCAAGCCAACAAGAAAAAAAGGTCAAAGTTTTATCCTTCTGTACACGCATAAGGCAACAGCCAATCAAAAACATCTTTGATACTCATAAACATCTGGCTAAACAAAATCTCTCAGAAACAGATGTTTCGATGCATCTAATAGTAACCCCAACATGAAAATAAAATGAACCTCCAGGAGAAAATAAGTCTGAACACCTAAAAACACATTGTAACTCGTGCCCAACCTCATCTGAAAAAATAAATTCTTGAGATTTCACTGTGTGGTGGGTTGCACTTCAGTGGACACTACACAGACCCAGTGGAGAATGATCAATACAATGTATGTTTAATGTACCTGAAGATTTATATGCTAGTGAATGAGTAAGAATAGCCAAGTACAATGTATGTGAAATACTGAAAATTACATTATTTCAGTTTTAATCCAGACAAAAATTACAGAGAGTAAATATTTTGTTGGGATTTGATCTTATCATTTGTTATCAAAGCGAGATGAATACAGTGCACAGTTGTGTAAGATATAATGATAATGATGGGTGATATAGAAAGATGATATAGGGATTTCTGGTGAGTATATACGTATTTAAACAAGTAAGGAGGAAAGCTGATACATTGTAAAAGGTTTTCATATGTGCAAGATCTCCAAAATTTTAGTGTCGGTTTCGTGAGTATACATATGCAATGGGATTTAAACCTTTTTTTAAAAAGAAGAAAGAAATATATATTTTGTGGTCATCATATGTAATTTTAATTTAAAAAACTGACCTTACACTTCCAAGACCTTTGGTTTTTCTAAGCATATGAAAATATGAAATTAGCACAATACAAGAAAAATATCTAAATCAATCTATAACTAATATTACTAACATGACATTTACTAATGATACATTTAAGAATCAATGATCTTCTATGAACAAAGAGAGAAAGAAAAATTAAACTACCTTCACGTATATGGTTCACCAGTGCTTTTTATTATTTATTTCCCCACCATCTTTCCCCGACTTAGAGCCCCACCTTTCGGATGGATAGATAGTACCACAAAAATATGATACATCAGAAAACTGGTAAAGATTTTCATAATATTATGGATGTACTAGGCATGTATCTAGTACAATTACCCTATATACCTGTACTAGGCATGCATCTAAATTTATTTGTACAATTATCCTATATACCTGTACTAGGCATGTATCTAAATTTATTTGTACAAATACCCTATATACCTGCTTATACGTTGACCCCCAACGGCAAACATAACATATCCTAATCTGTTGTCAGATCAGGTTTATGTTGTTTCTACCAACCAAACTGCACACACCCTGATCTGCTTGCACATTTTGCAACTTGATCTGGGTGTAACTGTGCTGGACTAACAAGTGACTATAAATGGTATTTAATGTACAGTTACATCAAGTACTGTCCCATTACAGTTACATCAAGTATGGTCCCATTAATTGTTTTTTTTAATGATTTAACGCCATTTGTCAGCACAATATAGGCTATACATGGCGGCCAGTATTAATGGTGGAGGAAGAACCCGGAAAGATCAATCGACCCACGTGATGCTACTGGCAAGCTTTCTCACATAACTACATTAGCCGAATCTTAAGACTCGAACCCACGCAGACAGAGGTGAGATGGCAGTGGTCCATAACGGACAGCGCTTTAGACCACTAGGCCACTCTGGGTCCCTCCCATTAATAATAAAAAGAATATCTAAACTCCAAGCCAGTACATACCTATGTGAATTTACGAAACTTGCTATTGAAACATTCTTTATAAAAAACATTAGTCATTACATTTTACCTAATAAAACAATACTGTAATTATCACTCAAAAAAATTAATTTCTTTATTCATGTGTTTAGTCAAGATGAAAATCTGATATGAAAAAAATGGTTTTGTTGAGAGCCGGGAAATGAATTCCCAACCTGAATACAAAATGTACACAGATGTAAAAAAATGTATGAACAAAGGTAGCTATATACACATAGAAATATCATTATCTTAAAGCATCAAACTAAAAGAATTTACGATTTTGTACAGACAGTAAAGTAACAGTAAACACACAATTAATTATTGGTAATCTATATCTAAACATTTTGTTAAAATCAAATGAATATTGTTAAAACTGTTTTTATATATAGAAAGAATCACACAAAAATTCCAAGAACCTCACAAAATAGTCACTGAAACCCTCAACAATAGTCTGTTCTCTATATGTTAATACAAAGCTGATAGACACATTCACAAAAGTTGCAGAATAGGAAACAGTCTGTAAGAAACATACCAGACGTCTTCTTCGTGCCTTAAGGAAAACAAATCATTATAATAACATTATTACATTATAACATTATTACATTTTCTCATCTGACATATGGTCTCCATAATTCTTATTTTGACATAACACCTTAATCCCATGCACAATATTCCCTTACTAAAAAAATGCTATTCAGGGGAGACTACTCTGATATTAGCACGACTGCTATATACCACATCGCATCAAGAACATGAAATCATGGGTTTCCCACAATTTTTTGTGGTATGTTCAGCACACACTGCCATAGTTTTTTGTCAGGAAAAGACAAAGAAATGCACCTATTTGTCTTTACTGTATTTCTCTCCATATCTATTGGTCAATTCTGATGCCTACTTTTTGTTTGATACCCAATCAGTTTCCTACATAATTTCAGCCTAGCTTTATCAGCCTTAACCTTTTTAAATTAACCCCTCCCCTTCTGATTAAAATTTACAAATCCAGAATACACATTGTTATCGCAGTCCTTCCATCACTCTGACTGTAGACAAACAATACTTATGGCAGGCTGTACAAACAGCTCTACCTTCATAAAGTATTATATCTATGTTCTATGTTTTGTGTTTGCCGGCTCTTTAATATTTTATTTAGTAGCTTGGACATGTGACATAAAAGCAGTGGATCTTATTCAAAATGGTCTCAAAAGGAAAACCAAGGAATACTAATCATGTAGGGCATATTTGCTGCTCAATAAAATATCACTGTGACCTCTTTTGCTGTGATTCTTTAGAGGTCTGGTCATCTTAATTAGGTCAAAGAGTTTTTCATAGTTTTAGTTCATATAAACAAGTTCTGATGGGACATAGACTCTGAGCAGTCTGGTCCAGTGATATATTACAGTGAGCAGTCTGGATCAGTGATATATTACAGTGAGCAGTCTGGTTCAGTGATATATTACAGTGGCTAGTCTGGTTCAGTGATATATGTACCAAAATCAAATATTTTACAGATGGAATATGCTAACTGGATGAAAGAAAAGGAGGAAAATTAGAAATATAGGCACTAAAACATCATGGACAGATGTTTATTGAACCGTCAGTTTTTATATAATCACAAAGCAAATAAATTTTTCTCTTCAACTGTTATCATTTAATTACAATATATCAATAATAATTAATCTGTAAATTTTACTTGCAAAATAGAAAACAGTGAATTAGTTCATAACTGTCACACTTGTTTTAAAAGGTGAGTAATCATACTTTAGCCCTCAAAACATTTGATTCTAGTTCATTTTTGTTTTTCTTGTTTTATTTCCTTTACAGCATTTATTAAAAAAATTAATTAAACAAATCTAATTTATTAAAAGACAGCTGCTATGACAACACTCCGCAAAAACACATAAAAATGTATGCATAAATATAAACACAGCTTTTCCATCATTATAACTGCCTACCAAAATTTTGTTACAAATCTGATGACAACAAATATGAAGGGAATTCACCAAAGTGGCAGTCAAACATGTTGTAATAATTTTAGTTACCCTCTCTGCCTTTATTCACATATACTGTGACACGATAACAGAGGTACGGTAATGAATTAATATAAAGAAGCAAGTACAATATATACCCACTTATAAGTGTAGTCCAACTGCAAACAAAAGACTTTGTTGTGTTAACACATAATGTGGCACACATCAGGGTGCACATTGCTTGTTCTAGAAAAACAAAGAAGCAAAGACCCAGATCTGTCAGGATATTATGTGACAGAAGATCGGAGTCTATGTTGTTTGCTACTGGACTCGACTTATAAGGATATATGATAATGTTGTTTTTGTATTATTGCCTCAGAAGCTATTATCATTCTCCATCCATGGCAGATTTTACTGAGTGAAAGGCATAAAGTTCAAGTGACCTTGGAATTACAGCCGTTTTATTAGCATAGTTCATTTATTAATAATTACCTTGATTAACCACTACAGATGAAGTTAATATGAAAAGCATGCATTCTACTTCTCTAATTCCTATACTTATTCCCATGTACAATACACAATTAACATCTTGAAGATAATCCTTAAAAATACACTGTATAATAATAAAAATAATAATAATAATAATAATAATAATAATAATAATAATAATAATTATAATAATAATAATAATAATAATAATAATAATAATAATAATAATAATAATTATAATAATAATAAATAATAATGATGATGACATTATTTAAAGAGGGTAACACATTGGCTAAGAACTGATCTATTTTAAAGCCCTCATACAAAAGAATTTATTTATTTTAGCTGCATCTCTGAAGCTAAATGCAAATATTGAACTTAAGCCAGTAAAATGTAAAGTCCAGGTCACAGTTTTATCTTCATTCATTGTAAGGTAGTTTTACTAATACAAATATGCATAATTATCTTGTTCGATGATTCTAGCATAAACAGAACTAGAGAAAGACTTAAAACACAAAATTTAACACATCAGGGAAGATAAAATATGGGTCACAGTAACACATTTTTCTGATGAGGATTTAGTACAGATTAAGATGCAATATGTCATCAAGTTTCATGATTCCATGTTTCACAGTATTAATATGGGGTGCAAATAACCAGAATTAAATGCATAAACCTAACCATGAATGTCCAATTAATATATGTGTACAAAGTTAGCCCCCCTCTGCCCTTTCCCCATGGATAGGTGCTGGAAAATTTACTCTAAAGCTATTGCCTTTGACATAGGAAGAAAGAATGGTTAAGACTGACTGAGGCTGTACATAGCTATACTTTAAACTGCATAGATGCTGATGCCAACATCACTGACATTACAGTAGCTCTCCTTGACTTTATTATTTGTTAGAAAGAAATTAAAATTCATTTTGCTTACAATGATAGACAATTCAAGTACATAGTCTTGGCACATTTATTTCATTTGTTTGTTTGATTAGGATTTTTAACATAGCTTTAAACAATTTTCAGTCATATTGCTACAATGTCTGCAGTGAGGCAGTTTAGTGATGTCTAGCACCGGGACATCATGCCACAGACATGTAGCATGATGTCCCACCAAGTCACATTATCATGACACCATGCCAACCAGTCCTAACACTATCCTCTTAAGGCTGAGAGTCAAGCGAGGCAGCTGTTAGTACAATTTTTGTATGTCTTTGGTAGGACTCTGCTGGGGATCGAACCCACAACCTCCCACTTCTGCAGCAGATGCTCTAACCACTAGGCCACCGGAGCCGTTATTTATTTATTTTTTCGTCCGATATGACAAATGCCTAAAATTTTTAAAATTATTTTTCTTTAATAATCTTTAGAAAGCTAGTAGAATCCATACTGTTTCATGAACTTATATCCATTATGCTGAAGATGTTATAATGAAGGATGGCTGTCGGTAGTGACAACATGAACTAACAAGAAAATCACATTTATGCAAATTGACAAGCAAAGGCTGGGTATACAACACAGACGCATAGAGTTCTCACAAAATAAATCTGAAATATGTCAGTCATAAAATATAAACTTACATTTATGTGATTATGGTCATCATACTGACTCTTTCGTCTGTTCTTGTTGTCTGGAAAAAATTCAACATTTTGTACGTTATTATTTAATACATTCCAATTAAATTATTATAAAGGAAATTCAAACTATTACCATGATTCTATATATACAGATTTTGTATGGTTCGGTATTTAAATTCTTGTATTTTGCAAACAGATGATAGTTCATCAGCTCTTTGATTTTCTGGTTTTAGACACTTGCAAGGAATTTCTCACCATGTGAGTCACAGCGACTAACTTTCTTGCTATACAGTAAAACCTGTCCTGAGAGACCACTGCTATGAGATACCACCTGTCTTGAGAGACCAGAATCTCCATGCACAAATTTATTCATTATATAGTGTTATGACCTGTTATGAGAGACCACCTGTCTTGAGACCATTATCTTTTGGCAGAAGAGGTGGTCTTTCAAGACAGGCTCTACTGTAGTAACTTTGCAAGGTCTTTAGGTTTTGCCACAAATGAGCTGGCAAGACAATTATTCTGTAGAATTATTGTCCCGTATTTCATGGTTGCTACAGACAACAAATTTAAAAACTCCCAAAATACTGACTCATACAGTAAGACAAAAAAGTCCAATATCCATACCTTTACATGTAAATACTTGTTAAAATGCAAGTATTTTTTTTTGCAAAATCCTGAAAACTCACACTTACCATATATCTGCCCATAACTTACCATATATCTGCCTATAACGTACCATATATCTGCCTATAACGTACCATATATCTGCCCATAACTTACCATATATCTGCCCATAACTTACCATATATCTGCCCATAACTTACCATATATCTGCCCATAACTTACCATATATCTGCCTATAACGTACCATATATCTGCCTATAACTTACCATATATCTGCCCATAACTTACCATATATCTGCCTATAACGTACCATATATCTGCCCATAACTTACCATATATCTGCCCATAACTTACCATATATCTGCCCATAACTTATCATATATCTGCCTATAACGTACCATATATCTGCCTATAACTTACCATATATCTGCCCATAACTTACCATATATCTGCCCATAACTTACCATATATCTGCCTATAACGTACCATATATCTGCCTATAACGTACCATATATCTGCCTATAACTTACCATATATCTGCCTATAACTTACCATATATCTGCCCATAACTTACCATATATCTGCCCATAACTTACCATATATCTGCCCATAACTTACCATATATCTGCCTATAACGTACCATATATCTGCCCATAACTTACCATATATCTGCCCATAACTTACCATATATCTGCCTATAACGTACCATATATCTGCCTATAACTTACCATATATCTGCCTATAACTTACCATATATCTGCCTATAACGTACCATATATCTGCCTATAACTTACCATATATCTGCCTATAACTTACCATATATCTGCCTATAACTTACCATATATCTGCCCATAACTTACCATATATCTGCCTATAACTTACCATATATCTGCCTATAACTTACCATATATCTGCCTATAACTTACCATATATCTGCCCATAACTTACCATATATCTGCCCATAACTTACCATATATCTGCCTATAACTTACCATATATCTGCCTATAACGTACCATATATCTGCCTATAACGTACCATATATCTGCCTATACATACCATATATCTGCCTATAACTTACCATATATCTGCCTATAACTTACCATATATCTGCCTATAACTTACCATATATCTGCCTATAGGTACCATATATCTGCCTATAGGTACCATATATCTGCCTATAGGTACCATATATCTGCCTATAACGTACCATATATCTGCCTATAACTTACCATATATCTGCCTATACATACCATATATCTGCCTATAACATACCATATATCTACCTATACGTACCATATATCTGCCTATAACTTACCATATATCTGCCCATAACTTACCATATATCTGCCCATAACTTACCATATATCTGCCTATAATGTACCATATATCTGCCTATAACGTACCATATATCTGCCTATACGTACCATATATCTGCCTATAACATACCATATATCTACCTATACGTACCATATATCTGCCTATAACTTACCATATATCTGCCCATAACTTACCATATATCTGCTTATAACGTACCATATATCTGCCTATAACGTACCATATATCTGCCTATAACGTACCATATATCTGCCTATAACGTACCATATATCTGCCTATAGGTACCATATATCTGCCTATAACGTACCATATATCTGCCTATAGGTACCATATATCTGCCTATAACGTACCATATATCTGCCTATACGTACCATATATCTGCCTATAACTTACCATATATCTGCCCATAACTTACCATATATCTGCCCATAACTTACCATATATCTGCCCATAACTTACCATATATCTGCCTATAACTTACCATATATCTGCCCATAACTTACCATATATCTGCCTATAACTTACCATATATCTGCCTATAACTTACCATATATCTGCCTATACATACAGGCAGGTCCATGTCTATGTTGTTTGTTATACTTATGACTCTTAACAAACTGTACAGACCCAGAATCTGCCAGCCCATTATTCAATGACAGATCTGGGTCTATAGAGTTGGACTTGACTTAACAGTGAGTATATATATTGCCAATATATGAATACCGTATTTTCCGGCCTATAAGTCGAGACTTTTTGACTTGAAAATTCGGTCTTCGTCTTATACTCCGAATCGACTTATATATGGATTTTGTCATTGAAATTGCATCGACTTTTATATGGATTACAGTATCCGGTATGCTATCGATATTGCTCTATAATCGGCATAATTGAAAACAGGTCACATAGAAGTACAAATTCATGTTAAATTACTATGTCAATAAATTGTCATAAAATAATATGACTGCATTTATATTTGTAAGTTTTGTCATTATTTATTTTGCATTCTGCGTGTTTTTTCTTATTTCTCAAACATAAAATAAAAGAAAACAATTACCGGTAAAAACTTCACCGGGCCGCAAAGCACACTTACGGTCTATACTCTATAGTGTACTGTACTAATTCAAAGCATATTGTTTGTTCCTAAAAAAAAAAAGATATGAAATAACTGGTCCATTAATATTTGATTTTCCAGTATAATGTTGGACACACGTGAGCAATTACCGGCATATTTTTTTCTATTGATCCAATTGATTCTACAAAGGGATGTAATCCATAGTAACTCGAGCGTTCTATGATTATTTATAAATAATGTAGATCATGCATTCTACTGAATCCCCCAAATCATATGTTTCTAATTGCATTTGACAAAGTTTCTCAAATAAATTACCGTAGGTTTAAACTACACTAAAATCAGATATATAGATGGACTACCAGTACTAATAGATCATCAGTGATCCATGATTTTTAGTTTCGCAATTCAGTTTAAAGCAAATTGTAATGTCAACACTTCACCTATATTCATTCTTAACCAGCTGACGTTTCGGTGTCTCTCTTTGATTATACCGGTTGTTGATAAATTTGTATTTGGTTTCCAACAACAATCAAAGCCAGTTGCCGCAATTGTTTCGACCTTGATATTGGCTTTAGCTACCAATACTAGTTACCATATGCGGTACCCCATTGTTCTTTATCATTATTCCGCATCAATTACGCTACTCGTATTTAATATCAATGGGATTAAGTACAACAATAAATGATGCCCACTCCGTTCTCTAGATCTAAATACATGTAATAAATTTAGCCATGGGCATTGTTTTCATTGCTTTAGTACAGGTTAAAATGCAACCAGTTCTGCCTGCTGTATTTATTAGAGTACATCAAAAGAACATGACGCAATAGCTGGGCTAGCTGGGCGGCAAGTTCAAAGGACTTTGACTAGCAGCTTGGGTGGGAAAAAGTGCTGAAATTTACAATGACTGAATTCAGAGACAAAGATCCTGAGACGTACATGTAGTTATTATAAGAATACACTTTAACTTCCATTATTTAATATACGAACAAGTACTATTTCATCATTCGTTACGTACACCCGTTACGTAATTTTTGTTATTTTCTTTTCATTGAATTCAGTCACATAATGATCTGTGACAAAATTATTTAATATTTTACATCCGTGTGTGGATATTTTCGATGGAAATATTTGTATTATGGATTCAATGTATGTTACAAGATTCGCTGGTGAGTACACGGTGTTGATACTCTTTTCATGCAATAGATTATACATGTATATATAAATTAGACACGTGTATGTACCAATGCATGGTTCTCTGAATAAAGTACCGTAATTGTATTTGACAAAGTTTCTCAAATAAATTACCGTAGGTTTAAACTTTCAACTGGAAGGAATGATCATAGCTCTTGTTGCAATGGATATTGTCGGTAATATGGAATATCATACGACGCTACCATCAATATTCATGCAACTGGAAGTTACTACCGGTAGTATAAAATACAAAGCCAAGTTATTGACCTGGCCTCGTCTTATACTCCGAATCGACTTATATATGGACGAAGGATGGAAAATTTACAAAATTGGTCAATTCGACTTATACTCCGCATCGACCTATAGGCCGGAAAATACGGTATGCATCAGAATGAGTTAATTTCAATCAATTATACAATATGTATCACATTGCACACAACTTACGTCTTATGTAAGAATATTATACAATAATATAATACTACAAAACTATTGCTATAATATTATAAACCTTATGCTATATTAAGTTACACAACTATTATGCCATAATAAATTACACAACTATTACGCCATAATAAATTACACAACTATTACGCCATAATAAATTACACAACTATTATGTCATAATACTATGCAAACATATGCATTAAGTCATATATTAAACAACTGTCAGATATTAAACAACTAATGGGACAAATATTGTAACCTATTATGAAATAATCAAAAGCTATTGACCTATATTACGCAATGTCATATACTAATACAATTATATCATATATTATACAACTATTATGACATATTATTGTTCTGAAAAATGGCATTAAACCCTACAACATAATATTCTACAGCTACTGTCATATATTACACAATTATTGTCATGTACTATTACAATTATAACATATATTATATGATTATTATGTTATATAACATTACACATTACCCTCCAAACAATTTACACCTTTTTAAAAGTCGTATGAAATCCACTATAAGTTATGTCATCAATGTTTTAACAGTCATATGAAATAGACTATAAGTTATATAAGTATGTCATCTATGCTTTAACAGTCATATGAAATCCACTATAAGTTATGTCATCTATGATTTAACAGTCGTATGAAATCCACTATAAGTTATGTCATCTATGATTTAACAGTCATATGAAATCCACTATAAGTTATGTCATCTATGTTTTAACAGTCTGAAATCCACTACAAGTTCTGTCATCTATGCTGAGGTAGACCAGATGGAATGGAGAAAACAAAATTCTGCATTGGACAAAATGGATATCAGATTGGCACCAAATTTATTTAGGGCCAAACAGACTGACAAGATGACCACTGTCCAGACATCACAATAAGACCTTTAGTGAAATCCCATGCTGACAAAACCATCTATTCAGGATAAGAGCAATAACAATATTTTCAAGACGGCTGATGTAGTGGCCATACTGGACAACAAAATGGCACCATTTTCATTTAGGACCATTGTTATTCAGGTCCAACTAGACATCCTAGTAAGTCTTCTTGTGAAAACCTTTGTAATTGATAGTGAAGAATATCCTAAGCATGTTATTTTTGTTTTAAAACAAAATATTTTTATTTAGGAAGACTTGACATTCTGATGCCTACCGAGATCAGGGTTTCTAAAGCTGTCACCCTCACATAGATGCCAATCGTCCATGCTCACAATTAGTGAAAATGGTGATAAAAATTAGTGAATTTTGACATGAATTCATGAAGTGATCCTGGAGTCTGAGAATATTTGTCGGAACAAATGTTTAGCATGGTCTCCAACTGGTAAAAGTAGATTATGTTCAACAAGAAAATTCACAAACAATGCTGCAGCTTTGATACCTTGCAGGTCTTCCGTTGATAGCTTAAAATGTTCCAGAGCTGAAATCTGCTGCGAGTACTTCATTTTCCCAACATTTATGTGCTTTTTGCTACCAATGTGCTTTCTCACATTTTCTCTGCCACCATGACCAATGCTAACATTTGTGGCATACTGTGTGCAAAGAGCATGATGTATTTCGGTGTTTGATGGCTGAATGTATGGCAAATGTTTGGCATATTCTAAACTAAACTTCACTTTTTGTGCAATATATTTCTTTTTCCCATTCCAAGTTTCCTCTAACCATTTCCACCCCATTTTTTATATTTAGACAGTTATGTTGGGATTTAGGGTCAGAGTCCATTCCCTATCGAAAAATTGGAATTTGACGACACCATTTGGTGTCGGCATGTGGTAGCATCTTACTAGCCGGCCTAGCAAACTTGAACGAATTTTCATCGAGATATACCTTAATACCATGCAGGTCTATATATACATACACACACACACACTTAAATGCTTGCTACCGGGCCAACTGTAAAAAATCAGCTGTAGTTCACTAATATTACGACCAATAATACGGGACCAATTCAGAAACTGCTGATATCATGACCAGCGCTTAATGGGAAATCTGTTATTTTATTAAATATTTTTAATAATTGAAAATTGGGGAATTCATTATGTTTTTGCTAGTGTGACAAATTCATGAAACACTGAAAAAGATGCAAAATTCACGCCAAAATCATGAGGGTTGGCAGCTTTGCCCTAACCACCATGCGCTATGGTTGTGAAACCTGGACTGTATACCAAACGCATTTGAAGCAGCTTGTGCAGTTCAACATGCTCTCATTAATGTCAATCATCCACATTGAATGGCAGGACAGTATGTCCAACTTAGAAATCCTTGACAAAATCCCACATCGAATGGCAGGATAGTATGTCCAACTTAGACATCCTTGACAAGGTCAGTGTTACCAGCATTAAGGCAAAAGTGCTGAAATACCAGCTCAGATGGTCTAGTCATGTCATTCGGACAGAGGAGACCAGAATACTGATACAGATATTCTGTCGTGAGTTCAAGCAAAGACAGTGGAAATGAGGGTACCCCAGGAAAAGCTAGAAAGACAACCGTAAATGTAACTTAAAATGGTGCAGCATCCAACCCAACAAGCATGAAACCACTGCCATGGACCAGTCCGTCTGGTGCATGGTCATCACAAAGTCTGTCGAGCTAGTGGAGGATGACTACTGCCAATTCCTAACATTATTTACGCAAATTACATATACATATTTATTTGCAGCCAAATTTACTGATATACAAAAACTCCACACTATTTGTAATGATATAATGCTGTGGCAGACATGAACTTCCTCAATTGGGTTATGGTAACATTTGTTTTCAAAACAGTTCAGGCTTCTTGACTGGCGGCTAAAATTCTTGCAATTTTTCAGCACCTAAGGAGGCACGAAAGTCTGTCCTATTTTTCCTCAGAATTATAAATGTTTTTCCACTGTCGCTAATCTTCATCTGATAAAGGCACATTAAGTTCAACAAGAAAAATTGCAACGCTTCAGCAATGGTAGCTTGCAGATCTTCAGTTGAAGGCTTGACGTATTCCTGAGCTTAAATTTGCTGGATAACTAAAAATTTCCCCGACAGGCCTATCTGTGCTTTTTGCAAGCAGTGTCCTTTTTCCCATCATCTCTGCAACCTGCCAACACGGGCTTGTATCAATGCTTACAATATATTTGACATACATGTACTTTATAATAATCTTGTTATATAGTTTAGTCATGTAACAACATGAGCCCATTTGCACATCGATGTTTGACTACTGAATGCAAAGATATTTTGGTGTATTCCTATCTATACTTCACTTTTTGTGGATTACAAATCTTTTTCCTTGAAGATGAAAACATTTTAACTGTAACTTAATTAGAAAATAGTATTAATCCAGAAGACGAGATATCGATCAGTTAACAATTAAGTGTTGTCGCACATGTATGTAAAAATGTGAAATCAATCAATCAACATTCAACTCTAAGACAAACAAAACGTAATAACTCCTGAAAATAAATGGGGGAGTAAAGTGATTTGCTAACCTTCAAATGATAACTGACATTTACCAAGTTTCTGAATGATCATTATTTTCAACAGATTTTGTCATGCATTCAGCTCAAAATCAGAGTAATAGCTCACATAAACTGCTGAAGCAAATTGATGCTTGTATGCACATGTTCAGGTAATGACCATACTATTTACAAAGTTTCATGGCCATCTGTCAAAAAAACGTACCAATAAGCAGCAATGACAAGATTCTGTAACAGCCAGAAATACCAAACAAAAATGGAGGGATCAACGGGTAGATGGACACAAGGATTCCAATGTACACCCTCTACAGAGGTGGGGTGCAATCAGCATGCCACACATCTATTGAGGCTAGGGTGATAACATAATGAACGACAGTGTTTGCAACAAATCTAACTTACTCTTGTTGATTTCATTCAGGGAACGCTTGTAGAACATCGTCTTTTCAAGAGGATTATTGGATGGGTCACCTATCTTATCTGAAAAAAGAATAAACGCACATAAAATTAAATCTTAAAGTCTCTTCAAGGATAACACCATCTAAGAATAAAGGCATTGTTAAAATCTCCTCTTGTTCATTTCAAGGTCACAAAATGCACCAAAAGATGTTTCCAGCAGGCAGACGATGCCAGACAGTCCCTGTACTTTTTTTCCCCATGGTTAAAAAAAAACATTAACAAAAAAATCACAAGAACACCTTAAATATATAATCATTTCTAAAAAAACCTGACCAGCCTACCCTAATTTTAAATCCAGTTATCTTGTTATGGGTGACATAATTCCAAAATGAGCCAAGCATCCATTACTGTAAAAATGTATTGAATGCTTAGTGCTAAGGTAAGAATAATGGTTGTTTGTGGAAAAAAATAAAAAAAAATAAAATATAAACGGCAGCTGTTTTATTTACCTCAATTTCTCCAGGTAAAAATGGCAAACACACACACATTTAGATTTATGGCAAACACACACACATTTAGATTTATGGCAAACACACACACATTTAGATTTATGGCAAACACACACACATTTAGATTTATGGCAAACACACACACATTTAGATTTATGGCAAACACACACACATTTAGATTTATGGCAAACACACACACATTTTGATTTATGGCAAACACACACACATTTAGATTTATGGCAAACACACACACATTTAGATTTACTTCCAAGCATATTAAGAGTGATCAAATTATTGTAAAATCTTCAATTCAGTAAAGTAGAGGAGCAGTGAGCAACTTCTGCTCATAAATGTCCATGTACATATACCCTTGTCTTCCTACACCACGCCCCTATCCCTAAGATGGAGATGAATCTATGATGCAAAAGTATAACTTCTGAAAATAATGCAAATACAATTGATTAGTTAATGTGCACATCTACTGCTAATATTTTATCGGAGTAGCTACAATCACTATATTCAAAGTAATAATGGTAATAAATCATAAAAGAAGCACAAAGATCTTTTCCTATGTGCATTTAAAGATGATAAAAAGTTTTCAATGATATTTTCTTTATTGCAAGAGTTGAAGACAGGTTTTGATCACAATCTTTCAAGCCACTTAAAAGGGCAATAACTATTAAAAGAAATTGTGAGCAGGGCAATAACTATTAACAAAAATTGCAAGCAGGGCAATAACTATTAACAACAATTGCAAGCAAGCCAATGACTATTAACAAAAATTGCAAGCAGGGCAATAACTATTAACAGAAATTGTGAGCAGGGCAATAGCTATTAGAAAAAACTGCCAGCAGGGCAATAGCTATGAACAAAAACTGCAAGAAGGGCAATAACTATTAACAAAAAAAAAAATAACTGCATATATTAACAAAAATTGCACAATTATTGGTTTATTAATACTCTTGACCTTAGATAATGAACTTAAACATGTACAAAGTTTGATTTACTAAAGGTATAATAATAAAAAAAATAATATTTATAAATGAATTACTTAATCATTAACTGCTCCGGTGGCATAGTGGTCAGAACATCTGCTGCAAAGCCGAACGTCATTGGTTCGATCCCCGGCAGTCATACCAAAGACTTGCAAAAATGGTACTAACAGCTGCCTCGCTTGGTGCTAAGCATTAAGAGGTTAGTGTTAGGACTAGTCAGCCTGGTGTCAAGATAATGTGAACGGGGGGGGGGGGGGGGGGGTTTGGGGGGGGGGGACATCACTATAAACTGTCTTACTGCAGACATCTTAGTGATATGACTGAAAAATTATTAAAGCTACATTACAAAATCCTAATCACACACACTTAATCATTATTACAAACTTTATGGGTAAGTAAACAAACAATACTGCAAACTATTGTAGAATAAGCATGTTCTTTATTGATGGGTCAGGCCCATCCACAAAAAGTGTTTCCTATTACACGTTTTAAATTCAGGGTAGATATTTATTTAATATATTTATGATTTTGTTTTTTAAACATTGTATATATAAACACTTCAAGTACTTGGTTAAGCCAGCTCAATTAGATCTCCAAAGCAATTTTGGAATTTTTTGAAACAAAATTATTTCTTGAGGTAGGTGGGGGAGATGTGCTAGGGTTTTGGACAACCAGAAGCACACATATTTTGTTATTAAGGACTTGCACAAAAAATTGCACTAGATCAAAAAGTGATCTTCATTTGTAAATGGGAGTTTTTTTAAAGTAAAATTTATAATAAATATGCTAAAGCAAAAAACAGACAGACCTCAGATATTTACATCAACCAACAGATCAAACATGTGTACTGACACTGTTTCATGTTTTCCATGCACTTGCTTGTGATTTCTGCAACTTATGGCAACACAGTTTTGGAATTTTGGTATGTTAAGATAATATTTGGTACCTGAATTTCATTTACTGACAGCTACACTATTTTTTGGTCAATGATTACGGTCTTCTTGGGTGGTGGTGGTGGGGTTTTAAATGATTAAGTAGACAAACTATTTTAATATTTACTTGAAAGTCAGGCTTTGATCAAATATAATTGAAACATTTTGTCTTATTTTTATAATTTGTTGTAGATAGCAATAGGCAGTGTATGTAATGAGCTGATTTTGCTAAATGCCAAGAACATTTGTGAACTGATGCATATATCCATGTACCTTCTGGTAGCACCTCTCTATCACTAATGTGTGGGACACCAGGTAGTGAACTGTAACTCTGCTCAGTTGCTTGATTTACCAATTCTTCATTTTGTGAATTTTGAGTTGCAGGTTGGTAAATCTCCTCTTTGTGCTTGTTCTTCTTGGAACTTTTGTACACACAGCATGTGTGTTTGTTACCCATTGTTAGATATGTTCAAAGCAACTTGTGCCCCAAAGATGAATGTAACTTCTGATGCTCCTTACAACATATGAAACATGATTATCAATAGCCACTGAGGATGCTGAACAAGCATGCTACCTTAGAAGTCAGCATTGAAAAGTAGGCCAAATCCACTTGGCCGGTCGTATTATAAATATTACGTGTATCACAGATTCATCCACAGTTCTTCACACACTTGAAGCTCATTGTAATTTATACTTATTACTAAGACTCTAGTACACAATATTGTATAGCAATTAGTTTTGAGAACATAAGCATTTCAAACGCTGAACCTCAATGGAAACTGCTTTCAAACCAACAAAGGCGATATTGGCAACTTTTACATCTCATTTTTAAGCTGCTGAAGATACTTTAAGCAATCGGTTCTTTAATTCCGTTGTGTTTATGTTTTGCGGTTCTTTCTCTATTGTGTATCCTTATGCGAAACAAAATAATTGTAATATTTTGCAGTATCAACGATTACAAATTTCTTCTTTGATCTTCAATTTTCCGGTCTAAATTAATTACCGGAAGCGGCAGTCTTCATGACATTTAGACTGGTTAACAATATCATTTTGTTATCTTAGAGTTTTCAAAACCAGTCTTCCCATACCTTTATAATTGCTAATTCTTTTTTAACGCGTCATCAGTAACTAAAATAAAAGCAACATCATCAATAATAATAATAATCATATTTTCTTACTTTCTTTAATGTTGGTAGTTATTGTGCCACACTATGGAAATATGACATTACGTTTTCGCCACTAAGGTAATTTTACATTACGTTCGGGACACTATGGGGTCACCCTAAACACAGTATTTTTCAGTAATGGAGAGTAATCGGCTATATATGTATGTATGTATGTATGTATGTATGTATGTATGTATGTATGTATGTATGTATGTATGTATGTATGTATGTATGTATGAGAGAGAGAGGGAGTTGTTATTTAGTACTTATGTATTAAAATATACACCACAGAGAGAGAGAGAGAGAGAGAGAGAGAGAGAGAGAGAGAGAGAGAGAGAGAGAGAGAGAGAGAGAGAGAGAGTTGTTATTTACTATTTATGTATTAAAATATACACCAGACATAAAGGAAAGTGATATCCCTTGATCCTATAGAAGAATGCTTCATAATAGAAGGTAGAATACAAATACTAATATCATGCTACAAATACTACTATCATACAGGTAATATTTAATTCGTACTTTACGGAAATTTTAACCCATGCCAGCGGGTAAACGGCACCCTTCGCCTTGCCTGCACACACGATCCCATATTCCCTCACGTGTAAGCACACACAAAATGATGCTAGTCAGTCGGTGTTATATGCACTCGTGTATAGCAGACACTCGTGTATAGCAGACACTCGCATGACATCATTCGCCCAGAAGATCATATGTGTATATACAAATCAAAAGGATTGGACATAAGTTTTTTCAACTTACAAGTGTTACTCAATTATAAACATAATTAATGAAAACACAGGCTTGAGGTCTCGAAAACAGTTGACATACATGCATACATAGAATTAAATGAGAGGGATAACATAATGATAAAGTCAGGGGAGATAGTGATTCATTACAATTATGATGGAACAACCGTAAATATCGTAGCAGCAGAGAGGGTGAACCTACATTTTGCTAAAACGTCAATTACGAACATGAAAAATAAAAGATCAATAATGCCAAACCAAAGCCTCTAATTTACCGAGTGTTTCTTTACAAGAGTTCCACTTGGGGGCTATTTCTTTTTGCTACTTTAATTTTTGTCGTTTTTGTTCTCTAAAGTTTGTACGCGCGTTATCGTTGACCCATGTGACGTCTCACTGAGGTCGCACCCTCCCTGCTGCTGTAATTAAGTCATTATTATATAGTAATAATATGGAACCAACAATGGAATCTTATACAGCTAGATTAGCTCGAGAGCGACTAGAGGCAAGAAATATCTTCCCGTCCGTAATTCTGTCAGACAAAAATTACAAGAACGTAAGTAGTCTCAGGTCGATTTGCAGAGGGTTCAGAACAATTATTTAAACCGATTGTCGAACCAACCAAGAAAATTGTTACAGCAACTAAGGCAAGACAAAAAGCTTTTGAAACATTGCATGTTGATAATAATAATAATAATAATAATAATAATAATAATAATAATAATAATAGAAATAATGACGACTTTGTATAGCGCATAATCTTTAGAAGCTCTATGCGCTTTACAACATTTATAATGATATGAATACCAACCCTCCCCCAACCCCAACCCCCTACAAAACAAATACCATGAAATTAGAAACATAAAAATATGAAAATAGTTAAGGTAGGAAATGTTATTAGGTCTTTAAGTTTGCTCTTGCAGTCGAAAAAGGTGAGTGTTAAGAGCACTCTTGAAAGAGATCAATGTTTCTTTGTGTCTAATTTCAATGGGCAATTCGTTCTACGTTGCTGGGCCATGGTAAGCAAAAGAACGTTGTCTATATGATATCGTTTTGATAGTGGGAATAATGGGTATACGATTGTCAGAAGAGGAGCGCAAGTATCTAGCTGGTGTGTACACATGAGTGTATGTTGGACTGGAGTCTGTCAATGAAACTTAGCACAGAGAGCAAATTTTGTTTGATTCTGGATCGAATGGTTTGCCAGTGTAGGGTAAAGAGCGGCGGTGAGGTATGCTCTGATCGTGGTACTCTAAGGATTTTCCTAGTAGATGTGTTTGGAACTTTTTGAAGTTTCTGCAGTAGATATTAAGACGAACCAGCCATATTTGAGTTACAATAGTCCGGTCTTGAAAGTAATAATGAACATACAAGTGTTTTATTGGCTTTAACTGAAATACATTTGCGAATGGAGCTGAAGATATGCAGTCTTACATATGTTCATGACATGTTGGTGCAATGTGAGAGTACTGTCTAGAGTAACACCTACGTTTCGTACTGACTGTGTGAACTTAATATTGGTGTTGCTGATATTTCTTATTTGAGGTAAAGGATGTGAATGAGAAAGTCTTTTTGTTATGATCAGAATGGCCTCATTTTTCTCATCATTCATCTGCAGCTTGTTACAAGTCATTCATGATTTCACATCCGAAATACACCTCTCCACTCCTTGGATGGTAGCATCAACTCCAGTTGGGTGGCTAGATTTATATATTTGGGTGTCATCAGCGTACAATTGGTGAGACACTGGATGACGATCTGTGACACTTGAGAGCGGCTGATTGTACAGGATTAACCTTAATCGCTAAAATTTTACTTAGTATTTTGTAATCTGTGTTAAGGAGGGAGATGGGCCTCAAGTTTTTTTTTAAGTCAGTTCCGTCCCCTTTCCCTTTGTAAATGATAGTAGTCAGTCCCTCCCTCATTGTGTCTGTCATTTTGTCATTTTTTAGCAATATATTATTGTATAAACATTCTAAAATTGGTGCCATCTCACTTTGGAATCTCTTATAGAATTCCGCCGTGAGGTCATCTCGCCCTGGTGATTTACCTTTTGCAAGTTTTATTATTGTGGTTTGCACTTCTTCCACAGAAATGCATTCATCACACAATTTTTTTGTGTTCTGATGAAATCTTTTCACATTGTATTGAATTTAAGTATTGTGTTATGATGTTGTTGTCTATGTTTTGAGAAGTATAGAGTTTAGAATAAAAATCTTGTACTCCCTTCATAATTGCAGCTTTAGTTGTCACTTCTACCCCGTCTATCAATAATGTGTCTAGTGACTTCTCTCCCCCTTTCCTTTTCTCTTATATCCTTTGCCTGTTTGTATAGATCGTGATTTTACCCACCCTGATTTCTGCTACCTTTGTCTCCCATTTTTCTAGCTTTTCTAGTTGTATGGAGTAGCTTAAATTTCCTTATCCCTTATTGATATTGTGTCCTCATTTATTTTTCTGTTTAATTCTAGTTTTTCCATTTCTTGAATCCGTTTACGTTTAGTTGAGTGATATATTGCTATTTTTTTTAAATAACTTTTCTCTTAAATTTACCCCAATCAATTAGTATTTCAGATATATTTTTTCCCTTTTCGTTTGTGAGTATTTTAGAGATTTCTCCTTTTATTTCTCTAATTAGTTGCTCATCGTCTAGAATTGAGTTATTTAGTTTCCATTCACCCTTTCCCCATCTACAATTTTGATCACTATTTCCAAAGTTATTTTTTTATGATCTGATATTTTGAGATCTAAAAATTTTGCTTTTTTTATATGCTTTATGGTCAAAATCAGATACATAAAATTTATCTATTCTACTCGATCCATTTATTCCTTGTCGTACATATTCATGTGTGTATTCCGTTTTTAGTAAGTTCAAACATATATACACATCAGTTAATTTAAATACATTTAATAATTTACCCATATTTGCCATATGTGCTAGGTCATTGGTTGTTAATTTTCCAGTTCGATCTACATTTTCTCCCACCCAATTAAAATCTCCCCCGATAATCAGATGTTCTGCTGTGAAGCTACGTAAGTATTTGTTTAAGTATATTAAGAAGTCATGGTGACTTTCCCTATTTGCTGGACAATATATGTTCATAATGTGTAGTTTATTAAGCTTTAAATGTATTACGTTTCCCTTTAGGCTACTATCTTCTTTTATAATTTCCCAATTTTGCCTATTTTTATTGATTATTATTGTAGCTACACCCGCTTTAGTGTCGTTGTAGTTACTATCATTTGTTACAACTATCGCATCCATTTTTGATTCGATTTCTGCTATTAATGTTGTGGAAAGTTTATTGTGTGTTTCTTGTATTAGTATCATGTCAAACTGTTTTAATTTTATAAGTTGTGAAATTTTGTCCTTATCTATTCCGTTAGTATTGATTGATGTGATATGGAAGTTTAGTTCTTCCATTTCTGGTTTCCCAGGTGGTGTGTTCTTACAATATTTGTAGTTCAAATAAATATTAAATATAAGTTAAATATAGTACATTTAAGTTAAATTTGTTGAGTTATGGGGCATTGGCCCCTCGTTTGTCTGTTCCCTATTGTCCAAAGTCTCCTTAATGTTCGTTGTCTGTGCCTCGTCTAATTCCAGTGATAGTTTTGGTTCGTTCAGTTCAATTGGTCCATGTTTTTCCGTTTCGTGAGTACAGTTCTCGTCAGAGGTTTCCGAAAGGTTTGGTTCAAAATTTTCCTTTTTCTCTCTCATTTTTTTGTTGTTGTTTTGACTCCGGTTTGCGTTGTACGGGCTCTGTTATTGTTATCGCTTCGTCGCTGGTAGAGGACTCAGAAAGGGTTTTCCTTTTCCTTTTCCTCTGCACCGGGATTGGTGTGGATGTCAATGGCCTTAGTCCGCTTATTTCCGCTTCGTTTATTGTTGTATCCTGTAATGTCTCCATTTCTTCAGACCCTTCCTCCTCTATGGAGATTATTTCATACCGGTTCTGGGTTTTTAGTGGAGTCAGGCCCGCACCTAGGAAATTCTGGGCCCCAGGCAGCTGACAGAGTTCGGGCCCCTTTCGTGTTTCAAATATGTGCGTATATGTGAATAGCGGAGAACTCGCCCCATGGAGAACTCGCCCTGGGAGAACTCATCCCAGGTGTCAGGAGAAGTCGCCCCATAGTGGTCGGAGAAGTCGCCACACTTTGCCTGGAGAAGTCGCCCCAAGGATAATATATCATAATTCTGAGATTTCGCCACATGGTTGTCAAGGCTTTACTTATTGTTGTTTTTCTTCAACTTAGTAACTTATTAAATCTATATAATTTGCAATTTTTTCCCTTCAACTTTTCCTTTTGATCAACTCCACTTCTGTACTTAACGAAAAATAAGTGTTATCTGTCCCTTTCGCTCTGCTCTTCAAATCATTAGATGCGTTTTATTTGGAAAAATTAAAAAGAGGATGTAAGCATGATGGGATGTTTGCAGTTTTAGATATAAAATGGTTCCAACATAATAACCTAAGTCATCCTGATATGACGTTATGACATTGACTTTTATAACCCGAAATTGACTGAATTGGCGCTGTACAGACCCAGACTCAAGATCAATCGGACTATAAGAAGATAAATATAGAAAGTAAAGTGAGACACAGTAAAATAAACATAAAAAACACCTGACTTTACCAAAATTCAAAATTAAAATAATATTAAACGTATGTAATACCCTTAAAAAATGATGAACGTGATGACCCAATTAGAGGTGGAATTCACGAAATAAGACAACTGGTCAAATTCGAACGAAAAGGCTATCCTAACAAGAAAACAATATATATATATATATATATATATATATATATATATATATATATATATATATATATATATATATATATATATAGTATACATTCAAATAGCACCAATATCAATAGCAAACACAGGATATAGGAGACCAAATTTATTAAGAAAGTGGATCCGAAGGAGGGCAGATAAATTCCACCTCGGAAAAACCTTTTATAGTAACACTAGAGAAAAGAAAATAAAAATACCCCTTTCAATTTTTTTTATATAATCCCGATGGGAAAAACTAAATTTAAGGGAACTTAAAGAAAGGAAAAAAAAAACAACGAGAAAAAACCATAAACTACATATCGGGGGGGGGGGGGGCACATAAACACATAAAAACCTTTAATTGGGGAGGGGGCATCTGTCTGGTGCCCCAAAAATTAGAAAAAAAATGAGAAAGAATTGGCGCTGACGTCAAAATGTATGTTATTATCTCTCTAACAGAACACTTTAATATGGTTTTTCATTGAGATTTGCTAGCCATCAGCAAATGATACTTGAATTCAATTAAAAAAACAAACAAAAGCATTATTGATGCATAGTCAAGAAATGCGGTCGCTATCGAATATGGCTAATGCGCAGAATTCGGACGGTTTCTGAAAGATAAGTTTTACAAAATCATTTTGTTTATTTCTTCATATATTGTCAGTGTTCCTAATTTTATTTTTTCTCAATAATAATGAACTATTTCAAGTTAAAAGAGAAGTTTTAAAAATATTTAACTACTAAAGTACCGATGAAAAATAAACAAGATTACGTTATAATAACACCACGATCACGTGTACTAGACCCAAATACACTAATGAGGCACAAATCAATGTCGCTGACACGTTAACTCATTATATACGTTTCTTTCCTTAATGCATACATTTTTGCTGTTTCAATATACGTCTGTCATTACAAAAAGGTCATGCTACATAGGTAACACTTTTTATGCACGGCGGTTTTTTTTTTGTGTGGTAAAACAAGGTTTTTTTTCTGAGTATAAAAGGCGCTCAAAATTGACTTGTACGTTTTATTATAAATAATGCAACCAAAACAATCGTTATTGTTGATGCATATAATTTGTTATGGGTAACTTACGTTACTTGGTGTATGTTACATTTAGATGACGAAAATGTTCTTTTTTCTTTTTCTTTTCTGTCTGTTTAGTACTAATAAAAAAATCTTGCAAATTCTTGGGTCTTTTTTAAAGCGATAATTTTGTGTGTGTGTGTGTGTGTGTGTGTAAAGTGTTCTTAAGCTGGTAATTTGATACATTTAGGAGACTAAAATTTATTAATTATACGACGTAGATAGATAATGAAGGATTCGATTGTATGGTGAAAAGAATTACATCTCTCTCTCTCTCTCTCTCTCTCTCTCTCTCTCTCTCTCTCTCTCTCTCTCTCTCTCTCTCTCTTGTACATACTGCTTTGTTGAAAGCCCAATGTTGAGTAATATTACGGGCATTGTTCAGCGCAGAATCAGTTATATGTGTAGGATAATTTCTGTTTTGTAAATATGTTTTGAATTTATTCAGCAAATTTTGTAATTGACAATCATTTGAAATAATACGTCGGCATCTTTTCGACTGGCTATATGGTATACCGTTTTTACATGACATGGGATGACATGAAGATTATTCCACATATTGGTGGATATTAGTTTCCTTGATATGAATATTTACAAAAATAGTGTTATTAATATTTTATATCACATTTACATCTGAAAATGAAACATGCGTACTAGATGCAGTATAAGTAAATTTAACTGTCGAATGAAAATGATGTAGGCGATCAATACAATTTTACAGTTCTGCGGTTGAATGCTTCCAGATATAAATATGTCACGGAAAATTCTGAACCTAAGAGATGAATTAAACTTTTCGTTTTGAAGAAAGTCCATTTCAAATTTACCCATGAAAGGAAAGCGCATGAAGGAGCCATATTAATTCACATTGCCGTACCCATTATGTATATGTATTTCGTATCATTAAATTGAAAATAATTATTTTCCAAGATAAGTTTTAATATTTTGCAAATATCTTCACAAGATAGTAGGCTATTATTAGGATTGTTATCAAGAAAATTTGTACACGCTTCAATACCAACTGCATACGGAAGTTGGTATGTAGCGATGTTACACCTAATAATACCAGGATTGAAATTAACAGATAGCTGTGGAATATACTTCAACCTTTTAATGAAAGAGAACTGAGGTATACGCATGTTAAGAGGGAAAGTATGAAATTCCTCATATACGATTTTTTTTAGCCATCTCATTAATGCATGTTGAATTTTTTTAAATTTAGTTTCTATTGACAGATATTCGCCAATATGTTTGTAGTAGTTTTCATCATTATTATTTAAAGTAACCTTGATTCATAATATTATGTGTGTTTGACTAATCATCCTTTTTAATCACTATACTGTCGTCATTCATTAGATTATATACAGACTGAATTTCGTCTTAGAAATATTACTATGATATTGCTTTTATGATTAGCAGTTAATATCTTTTTTGTGATCGCGTATAAATAAAAATCTAAAAATGAATCACGTAAAAGATGTTTTAATTCTGTTATTAAAAGGTTATCTGGGTTTTGGGGCGACTTCTCCAACCAATCTGGGGTGACTTCTCCAGATACGTTGGGGCGAGTTCTCCATGGGGCGAGTTCTCCCAGGGAGAGTTCTCCATGGGGCGAGTTCTCTGCATACCCGTATATGTGCCTATCTAGCTCGGGACCCTGACAAGTGCCATGGTTGCCCCCTTCCCTCTAGGTGCGGGCCTGGTGGAGTGGTAGGAATAAATTTCTTTGTCGTATTTTTGGGGGTCTGGAAATTGTCCTCTTCCGTCTCCACAGTTACCTCCCTTATGTCAGTTTGAGTTTCTGTTTCCTTTAGTTGATCTTTTCCGGTCACTTTGGCTGCGTAGAAGTTTGGGTCTTTGGGTTTCTGTGGTAATTTGCAGTTTTTTTGGCCCATGTCCCATTGTTTTGCATCTTGGACAGGGTCTATCGAATTCACAACCCCTGTACCAAGATCGCAACATAAATCCCATTATATAGAAATAGGGCGGAATTTTCCTGGCCTCTTCTATGGGTAGTTTGAGAATCCTTTCCCCATTTTCGATTTTATCGTATCCGTAGAAGCTGGCCTTTTTCTCGTTCGCAATTCTGATTTATTATGGGCAGCCGTCACCGCCAAAATTACATTAATCAAATGATCTAGTATGAAATCAAATGATTTAACCTAGCAAATGAAATGATCAATCCAGATTCCAATTGATGTGGTGTCACATGAAATGATTTAACGAACAAAATCGAATGATGCTTTTAAATTTCAAATGACGTGGTATTAAATGAAATGATTAAGTGTGAAATGAAATGATTTAACCCAACAAACGAAATGATCAATTCATATTCCAAATGATGTTGTGTGATATGAAATGATGTAGCATGAAATAAAATGATTGAACCCTAAAAATGAAATAATGAATTCAGATTTCAAATGATGTGGCGTCAAATGAAATGATCTGGTATTAAATAAAATGATTTAAAGAACAAAACGGAATGATGATATATGCTTGCAAATGACGTGCTATTAGATAAAATGATGAAGTCTAACATGAAATGATTTAACTCAACAAATTAAATCATGAATTTAAATTCCAAATGATCTGGTATTAAATCAAATGATTTAAAGAACAAAACGGATTAATGAAATCGGTTCCAAACCATATCTTATTAAATGAAAGTACGTAGTATGAAATAAAATGATTTAACTCAACAAATGAAATGATGAATTCAGATTCCAAATGATGTGATATTAAATTAAATGATTTACATAACAAAACGGATTGATGAATTCTGCTTCCAAATGACGTAGTATTAAATGAAATTATGTAGTCTTGAATTAAATGATTTAACCCCAAAAGAGAAATAGTTTATTCAGATTCCAAATGATCTGGCATTAGTTGAAATGGTCTGAAGAGCAGAATGGAATTATCAGCTCACATTCCAAATGATGTGGTATTAAATAAAACGTATTGAAAGTAAACCATCTGATCGAAATACGAATCAGCTAGCGTAAATCCAAACAATCACAGGGGGCGCTGTTATCTATTACGTATAATGTCAGCACCCCGAAACAGAATCGACGGTCGTATTTACAGCATTCGGCTGAGATTTTTGCATACGACAGTTAGAGAGCAAAGCAAAGGCAAGTGTTTCTTTTCGTATTTTATAAACAAGAGCCACGTTTTCCAATCAGCATAAAGTGATTTTATCCACATTAATGAATGTGCGTATATTTTTTCTTTCTTCAAGTTCTGCCCTGTACTGCGCGAGTTTCTTGGCTTCAACAAAGCGAGATCTATCAACTAAAGAGATTAAATCTTGATTTTTTTAAAAATCAATATTGATTAACATGTTTAATGACCTTACACACTATGCCAAAAATTTTGTTTCCCGTCACGTTTGGCATATTTTACATTACAGTCCCTACGTGCATACTCGTTATTCGTTCAAAGTTTTTTTTAAAAAAAATTAAGTTTTTTATTATTATTATTATTTATTGTCATGGTAGCTTATAACTTTTCAGTACTGACTAATTTTAAGATAAACCAATAACAGCGTTGTCTTCAAAATTGTATAATCCTGTTTTACAGGCTTCCAGATATCAAGAAACTCTGTGTATATGATGCTTTATTTCTTATATATTGGTCACTATAAAGGCGGATGTACTTTAGGAATGACATTGTGTTTTTTTTGTGGCTATAATTTAAATGTATTACCAGTAAACGGTAATATATGACTAAATGTATATTAGAAGTAACACTGAAGAAACTATGGCCATTCAAACATTAAAATATTAAATTGAAATAAATAATTTAAAATATAAATAAAATTAAAATAAAGTTTTTTGAAATGATATGAACATGGAAGTTTCTAAACGTTTATGATTAAAATTTACACGAACCTTCTGCATGCAGCATTCTTGCAACAATGTTTATCAATTTGCATAATAATTAAATAGTTATTCTTTTTTAGTTTCATATTCTGTACACATTTCATCTTTTTTTCATAAGCCAAACTTTTAGTCTTTTATCTTCCAATATATATAAAACCTAGTACCAAATATCTACTTTGAATGAATTATTAATGTCATTTAGTTTCATAATTCCATTCCAATTTCCATCTGCACATTATTTCTGGTGCGTCTACATTTTTAATAAAAACGAAGATGGAACCTTCATGATAATATATGGTTTTGTAAAGTTCCTTGAAAAATTGTGAAAGCAGAAAATATTTTACAAGAATCATAGAAACATGATCCTGGGATAATTCAGAAAGAAGAAAAGAAATTTATTCCATTGCTGCTGTCTTTCTTTCGATATATGTTTCAACACTACAAAGACTTCCATATTTGTAAAGTTTTATGTGGTGAGCCCTTAGAAAGACATACGGTCCACATCTCCAAATAGATCAAACAAATCAACATGGAACGTGTATCAACAATTAGCATCTCTTGATACTTTAAGTTTGGGTCTATATGAAGTGTTACAACTTTATGGTGTTAAACTAAGTAAGAGAAACAAGCAAAACCGTAGAGTTTAAGAAAATCTAACTTTGTGCATCATTATCAGATTTATTATGTCCAGTAATTTCTTCTTTTTATTATTATTATTATTATTATTATTATTATTATTATTACTGTTGTTGTTGAATATGATATTTGTGCTCCTGGTGTCTTTAATTTATTCTCAGTTATTGGTCTAAGTGGTGCTAAACAGTGATTGTGATTGTAATGTTTTGTTATTGAAGAATAACTCCAGTAGCGATCTATAACTTTTCTCAGATTTCTCATAGATTTTATTCAATAAAATTTGTATATATGTTAGCAGTATAACATACGCAGGCGCGCACTGAGAAGATGTATCATGAAAAGGAGAGCGATATATGCATTCCAATCAATATGTATGTACAGCAAGTACGACTTAGAACGCGATGAGAATAATGATAGTGTATGGCATAAAATTAATATTACGTATAAATATGAGTGACAACATACGTGGTAATTTTTCTGAAAGAAATGTGTTCACAGTATAAAGACTTAGTTTCTAATGATTCGACGCCAAACTATATAAACAATATGTTCGGTAAAAGGACAAATAATGTCAATACAGTTTCTAATCCATCGATACTATGCTCTATACCAAATTATAACTTTCTTCTTTCTAAGCCCGAAATGGAATTGTAAAAAAATAGTTTGGGTCCAGTCATTTGGAGAAGAACCATCGGAGCATTCATTTCATCACAGGCGTTTTCAATGGCTAGAATCTAAATAATATATATAACCGGTTATGGTCAGCTTTCCAATGTGTGTGTGTGTGTGTGTGTGTCCGTGCGTGCGAGCGTGCGTGTTTTGAATGAAAAGCTTTAAATCATGCATGTGGTGTACACAATGCTTTCTGTGCTATATCAACACTTAATTGTTCCTGTGTATAATCGTTTATTATTACAAAATGCAAAGAGAAATTAACATTGAACCAAAGGTGGAAAACAAAGAGAAACGCGTGAAATTAATATGTAAAACTCAGGCGTGGATATGAGTTACGCGATCAGTGAAGTATGCATTAATAATAATAATAATAATAATAATAATAATAATAATTTATCTTTAATCAGGAAAACACATTTGGTCATGGCTGATCCATCTGCCGTGTGGTCCTCAGTTTTGTAATCGGCTAGGTTACAATTTTTTCATAAAAATATTTTTTTTTAAAAATAAGAAGAAAAAATACACAAAATAAAAATATAAGATGATGCACATAACCAGGTATCTTCGCACACTCATTCTGACTGTGTGACTATACTTTGAAACATACAACTATGAACAATATTCATTTCTCTCTCTCTCTCTCTCTCTCTCTCTCTCTCTCTCTCTCTCTCTCTCTCTATATATATATATATATATATATATATATATATATATATATATATATATATATATATATATATATATATATCGAATAAGATCTGGATATATCAATGATGGATATCATTATAAAGTTTTCAGAGTCTTTAGTATGTCATTCCAGCTGATCTAGAAAGAATTTCTTTAATGATATTTTAAAAGAAGCAAGGGAAGTTGGATTACGTATCCTCGTGGATATGTGGATATATGTGGATGGATGGATGTATATATGTATAGATGTATATTTTTTTTTCGGATATAGACATTGCTGATGCTACATCTGTTCCTTGTGAGATAATAAAGATGCATATATAGCTAGTTGTCGCAACAGTCTTGGTAAAAACACTGGTCCATATTTTTCATTTTTACCGACCTAAAACGTCTACATTGGTCGATAATTTTCATGTTCATCTCTAACATTGATTTCATGTCAACGATTTGCTTAATGTTGCTAGCTTTCTTTATGCTTTTCGAACCTTGTGGCGACAATCGCATCGCCTAATTATTTTACCCTTCCTGAGTATACAGCTCCTGAAATTAAGAACTTCGAATTCCATTGCTTCTTAAACTAGCGAGCAGCTCTCGACGCTACAGAACTTCTTTTGCATGATCCATTGATTGATTTGTAGATAGAAGCCCCAAATGAAGGCATATAACGGTACGATTGCCTTCGTTCTTTTCGTTCTTTCTCCTTTGTGGTCTGCTGTTTTCATTTGGGGTTTTAGTGTATATGTTGTGCATATTTAGTTGTAAAGCTCATTTCCTACTACAACCGCTCCGGTGGTCTAGTGGTAAGAGCGTCGGCCGCGGAAGCGGGAGGTTGTGGGTTCGATCCCCAGTCGAGTCATACCAAAGACTTACAAAAATGGTACTAACAGCTGCCTCGCTTGAAGTTCAGCATTAAGATGTTAGTGTTAGGACTGGCCTGGTGTCAGCATAACGTGACTAGGTGGGAAATAATGCTACATGTCTGCGGCATGATGCCCCAGTGCTAGACATCACTATAAACTGCCTCACTGCAGACATCGTAGTAATATGACTAAACGTTTGTTAAAGCTACGTTATAAATCCTAACCAAACAAACAAACAATATTTCCTACTACCGTTAGCTTATCCTTTACATGTTCACTACAAGCACCTATAAGAGATCTTGATCAACGTGTTCCATACTCTCCCATTAGGAACCCCTGACCAGTGTACCTTGACCTTTCTTTAACATGGTCATCAAGGCGATTCCAAGCATCTTTAGTTTGTTTGTTTGTTTGTTTGATTAGGATTTTTAACGTAGCTTTAACAATTTTTCAGTCATATCGCTACGATGTCTGCAGTGAGGCAGTTTATAGTGATGTCTAGCACTGAGACATCATGCCGCAGACATGTAGCATGATGTCTCACCCAGTCACATTATCCTGACACCAGGCCGACCAGTCCTAACACTAACCTCTTAATGCTGAGCGTCAAGCGAGGCAGCTGTTAGTACCATTTTTGTAAGTCCAAGCATCTTTAGTCTAATGTATCTGCAGTCCCACTACGTTCCATCGGATTCTGAGCTTTTCTATATCCATTAGTATCCGTTCTACTTTGATCATGGTATTTCCTTTTCGTTTCTATTCAGCCCAACCATATAATCATTCTATATGTGTAGGACAACTGAAGAAATAAAATTCAATAAATGTGTTATTTTGATCTCATTTGGGTTTTTAAAATTAAAAAAATCACAAAATTAAACTGGTTTAATGACTTTTCTTGATAAAGACTATTTTCTACCTTAACGGTATATAAATCAAGTAAAGTAAGAATAGTTAATCAAATACATTGTTGGACTCTTGCACGTATGTGAATCTAAACATATTTTCATATAGCTCCAACAGCAAAATAAGAATTTCTTATTAACTGTGAAATAAACTCGTGTTTCTTATGGTTACGCCTTTGGGTTATTTATGATATGCACATTGTCCAAGATTGACAATTAACCCATATTGTATTTGCGTACAGGTTGGAATACTGTACATGTGTATTGTCATTAGTATCCCTATGTTTTAAACAAGTAAATAAGGTCTATGTTGTCAATAGATATATAATGTCTTGTTTGTCGATAGACGTAACTGTTGTTGTCAATAGATATATAATGTCTTGTTTGTCGATAGACGTATCTGTTGTTGTCAATAAATATATAATGTCTTGTTTGTCGATAGACGTATCTGTTGTTGTCAATAGATATATAATGTCTTGTTTGTCGATAGACGTATCTATTGTTGTCAATAGATATATAATGTCTTGTTTGTTCATCGAAAAGTTAGGCGAATTATACTGTCCATCGAAAATTTAGGCGAACTATACTGTCCATCGAAAAGTTATGGGAACTATACTGTCCATCGAAAAGTTAGGCAAACTATACTGTCCATCGAAAAGTTAGGCGAACTATGCTCTCCATCGAAAAGTGAGGCAAACTATACTGTCCATCAAAAAGTTAGGCAAACTATAATGTCCATCGAAAAGTTAAGCAAATTATACTGTCCATCGATAAGTTAAGCAAACTATACTGTCCATCGAAAAGTTAGGCAAACTATACTGTCCATCGAAAAGTTAGGCAAACTATACTGTCCATCGAAAAGTTAGGCAAACTATACTGTCCATCGAAAAGTCAGCCAAACTATACGGACCATCGAAACGTTAGGCAATGATGTCTCACCCAGTCACATTATCCTGACACCAGGCCGACCAGTCCTAACACAAACCTCTTAATGCTGAGCGTCAAGCGAGGCAGCTGTTAGTACCATTTTTGTAAGTCCAAGCATCTTTAGTCTAATGTACCTGCAGTCCCACTACGTTCCATCGGATTCTGAGCCTTTCTATATCCATTTGTATCCGTTCTACTTTGATCATGGTATTTCCTTTTCGTTTCAATTCAGCCCAACCATATGATCATTCTAGATCTGTAGGACAACTGAAGAAAAAAAAAATTCAATAAATGTGTTATTTTGATCTCATTTGGGTTTTTAAAATTAAAAAACATCACAAAATTAAACTGGTTTAATGACTTTTCTTGATAAAGACTATTTTCTACCTTAACGGTATATAAATCAAGTAAGGTAAGAATAGTTAATCAAATACATTGTTGGACTCTTGCTCGTATGTGAATCTAAACATATTTTCATATAGCTCTAACAGCAAAATAAGAATTTCTTATTAACTGTGAAATAAACTCCTGTTTCTTATGGTTACACCATTGGGTTATTTATGATATACACATTGTCCAAGATTGACAATTAACAAATACTGTATTTGCGTACAGGTTGGAATAGTGTATATGTGTATTGTCATTAGTATCCCTATGTTTTAAACAGGTAAATAAGGTCTATGTTGTCAATAGATACATAATGTCTTGTTTGTCGATTGACGTATCTGTTGTTGTCAATAGATAAACGAGGACAATTTTATCAATATTTAAATTAAGCTGATGTTGTCAATAGACAAAGGAGGCAGATGTTGTTGGCAATATTTTAAAGAAGACTATGTTGTCATCTATAAAGAAAAATAAAAACAATTTTCTTAATCGAAAAGTTAGGCAAACTATACTGTCCATCGAAAAGTTAGGCAAACTATACTGTCCATTGAAACGTTAGGCAAACTATACTGTCCATCGAAACGTTAGGCAAACTATACTGTCCATCGAAAGGTTAGGCAAACTATACTGTCCATCGAAACGTTAGGCAAACTATACTGTCCATCGAAACGTTAGGCAAACTATACTGTCCATCAAAACGTTAGGCAAACTATACTGTCCATCGAAACGTTAGGCAAACTATACTGTCCATCGAAACGTTAGGCAAACTATACTGTCCATCGAAACGTTAGGCAAACTATACTGTCCATCGAAACGTTAGGCAAACTATACTGTCCATCGAAAAGTTAGGCAAACTATACTGTCCGTCGAAAAGTTAGGCAATGATGTCTCACCCAGTCACATTATCCTGACACCAGGCCGACCAGTCCTAACACTAACCTCTTAATGCTGAGCGTCAAGCGAGGCAGCTGTTAGTACCATTTTTGTAAGTCCAAGCATCTTTAGTCTAATGTATCTGCAGTCCCACTACGTTCCATCGGATTCTGAGCCTTTCTATATCCATTTGTATCCGTTCTACTTTGATCATGGTATTTCCTTTTCGTTTCAATTCAGCCCAACCATATGATCATTCTAGATCTGTAGGACTACTGAAGAAAAAAAAATCAATAAATGTGTTATTTTGATCTCATTTGGGTTTCTAAAATTAAAAAAGAATCACAAAATTAAACTGGTTTAATGACTTTTCTTGATAAAGACTATTTTCAACATTAACGATATATAAATTAAGTAAGGTAAGAATAGTTAATCAAATACATTGTTGGACTTGCTCGTATGTGAATCTAAACATATTTTAATATAGCTCCAACAGGAAAATAAGAATTTCTTATTAACTGTGAAATAAACTCGTGTTTCTTATGGTTACACCTTTGGGTTATTTATGATATGCACATTGTCCAAGATTGACAATTAACCCATATTGTATTTGCGTACAGGTTGGAATACTGTACCTGTGTATTGTCATTAGTATCCCTATGTTTTAAACAGGTAAATAAGGTCTATGTTGTCAATAGATATATAATGTCTTGTTTGTCGATAGACGTATATGTTGTTGTTAATAGATACATAATATCTTGTTTGTCGATAGACGTATCTGTTGTTGTCAATAGATAAACGAGGACTATTTTATCAATAGGTAAGTTAAGCTGATGTTGTCAATAGACAAATGAGGCAGATGTTGTTGGCAATATTTTAAAGAAGACTATGTTGTCATCTATAAAGATAAATAAAAACAATTTCCTTAATCGAAAAGTTAGGCAAACTATACTGTCCATCGAAAAGTTAGGCAAACTATACTGTCCATCGAAAAGTTAGGCAAACTATACTGTCCATCGAAAAGTTAGGCAAACTATACTGTCCATCTAAAAGTTAGGCAAACTATACTGTCCATCGAAAAGTTAGGCAAACTATACTGTCCATCGAAAAGTTAGGCAAACTATACTGTCTTTCGAAAAGTTAGGCAAACTATACTGTCCATCGAAAAGTTAGGCAAACTATAATGTCCATCGAAAAGTTAAGCAAACTATACTGTCCATCGAAAACTTAGGTAAACTATACTGTCCATCGAAAAGTTAGGCAATGATGTCTCACCCAGTCACATTATCCTGACACCATTCCGACCAGTCCTAACACTAACCTCTTAATGCTGAGCGTCAAGCGAGGCAGCTGTTAGTACCATTTTTGTAAGTCCAAGCATCTTTAGTCTAATGTATCTGCAGTCCCACTACGTTCCATCGGATTCTGAGCCTTTCTATATCCATTTGTATCCGTTCTACTTTGATCATGGTATTTCCTTTTCGTTTCAATTCAGCCCAGCCATATGATCATTCTAGATCTGTAGGACAACTGAAGAAAAAAAATTCAATAAATGTGTTATTTTGATCTCATTTGGGTTTTTAAAATTAAACAAAAACAAAAAATCAAACTGGTTTAATGACTTTTCTTGATAAAGACTATTTTCAACATTAACGGTATATAAATTAAGTAAGGTAAGAATAGTTAATCGAATACATTGTTTGACTTTTGCACGTATGTGAATCTAAACATATTTTCATATAGCTCCAACAGCAAAATAAGAATTTCTTATTAACTGTGAAATAAACTCGTGTTTCTTATGGTTACACCTTTGCGTTATTTATGATATGCACATTGTCCAAGATTGACAATTAACCCATATTGTATTTGCGTACAGGTTGGAATACTGTACCTGTGTATTGTCATTAGTATCCCTATGTTTTAAACAGGTAAATAAGGTCTATGTTGTCAATAGACATATAATGTCTTGTTTGTCGATAGACGTATCTGTTGTTGTCAATAGATAAACGAGGACTATTTCATCGATAGGTAAATTAAGCTGATGTTGTCAATAGACAAATGAGGCAGATGTTGTTGGCAATATTTTAAAGAAGACTATGTTGTCATCAATAAAGATAAATAAAAACAAATTTCTTAATCGAAAAATTAGGCAAACTATACTGTCCATCGAAAGTTAGGCAAACTATACTGTCCATCGAAAAGTTAGGCAAACTATACTGTCCATCGAAAAGTTAGGCAAACTATACTGTCCATCGAAAAGTTAGGCAATGATGTCTCACCCAGTCACATTATCCTGACACCAGGCCGACCAGTCCTAACACTAACCTCTTAATGCTGAGCGTCAAGCGAGGCAGCTGTTAGTACCATTTTTGTAAGTCCAAGCATCTTTAGTCTAATGTATCTGCAGTCCCACTACGTTCCATCGGATTCTGAGCCTTTCTATATCCATTTGTATCCGTTCTACTTTGATCATGATATTTCCTTTTCGTTTCAATTCAGCCCAATCATATGATCATTCTAGATCTGTAGGACAACTGAAGAAAAAAAAATTAATAAATGTCTTATTTTGATCTCATTTGGGTTTTTTTTAAAATTAAAACAAATCACATAATTAAACTGGTTTAATGACTTTTCTTGATAAAGACTCTTTTCAACATTGACGGTATATAAATTAAGTAAGGTAAGAATAGTTAATCAAATACATTGTTGGACTCTTGCTCGTATGTGAATCCAAACATATTTTCATATAGCTCCAACAGCAAAATAAGAATTTCTTATTAACTGTGAAATAAACTCGTGTTTCTTATGGTTACACCTTTGGGTTATTTATGATATGCACATTGCCCAAGATTGACAATTAACCCATATTGTATTTGCGTACAGGTTGGAATACTGTACCTGTGTATTGTCATTAGTATCCCTATGTTTTAAACAGGTAAATAAGGTTGGGCTGAATTGAAACGGAAAGGAAATACCATGATCAAAGTAGAACGGATACAAATGGATATAGAAAGGCTCAGAATCCGATGGAACGTAGTGGGACTGCAGATACATTAGACTAAAGATGGTACTAACAGCTGCCTCGCTTGACGCTCAGCATTAAGAGGTTAGTGTTAGCACTGGTCGGCCTGGTGTCAGGATAATGTGACTGGGTGAGACATCATTGCCTAACTTTTCGATGAACAGTATAGTTTGCCTAACTTTTCGATGGGCAGTATAGTTTGCCTAACTTTTCGATGGACAGTATAGTTTGCCTAACTTTTCGATGGACAGTATAGTTTGCCTAACTTTTCGATGGACAGTATAGTTTGCCGAACTTTTCGATGGAAAAATAGGTTGCCGAACTTTTCGATGGACAGTATAGTTTGCCTAACTTTTCGATGGACAGTATAGTTTGCCGAACTTTTCGATGGACAGTATAGTTTTCCGAACTTTTCGATGGACAGTATAGTTTGCCGAACTTTTCGATGGACAGTATAGTTTGCCAAACTTTTCGATGGACAGTATAGTTTGCCGAACTTATCGATGGACAGTATAGTTTGCCGAACTTTTCGATGGACAGTATAGTTTGCCGAACTTTTCGATTAAGAAAATTGTTTTTATTTATTTTTATAGATGACAACATAGTCTTCTTTAAAATATTGCCAACAACATCTGCCTCATTTGTCTATTGACAACATCAGCTTAATTTACCGTTTGATAAAATAGTCCTTGTTTATCTATTGACAACAACAGATACGTCTATCGACAAACAAGACATTATATATCTATTAACAACAACAGATACGTCTATGGACAAACAAGACATTGTATATCTATTGACAACATAGACCTTATTTACCTGTTTAAAACATAGGGATACTAATGACAATACACAGGTACAGTATTCCAACCTGTGCGCAGATACAATATGGGTTAATTGTCAATCTTGGACAATGTGCATATCATAAATAACGGAAAGGTGTAACCATGAGAAACACGAGTTTATTTCACAGTTAATAAGAAATTCTTATTTTGCTGTTGGAGCTATATGAAAATATGTTTAGATTCACATACGATCAAGAGTCCAACAATGTATTTGATTAACTATTCTTACCTTACTTAATTTATATACCGTTAATGTTGAAAATAGTCTTTATCAAGAAAAGTCATTAAACCAGTTTAATTTTGTGATTTTTTTTAATTTTAAAATCCCAAATGAGATAAAATAACACATTTATTGAATTTTTTTTCTTCAGTTTTCCTTCAGATCTAGAATGATCATATTGTTGGGCTGAATTGAAACGAAAAGGAAATACCATGATCAAAGTAGAACGGATACAAATGGATATAGAAAGGCTCAGAATCCGATGGAACGTAGTGGGACTGCAGATACATTAGACTAAAGATGCTTGGACTTACAAAAATGGTACTAACAGCTAACAATTTTCTTAATCGAAAAGTTCGGCAAACTATACTGTCCATCGAAAAGTTCGGCAAACTATACTGTCCATCGAAAAGTTCGGCAAACTATACTGTCCATCGATAAGTTCGGCAAACTATACTGTCCATCGAAAAGTTCGGCAAACTATACTGTCCATCGAAAAGTTCGGCAACCTATATTTTCCATCGAAAATTTCGGCAAACTATACTGTCCATCGAAAAGTTAGGCAAACTATACTGTCCATCGAAAAGTTAGGCAAACTATACTGTCCATCGAAAAGTTAGGCAAACTATACTGTTCATCGAAAAGTTAGGCAATGATGTCTCAACCAGTCACATTATCCTAACACCAGGCCGACCAGTCCTAACACTAACCTCTTAATGCTGAGCGTCAAGCGAGGCAGCTGTTAGTACCATTTTTGTAAGTCCAAGCATCTTTAGTCTAATGTATCTGCAGTCCCACTACGTTCCATCGGATTCTGAGCCTTTCTATATCCATTTGTATCCGTTCTAATTTGATCATGGTATTTCCTTTTAGTTTCAATTCAGCCCAACCATATGATCATTCTAGATCTGTAGGACAACTGAAGAAAAAAAATTCAATAAATGTGTTATTTTGATCTCATTTGGGTTTTTTTTAAAATTAAAAAAAATCACAAAATAAAACTGGTTTAATGACTTTTCTTGATAAAGATTATTTTCAACGTTAACGGTATATAAATTAGGTAAGGAAAGAATAGTTAATCAAATACATTGTTGGACTCTTGCTCGTATGTGAATCTAAATATATTTTCATATAGCTCCAACAGCAAAATAAGAATTTCTTATTAACTGTGAAATAAACTCGTGTTTCTTATGGTTACACCTTTGGGTTATTTATGATATGCACATTGTCCAAGATTGACAATTAACCCATATTGTATTTGCGTACAGGTTGGAATACTGTACCTGTGTATTGTCATTAGTATCCCTATGTTTTAAACAGGTAAATAAGGTCTATGTTGTCAATAGATATATAATGTCTTGTTTGTCGATAGACGTATCTGTTGTTGTTAATAGATATATAATGTCTTGTTTGTCGATAGACGTATCTGTTGTTGTCAATAGATAAACGAGGACTATTTTATCAAACGGTAAATTAAGCTGATGTTGTCAATAGACAAATGAGGCAGATGTTGTTGGCAATATTTTAAAGAAGACTATGTTGTCATCTATAAAGATAAATAAAAACAATTTTCTTAATCGAAAAGTTCGGCAAACTATACTGTCCATCGAAAAGTTCGGAAAACTATAATGTCCATCGATAAGTTCGGCAAACTATACTGTCCATCGAAAAGTTCGGCAAACTATACTGTCCATCGAAAAGTTCGGCAAACTATACTGTCCATCGAAAAGAAACTATACTGTCCATCGAAAAGTTCGGCAAACTATACTGTCCATCGAAAAGTTCGGCAAACTATACTGTCCATCGAAAAGTTCGGAAAACTATACTGTCCATCGAAAAGTTCGGCAAACTATACTGTCCATCGAAAAGTTCGGCAAACTATACTGTCCATCGAAAAGTTAGGCAAACTGTACTGTCCATCGAAAAGTTAGGCAAACTAAACTGTCCATCGAAAAGTTAGACAAACTATACTGTCCATCGAAAAGTTAGGCAACCTATACTGTCCATCGAAAAGTTAGGCAAACTATACTGTCCATCGAAAAGTTAGGCAATGATGTCTCACCCAGTCACATTATCCTGACACCAGGCCGACCAGTCCTAACACTAACCTCTTAATGCTGAACGTCAAGCGAGGCTGCTGTTAGTACCATTTTTGTAAGTCCAAGCATCTTTAGTCTAATGTATCTGCAGTCCCACTACGTTCCATCGGATTCTGAGCCTTTCTATATCCATTTGTATCCGTTCTACTTTGATCATAGTATTTCCTTTTCGTTTCAATTCAGCCCAACCATATGATCATTCTAGATCTGTAGGACAACTGAAGAAATAAAATTCAATAAATGTGTTATTTTGATCTCATTTGGGTTTTTAAAATTAAAAAAATCACAAAATTAAACTGGTTTAATGACTTTTCTTGATAAAGACTATTTTCAACATTAACCGTATATAAATTAAGTAAGGTAATAATAGTTAATCAAATACATTGTTGGAGTCTTGCTCGTTTGTGAATCTAAACATATTTTCATATAGCTCCAACAGCAAAATAAGAATTTCTTATTAACTGTGAAATAAACTCGTGTTTCTTATGGTTACACCTTTCCGTTATTTATGATATGCACATTGTCCAAGATTGACAATTATCCCATATTGTATCTGCGTACAGGTTGGAATACTGTACCTGTGTATTGTCATTAGTATCCCTATGTTTTAAACAGGTAAATAAGGTCTATGTTGTCAATAGATATATAATGTCTTGTTTGTCGATAGACGTATCTGTTGTTGTTAATAGATATATAATGTCTTGTTTGTCGATAGACGTATCTGTTGTTGTCAATAGATAAACAAGGACTATTTTATCAAACGGTAAATTAAGCTGATGTTGTCAATAGACAAATGAGGCAGATGTTGTTGGCAATATTTTAAAGAAGACTATGTTGTCATCTATAAAGAAAAATAAAAACAATTTTCTTAATCGAAAAGTTAGGCAAACAATACTGTCCATCGAAAAGTTAGGCAACCAATACTGTCCATCGAAAAGTTAGGCAAACAATACTGTCCATCGAAAAGTTAGGCAAACTATACTGTCCATCGAAAAGTTAGGCAAACTATACTGTCCATCGAAAAGTTAGGCAAACTATACTGTCCATCGAAAAGTTAGGCAAACTATACTGTCCATCGAAAAGTTAGGCAAACTATACTGTCCATCGAAAAGTTAGGCAAACTATACTGTCCATCGAAAAGTTAGGCAAACTATACTGTCCATCGGAAACTTAGGCAAACTATACTGTCCATCGAAAAGTTAGGCAAACTATACTGTCCATCGAAAAGTTCGGCAAACTATACTGTCCATCGAAAAGTTCGGCAAACTATACTGTCCATCGAAAAGATCGGCAAACTATACTGTCCATCGAAAAGTTCGGCAAACTATACTGTCCATCGAAAAGTTAGGCAAACTATTCTGTCCATCGAAAAGTTAGGCAAACTATACTGTCCATCGAAAAGTTAGGCAAACCATACTGTCCATCGAAAAGTTAGGCAAACTATACTGTCCATCTAAAAGTTAGGCAAACAATACTGTCCATCGAAAAGTTAGGCAAACTATACTGTCCTTCGAAAAGTTAGGCAATGATATCTCACCCAGTCACATTATCCTGACACCAGGCCGACCAGTCCTAACACTAACCTCTTAATGCTGAGCGTCAAGCGAGGCAGCTGTTAGTACCATTTTTGTAAGTCCAAGCATCTTTAGTCTAATGTATCTGCAGTCCCACTACGTTCCATCGGATTCTGAGACTTTTATATCCATTTGTATCCGTTCTACTTTGATCATGGTATTTCCTTTTCGTTTCAATTCAGCCCAACTATATGATCATTCTAGATCGGTAGGACAACTGAATAAAAAGAAATTCAATAAATGTGTTATTTTGATCTCATTTGGGTTTTTTTAAAATTAAAAAAAAATCACAAAATTAAACTGGTTTAATGACTTTTCTTGATAAAGACTATTTTCAACATTAACGGTATATAAATTAAGTAAGGAAAGAATAGTTAATCAAATACATTGTTGGACTCTTGCTCGTATGTGAATCTACACATATTTTCATATAGCTCCAACAGCAAAATAAGAATTTCTTATTAACTGTGAAATAAACTCGTGTTTCTTATGGTTACACCTTTCCGTTATTTATGATATGCACATTGTCCAAGATTGACAATTAACCCATATTGTATTTGCGTACAGGTTGGAATACTGTACCTGTGTATTGTCATTAGTATCCCTATGTTTTAAACAGGTAAATAAGGTCTATGTTGTCAATAGATATATAATGTCTTGTTTGTCGATAGACGTATCTGTTGTTGATAATAGATATATAATGTCTTGTTTGTCGATAGACGTATCTGTTGTTGTCAATAGATAAACAAGGACTATTTTATCAAACGGTAAATTAAGCTGATGTTGTCAATAGACAAATGAGGCAGATGTTGTTGGCAATATTTTAAAGAAGACTATGTTGTCATCTATAAAGAAAAATAAAAACAATTTTCATAATCGAAAAGTTAGGCAAACAATACTTTCCATCGAAAAGTTAGGCAAACTATACTGTCCATCGAAAAGTTAGGCAAACTATACTGTCCATCGAAAAAGTCGGCAAACTATACTGTCCATCGAAAAGTTAGGCAATGATGTCTCACCCAGTCACATTATCCTGACACCAGGCCGACCAGTCCTAACACTAACCTCTTATTGCTGAGCGTCAAGCGAGGCAGCTGTTAGTACCATTTTTGTAAGTCCAAGCATCTTTAGTCTAATGTATCTGCAGTCCCACTACGTTCCATCGGATTCTGAGCCTTTCTATATCCATTTGTATCCGTTCTACTTTGATCATGGTATTTCCTTTTCGTTTCAATTCAGCCCAATCATATGATCATTCTAGATCTGTAGGACAACTGAAGAAAAGAAATTCAATAAATGTGTTATTTTGATCTCATTTGGATTTTTAAAATTAAAAAAAATCACAAAATTAAACTGGTTTAATGACTTTTCTTGATAAAGACTATTTTCAACATTAACGATATATAAATTAAGTAAGGTAAGAATAGTTAATCAAATACATTGTTGGACTCTTGCTCGTATGTGAATCTAAACATATTTTCATATAGCTCCAACAGCAAAATAAGAATTTCTTATTAACTGTGAAATAAACTCGTGTTTCTTATGGTTACACCTTTGGGTTATTTATGATATGCACATTGTCCAAGATTGACAATTAACCCATATTGTATTTGCGTACAGGTTGGAATACTGTACCTGTGTATTGTCATTAGTATCCCTATGTTTTAAACAGGTAAATAAGGTTTATGTTGTCAATAGATATATAATGTTTTGTTTGTCGATATACGTATCTGTTGTTGTTAATAGATATATAATGTCTTGTTTGTCGATAGACGTATCTGTTGTTGTCAATAAACGAGGACTATTTTATCAATAGGTAAATTAAGCTGATGTTGTCAATAGACAAATGAGGCAGATGTTGTTGGCAATATTTTAAAGAAGACTCTTGTCATCTATAAAGATAAAAAAAAACAATTTTCTTAATCGAAAAGTTAGGCAAACTATACTGTCCATCGAAAAGTTAGGCAAACTATACTGTCCATCGAAAAGTTAGGCAAACTATACTGTCCATCGAAAAGTTAGGCAGACTATGCTGTCCATCAAAAAGTTGAGCAAACTATACTGTCCATCGAAAAGTTAGGCAAACTATACTGTCCATCGAAAAGTAAGGCAAACTATACTGTCCATCGAAAAGTTAGGCATACTATTCTGTCCATCGAAAAGTTAGAAAACTATACTGTCCATCGAAAACTTAGGCAAACTATACTGTCTTCAAAAAGTTAGGCAAACTATACTGTCCATCGAAAACTTAGAAAACTATACTGTCCATCGAAAACTTCAGCAAACTATACTGTCCATCGAAAACTTAGGCAAACTATACTGTCCATCGAAAACTTAGGCAAACTATAATGTCCATCGAAAACTTAGGCAAACTATACTGTGCATCGAAAAGTTAGGCAAATTATACTGTCCAACGAAAAGTTAGGCAAACTATACTGTCCATCGAAAAGTTAGGCAAACTATACTGTCCATCGAAAAGTTAGGCAAACTATACTGTCCATCGAAAAGTTAGGCAAACTATACTGTCCATCGAAAAGTTAGGCAAACTATCCTGTCCATCGAAAAAGTTAGGCAAACTATACTGTCCATCGAAAAGTTAGGTAAACTGTACTGTCCATCGAAAAGTTAGGCAAACTGTACTGTCCATCGAAAAGTTAGGCAAACTTTACTGTCCATCGAGAAGTTAGGCAAACTATACTGTCCATCGAAAAGTTAGGCAAACTATACTGTACATCGAAAAGTTAGGCAATGATGTCTCACCCAGTCACATTATCCTGACACCAGGCCGACCAGTCCTAACACTAACCTCTTAATTCTGAGCGTCAAGAGAGGCAGCTGTTAGTACCATTTTTGTAAGTCCAAGCATCTTTAGTCTAATGTATCTGCAGTCCCACTACGTTCCATCGGATTCTGAGCCTTTCTATATCCATTTGCATCCGTTCTACTTTGATCATGGTATTTCCTTTTCGTTTCAATTCAGCCCAACCATATGATCATTCTAGATCTGTAGGACAACTGAAGAAAAAAAATTCAATAAGTGTGTTATTTTGATCTCATTTGGGTTTTTAAAATTAAAAAAAAATCACAAAATAAAACTGGTTTAATGACTTTTCTTGATAAAGACTATTTTCAACAGTAACGGTATATAAATTAAGTAAGGTAAGAATAGTTAATCAAATACATTGTTCGACTCTTGCTCGTATGTGAATCTAAACATATTTTCATATAGCTCCAACAGCAAAATAAGAATTTCTTATTAACTGTGAAATAAACTCGTGTTTCTTATGGTTACACCTTTCCGTTATTTATGATATGCACATTGTCCAAGATTGACAATTAACCCATATTGTATTTGCGTACAGGTTGGAATACTGTACCTGTGTATTGTCATTAGTATCCCTATGTTTTAAACAGGTAAATAAGGTCTATGTTGTCAATAGATATATAATGTCTTGTTTGTCGATAGACGTATCTGTTGTTGTTAATAGATATATAATGTCTTGTTTGTCGATAGACGTATCTGTTGTTGTCAAGAAACGAGGACTATTTTATCAAACGGTAAATTAAGCTGATGTTGTCAATAGACAAATGAAGCAGATGTTGTTGGCAATATTTTAAAGAAGACTCTTGTCATCTATAAAGATAAATAAAAACAATTTTCTTAATCGAAAAGTTAGGCAAACTATACTGTCCATCGAAAAGTTAGGCAAACTATACTGTCCATCGAAAAGTTAGGCAAACTATACTGTCCATCGAAAAGTTAGGCAGACTATGCTGTCCATCAAAAAGTTGTGCAAACTATACTGTCCATCGAAAAGTTAGGCAAACTATACTGTCCATCGAAAAGTTAGGCAAACTATACTGTCCATCGAAAAGTTAGGCAATGATGTCCCACCCAGTCACATTATCCTGACACCAGGCCGACCAGTCCTAACACTAACCTCTTAATGCTGAGCGTCAAGCGAGGCAGCTGTTAGTACCATTTTTGTAAGTCCAAGCATCTTTAGTCTAATGTATCTGCAGTCCCACTACGTTCCATCGGATTCTGAGCCTTTTATATCCATTTGTATCCGTTCTACTTTGATCATGGTATTTCCTTTTCGTTTCAATTCAGCCCAACTATATGATCATTCTAGATCGGTAGGACAACTGAATAAAAAGAAATTCAATAAATGTGTTATTTTGATCTCATTTGGGTTTTTTTAAAATTAAAAAAAGATCACAAAATTAAACTGGTTTAATGACTTTTCTTGATAAAGACTATTTTCAACATTAACGGTATATAAATTAAGTAAGGAAAGAATAGTTAATCAAATACATTGTTGGACTCTTGCTCGTATGTGAATCTACACATATTTTCATATAGCTCCAACAGCAAAATAAGAATTTCTTATTAACTGTGAAATAAACTCGTGTTTCTTATGGTTACACCTTTCCGTTATTTATGATATGCACATTGTCCAAGATTGACAATTAACCCATATTGTATTTGCGTACAGGTTGGAATACTGTACCTGTGTATTGTCATTAGTATCCCTATGTTTTAAACAGGTAAATAAGGTCTATGTTGTCAATAGATATATAATGTCTTGTTTGTCGATAGACGTATCTGTTGTTGTCAATAGATAAACAAGGACTATTTTATCAAACGGTAAATTAAGCTGATGTTGTCAATAGACAAATGAGGAAGATGTTGTTGGCAATATTTTAAAGAAGACTATGTTGTCATCTATAAAGAAAAATAAAAACAATTTTCATAATCGAAAAGTTAGGCAAACAATACTTTCCATCGAAAAGTTAGGCAAACTATACTGTCCATCGAAAAGTTAGGCAAACTATACTGTCCATCGAAAAAGTCGGCAAACTATACTGTCCATCGAAAAGTTAGGCAATGATGTCTCACCCAGTCACATTATCCTGACACCAGGCCGACCAGTCCTAACACTAACCTCTTATTGCTGAGCGTCAAGCGAGGCAGCTGTTAGTACCATTTTTGTAAGTCCAAGCATCTTTAGTCTAATGTATCTGCAGTCCCACTACGTTCCATCGGATTCTGAGCCTTTCTATATCCATTTGTATCCGTTCTACTTTGATCATGGTATTTCCTTTTCGTTTCAATTCAGCCCAATCATATGATCATTCTAGATCTGTAGGACAACTGAAGAAAAGAAATTCAATAAATGTGTTATTTTGATCTCATTTGGATTTTTAAAATTAAAAAAAATCACAAAATTAAACTGGTTTAATGACTTTTCTTGATAAAGACTATTTTCAACATTAACGATATATAAATTAAGTAAGGTAAGAATAGTTAATCAAATACATTGTTGGACTCTTGCTCGTATGTGAATCTAAACATATTTTCATATAGCTCCAACAGCAAAATAAGAATTTCTTATTAACTGTGAAATAAACTCGTGTTTCTTATGGTTACACCTTTGGGTTATTTATGATATGCACATTGTCCAAGATTGACAATTAACCCATATTGTATTTGCGTACAGGTTGGAATACTGTACCTGTGTATAGTCATTAGTATCCCTATGTTTTAAACAGGTAAATAAGGTTTATGTTGTCAATAGATATATAATGTTTTGTTTGTCGATATACGTATCTGTTGTTGTTAATAGATATATAATGTCTTGTTTGTCGATAGACGTATCTGTTGTTGTCAATAAACGAGGACTATTTTATCAATAGGTAAATTAAGCTGATGTTGTCAATAGACAAATGAGGCAGATGTTGTTGGCAATATTTTAAAGAAGACTCTTGTCATCTATAAAGATAAATAAAAACAATTTTCTTAATCGAAAAGTTAGGCAAACTATACTGTCCATCGAAAAGTTAGGCAAACTATACTGTCCATCGAAAAGTTAGGCAAACTATACTGTCCATCGAAAAGTTAGGCAGACTATGCTGTCCATCAAAAAGTTGAGCAAACTATACTGTCCATCGAAAAGTTAGGCAAACTATACTGTCCATCGAAAAGTAAGGCAAACTATACTGTCCATCGAAAAGTTAGGCAAACTATACTGTCCATCGAAAAGTTAGGCAATGATGTCTCACCCAGTCACATTATCCTGACACCAGGCCGACCAGTCCTAACACTAACCTCTTAATGCTGAGCGTCAAGCGAGGCAGCTGTTAGTACCATTTTTGTAAGTCCAAGCATCTTTAGTCTAATGTATCTGCAGTCCCACTACGTTCCATCGGATTCTGAGCCTTTTTATATCCATTTGTATCGGTTCTACTTTGATCATGGTATTTCCTTTTCGTTTCAATTCAGCCCAACCATATGATCATTCTAGATCTGTAGGACAACTGAATAAAAAAAAATTCAATAAATGTGTTATTTTGATCTCATTTGGGTTTTTTTAAAATTAAAAAAAAAATCACAAAATTAAACTGGTTTAATGACTTTTCTTGATAAAGACTATTTTCAACATTAACGGTATATAAATTAAGTAAGGAAAGAATAGTTAATCAAATACATTGTTGGACTCTTGCTCGTATGTGAATCTAAACATATTTTCATATAGCTCCAACAGCAAAATAAGAATTTCTTATTAACTGTGAAATAAACTCGTGTTTCTTATGGTTACACCTTTCCGTTATTTATGATATGCACATTGTCCAAGATTGACAATTAACCCATATTGTATTTGCGTACAGGTTGGAATACTGTACCTGTGTATTGTCATTAGTATCCCTATGTTTTAAACAGGTAAATAAGGTCTATGTTGTCAATAGATATATAATGTCTTGTTTGTCGATAGACGTATCTGTTGTTGTTAATAGATATATAATGTCTTGTTTGTCGATAGACGTATCTGGTGTTGTCAATAGATAAACAAGGACTATTTTATCAAACGGTAAATTAAGCTGATGTTGTCAATAGACAAATGAGGCAGATGTTGTTGGCAATATTTTAAAGAAGACTATGTTGTCATCTATAAAGAAAAATAAAAACAATTTTCATAATCGAAAAGTTAGGCAAACAATACTGTCCATCGAAACGTTAGGCAAACTATACTGTCCATCGAAAAGTTAGGCAAACTATACTGTCCATCGAAAAGTTAGGCAAACTATACAGCAGCAGAGAGGGCGAACCTCACAAGCGTCGAATCGCAAAAAAGCGTCGAATCGTAAAAAAGCGTCGACAACCAACGCTTCTTCGTCTACGCCAGCGTCGTTGTCATTCGCCGTCTCTGCTGCTACAGGTTAATAATTCTTTTACGAGTTCAACCGAATATTTGATCCAGTCCGATACGATATCGTGTCCGAGGATCATGTAAATTTATTGTTGCGAATCCGTACGGGGTTGACTGAGCATTACTAAAGAAATTTTTAAATTGATTGAAGTCCATATCGGAACACCATGTCTGCCAAATATTTCTAAGAGTATGAGTATCAACTCCGTTGAATACAGCAAGAATATTGCAGTTATCTCTGATGACTTTTGGAACCTGAGTGTAGCGTTGAGTGACATATATCACGTCAGTGTTTTTATGCCTGCCTCGGGAAAAGATTCTAGCAGGATTTTTTAGTTTATCTAACATTACATTATCGTATACGACTAAATTGTTAATATCTCCATCAATATCATCAATGCTCGGTGCTTCATCGATATCGGTTATAAACTCAATAATACCCTCGCCGGATTTTTCTACCGCGCTGTCGTTAAAATCTTTTAGCACTTCATAGCATCGTTGATCATCTACGCTAGGGGCAATTAAATACAACTTATCCCACTTCATCCATCTCATTATTAAATTGAGCAACAATTGCGTTTTACCGGATCCAGATGGCCCGAGTATAATCATCCGGATAGAGTTTGGTAGCGCTGCATGATGCTTAACTGGTTCTCTTGTTTTAGTCGCTGAAAAATCAATTATATCCATATTTCTATACATAAATTATGGATCTATATTGTGTGAAGTGTAAAACGCGTACTGGCACAGATGACTTGACTACGATTACAACTAAAAATAACAGATCTGCACTTACTGGTAGATGTGCAACATGTGGTACAAAAAAATTTAGATTTATTTCTACAAAATCAAAGATTTTACAGTCCGGAAATGTTTTTAAAAAAAACGAGGAGGTGATATCGCAGCCAAATTGGCAAAGCTCCCTGGAACCCATTGGGCAAAGTACCCCGGAGAAAAGCACCTTCCAGGATATAGCTACTGTGGTCCCGGAACACGATTAGATATCAGACTTGATGATCAAAATCAACCCAGATCCGGCGAGTATCCGATAAACGCCATTGATAAGGCGAGTTACGCTCATGATGTTGCATATAAAAGCAGCAATTTGCAAAACATGCATCTCGCGGATGTGAAATTAATTCATGCGTTAAATGCTATTCCTGATAAATCCTTCAAAGAAAAATTGTCTTCCTTTTTGATAAAATCGGCTATGAAAAGTAAATTGATGTTAGGTGCTGGTAATTAATAATATGGAATCAATTTATTATTCCCCAAGAGGATACTGGAGGGGTAAATCAGCAATCCATAAACTCGCTAGCGCTGCAAAAGTGAAAAAAACTACAGCGGCGGATTGGTTATCCAAACAGGCACTATGGCAAATTTATCTACTGCGCCCTAAACAAATCAATTTCTCGCATTTTGATGTTACCGGACCTAATGAAGTTCATCAAGCTGATTTATTGTTTTTACCACATGACAACGGTTACAAATACGCGTTAACCGTAGTTGATGTTGCGAGTCGATACAAAGAAGCAGAACCGTTAAAAACAAAATCAGCCACTGAAGTTGCTTCTGCATTTGAGAGGATTTATCGACGAGGTCCTCTGCACTGGCCAAATCTATTGCAGGTTGATCCTGGTAAGGAATTTCAGGGTGCAGTGTTATCAACAATGAAACATCATAATGTCACTATCAGACGGGGGCATACTGCGCTACATCGTGATCAGGCAATTGTAGAACGATTTAATCGGACGATTGCTGAGCGGTTATTTGGATATCAATACGCGAAGGAGTTTATTCAGGATAAAAGATCCCGTGAATGGGTCAAAAGGTTACCAGCAGTGATTACTGCACTGAATAACGAGATTACTAAAACAATCAACATGAAACCTATTAACGCGATTAAAAAGAAGTCAATACCCGTACAACTACAAAAAGATGTCAAAGAACCAATTCTTGGTAGTAATGTCACTGTGAGGTATTTATATGAACCAGGAGAGCTTGAAGGTGGCAGAAAAAGGGCTACTGATCCTATTTGGAGTGTTACTGCACACAATATATCTAGTATAACATTATCTACGGGTAGACCTCTAGTCTATAAACTGGATTCAACTGCCCCTCAGCGGGGTTTTACTAGACAACAACTACAGGTAATACCCGAGGATACTCAATTGCCACCGCATGGTCTTAACTAGCGCCGTTGCGTCTATTGCACTCAAGACAAGTCAACATCACATTATTTCTGACATGACCGAGATTGTTATTTTTTCTGTCAACGGTAAATTGGCGAGGATCTTTATCCGAATACTGCCAACGCATTATACAATTGCAACTCGCGCAGTGATTATTCTGTTGTTTCTTCAGCGTAATTATTAATTCAGCATCAATGTCAAATTCTCGTTGTTTTTTTTTATCCTGTTGTTTGTAACCGGAGAGTTTTTTATCAATAATTTTAACATCAATATCATCCATTGTTGTGTCGTTATCATCGTCACCTGACTCTGTCATGACGACAATTCTTCGAAGTTGATTTATTCTTCGTACTCTGGATACTGCGAGATAGACTAAATTTGACCATTCGATGCGATTATCTACCATCCAAACAATTGTATCCCTGATGGTTAATCCCTGTGAAGAGTGTATTGTCGCTGCGTATCCTAGCGTCCACGGGGATTTATTAGCACGCAATGCATCTTCAACGACGCTGATATCAACCAGCACAATATCATCTAATACCAGAATTTGTTTTTCACGCTGTCCTGGAATATCAACTTCAATGTTCTGTTTTCGTGTATCCGAAGGCCTATAACAAAGAGGCACAGGAAGTGTTGCAAATTTTTCTTTATGCAATTCAAATAATTTCATCTGAAGTGTGTCTCTGACTATTTTTCTACTTGCAATTATCAAATCGTTTGGTCTCCATGTTTCCCAAAACTCATTCACTGGAGTTTCTGAAATCACTTCACGCACTATTTCGCATTGGATTCTATCCGGTTGTAGTCTAATTAGCGCTTTGAACTCGCGTAATCGTTCATCAAGTGATCTATAATCAGTGGTGATTTCTTCATAGTAGTCTATAAAACCCTTTAACCACTCATGTGGGGATGCACCGACAAATGGTGGTGGTTGGCCGTGATCACCGCACATGACGACTTTTGTGTTTTTGTTTAACAACCACTCGAGAAATGTTTGTAATACATCTAATGACACTGTGCATATTTCATCCCAAATTATGATTTCAGGAATGAATTTATCACCCATACGCTCAGGAGTCCATTTGTCACCCTTCCATCGAAAAAAACTATGATAGGTACGGGCATTTACCCCTCGTTGTTTCATCTCTCTGGCGAGTCTGTGAGTTGGTGTTAACACAATCATAGTTGACCGACGATATAATTCAATTGCACGAGTTGTCTTTCCTGACCCACCACAACCGTTTAAATAAACTGTCTTGTATCTACATACTGGATCAGATTCCGGTGGTGCATTAGAAAATTCTGATTGAATTTCAATACGGTTACATGAAAGATATTTATCATCTATGGCAACGTCTGCCGATTCACAATACTCATGTAGCATCTCCTTTTTAAATCGCCAACGCCCCCATGCTTTCTCGGGATCTGTGAATGCCGCTACAGCTGATTTGTGTTTATTGTGTATATACATCGAATCAGTGGCCACTCTAACCGCGGTATTAGGAAATCTATTTATCATCGAAAATAGATTAATAGAAGCATAGGCTAGCATAGATGATCTTAAATGTGTATACTGGGAATTATATCCATCACAGTAGGTAACAACCGTACATATTTTCTCACCATTGGATAGAAAAGCATCCTTACGGGATACAAGTTTTCCCTGTTTCATTAAATCCGTTACAATAAAATCGTATTCAGCGATATCTATGATCAACCGCCAAGAATATTTTGCATTGTCGTATCTTCCACCCTGGGTAAATTTACCGATTATTCTTCGTCCAAAATCTTTTGCTTGTTCATTTTTACTTTCAAATAACTTCTTAGACCAATTCATGACTTCTTCCTCGCTGAAATCTGGAAACTGTTTTCGCTGTTCGCTAATTATACGATCTAGATCGGGTTGTGGTAGCCAAACTTCTTTCTGAGCTCGATAGCATATAATAGCTTCGGAAACAATCAACGATATTAGCATACCACAATCAATCATATATCGTAGTAACACTATTGGCATCCAGGCCTTTTCAGATATATGTCTACCAAGCCAAAGATAACTACACGAGTCATTTCATGCGTGGGGTGTCCAAATCGTTTAAAGTATTCAGAACATTCCCCATATCCGAGAAAACTTCCAGGATAACACGCGGATATATCAATTGAAATCATACCATCACGTGAGTATTTCGTATTCCACAGTCCTCCATGACCAAATTCGACGCAACTCAATTTAACATCTTCGAGAAAATCACTTCGTGTTGGACGCCATGAGTTTTTTTCTCTTGCGAAGTGAGCTACCACTGATGGAATAGTAAAACTATCCGTGAGTAGTTTTTCATGAAAACTCTCCGGTGAAAAATCACTAGCGATTTTTCTCATTCGTTCGTTATGATCAATAATTTGTATTGGCGCTCCTTGTAATTTATATTTCGGTTCGTGTAATACTTCCCCGGTTATTGTCGTTACTGATATTGGGAATTTTAATAATGTTTCTAATTTAGCTATATCAGAAATCCTTGCACCGTGCTGTTTCACCGTCAGTTCCCATTCGGTTATTTTCCTACGTCGCAGATCAGTTAGTTTATTTCCTCGGGATGCATTTGTGAAGTGTTCCATTACCCGTGTTGCCACGCAATTCAGTGAACTAGAATATTTCATAGGAGCTAGTTTTGCAATATCGGGTTTATCATTTAACGGATATATCCCATAAACGATTGCTGTTACAGGATAAGATCTCTCGTAGTATGGTTTGTCGATTCCAGTTAGATATCCTGGTTTGGAATCTCTACTTACAATGACAGTTTTTTTATCCTTGAGGATTGGTTCAAATTTATCCCTGATAATCCATTTGCCTTCGACTTCGATAATAAATTTTATTCTGAAAAAATACTTCTGTTGGGAATTGCTTTGTTTGGGAATTGCTTTGCGATTTCCATCTTTAGATTTCCACCCCGTTGGCGAGCCAAGGTGTGAAATTATCTCGGCTGCTCTTTCATCGTTCATGGTAGCATCGATGTTCGGTACATTAACATCGTCATGTATAATTCGAAATGTCGACCAACAGTGTGCTGCACCGTCTCGGTAGAATTCATTAAAACAGTCGCTGATTTTAATCAACAGGGTTCTATCACCGATTATCCGTTTTGGTGTATTAGAGACTCTATCGAGATTGAATTTAGCATTTTTCCAGGGCTTAATTTTCGATAATCTCTTGAACTCCTCCATACTATAATTAAAACAAGCATTTAAATGAAAGATTTATGTATAATCAATCACTGCAAGTGGCTTATGATTGGATCAACAACCCCGTGTAACAAATCATGCAGAAATGAATTCTGTGGGTATCATATGCAAAGCTTTCGTCGTGGAAGCCTTGGTCCGTTACCTTGCATACGATGTGGGGTTGGGGTCAGGGGAAAATCTCAGTTGTGTTTGAATTGCGGTGGCAAACGATACAGGGAGTTGAAGCGTTATTATGATAAAAGAATCAAAAATGGAAAATCAATCAAAAATTCTGACCCTGAAAAAGTCCCTGACGCTGACGCTGACAAAGTCAGTGTCAAGGGTAAAATCATAAGAACCCCTCAAGACTACATTGAAAGATTTTCCAGTGATGTAATCATTAGACCAAACAATGAATTAGACAAATAGTATTAGTATACGAATGAACCAAGAATTCAAACCACACCCTGTGATTACAAATTATGAAGCATCCAGTGATGGTGTTGTAAGAAACCGCAGACTGAAGAAACCAGTTGGTGCTGACAATGGTCTGGGGTATTTGATATTTGGCGCTGGAAAGAAGAAAACTTATCTCAATCATCGTTTCGTATTTGAATGCTTTTATGGATTGATCGAGGGTGATTTTGTTATTGGTCACAAGGATTCTAATCCAAGGAATAATTCCTTATCAAATCTACAGGTTGTTACACAAAGTGAAAATTCCAAACGAGGGGGGACTGGGAAATACTCGAAAAAAGCGAGACCAGTAAAATCTTTTAATACAGCAACTAATGAAGAAAAAATATTTCAATCGATAGCTAGCGCCAGTAGGCACTTCGATATTTGTCCATCTTCTGTACGATTCGTTGCAGAGGGGATAACCAAAACGGCGATTTCAAAAAAGACCGGACAGAAAATTAATTTCATTTATGTCTGATACGTCATATTTTTCATTTAGAAGTATATCATTGTTATAGAATATGAATTCTGAAAATATGAATAGCATTATTGATGAAATTGCAAAATTGAAAAATCAGGATATCAAACTATCAGATGGTTTAAATCCTGATCAAATCAAGTCAGATTTTCAGGATATAGAATACGGAGTTAGCACTAACAAATATATGCTACCAAAGAAGTATGCGCTCATCAAGAGAATTCAGAATTCTATTCGGGACTCTCTTGCATTTTCCAGTGACGTAAGTGTGTTTGTCCCGTTGTATACTATCGTAGAACGAATACGAAAAGAATTAGGTAACGAATACGAATTGAGAAAAGAGGTCAATTCGAAGATTAGAAACCTACGAGCGTTTATTCAAGAAAATGAACAATTTTGATTGACCGACCCTCAAAGAGATTTTGTCGTTTTTTGATTGTGACCGACCCTCAGAGAGATTTTCATTTTTTTTAGCATTTTTTGATTGAAAATGTCAAAATCAGTGAATAAAAAATAAAAATGTTTCACAGCAATAAAAAATAAAAATATTTCACACTGCGTAAAAAATAAAAATCAAATCCTAACAGCTTTGAAAGTTCTTTTAAGAACTTTTCCCTATGGGAAATCCCATGCAAAATCGACTACTTTACCCGACGAGGTTTTTTATCGAAAATCAAGGAAAACTGACCCAAAATCAATGAAAACAGGCAAAAATTGATGAAAAATGACTAAAAAACCATCAAAATGAATCATAACAGCTTTGAAAGTTCTTTTAAGAACTTTTCCCTATGGGAAATCCCATGCAAAATCGACTACTTTACCCGACGAAGACTGATCAAAATGGTATAAAAATATGAAAAATAGGCAAATCAGTAAAAAAAACAGGCAAAATCAGTGAATAAAAATATTTCACACACTGAATAAAAAAAAAATATTTCAATGGCGTTGGCACTTGCGCCATCAATAAAATACTCCCACGATGGTGTTAAAAATCATCCGACATTTCTGTTAGGTCAGGTTCGGGAAAATTGTTTTACAATTGAAAAATTGTTTCTGATTTCAAATAATGGTCAATGAAGCATTAACAACTAGATTGGCTCGTGAACGACTGGATGCAATCAGGAGATTTATACCAATTCGCGACTCTGTAAGAAATAAACTGCAACAACGACAGAGTTTACAAACTGATTTTGCTGCGGGATCTGAAGAATTGTTTAAACCAGTAACCACAGCAACGTACGGGGTAGAGCGTGCTATACGGGGAGATGATCCCGAGACGGGGAAATCTGTTATCGGTGAACTTGAAAAAATAGCAGTGAAAACTGAACAAACAAAACAGGCTGTACAAAAAATGGAATCAAAAAGAACAGTAGATGATTTACGCGTGAGATTTAACGAGGAAGGGTTAGCAGCAATTGATAAGACTGATCCAACAGAAATTCCTGCGCTTGTTGTTATGACTTATGAAAACAGAAAAAAAATGTTGAAACCAGAACATCATAAATATGTTAAGAATTTCACTCATTGGGCTGATATATTCTACAAAATCAAAACTAAAAAAAGTCAAATTAAGACAGATAGTGCATTATACATTGAATATATCAATGCGGTGGATATAGTGTATAAACAATATGAAAATCAAAAACCGCAAAAGCGACAGCAACCTGCAAAGAAAATATCTTTTTCACCTAAAAAACAACAACTACCACCTGATGATGATGATGATGATAGTTATTTACAAGAAACGGATTTAGAAAAACTAGATGAAGCAACTGGTTATAGCGGAAGTGGATTGCAAGATTCCAGTGAAAATCCAAGAATTTCATGTCCTGGTAGTGTTCTCAGTGATATATCACGATTAGAAGTTCTTGTAGGAGGGTTCCGAGCTGGAAATAACTCACCGGAAATAATTAATGAAGCAGCTGATATCTGCAGGCGGTTATTTGCCGGCGGTATCATGGATATCAAAACATATCGAGATTTCATTAGCGAGTTAGTGGAAAGTGGGTATCACAGCGACTGAATTCACAATTGATAAATTTTTTTACAATTGAAAACACTAGTGTTTTTACAATAATGATCATACACTACAACCATGACAAACCAACCCCCGTATATGTAGTTAATTCACGGTTTCCAGTTTATAGAGCATATTACGGAGATGGTTTAGGTAATACCATTGCAGGGTTTTTTGCGAGAATGGCTCCAAAAGTGATGCCGTTAGCTAAACAATTATCAATGAAAGCCATTGATGTTATTCGTGATAAGGGTATTAGCAAAATCGGAGATCTTGCCGGAAAAGCGTTTTCAGCCGCAAAGAATAAACTAACAGCGCTAGTGAAATCACGGATGAAATCCAAAGGATTTTCAAAACCGTTACCGTCTACAGCGGAAATGCCTGCAAGTGTTAGTAAAATAATAAATAACGCAGTAGATGAAAAATTAGCGTCATTGGTGACTCCGAGTGACCAAAATAACATGATAGCAAACATGATAGCGGGGAGTGGCTTTAAAAAAATACGACGATGAAAATCCTACGGTGAAAATCGTTTACGATTTTACGATTTAGACTCTGATAAATAGAATAAAATGTTCAAAAGGTCACCTGATCAAGCATTTGATATGGATGCCCCAGTTCTCAAGAATGATTCTGTACGCGATTTTCAATTTTATTCTTATCACGCAGTACAACCAGATCTCCGATCGCGAATTGAACTTCAAGTTCATGATACCAGTAAATATTTTCTACCGTGTGAGGCATTTATTGAAGTAGAAGGAGAACTTGTAACAAATGTTGCAGATGATACCCCATATGACAATAACGCAAATGTCCGAGTTGGTTTTGTTAATAACGGTATTATGGCGTTATTTGAAAGCGCTAGATATCTCATTGATGGAAAAGAAATTGAATCCATTGACCGTGAAGTTGATGTGGCTACAACAATCATAGGGTTAGCGAGATATTATGATGATTATACAAGATCGGCTGGTCCGTCTATGATGTTTACAAAGGATACCTCTGATAACGCTGACCACCTTCAATTCATTAAAGTGTTAACAGCACAAGGTACTGCAGAAGCAGATCAACAACAAGCAGCTAATCCAGAATGTCGAACTAGACCCGGAGCTGCGTTTGATATTCTCGGAGGCGTTAATGGTAATCTCAATTTAGGATTTGCAACACGCGTAGCAACGTTGCATGGACAGCGTCGACGATTTTCATGTGCGATTCCACTGCATCATATTTTCGGATTCTGTAGAAATGTTAGAAAAGTTATTTATGGAGTCAAACACACAGTAGCGCTTGTACGAAAGGGTACTGATGATGATGCAATCTGGCGTAATGCTGGGGTTGCTCCCGGTAAAGTCATTTTAACAAAACTATCATTATGGATGCCAGTGTTAACTCCATCAGTCACCGAAGAACAGCGACTACTAGAATTTATGGACCAAGGAGGAAAGTTGTTGTTAAGTTGGTTATCAGTGACTACGGATATTAAACAAGACAGTGTTGATGGTACATTCACATGGCACCTGGCATCAAAACAAGGTGTTTCAGCTCCACGTCATATATTTATTGCGTTACAGAATAATGCGCGAGTTGGTAATCAAGAACGAAGCCATATGATATTTGATCAGTTAGGTGTTAATGAAGTCTCGCTGAGAATAAACGGACAGCAGGAACCATCCGAGGATATACAACTTGATTACGGTCAAAATCATATTGCACGTGTATATCATAACCTGTTGTCATATATGGCACGTGATCAAAATGTGGATACTGGTTTGCAAATATCACAATTGGATTTTAAAAGCCTCTATCCGATTTATTACTTTTCATTGGAACATCTTGATTTAACAAGACAATCTGTCGTTGATATACACTTTAGAGCCCGTGTAACCCGCCCGACTGGTCCACCAGTTGGTGGGGTACCCCCTATCCTCATCCCGAATTATAGAGCGGTTGCTGTCATTCTCAGCGATAAATCAATACTACTCGAAGGTGTTGGAGGAAGAATGAGAGTGGTAGATGCACCAGTGAAAAATCTTTGATTGAAATCGTAAACGATTTAGAATCAATCTGTTATTGTATAATGTCGTATAGTAATATCAATGTATCTTTGACACCCGGTCAATTAAAAAAACTACAATCCAAATCAGCTAAGCAATGCGGAACCACAATCACGTTGAAACCTAATCAAATGACTGGTGGTGCAAATAAATTATCGCTGACAACTCGTCAAGTAAAACATTTCAATGATGCACTTGTAGCAAAAAAAGGTGTTCAGATTACTCTTTCTGCGGCTGCTATCAAAAATATGATAAAATCAGGCGGTATATTTCCATTGTTAGCTGCGATTCCAGCATTGATTGCAGCAGCAGCCCCAGCGGTGGCTAAAGCAGCGGCGTTAGGGGCTGTTGGTACTGCAGCAGGAATGGCACTAAAGAAGGCAACTGGGAAAGGATATAAAAAAAAGGGAAAGGGTCTAAGACTACCAGGAACCCCGTATTCGTGGTACAGCGGGAGATCCGTGAACGGATCGGGTCTAAGACTACCAGGAACGATTTATTAGTTGAAAACCCAATTGTTGAGGAGTCTATGACTCGGGAATCGAAGATTCCTATGTCTAATTTTGATTTAATGGATGCTGCTAAAAAAACTCGCGATTAAAAACTTCAGAGGTGTCTTTATGAAAGATCAATTACCACATCAACCAAACAGCGTTGAAACCGGAATCATTAATTTAGATAACAGCACCGGACCCGGAACTCACTGGGTTGCATACGCTATTGATCCACGTGGGATTGTCTATTTTGATTCATATGGATTAGCTCCGCCAAGCGAGTTTATGCGTTATATAAAAACCCTTCCAATGAAGACTTGGTATTCTACGCTACCAACACAAACGATGATTGACCCACCAATATGTGGCAGCGAAGTATTAAGTTTCTAACTCCTTGGGTAACCCAAGCGGAAAACCACCACATGTTGTCGTGAATGAATACACTAGTAATCGCTGGCAACGACGGAGTCGTCAAAAACGATTTTAGAGAGACGTGTATAAAATATCATGATTGATATTTGGGGGAGATCTTTGAAACCCAAACCCGATGGCACTGCAACCCCTGATTCTATCAAGGACATAAAAAAAATAATTGAAGATGAAATAGCTGAGACGTTGAACTTAACAAGTGTTGACCCGAACGAAATAGTTGTATTTCAAGACAAACAGGGTAAATTGAAAAGCAGTGATGTGTCGTTGGATGATATATTGGTTAAACAACGAAACGCAATCGAGGATACCGTTGTGCTATTTTCCGATCAGGGTAAATTGAAAACCAGTGATGTGTCATTGGATGACATTTTAAAACGACAACACGACGCCGCTGAAAACTCTATTGCGCTATATTCCAACAGTGGACGACTTAAACCAGGCGCACTTGTGTCTACGATCACCGACGCGATTGCTACCCACGGCAACGAGATTGCCGCCCACGGCCGTGAGCTGAATGATCTTATACGAGGTTATAATAGTTTTCGCAAAAATGTCGTACATAAATTCTTTGGAACCCCGCTTGTGGTTGTCATGACTCTAGCTGAAATTAAAAACTTTTTATCGCTATTCTTTTTTAACAAGGACGCGGGAAGGATGATGAATGAAAATGAAATCAAGGCAAATTATCTCGATATTTCTAAACTAATAGAAAATCCTGAAAAGGTAAGAATTCCGCACAAGCGCATTAAAAATATCGTGTATACGATCAATCATAGAATCGAGGATTGGATAAGAGGCGAATCTCCTGAAATTGTCGTCGATCTCTTGGGGGGTGGGGAAGCGAAGGTTGATGGTATCTATAGGTTAACGTGGGCCTCTATCGATCAATTTAATCTGATCATGGGCAATAGAACCTACTCTGGTGGCGTCGCGACGTTAATTATCGAGACTGGCAGAACACCAGGCTTTCACTTCGTCGCGGTTGATAGCTACACCATTAGATCAAAAATAGCCTGGTGTATAGAACTCGTAGATCATTTTTCCGGCTGAAGTACTAGCAATTCCTGCTAACGAATGCAAATAATTGAAAACACTAGTGTTTTTAAAAATAAAAAATGATTTCATCAACGCAATGTCGCTATTATCAGGTTAGAGAATTTCAGACTAGAATCAAAACCCTCGCCGAGGAGTATCAAATAAAAATAAAACAATACCGACGAAGAATCACCGCAATTGATATTACTATGTACTCGGTGTCATACCAAATCGAACAAATCAATAATGAATTCGCGCGTAGAATAAAATCGATTACTGGAACAGAATCGAAAATCGCTATAACAGTTCATGAGCCGACGCTATCATCCGCAATTGAGATAAGCACAGAAGGATACGTCGTAGATATCTATCAGAGTTCTATTAGAACCGTACTAGGATGGCCTGAAAAACCACCGGAAAAATCCACCACCGACTTAACCACGGATGTACAATCATATCATGAAATCAATCCCAGTTATCGAGATAATTTATCTGATATAAGAAAAGGAAGAATCGGCGATAGATTTATATTTACCAACAAAGACACATTGCAATGGGATTTTATCATTAAAAGAACAGCCGAGTCAACTGTTACTATTTCATTTACGCTAACTGACGTCCGTGGTTATTTTAATGAGATTAAACAATTATATGACACACAACTAGAACAACTACGGAAAACAAGATCGCAAAAACACGTTGAAATAATAAATCAGCTTATATCGGACATGGAATATATCTATGAACTAATTATTCAAACAATAATTAATGACAACAGCGACAATAAACAACGATTCCTAACCGATTACAATATCACAGAAGACAATCTGCGTAATTTCAAGTTTCCGAAATACAACGCTGATGAATTAGCAAGAATTGTTAAAACCGATATCAAAGCGCTACAAAAATCAGATTCAACTGTCCTCCTCAAATATAATAATGATCCAGATGGTGGTGGTAGGCATATCGCTCCGTTCAACGTGAATATATCCTCAGTGATTGCGCTCAATTTAGTATGTGATGTTATCGAAGGAAGCTATCAGATTAATCTAGAGCAATCAAATCAAGCTCAGTAGGGATATATTCTTTATTCGTTTGCACCAACAGCTCCTCCAGGATTCCTAATTATTGAAAACCCAATTAATCCTGTCTACATGCGATGCCATAATAATTCGTTAACGAGAATTAATTTCAAACTCACCGACCAGTCAAATAATCTGATTGATTTACAAGAAGAGGTGTTAGCGATTAGTTTGTTTGTAAAGTCCTAAGGACTGGATCAAATCATTTATTATTTTTTGTTAACCCATAGCAGCAGAGAGGGTGGATGACCACATCGTTGCGAGCAAAATTGATTAAAAAATCGTAAAATCTCCGTTTTTGCAAAAATGGAGACTTTTTTTTTGGTTAAATGAGATTTTGTTGGAAGCCTTATTTTTTGTCTGAAAACGTAGTCTATAGGCCATATTTTGCTCGAAAACATGATCTGTAGGCCTTATTTTTGCTCGAAAACGTGGTCTGTTCACCCTCTCTGCTGCTTCCTGTGATGCTGTTTTTTTCCATGCATCATGAATTATTTTAAAACCAACATCGATGGTGTCGTTAAGTTGTTTTTTTAGTTCCGGTACGTTATATCCCGGTAGTTTGAATGTCGGAATATCTTTAACGGGAAAATTATATTTTTCTGCAAATCTTGTTCTCGATAGGGTATTATCGTCATCTAGTATATCCTGAATAATTTTCAGATTAAATGTTTCCATATCGTCGATTATTTTGTTGCATGTTTCTACGACGCCTATAAATTCATCTCGGGTGAGAGAGCCGGATTTAAGAGATATTAACAAGAGTGAAAAATCATTATTCATCGCTGTGAAATTTTTAATGATTTCAGGTTCGTTAACAAAATGATATCCCTCTATTCTCTCCCCTGGCTTCTCGTTTCCAGTTGGTTGGTATCCGAGACCAAAAAAATCTATAGTAATTCTGTGATCTTTATAACTCCTTATTGGATTATCAGGTTTTATCACGTCGGTGATATAATCAGTTTTTTGTGGTTCTGGTAAATCAACGGTTTTCCCCCCTGGTGGTAATTCAGGCCATCCTAGTACGGTTCTAATAGAACTCTGATAGATATCTACGACGTATCCTTCTGTGTTTATTTCAATTGCGGATGATAGCGTCGGCTCATGAACTGTTATAGCGATTTTCGATTCTGTTCCAGTAATGGATTTTATTCTACGCGCGAATTCATTATTGATTTGTTCGAGTTTGGTATGACCCTGTTGGTATGGAAACAACGTTCCAGTCTGGGGTACCGTCGGGTTTATTCTTATACGAGAACACCAGTGAATTATTCGGTTCTGGACCACCAAATGCTACCGATCTGATATTAGGCCAACTGTGATACACTCGTAGTTTTGCTAGCGCTATCTCCTTCACGGGGACTGGGCTAGGGAAATTCACACTGAATTCAGGATTCGTTGATGTTATTAATATCATGCTTGTTTGTACTGGGTTCGTGTTCTCCACTATTTGTTGAAGTAATTCCATCGGTGTTGTCATTGTTATTATACTCATGATTTATTTCTAATTTTGATATCGCGGAATCGTAAATACTGACCATCACTGAGAACTCACTATCTGATATCGTTGAGGTTATTGAGATCATTCTGGTTTTCGGGTTCGTGTTTTCTAATTCCATCGGTGTTGTCATTGTTATTTTACTGTTGTTGTCGCTCTAATTTTGATATCGCTGAATCAAAAATACTGACCATCGCTGAGAATTCACTATCTGATATAATTGTATTATCGAGTGACGACGATATCATCAGGGATAACTGCGAATATGCGGTTGATGCAATATGAAATTGAATTAAGTAATTCTGCAGTTTACTCTGGCTGCATGATGATATCTTTTTTGCTATCCCGGTTGATATACCCCCGATTGTAGCCACCGCAGAAATGCAAATTGGAACTACGACCGGGGCAATCATTGTAACCGATGCAAGTATTATTCCGGCGCCAGCGAGAACGCTTGATACCGAGTACATAGTAATATCAATTGCGGTGATTCTTCGTCGGTATTTTTTTATTTTTATTTGATACTCCTCAGTGAGGGTTTTGAGTATAGTCTGAAATTCTCTGACCTGATCATAGCGACATTGCGTTGATGAAATCATTTTATTTTAAAAACGCTAGCGTTTTCAATTGTGAAATCCGAAGGATTTTCCTTTCAATTATCCTATTATTGACCTGGTTTTAGGATCTGATGAGGGGATACCGGATACAAATTCTATTATCCAGGGTAGTGACTCCCTAATCACAGACTCGTCGGAATTGTTTATAGTAATCGGAAATGGGATTGGTATAGAGGGTGGAGGTGGTGGTACTTTCTCTAGTATATATGTCAGCGTGTTAACACCGGTGATACGCCAATTACTGAATTCCAAATCAAATTTACGGTGATGTATTATTGTAAGTCGGTAGCAACCTGGTACACTAGTATGTCTGTGGCCAACATAAAGATAATTTCTGTTTCCTCGGATCCAATCAAAAGTTCCACTATCAACCGTGTACACGATGTTATTAACGGCGCTTACACTGTGTGGAATTTTTACTTTATCGATAACCGCTTTAATTTCAGCGAGGGTCATACCCGCGTTGTGTGGAATTTCAAAGAACTTATCAACAATGTCATTGACTGGTTTTTGTACCCGCTCAAAATTCCCCTTTAGTTTAAGAATATCGTCAATGACGTCGGAATAGGTTTTATCGATTTCAGTATATTTCATCGACGTTTTATCGCGGCGTTTAAAAAATGAAATCAATAATAAACCAAAGTCCATATCTACTCGGAGTTTATAATCACTAGCAAGGTCAAAATATGTCGTAGTGGTATCATGACCTTCAGGACCATCAAAGAAATTGTTAACTTTTTCATTGGTGGATTTTTGTTCGTCAATAGCTTTTTTAACTTCAGCGAGGGTTGGACCTGTCAACGATGTGGTTTCAGAACCAGGTGTTCTCCCCAAAAATCTATCCACGATGGTATTAAGTGTTGTTTGTCTCACCATAAACATGTTAATATCTTTGAGAGTTATTGTAGATGTAGCCGGGACACCAAAGAAACTATTAGCGATGTAGGCATTGTGAGTGTGCTTGCCGATAAACTCACTGATTTCAGCGAGAGTCATTCCTGCCACAAGCGGGTTTCCAAAGAACCTACCAACAATGTCATTAGTGGGTTTTTGATCTTCTATTAGTTTAGAAATCTCGAGATAATTTGCCTTGATTTCTGAAGCAGTCATCATCCTTCCAGCTTCCTTGTTAGCGAAGAATGAATTCAACAAGTCTTTAATTTCAGCGAGAGTCATGCCAACCACAAGCGGGGTTCCAAAGAATTTATGTACGACATTTTTGCGAAAATTATTATAACCTCGTATAAGATCATTCAGCTCACGTTCGTTGGTGGCAATCGCGTCGGTGATCGTAGACACAAGTGCGCCTGGTTTAAGTCGTCCGTCGTTGGAATATAGCGCAATAGAGTTTTCAGCGGCGTCGCGCTGCCGTATCAAAATGTCATTCAATGACACATCACTGGATTTCAATTTACCCTGTTTGTCTTGAAATACAACTATTTCGTTCGGGTCAACATTTACTAAATTTAACGTCTCAGCTATTTCATCTTCAATTAATTTTTTTATATCCTTGATAGAATCAGGGGGTACAGTGCCATCGGGTTTGGGTTTCAAAGATCTCCCCCAAATATCAATCATGTTATTGTAAAACTCTTTCTCTCTCTAAAATCGTTTTTGACGACTTCGTTGAAAAATCTTCGATTTTCGCCAGCGATTACTAGTGTATTCATTAACGACAACATGTGGTGGTTTTCCGCTTGGGTTACTCAAGGAGTTAGAAATAGCGTTAAGGACATTTAATACTTCGCTGCCACATATTGGTGGGTCAATCATCGTTTGTGTTGGTAGCGTAGAATACCAAGTCTTCATTGGAAGGGTTTTTATATAACGCATAAACTCTATTGGTGGGGCTAATCCATATGAATCGAAATAAACAATCCCACGTGGATCAATAGCGTATGCAACCCAGTGAGTTCCAGGTCCGGTGCTGTTATCTAAATTAATGATTCCGGTTTCAACACTGTTTGGTTGATGTGGTAATTGATTCTTCATAAAAACACCTCTGAAGTTTTTAATCGCGAGTTTTTTAGCAGCATCGAGTAAATCAAAATTGGACATAGGAATCTTCGATTCCCGAGTCATAGACTCCTCAACAATTGGGTTGGAAATCGAAGATTTCTGAATTAATAAACCGGTCCTAGTCTTAGACCCTTTCCGCTGTACCACGAATACGGGGTTCCTGGTAGTCTTAGACCCTTTCCCTTTTTTTTATATCCTTTCCCAGTTGCCTTCTTTAGTGCCATTCCTGCTGAAGTACCAACGGCTCCTAACGCTGCCGCTTTAGCCACCGCTGGGGCTGCTGCTGCAATCAATGCTGGTATCGCAGCTAACAACGGGAATATACCGCCTGTTTTAATCATATTTTTGATAGCAGCCGCAGAAAGAGTAATCTGAACACCCTTTTTTGCTACTAGTGCATCATTGAAATGTTTCACCTGACGAGTTGTCAGCGATAGTTTATTTGCACCACCAGTCATTTGGTTGGGTTTCAACGTGATTGTGGTTCCACATTTTTTAGCTGATTCCGATTGCAATTTTTTGATTTGACCAGGAGTTAACGCAACACTAATAACACTATATGACATTATACATAATTGATTGATTCTAATGGAAAAATCCTTCGGATTTTCAATTACATATTTTCTACTGGGGCATCTACCACTCTCATTCTTCCTCCAACACCTTCAAGTAGCATTGATTTATCACTGAGAATGACAGCAACCGCTCTATAATTCGGGATAAGGATAGGAGGTACCCCACCAACTGGTGGACCAGTTGGGCGGGTTACACGGGCTCTAAAGTGTATATCAACGACAGATTGTCTTGTTAAATCAAGATGTTCCAGCGAAAAGTAATAAATCGGATAGAGGCTTTTAAAATCCAATTGTGATATTTGCAAACCAGTATCCACATTTTGATCACGTGACATATATGACAACAGGTTATGATACACGCGTGCAATATGATTCTGACCGTAATCAAGTTGTATATCCTCGGATGGTTCCTGCTGTCCGTTTATTCTCAGCGAGACTTCATTAACACCTAACTGATCAAATATCATATGGCTTCGTTCTTGATTACCAACTCGCGCATTATTCTGTAACGCTACGAATATATGACGTGGAGCTGAAACACCTTGTTTTGATGCCAGGTGCCATGTGAATGTACCATCAACACTGTCTTGTTTAATATCCGTGGTCACTGATAACCAACTTAACAACGACTTTCCTCCTTGGTCCATAAATGATAGTAGTCGTTGTTCTTCGGTGATTGATGGAGTTAACACTGGCATCCACAATGATAGTTTTGTTAAAATGACTTTACCGGGAGCAACCCCAGCATTACGCCAGATTGCATCATCATCAGTACCCTTTCGTACAAGCGCTACTGTGTGTTTAGCTCCATAAATAACTTTTCGGACGTTTCTACAGAATCCGAAAATATGATGCAGTGGAATAGCACATGAAAATCGTCGACGCTGCCCATGCAACGTTGCTACGCGTGTTGCAAATCCTAAATTGAGATTACCATTAACGCCTCCGAGAATATCAAACGCAGCTCCGGGTCTAGTTCGACGTTCTGGATTAGCTGCTTCCTGTTGATCGGCTTCTGCATTATCTCTTGCTGCTAACACTTTAATGAATTGAAGGTGGTCAGCGTTATCAGAGGAATCCTTTGCAAACATCATAGACGGACCAGCCGATCTTGTATAATCATCAGAATATCTCGCTAACCCTATGATTGTTGTAGCCACATCAACTTCACGGTCAATGGATTCAATTTCTTTTCCATCAATGAGATATCTAGCGCTTTCAAATAACGCCATAATACCGTTATTAACAAAACCAACTCGGACATTTGCGTTATCTGCATATGGGGTATCAGCTGCAACATTTGTTACAAGTTCTCCTTCGATTTCGATAAATGCCTCACACGGTAGAAAATATTTACTGGTATCATGAACTTGAAGTTCAATTCGCGATCGGAGATCTGGTTGTACTGCGTGATAAGAATAAAATTGAAAATCGCGTACAGAATCATTCTTGAGAACTGGGGCATCCATATCAAATGCTGGATCAGGTGACCTTTTGAACATTTTATTCTATTTATCAGAGTCTAAATCGTAAAATCGTAAACGATTTTTCATCGTCGTGGTTTTTTAAAGCCACTTCCCGCTATCATGTTTGCTATCATGTTATTTTGGTCCCCTTGATTTATCAAGGGAGTCACCAATGACGCTAATTTTTCATCTACTGCGTTATTTATAATTCTACTAACACTTGCAGGCATTTCCGCTGTAGACGGTAACGGTTTTGAAAATCCTTTGGATTTCATCCGTGATTTCACTAATGATGTTATTTTATTCTTCGCGGCTGAAAACGCTTTTCCGGCAAGATCTCCAACAGCACTAATACCCTTATCACGAATAACATCAATGGCTTTCATTGATAATTGTTTAGCTAACGGCATCACTTTTGGAGCCATTCTTGAAAATAATCCTAAAATGTTATTACCTAAACCATCTCCGTAGTATGCTCTATAAACCGGAAACCGTGAATTAACTACGTAGACGGGGGTTGGTTTATTATGGTTGTAGTGTATGATCATTATTTGAAATCAGAAACAATTTTTCAATTGTTATTTATCTAATCGAATGACTTCGTCATCAGATTTTTCAATTCAGTCACTATGATACCCACTTTCCACTAACTCGCCAATGAAATCTCGATATGTGCTGATATCCATGATACCACCCTGAAATAATCGTCTACAGATATCAGCTGCTTCATTAATTATTTCCGGTGAGTTATTTCCGGCTCGTTTTCCTCCGATGAGAATTTCTAATCGTGATATATCACTGAGAACACTACCTGGACATACCCCACTTTGGGGTCCACTGGAATCTTGCAATCCGCTTCCGCTATAACCAGTTGCTACATCCATTTTTTCTTCTTCATCCGTGGGTTGTAAATAACCAAGAAGATCATAATCATCATCATCATCAGGTGGTAGTTGTTGTTTTTTAGGTGAAAAAGATATTTTCTTTGCAGGTTGCTGTCGCTTTTGCGGTTTTTGTTTTTCATATTGTTTATACACTATATCCACCGCATTGATATATTCAATGTATGATGCACTATCTGTCTTAATTTGACTTTTTTTAGTTTTGATTTTGTAGAATATATCAGCCCAATGAGTGAAATTCTTAACATATTTATGATGTTCTGGTTTCAACATTTTTTTTCTGTTTTCATAAGTCATAACAACAAGCGCAGGAATTTCTGGTGGATCAGTCTTATCAATTGCTGCTAACCCTTCCTCGTTAAATCTCACGCGTAAATCATCTACTGTTCTTTTTGATTCCATTTTTTGTACAGTCTGTTTTGTTTGTTCAGTTTTCGCTGCTATTTTTCAAGTTCACCGATAACAGATTTCCCCGTCTCGGGATCATTCCCCCGTATAGCACGCTCTACCCCGTACGTTGCTGTGGTTACTGGTTTAAACAATTCTTCGGATCCCGCAGCAAAATCAGTTTGTAAACTCTGTCGTTGTTGCAGTTTATTTCTTACAGAGTCGCGAATTGGTACAAATCTCCTGATTGCATCCAGTCGTTCACGAGCCAATCTAGTTGTTAATGCTTCATTGACCATTATTTGAAATCGCAAACAATTTTTCAATTGCAAAACAATTAATACCACACTTTTCCCATCAATGACATGTCGGATGATTTTTAACACGATCATGGAAGCGTTTTAAGGGCGTTATCATCGATGAGGAAAGTGTCCAAATTGTATATAAAATAATAATACTGTCACTTTCCTCATTGTCATTTGATCATCCATTAACGGTCTATTGATTTTTTATTCAGTGTGTGTGAAATATTTTTTATTCACTGATTTTGACATTTTTAATCAAAAAATGCTAAAAAAAAAATGAAAATCTCTTTGAGGGTCAGTCACAATCAAATAATGATAAATGGTCGGGCAATCAAAATTGTTCATTTTCTTGAGTTAACGCCCGTAGGTTTCTAACTTTAGAATTAACCTCCTTTTTCAATTCGTATTCGTACCCCAATTCTTTTCGTATTCGTTCTACGATGGTATACAACGGAGCGAACACACTTACGTCACTGGAAAATGCGAGAGAGTCCCGAATAGAATTCTGAATTCTCTTGATGAGCGCATACTTCTTTGGTAGCATATACTTGTTAGTGCTAACTCCGTATTCTATATCCTGAAAATCAGACATGATTTGATCAGGATTTAACCCATCTGATAGTTCAATATCCCAACTTTTCAATTTTGAAATCTCGGATAAAATGCTATTCATGTTTTCAGAATTCATTATTCTATAATAATGATATATTTCTAAATGAAAAATATGACGCATTAGACGTAACTAAATTGAACTTTTTGTCCCGTCCTTTTAGAAATAGCCGATCGACAAATCCCCTCTGCAACATATCGTACTGAGGCTCTACAAATATCGAAGTGCCTACCGGCTTCATTCATTGATTGAAATATTTTTTCTTCGTTAGTTATCGTATTCAAAGATTTCACAGGTCTCGCTTTTTTGAGCATTTTCCAGTCTTTCCTCGTTTGGTATTCTCACTTTGAGTAACAGCCTGCAGATTTGATAAAGAATTGTTTTTCGGATTAGAATCCTTGTGATCAATGACAGAATCATCCTCGATCAATCCATAAAAACATTCAAATACGAAACGATGATTGAGATAAGTTTTCTTTCCCTTAACAGTGAACACCAAATACCCCATACCATTGTCAGCACCAACTGGTTTCTTCAGTCTACAGTGCCTTACAACACCATCACTGGATGCTTCATAATTTGTAATCAAGGGATGGTGTCTGAATTCTTGGTTCATTCGTATACATAATACTATTGTTTGTCTAATTCATTGTTTGGTTCAATAATGAATCTTTCAATGTAGTCTTGAGGGGTTCTTATGATTTTATCCTTGATGTTGTCAGGGTCAAGGACCTTTTCAGGGTCAAAATTTCTGATTGATTGTCCATTTTTTATTCTTTTATCATAATAACGCTTCAATTCCCTGTATCGCTTACCACCGCAATTTAGACACAACTGAGATTTTCCCCTGACCCCAACTCCACATAGAATACAAGGTAACGGACCAAGGCTTCCACGTCGAAAGCTTTGCATATGATACCCACAAAACTCATTTCTGCATGATTTGTTACACGGGGTTACTGATCCAATCATAAGCCACTTGCAGTGATTCATTATATATAAATTCTTCATTTAAATGCATGTTTTAATTATAGCATGAGGGAATTAAGGAGAACGCCTTCGAAAAATGCTGAATTCAATGCTGATAAGAAGTTTAAAAGATTATTAAAAATTAGTCCTAAATTTAATATCGATAGACCCAAAAAACGTCCAAGAGACGGAAACATGAAAGAGTTTAAGAGATTATTAAAAATTAGTCCTAAATTTAATCTCGATAAACCAAAAAAACGTAACAAAATTAATTTCAAACGTCCAAGAGACGGAAACATGAAAGAGTTTAAGAGATTATTAAAAATTAGTCCTAAATTTAATCTCGATAAACCAAAAAAACGTAACAAAATTAATCTCAAACGTCCAAGAGACGGAAACATGAAAGAGTTTAAGAGATTATTAAAAATTAGTCCTAAATTTAATCTCGATAAACCAAAAAAACGTAACAAAATTAATCTCAAACGTCCAAGAGACGGAAACATGAAAGAGTTTAAGAGATTATTAAAAATTAGTCCTAAATTTAATCTCGATAAACCAAATAAAACGTCCAAGAGATTACCCTGGAAGGATGCTCAATTCAATCTCGATATAGTTTCTAATACACCAAAGAATACAATTCTTGATAAAGCCATGATTAGTAAAATCAGAGACTGTTTTAATGAATTTAAGCGTGATGGAGCATCTTATTGTTGGTCAACATTTCGAATTGATGGTGTTGTTGATGCTACCATGACTGATGAAAAAGCAGCAGTGATAATTTCACGTGTTGGGGAAAAAAGGCATTTTTTCCGAATCAAATTCATTATCGAAGTCGATGGCAAATGGATTATTAGGGATAAATTTGAACCAATCCTCAAGAATAAAAAAGCTGTCATTGTGAGTAGAGATTCCAAACCAGGAATTCTAACCGGCATTGACAAACCATACTACGAAAGATCTTATCCCGTAACAGCAATGGTTTATGGGATATATCCGTTAAATGATAAACCCGATATCGCAAAACTAGCTCCTATGAAATATTCTAGTTCACTGAATTGTGTAGCAGAACGAATAATAGAACACTTCACAAATGCATCCCGAGGAAATAAACTAACTGATCTGCGACGTAGGAAAATAACCGAGTGGGAACTGACAGTGAAACAGCATGGTGCAAAGATTTCTGATATAGCTAAATTAGAAGCATCATTAAAATTCCCAATATCAGTAACAACAATAACCGGAGAAGTATTATACGAACCGAAATATCAATCGCGAGGAGCCCCAATACAGATTATTGATCATAACAAACACGCGTGGACACCTGCGGTAACAGTATTTCCACGAGAACGAACCGTGAAATATATCCCTAAGGAGTTCGTCGGGGATGTTTTCTATGAAGAGAGATTATTTGATGCTATTCATGCGTTGTGTAAAGATGATCCTGTGTCAGTGTGGTTACTTAGAAGTGATGAAGATCCCGAAATAGGATTCGATCAATTTGTAAAACGAAATGGTGAATTATATCGCGTTGAAGAATTAGATAATAGAATGAGAAAAATCGCTAGTGATTTTTCACCGGAGAATTCCCATGAAAAACTACTCACGGATAGTTTTACTATTCCATCAGTGGTAGCTCACTTCGCAAGAGAAAAAAACTCATGGCGTCCAACACGAAGTGATTTTCTCGAGGATGTTAAATTGAGTTGCGTCGAATTTGGTCATGGAGGACTGTGGAATACGAAATACTCACGTGATGGAATGATTTCAATTGATATAGCCGCGTGTTATCCCGGAAGTTTTCTCGGGTATGGGGAATGTAGTAACTACTTCAAACGATTTGGACACCCCACACATGAAATGACTCGTGTTGCGATTAATGGGCCATTACCTGATTTTGATTTAACCGGATTCGCTCGTGTGATATCATTTGAATTAGCGTCAGGATTACATCCGTGTAGTTATGTTTGGCTCGGTAGACACCTATCTGAAAAACACTGGATGCCAATAGTGCTATTGAGATATATGATTGATTGTGGTATGCTAATATCGTTGATTGTTTCCGAGGCTATTATATGCTATCGAGCTCAGAAAGAAGTTTGGCTACCACAACCCGATCTAGATCGTATAATCAGCGAACTACGAAAACAGTGTCCAGATTTCAGTGAAGAAGAAATCATAAATTGGTCTAAGAACTTATTTGAAAGTAAAAAAGAACAAGCAAAGGATCTCGGACGAAGAATAATCGGTAAATTTACCCAGGGTGGACGATACGACAATGCAAAATATTCTTCGCGGTTGATCATAGATATCGCTGAATACGATTTTATTGTAGCGGATTTAATGAAACAGGGAAAACTTGTATCCCGTAAGGATGCTTTTCTATCCAATGGTGAGAAATTAGGTACGGTTGTTACCTACTGTGATGGACATAATTCCCAGTATACACATTTGAGAAGTTCAATGCTAGCCTATGCTTCTATTAATCTATTTTCGATGATAAATAGATTTCCTAATACCGCGGTTAGAGTGGCCACTGATTCGATGTATATACACAATAAGTACAAATCAGCTGTAGCTAAATTCACAGATCCCGAAGAAAATTGGGGGCGTTGGCGATTTAAAAAGGAGATGCTACATGAGTATTGTGAATCCGCAGACGTTGCCATGGATGATAAATATCTTTCATATAACCGTATTGAAATTCAATCAGAATTTTCTAATGCACCACCGGTATCTGATCCAGTATGTAGATACAAGACAGTTTATTTAAACGGTTGTGGTGGGTCAGGAAAGACAACTCGTGCAATTGAATTATTTCGTCGGTCAACCATGATTGTGCTAACACCGACTCACAGACTCGCCAGAGAGATGATACAGCGAGGGGTAAATGCCTGTACTTACCATAGTTTCTTTCGATGGAAGGGTGACAAATGGATTCCTGAGCGTATGGGTGATAAATTCATCCCTGAAATCATAATTTGGGATGAAATATGCACAGTGTCATTAGATGTATTACAAACATTTCTCGAGTGGTTGTTAAACAAAAACACAAAAGTCGTCATGTGCGGTGATCACGGCCAACCACCACCATTTATCGGTGCATCTCCACATGAATGGCTAAGGGGTTTTGTAGACTATTATGAAGAAATTACCACTGATTATAGATCAATTGATGAACGATTACGAGAATTCAAAGCGCTAATTAGATTACAACCGGATAGAATCCAATGCGAAATAGCGCGTGAAGTGATTTCAGAAACTCCAATGAATGATTTCTGGGAAACATGGAGACCAAATGATTTGATAATTGCAAGTAGAAAAATAGTCAGGGACACACTTCAGATGAAGTTATTTGAATTGCATAAAGAAAAATTTGCAACGCTTCCAGTACCCCTTTGTTATAGGCCATCGGATACACGAAAACAGAATATTGAAGTTGATATTCCAGGACAGAGTGAAAAACAAATTCTCGTATTAAATGATATTGTGCTGGTTGATATCAATGTCGTTGAAGATGCATTGCGTGCTAATAAATCCCCGTGGACGCTAGGATACGCAGCAACAATACATTCTTCACAGGGATTGACTATATCGGATACAATTGTTTGGATGGTGGATAATCACATCGAATGGTCGAATTTAGTCTATCTCGCAGTATCCAGAGTACGAAGAATAAATCAGCTTCGAAGAATTGTTTTCGATGATAATGACACAACAATGGATGATATTGATGTTAAAATTATTGATAAAAAACTCTCCGGTTACAAACAACAGGACAAAAAAAAAACAACGAGAATTTGATATTGATGCTGAATTAATAATTACGCTGAAGAAACAACAGAATAATCACTGCGCGAGTTGCAATTGTATAATGCGTTGGCAGTATTCGGATAAGGATCCTCGCCAATTCACCGTAGACAGAAAAAATAACAATCTCGGTCATGTCAGAAACAATGTGATGTTGACTTGTCTTGAGTGCAATAGACGCAACGGTGCTAGTTAAGACCATGCGGTGGCAATTGAGTATCCTCGGGAATTACCTGTAGTTGTTGTCGAGTAAATCCTCGTTGAGGGGCAGTTGAATCCAGTTTATAGACTGGAGGTCTACCCGTAGATCGTGTTATACTAGATATCTTGTGTGCAGTAACACTCCAAATAGGATCAGTAGCCCTTTTTCTACCCCCTTCAAGCTCTCCTGGTTCGTATAAGTACCTCACAATGACATTACTACCAAGAATTGGTTCTTTGAAATCTTTTTGTGGTTTTTCAGGTATTGACTTCTTTTTAATCGCGTTGATAGGTTTCATGTTGATTGTTCTAGTAATCTCGTTATTCAGTGCAGTAATCACAGATGGTAACCTTTTGACCCATTCACGGGATCGCTTTTCTTGAATGAATTCTTTTGCGTATTGATATCCAAATAACCGCTCAGCAATCGTCCGATTAAATCGTTCTACAATGGCCTGATCGCGATGTAGCGCAGTATGCCCTCGTCGTATGGTGACATTATGATGTTTCATTGTAGATAACACTGCACCCTGAAATTCCTTGCCAGGATCAACCTGCAATAGATTTGGCCAGTGCAGAGGACCTCGTCGATAAATCCTTTCAAATGCAGAAGCGACTTCAGTGGCTGATTTTGTTTTTAACGGTTCTGCTTCTTTGTATCGACTTGCAATATCAACTACGGTTAAAGCGTATTTGTAACCACGATCATGTGGCAGAAATAATATATCAGCCTGATGAACTTCATTAGGAGCGGTCACATCAAAATGCGAGAATTGAATTTGTTTAGGCGGTGGTAGATAAATTTGCCATAGTGCCTGTTTGGATAACCAATCCGCCGCAGTGGTTTTTTTCACTTTTGCAGCGCTAGCGAGTTTATGGACTGCTGATTTACCCCTCCAGTATCCTCTTGGGGAATAATAAATTGATTCCATATTATTAATTACCGGCACCTAACATCAATTTACTTTTCATAGCCGATTTTATCAAAAATGAAGCCAATTTTTCTTTGAAGGATTTATCAGGAATAGCATTTAACGCATGAATTAATTTCACATCTGCTAGATGCCTGTGTTGCAAATTGCTGCTTTTATAAGCAACATCATGAAGGTGACAGGCCTTATCAATGGCGTTTATTGGTTCTTCACCGGGTCGGGACTGATTTTGATCATTGAGTCTGATATCAAGTCTGGTTCCCGGTCCACAGTAGCTATATCCTGGAAGGTGCTTTTCTCCGGGGTACTTTGCCCATGGGGTTCCAGGGAGCTTTGCCAATTTGGCTGCGATATCACCTCCTCGTTTTTTTTAAAAACATCTCCGGATTGTAAAATCTTTGATTTTGTAGAAACAAATCTGAACTTTTTAATACCACATGTTGAACATCTACCAGTAAGTGCTGATCTGTTATTTTTAGTTGTAACCGTCGTCACATCATTTGTGCTAGTACGCGTTTTACACTTCATACAATATAGATCCATAATTTATGTATAGAGATATGGATATAATTGATTTTTCAGCGACTAAAACAAGAGAACCAATTAAGCATCATGCAGCGCTACCAAACTCTATCCGGATGATTATAATCGGGCCATCTGGATCCGGTAAAACGCAATTGTTACTCAATTTAATAATGAGATGGATGAAGTGGGATAAGTTGTATTTAATTGCCCCTAGCGTAGATGATCAACGATGTTATGAAGTGCTAAAAGATTTTAACGACAGCGCGGTAGAAAAATCCGGAGAGGGTATTATTGAGTTTATAACCGATATCGATGAAGCACCGAGCATTGATGATATTGATGGAGATATTAACAATTTAGTCGTATACGCCGATATAATGTTAGATAAACAAAAAAATCCTGCTAGGATCTTTTCCCGGGGGCGTCACAAAAACACTGACGTGATATATGTCACTCAACGCTACACTCAGGTTCCAAAAGTCATCAGAGATAACTGCAATATTCTTGATGTATTCAACGGAGTTGATACTCATACTCTTAGAAATATATGGCAGACATGGTGTTCTGATATGGACTTCAATCAATTTCGAGATTTCTTTAGTCATGCTCAGTCAACCCCGTACGGATTCGCAACAATAAATTTGCATGATCCTCGGACACGATATCGTATCGGACTGGATCAAATATTTGGTTAAAATCATTTATTATTTTTTGTTAACCTGTAGCAGCAGAGAGGGTGGATGACCACATCGTTGCGAGCAAAATTGATTAAAAAATCGTAAAATCTCCGTTTTCATTTTTTTGGTTAAATGAGATTTTGTTGGAAGCCTTATTTTTTGTCTGAAAACGTAGTCTATAGGCCATATTTTGCTCGAAAACATGATCTGTAGGCCTTATTTTTGCTCGAAAACGTGGTCTGTTCACCCTCTCTGCTGCTCAGGAAATAAAAATCCTCAAACATAATAATGATCCAGATGGTGGCGGTAGGCATATTGCTCCGTTCAACGTGAATATTTCATCGGTGATTGCGCTCAATTTAGTATGCGATGTTATCGAAGGAAGCTATCAAATTAATCTCGAACGATCAAATCAAGCTCAGCAAGGATATATTCTTTATTCGTTTGCACCAATAGCCCCTCCAGGATTTTTAATAATCGAGTCTCCGGTTAATCCAGTCTATATGCGGTGTCATAATGATTCGCTAACCAGAATTAATTTCAAACTCACACATCAGTCCAATAATCTAATTGATCTACAAGATGAGTGTTAGCGATTAGTCTGTTTGTGAAGTCCTAAAAACTCGATCAAATATTCGGTTGAACTCGTAAAAGAATTATTAACCTGTAGAAGCAGAGAGGGCGAATGACAACGACGCTGGCGTAGACGAAGAAGCGTTGGTTGTCGACGCTTTTTTTTACGATTCGACGCTTTTTTGCGATTCGACGCTTGTGAGGTTCGCCCTCTCTGCTGCTTATACTGTCCATCGAAAAGTTATGCAAACTATACTGTCCATCGAAAAGTTAGGCAAACTATACTGTCCATCGAAAAGTTAGGCAAACTATACTGTCCATCGAAAAGTTAGGCAAACTATACTGTTCATCGAAAAGTTAGGCAAACAATACTGTCCATCGAAAAGTTAGGCAAACTATACTGTCCATCGAAAAGTTAGGCAAACTATACAGTCCATTGAAAACTTAGGCAAACTATACTGTCCATCGAAAAGTTAGGCAAACTATACTGTCCATCGAAAAGTTAGGCAAACTATACTGTCCATCGAAAAGTTAGGCAAACTATACTGTCCATCGAAAAGTTAGGCAAACTATACTGTCCATCGAAAAGTTAGGCAAACTATACTGTCCATCGAAAGATAGGCAAACTATACTGTCCATCGAAAAGTTAGGCAATGATGTCTCACCCAGTCACATTATCCTGACACCAGGCCGACCAGTCCTAACACTAACCTCTTAATGCTGAGCGTCAAGCGAGGCAGCTGTTAGTACCATTTTTGTAAGTCCAAGCATCTTTAGTCTAATGTATCTGCAGTCCCACTACGTTCCATCGGATTCTGAGCCTTTCTATATCCATTTGTATCCGTTCTACTTTGATCATGGTATTTCCTTTTCGTTTCAATTCAGCCCAACCATATGATCATTCTAGATCTGTAGGACAACTGAAGAAAAAAAATTCAATAAATGTGTTATTTTGATCTCATTTGGTTTTTTTTTTTAAATTAAAACAAATCACATAATTAACCTGGTTTAATGACTTTTCTTGATAAAGACTATTTTCAACATTAACGGAATATAAATTAAGTAAGGTAAGAATAGTTAATCAAATACATTGTTGGACTCTTGCTCGTATGTGAATCTAAACATATTTTCATATAGCTCCAACAGCAAAATAAGAATTTCTTATTAACTGTGAAATAAACTCGTGTTTCTTATGGTTACACCTTTGGGTTATTTATGATATGCACATTGTCCAAGATTGACAATTAACCCATATTGTATTTGCGTACAGGTTAGAATACTGTACCTGTGTATTGTCATTAGTATCCCTATGTTTTAAACAGGTAAATAAGGTCTATGTTGTCAATAGATATATAATGTCTTGTTTGTCGATACACGTATCTGTTGTTATCAATAGATAAACGAGGACTATTTTATCAATAGGTAAATTAAGATGATGTTCTCAATAGACAAATGAGGCAGATGTTGTTGGCAATATTTTAAAGAAGACTATGTTATCATCTATAAAGATAAATAAAAACAATTTTTATAATCGAAAAGTTAGGCAAACTATACTGTCCATCGAAAAGTTAGGCAAACTATACTGTCCATCGAAAAGTTAGGCAAACTATACTGTCCATCGAAAAGTTAGGCAAACTATACTGTCCATCGAAAAGTTAGGCACACTATACTGTCCAGCGAAAAGTTAGGCAAACTATACTGTCCAGCGAAAAGTTAGGTAAACTATACTGTCCAGCGAAAAGTTAGGCAAACTATACTGTCCAGCGTAAAGTTAGTCAAACTATACTGTCCAGCGAAAAGTTAGGCAAACTATACTGTCCAGAGAAAAGTTAGGCAAACTATACTGTCCAGCGAAAAGTTAGGCAAACTATACTGTCCAGCGAAAAGTTAGGCAAACTATACAGTCCAGCGAAAAGTTAGGCAAACTATACTGTCCAGCGAAAAGTTAGGCAAACTATACTGTCCAGCGAAAAGTTAGGAACACTATACTGTCCAGCGAAAAGTTAGGCAAACTAAACTGTCCAGCGAAAAGTTAGGCAAACTATACTGTCCAGCGAAAAGTTAGGCAAACTATACTGTCCAGCGAAAAGTTATGCAAACTATACTGTCCAGCGAAAAGTTAGGCAAACTATACTGTCCAGCGAAAAGTTAGGCAATGATGTCTCACCCAGTCACATTATCCTGACACCAGGCCGACCAGTCCTAACACTAACCTCTTAATGCTGAGCGTCAAGCGAGGCAGCTGTTAGTACCATTTTTGTAAGTCCAAGCATCTTTAGTCTAATGTATCTGCAGTCCCACTACGTTCCATCGGATTCTGAGCCTTTCTATATCCATTTGTATCCGTTCTACTTTGATCATATTATTTCCTTTTCGTTTCAATTCAGCCCAACAATATGATCATTCTAGATCTGAAGGAAAACTGAAGAAAAAAAATTCAATAAATGTGTTATTTTATCTCATTTGGGATTTTAAAATTAAAAAAAATCACAAAATTAAACTGGTTTAATGACTTTTCTTGATAAAGACTATTTTCAACATTAACGGTATATAAATTAAGTAAGGTAAGAATAGTTAATCAAATACATTGGACTCTTGCTCGTAAGTGAATCTAAACATATTTTCATATAGCTCCAACAGCAAAATAAGAATTTCTTATTAACTGTGAAATAAACTCGTGTTTCTTATGGTTACACCTTTGGGTTATTTATGATATGCACATTGTCCAAGATTGACAATTAACCCATATTGTATTTGCGTACAGGTTGGAATACTGTACCTATGTATTGTCATTAGTATCCCTATGTTTTAAACAGGTAAATAAGGTCTATGTTGTCAATAGATATATAATGTCTTGTTTGTCGATAGACGTATCTGTTGTTATCAATAGATAAACGAGGACTATTTTATCAATAGGTAAATTAAGCTGATGTTGCCAATAGACAAATGAGGCAGATGTTGTTGGCAATATTTTAAAGAAGACTATGTTATCATCTATAAAGATAAATAAAAACAATTTTTATAATCGAAAAGTTTGGCAAACTATACTGTCCATCGAAAAGTTAGGCAAACTATACTGTATATCGAAAAGTTAGGCAAACTATACTGTCCATCGAAAAGTTAGGCAAACTATGCTGTCCATCGAAAAGTTAGGCAAACTATACTGTCCATCGAAAAGTTAGGCAAACTATACTGTCCATCGAATAGTTAGGCAAACTATACTGTCCATCGAAAACTTAGTTAAACTATACTGTCCATCGAAAAGTTAGGCAAACTATACAGTCCAGCGAAAGTTAGGCAAACTATACTCTCCAGCGAAAAGTTAGGCAAACTATACTGTCCAGCGAAAAGTTAGGCAAACTATACTGTCCAGCGAAAAGTTAGGCAAACTAAACTGTCCAGCGAAAAGTTAGGCAAACTATACTGTCCAGCGAAAAGTTAGGCAAACTATACTGTCCAGCGAAAAGTTAGGCAAACTATACTGTCCAGCGAAAAGTTAGGCAAACTATACTATCCAGCGAAAAGTTAGTCAAACTATACTGTCCAGCGAAAAGTTAGGCAAACTATACTGTCCAGAGAAAAGTTAGGCAAACTATACTGTCCAGCGAAAAGTTAGGCAAACTATACTGTCCAGCGAAAAGTTAGGCAAACTATACTGTCCAGCGAAAAGTTAGGCAAACTATACTGTCCAGCGAAAAGTTAAGCAAACTATACTGTCCAGCGAAAAGTTAGGCAAACCATACTGTCCAGCGAAAAGTTAAGCAAACTATACTGTCCATCGAAAAATTAGGCAAACTATACTGTCCATCGAAAAGTTAGGCAATGATGTCTCACCCAGTCACATTATCCTGACACCAGGCCGACCAGTCCTAACACTAACCTCTTAATGCTGAGCGTCAAGCGAGGCAGATGTTTGTACCATTTTTGTAAGTCCAAGCATCTTTAGTCTAATGTATCTGCAGTCCCACTACTTTCCATCGGATTCTGAGCCTTTCTTTATCCATTTGTATCCGTTCTACTTTGATCATATTATTTCCTTTTCGTTTCAATTCAGCCCAACAATATGATCATTCTAGATCTGAAGGAAAACTGAAGAAAAAAAATTCAATAAATGTGTTATTTTGATCTCATTTGGGTTTTTAAAATTAAAAAAAATCACAAAATTAAACTGGTTTAATGACTTTTCTTGATAAAGACTATTTTCAACATTAACGGTATATAAATTAAGTAAGGTAAGAATAGTTAATCAAATACATTGTTGGACTCTTGCTGGTAAGTGAATCTAAACATATTTTCATATAGCTCCAACAGCAAAATAAGAATTTCTTATTAACTGTGAAATAAACTCGTGTTTCTAATGGTTACAACTTTGGGTTATTTATGATATGCACATTGTCCAAGATTGACAATTAACCCATATTGTATTTGCGTACAGGTTGGAATACTGTACCTATGTATTGTCATTAGTATCCCTATGTTTTAAACAGGTAAATAAGGTCTATGTTGTCAATAGATATATAATGTCTTGTTTGTCGATAGACGTATCTGTTGTTATCAATAGATAAACGAGGACTATTTTATCAATAGGTAAATTAAGCTGATGTTGCCAATAGATAAATGAGGCAGATGTTGTTGGCAATATTTTAAAGAAGACTATGTTATCATTTATAAAGATAAATAAAAACAATTTTTATAATCGAAAAGTTTGGCAAACTATACTGTCCATCGAAAAGTTAGGCAAACTATACTGTCCATCGAAAAGTTAGGCAAACTATACTGTCCATCGAAAAGTTAGGCAAACTATACTGTCCATCGAAAAGTTAGGCAAACTATACTGTCCATCGAAAAGTTAGGCAAACTATACTGTCCATCGAATAGTTAGGCAAACTATACTGTCCATCGAAAACTTAGTCAAACTATACTGTCCATCGAAAAGTTAGGCAAACTATACAGTCCAGCGAAAGATAGGCAAACTATACTCTCCAGCGAAAAGTTAGGCAAACTATACTGTCCAGCGAAAAGTTAGGCAAACTAAACTGTCCAGCGAAAAGTTAGGCAAACTATACTGTCCAGCGAAAAGTTAGGCAAACTATACTGTCCAGCGAAAAGTTAGGCAAACTATACTGTCCAGCGAAAAGTTAGGCAAACTATACTGTCCAGCGAAAAGTTAGGCAAACTATACTATCCAGCGAAAAGTTAGTCAAACTATACTGTCCAGCGAAAAGTTAGGCAAACTATACTGTCCAGCGAAAAGTTATGCAAACTATACTGTCCAGCGAAAAGTTAGGCAAACTATACTGTCCAGCGAAAAGTTAGGCAAACTATACTGTCCAGCGAAAAGTTAAGCAAACTATACTGTCCAGCGAAAAGTTAGGCAAACCATACTGTCCAGCGAAAAGTTAAGCAAACTATACTGTCCATCGAAAAGTTAGGCAAACTATACTGTCCATCGAAAAGTTAGGCAATGATGTCTCACCCAGTCACATTATCCTGACACCAGGCCGACCAGTCCCAACACTAACCTCTTAATGCTGAGCGTCAAGCGAGGCAGATGTTTGTACCATTTTTGTAAGTCCAAGCATCTTTAGTCTAATGTATCTGCAGTCCCACTACGTTCCATCGGATTCTGAGCCTTTCTATATCCATTTGTATCCGTTCTACTTTGATCATGGTATTTCCTTTTCGTTTCAATTCAGCCCAACCATATGATCATTCTAGATCTGTAGGACTACTGAAGAAAAAAAAATCAATAAATGTGTTATTTTGATCTCATTTGGGTTTCTAAAATTAAAAAAAATCACAAAATTAAACTGGTTTAATGACTTTTCTTGATAAAGACTATTTTCAACATTAACGGTATATAAATTATGTAAGGTAAGAATAGTTAATCAAATACATTGTTGGCCTCTTGCTCGTAAGTGAATCTAAACATATTTTCATATAGCTCCAACAGCAAAAAAAGAATTTCTTATTAACTGTGAAATAAACTCGTGTTTCTTATGGTTACACCTTTGGGTTATTTATGATATGCACATTGTCCAAGATTGACAATTAACCCATATTGTATTTGCGTACAGGTTGGAATACTGTACCTATGTATTGTCATTAGTATCCCTATGTTTTAAACAGGTAAATAAGGTCTATGTTGTCAATAGATATATAATGTCTTGTTTGTCGATAGACGTATCTGTTGTTATCAATAGATAAACGAGGACTATTTTATCAATAGGTAAATTAAGCTTATGTTCTCAATAGACAAATGAGGCAGATGTTGTTGGCAATATTTTAAAGAAGACTATGTTATCATCTATAAAGATAAATAAAAACAATTTTTATAATCGAAAAGATAGGCAAACTATACTGTCCATCGAAAAGTTAGGCAAACTATACTGTCCAGCGAAAAGTTAGGCAAACTATACTGTCCATCGAAAAGTTAGGCAAACTATACTGTCCAGAGAAAAGTTAGGCAAACTATACTGTCCAGCGAAAAGTTAGGCAAACTATACTGTCCATCGAAAAGTTAGGCAAACTATACTGTCCTGCGAAAAGTTAGGCAAACTATACTGTCCAGAGAAAAGTTAGGCAAACTATACTGTCCAGCGAAAAGTTAGGCAAACTATACTGTCCAGCGAAAAGTTAGGCAAACTAAACTGTCCAGCGAAAAGTTAGGCAACCTATACTGTCCAGCGAAAAGTTAGGAAAACCATACTGTCCAGCGAAAAGTTAGGCAAACCATACTGTCCAGCGAAAAGTTGGGCAAACCATTCTGTCCAGCGAAAAGTTAGGCAAACCATACTGTCCAGCGAAAAGTTAGGCAAACCATACTGTCCAGCGAAAAGTTAGGCAAACAATACTGTCCAGCGAAAAGTTAGGCAAACCATACTGTCCAGCGAAAAGTTAGGCAAACCATACTGTCCAGCGAAAAGTTAGGCAAACCATACTGTCCAGCGAAAAGTTAGGCAAACTATACTGTCCAGCGAAAAGTTAGGCAAACTATACTGTCCAGCGAAAAGTTAGGCAAACTATACTGTCCAGAGAAAAGTTAGGCAAACTATACTGTCCATCGAAAAGTTAAGCAAACTATACTGTCCATCGAAAAGTTAGGCAATGATGTCTCACCCAGTCACATTATCCTGACACCAGGCCGACCAGTCCTAACACTAACCTCTTATTGCTGAGCGTCAAGCGAGGCAGATGTTTGTACCATTTTTGTAAGTCCAAGCATCTTTAGTCTAATGTATCTGCAGTCCCACTACGTTCCATCGGATTCTGAGCCTTTCTTTATCCATTTGTATCCGTTCTACTTTAATCATATTATTTCCTTTTCGTTTCAATTCAGCCCAACAATATGATCATTCTAGATCTGAAGGAAAACTGAAGAAAAAAAAACTCAATAAATGTGTTATTTTGATCTCATTTGGGTTTTTAAAATTAAAAAAAATCACAAAATTAAACTGGTTTAATGACTTTTCTTGATAAAGACTATTTTCAACATTAACGGTATATAAATTAAGTAAGGTAAGAATAGTTAATCAAATACATTGTTGGACTCTTGCTCGTAAGTGAATCTAAACATATTTTCATATAGCTCCAACAGCAAAAAAAGAATTTCTTATTAACTGTGAAATAAACTCGTGTTTCTTATGGTTACACCTTTGGGTTATTTATGATATGCACATTGTCCAAGATTGACAATTAACCCATATTGTATTTGCGTACAGGTTGGAATACTGTACCTATGTATTGTCATTAGTATCCCTATGTTTTAAACAGGTAAATAAGGTCTATGTTGTCAATAGATATATAATGTCTTGTTTGTCGATAGACGTATCTGTTGTTATCAATAGATAAACGAGGACTATTTTATCAATAGGTAAATTAAGCTTATGTTCTCAATAGACAAATGAGGCAGATGTTGTTGGCAATATTTTAAAGAAGACTATGTTATCATCTATAAAGATAAATAAAAACAATTTTTATAATCGAAAAGATAGGCAAACTATAATGTCCATCGAAAAGTTAGGCAAACTATACTGTCCATCGAAAAGTTAGGCAAACTATACTGTCCAGCGAAAAGTTAGGCAAACTATACTGTCCATCGAAAAGTTAGGCAAACTATACTGTCCAGAGAAAAGTTAGGCAAACTATACTGTCCAGCGAAAAGTTAGGCAAACTATACTGTCCAGCGAAAAGTTAGGCAAACTATACTGTCCAGAGAAAAGTTAGGCAAACTATACTGTCCAGCGAAAAGTTAGGCAAACTATACTGTCCAGCGAAAAATTAGGCAAACTATACTGTCCAGCGAAAAGTTAGGCAAACTACTGTCCAGCGAAAAGTTAGGCAAACTATACTGTCCAGCGAAAAGTTAAGCAAACTATACAGTCCAGCGAAAAGTTAGGCAAACTATACTGTCCAGCGAAAACTTAGGCAAACTATACTGTCCATCGAAAAGTTAGGCATACTATTCTGTCCATCGAAAAGTTAGGCAAACTATACTGTCCATCTAAAACTTAGGCAAACTATACTGTCCATCGAAAAGTTAGGCAAACTATACAGTCCAGCGAAAAGATAGACAAACTATACTGTCCAGCGAAAAGTTAGGCAAACTATAATGTCCAGCGAAAAGTTAGGCAAACTATACTGTCCAGCGAAAAGTTAGGCAAACTATACTGTCCAGCGAAAAGTTAGGCAAACTATAATGTCCAGCGAAAAGTTAGGCAAACTATACTGTCCAGCGAAAAGTTAGGCAAACTATACTGTCCAGCGAAAAGTTAGGCAAACTATACTGTCCCGCGAAAAGTTAGGCAAACTATACTGTCCAGCGAAAAGTTAGACAAACCAAACTGTCCAGCGAAAAGTTAGGCAAACTATACTGTCCATCGAAAACTTAGGCAAACTATTCTGTCCATCGAAAAGTTAGGCATACTATTCTGTCCATCGAAAACTTAGGCAAACTATACTGTCCATCGAAAACTTAGGCAAACTATACTGTCCATCGAAAACTTAGGCAAACTATACGGTCCAGCGAAAAGTTAGACAAACTATACGGTCCAGCGAAAAGTTAGGCAAACTATACTGTCCCGCGAAAAGTTAGGCAAACTATACTGTCCAGCGAAAAGTTAGGCAAACCATACTGTCCAGCGGAAAGTTGGGCAAACCATACTGTCCAGCGGAAAGTTGGGCAAACCATACTGTCCAGCGGAAAGTTGGGCAAACCATACTGTCCAGCGAAAAGTTGGGCAAACCATACTGTCCAGCGAAAAGTTGGTCAAACCATACTGTCCAGCGAAAAGTTGGGCAAACCATACTGTCCAGCGAAAAGTTAGGCAAACCATACTGTCCAGCGAAAAGTTAGGCAAACCATACTGTCCAGCGAAAAGTTAGGCAAACCATACTGTCCAGCGAAAAGTTAGGCAAACCATACTGTCCAGCGAAAAGTTAGGCAAACCATACTGTCCAGCGAAAAGTTAGGCAAACCATACTGTCCAGCGAAAAGTTAGGCAAAACATACTGTCCAGCGAAAAGTTAAGCAAACTATACTGTCCATCGAAAAGTTAGGCAAACTATACTGTCCATCGAAAAGTTAGGCAATGATGTCTCACCCAGTCACATTATCCTGACACCAGGCCGACCAGTCCTAACACTAACCTCTTAATGCTGAGCGTCAAGCGAGGCAGATGTTTGTACCATTTTTGTAAGTCCAAGCATCTTTAGTCTAATGTATCTGCAGTCCCACTACTTTCCATCGGATTCTGAGCCTTTCTTTATCCATTTGTATCCGTTCTACTTTGATCATATTATTTCCTTTTCGTTTCAATTCAGCCCAACAATATGATCATTCTAGATCTGAAGGAAAACTGAAGAAAAAAAATTCAATAAATGTGTTATTTTGATCTCATTTGGGTTTTTAAAATTAAAAAAAATCACAAAATTAAACTGGTTTAATGACTTTTCTTGATAAAGACTATTTTCAACATTAAATTAAGTAAGGTAAGAATAGTTAATCAAATACATTGTTGGACTCTTGCTCGTATGTGAATCTAAACATATTTTCATATAGCTCCAACAGCAAAATAAGAATTTCTTATTAACTGTGAAATAAACTCGTGTTTCTTATGGTTACACATTTCCGTTATTTATGATATGCACATTGTCCAAGATTGACAATTAACCCATATTGTATCTGCGTACAGGTTGGAATACTGTACCTGTGTATTGTCATTAGTATCCCTATGTTTTAAACAGGTAAATAAGGTCTATGTTGTCAATAGATATATAATGTCTTGTTTGTCGATAGACGTATCTGTTGTTGTTAATAGATATATAATGTCTTGTTTGTCGATAGACGTATCTGTTGTTGTCAATAGATAAACAAGGACTATTTTATCAAACGGTAAATTAAGCTGATGTTGTCAATAGACAAATGAGGCAGATGTTGTTGGCAATATTTTAAAGAAGACTATGTTGTCATCTATAAAGAAAAATAAAAACAATTTTCTTAATCGAAAAGTTTGGCAAACAATAATGTCCATCGTAAAGTTAGGCAAACTATACTGTCCATCGAAAAGTTAGGCAAACTATACTGTCCATCGAAAAGTTAGGCAAACTATGCTGTCCAGCGAAAAGTTAGGCAAACTATACTGTCCAGCGAAAAGTTAGGCAAACTAAACTGTCCAGCGAAAAGTTAGACAAACTATACTGTCCAGCGAAAAGTTAGGCAAACTATACTGTCCAGCGAAAAGTTAGGCAAACTATACTGTCCAGCGAAAAGTTAGGCAAACTATACTGTCCAGCGAAAAGTTAGGCAAACTATACTGTCCAGCGAAAAGTTAGGCAAACTATACTGTCCAGCGAAAAGTTAGGCAAACTATACTGTCCAGCGAAAAGTTAGGCAAACTATACTGTCCAGCGAAAAGTTAGGCAAACTATACTGTCCAGGGAAAAGTTAGGCAAACTATACTGTCCAGCGAAAAGTTAGGCAAACTATATACTGTACTGTCGAGAGAAAAGTTAGGCAAACTATACTGTCCATCGAAAAGTTAGGCAAACTATACAGTCCAGCGAAAAGTTAGACAAACTATACTGTTCATCGAAAAGTTAGGCAATGATGTCTCACCCAGTCACATTATCCTGACACCAGGCCGACCAGTCCTAACACTAACCTCTTAATGCTGAACGTCAAGCGAGGCAGCTGTTAGTACCATTTTTGTAAGTCCAAGCATCTTTAGTCTAATCTATCTGCAGTCTCACTACGTTCCATCGGATTCTGAGCCTTTCTATATCCATTTGTATCCGTTCTACTTTGATCATGGTATTTCCTTTTCGTTTCAATTCAGCCCAATCATATGATCATTCTAGATCTGTAGGACAACTGAAGAAAAAAAATTCAATAAATGTGTTATTTTGATCTCATTTGGGTTTTTTTTTTAAATTAAAACAAATCACAAAATTAAACTGGTTTAATGACTTTTCTTGACAAGGACTATTTTCAACATTAACGGTATATAAATTAAGTAAGGTAAGAATAGTTAATCAAATACATTGTTGGACTCTTGCTCGTATGTGAATCTAAACATATTTTCATGTAGCTCCAACAGCAAAATAAGATTTTCTTATTAACTGTGAAATAAACTCGTGTTTCTTATGGTTACACCTTTGGGTTATTTATGATATGCACATTGTCCAAGATTGACAATTAACCCATATTGTATTTGCGTACAGGTTGGAATACTGTACCTGTGTATTGTCATTAGTATCCCTATGTTTTAAACAGGTAAATAAGGTCTATGTTGTCAATAGATATATAATGTCTTGTTTGTCGATAGACGTATCTGTTGTTGTTAATAGATATATAATGTCTTGTTTGTCGATAGACGTATCTGTTGTTGTCAATAGATAAACGAGGACTATTTTATCAAACGGTAAATTAAGCTGATGTTGTCAATAGACAAATGAGGCAGATGTTGTTGGCAATATTTTAAAGAAGACTATGTTGTCATCTATAAAGATAAATAAAAACAATTTTCTTAATCGAAAAGTTCGGCAAACTATACTGTCCATCGAAAAGTTCGGCAAACTATACTGTCCATCGAAAAGTTCGGCAAACTATAATGTCCATCGATAAGTTCGGCAAACTATACTGTCCATCGAAAAGTTCGGCAAACTATACTGTCCATCGAAAAGTTCGGCAAACTATACTGTCCATCGAAAAGTTCGGCAAACTATACTGTCCATCGAAAAGTTCGGCAAACTATACTGTCCATCGAAAAGTTCGGCAAACTATACTGTCCATCGAAAAGTTCGGCAAACTATACTGTCCATCGAAAAGTTCGGAAAACTATACTGTCCATCGAAAAGTTCGGAAAACTATACTGTCCATCGAAAAGTTCGGCAAACTATACTGTCAATCGAAAAGTTCGGCAAACTATACTGTCCATCGAAAAGTTAGGCAAACTGTACTGTCCATCGAAAAGTTTGGCAAACTATACTGTCCATCGAAAAGTTTGGCAAACTATACTGTCCATCGAAAAGTTAGGCAAACTATACTGTCCATCGAAAAGTTAGGCAAACTATACTGTCCATCGAAAAGTTAGGCAAACTATACTGTCCATCGAAAAGTTAGGCAAACTATACTGTCCATCGAAAAGTTAGGCAAACTATACTGTCCATCGAAAAGTTAGGCAATGATGTCTCACCCAGTCACATTATCCTGACACCAGACCGACCAGTCCTAACACTAACCTCTTAATGCTGAACGTCAAGCGAGGCAGCTGTTAGTACCATTTTTGTAAGTCCAAGCATCTTTAGTCTAATGTATCTGCAGTCCCACTACGTTCCATCGGATTCTGAGCCTTTCTATATCCATTTGTATCCGTTCTACTTTGATCATAGTATTTCCTTTTCGTTTCAATTCAGCCCAACCATATGATCATTCTAGATCTGTAGGACAACTGAAGAAATAAAATTCAATAAATGTGTTATTTTGATCTCATTTGGGTTTTTAAAATTAAAAAAATCAGAAAATTAAACTGGTTTAATGACTTTTCTTGATAAAGACTATTTTCGACATTAAATTAAGTAAGGTAAGAATAGTTAATCAAATACATTGTTGGACTCTTGCTCGTATGTGAATCTAAACATATTTTCATATAGCTCCAACAGCAAAATAAGAATTTCTTATTAACTGTGAAATAAACTCGTGTTTCTTATGGTTACACATTTCCGTTATTTATGATATGCACATTGTCCAAGATTGACAATTAACCCATATTGTATCTGCGTACAGGTTGGAATACTGTACCTGTGTATCGTCATTAGTATCCCTATGTTTTAAACAGGTAAATAAGGTCTATGTTGTCAATAGATATATAATGTCTTGTTTGTCGATAGACGTATCTGTTGTTGTTAATAGATATATAATGTCTTGTTTGTCGATAGACGTATCTGTTGTTGTCAATAGATAAACAAGGACTATTTTATCAAACGGTAAATTAAGCTGATGTTGTCAATAGACAAATGAGGCAGATGTTGTTGGCAATATTTTAAAGAAGACTATGTTGTCATCTATAAAGAAAAATAAAAACAATTTTCTTAATCGAAAAGTTTGGCAAACAATACTGTCCATCGTAAAGTTAGGCAAACAATACTGTCCATCGAAAAGTTAGGCAAACAATACTGTCCATCGAAAAGTTACGCAAACTATACTGTCCATCGAAAAGTTAGGCAAACTATACTGTCCATCGAAAAGTTAGGCAAACTATACTGTCCATCGAAAAGTTAGGCAAACTATAGTCCATCGAAAAGTTAGGCAAACTATACTGTCCATCGAAAAGTTAGGCAAACAATACTGTCCATCGAAAAGTTAGGCAAACTATACTGTCCATCGAAAAGTTAGGCAAACTATACTGTCCATCGAAAAGTTTGGCAAACTATACCGTCCATCGGAAAGTTAGGCAAACTATACCGTCAATCGAAAAGTTAGGCAAACTATACTGTCCATCGCAAAGTTAGGCAAACTATACCGTCCATCGAAAAGTTAGGCAAACTATACTGTCCATCGAAAAGTTCGGCAAACTATACTGTCCATCGAAAAGTTAGGCAAACTATACTGTCCATCGAAAACTTAGGCAAACTATACTGTCCATCGAAAAGTTAGGCAAACTATACTGTCCATCGAAAAGTTAGGCAAACTATACTGTCCATCGAAAAGTTAGGCAATGATGTCTCACCCAGTCACTTTATCCTGACACCAGGCCGACCAGTCCTAACACTAACCTCTTAATGCTGAGTGTCAAGCGAGGCAGCTGTTAGTACCATTTTTGTAAGTCCAAGCATCTTTAGTCTAATGTATCTGCAGTCCCACTACGTTCCATCGGATTCTGAGCCTTTCTATATCCATTTGTATCCGTTCTACTTTGATCATGGTATTTCCTTTTCGTTTCAATTCAGCCCAATCATATGATCATTCTAGATCTGTAGGACAACTGAAGAAAAAAAATTCAATAAATGTGTTATTTTGATCTCATTTGGATTTTTAAAATTAAAAAAAAATCACAAAATTAAACTGGTTTAATTACTTTTCTTGATAAAGACTATTTTCAACATTAACGATATATAAATTAAGTAAGGTAAGAATAGTTAATCAAATACATTGTTGGACTCTTGCTCGTATGTGAATCCAATCATATTTTCATATAGCTCCAACAGCAAAATAAGAATTTCTTATTAACTGTGAAATAAACTCGTGTTTCTTATGGTTACACCTTTGGGTTATTTATGATATGCACATTGTCCAAGATTGACAATTAACCCATATTGTATTTGTGTACAGGTTGGAATACTGTACCTGTGTATTGTCATTAGTATCCCTATGCTTTAAACAGGTAAATAAGGTCTATGTTGTCAATAGATATAAAATGTCTTGTTTTTGTGATATACGTATCTGTTGTTGTCAATTGATATATAATGTCTTGTTTGTCGATAGTCGTATCTGTTGTTGTCAATAGATATATACTATCTTGTTTGTCGATAGACGTATCTATTGTTGTCAATAGATAAACGAGGACTATTTTATCAATAGGTAAAATAAGCTGACGTTGTGAATAGACAAATGAGGCAGATGTTGTTGGCAATATTTTAAAGAAGACTATGTTGTCTTCTATAAAGATAAATAAAAACAATTTTCTTAAACGAAAAGTTAGGCAAACTATGCTGTCCCTCGAAAAGTGCGGCAAACTACACTGTCCGTCGAAAAGTGCGGCAAACTACACTGTCCGTCGAAAAGTGCGGCAAACTACACTGTCCGTCGAAAAGTGCGGTAAACTACACTGTCCATATAAAAGTGCGGGAACTACACTGTCCATATAAAAGTGCGGGAACTACACTGTCTATATAAAAGTGCGGGAACTACACTGTCCATATAAAAGTGCGGGAACTACACTGTCCATATAAAAGTGCGGGAACTACACTGTCCATATAAACGTTAGGGAACTACACTGTCCATATAAAAGTTCGGGAACTACACTGTCCATATAAAAGTTCGGGAACTACACTGTCCATTTAAAAGTTCGGGAACTACACTGTGCATATAAAAGTTCGGGAACTACACTGTCCATCGAAAAGTTCGGGAACTACCCTGTCCATCGAAATGTTCGGGAACTACACTGTCCATCGAAAAGTTCGGGAACTACCCTGTCCATCGAAAAGTTAGGGAACTACCCTGTCCATCGAAAAGTTAGGGAACTACCCTGTCCATCGAAAAGTTAGGGAACTACCCTGTCCATCGAAAACTTAGGGAACTACCCTGTCCATCGAAAACTTAGGGAACTACCCTGTCCATCGAAAAGCTAGAGAAATACCCTGTCCATCGAAAAGTTAGGGAACTACACTGTCCATCGAAAAGTTAGGGAACTACACTGTCCATCGAAAAGTTAGGGAACTACACTGTCCATCGAAAAGTTAGGGAACTACACTGTACATCGAAAAGTTAGGGAACTACACTGTCCATCGAGAAGTTAGGGAACTATACTGTCCATCGAAAAGTTAAGAAACTATACTGTCCATCGAACGGTTAAGGAACTATACTATAGGTGGGGCCCATGTTTTCAATAGATAAATGCGGCAATTTATGCGGTTACTTTCGCAAGAAAGTCGTGAATTTTGTTTGCAAACATAATATTACTTATAATTAGGTTTAGATCGTTTACACAAGCATTAGGTCAAAACAGTCTTGAAGTTAGTAATTCAGAATGATATCCAATGAATGTGTGATGCAGATGTAAACATTTTCAAAATCACGAGAACTTACCAATATGATTAATACTTTAAAACAGTCATTTCAATGAAGCATATAACCTGCTGTATAGCTGCGTATAAAACGTTTTTTTTTTTATATTTAACATTGTCACTGAGGGATCGAAGTGGTTGGGTTTATTGGAGAATCTGGAACGCAAATTGAAAAGTTTTCGTTTGGACAAGGGACATGAATATATATATGTTCCAACCAAAGAAAACAGTTGAAACAATTGTGTTTTTTTCTACTTCCCATAGTGCACTTGATAACGTTATTTAATAGTATTACTCACTTGTAATAGTAATGCTCACAGCAAAATCAACATGTAAAACGAAGCTTTTTTTTTTAATCACACACGATGAATTACTCTTTACCGCTTGAGTGGCATTGGACCCTGGGATATAATCTTTTTCTTGTCAAGCAGAAATGTATCCTGCATTTTTAAAGTGAGAACAAAACTCAATCAAACCTTTGGAAATGGTCGAGATCAGAGGAAATATTTTAATTTATCAGCTCCTTTGTCACTTGTATCCCATCTTGAATCGAAATCACATATTTGTGAGTAATGGTATTAGTTTCTTCTATTTCTGTTTCATGCGTTCTGCGAAGAGAAAAAGAAGTAACGCTAGATCTCGGCCTCAGATTCAATTAATTGATTTAGTTTTCCAATGTAGAAACGGTCGTCATAAAACAATGTATTGACCAAAAAATCATGAAGCTTTACGAGTAAGTTTATGAATGGATTCCAATCAGAATAGCAGTAAAATAAATTAATATCAATAAAATCTTTATCCTGGCATTGTAAGAAGACGTCCAAATAAAGTATCACCCAGTACACTTTTCTTCCATTATGAAAAAGGTTTTCATAATTCTATTTCGGCTTGAACATGAAAGAAAATCTGTCTTTGTGATTTACTTTGCAGTCAACTTATTCAAGCCCATTGGTTGCCTGGGTGTTTGTATCCACCATTCTATTTTTTTTCATATAGAAATGTGTTGTTTAGATCTTACCTTCTGTTAGATAGAATTTAACATTGCTAAAAATTACTGAAATCTCTATTTAGAAAGGCGATACTGAAATGTAGCTTTTGACATTTATATTTAGCTTAGCATATGTCAAGCTGGTACATTCGGGGATGAATAAAGATTATTCGATTGATCATCTTTGTGGTTGAAATTTGAGCTCAATGTTCGAATAAAACATTGTTTTTCAGTCGGCTTAATAATGCATTTAGTAAATTATTATTACTGTCTTATTCATAAAACAAAGCAGCCATCATTCAATTTCAAAGTTCATAACGATGATCACAAAGATCTGCCGAATAAATCTGTTTACCTGATAGACACTTTGTATGTACATGGAAAACGTACAGAGATTATCGTCTAAATTTACAGAGTGGTGTACAGAGCCTCGCCCAGGATTCCTAATGATATTTGTTCATTAATATAACGATGGAAAACTATTAAAATTATAACCAAAGAATAAAAGGGACCCTAACTATTAAAGTCAATGTAATTCACAGCAAACGTATATCTTCAAGAATCCTGTGCCAGATGTAGCTCTTTGGTTTCTAAAATATACCTTCATTATTCCAAAGAATATTGTCAAACGAGAAGAAAACGCCAAATTCTAAGATATTTTCTCAATCGTAGAATTTACTTTAACATAAACATTTTGTATCTTTATGACGTATTTGTGGGGTTCTTATGTTCTTTATACTGTTATTTGTTGTTTTCATCGGCGCTTTTGACACACACACACACACACATATCTACATTTGGAGCATAAATACTTCACTGTATCTACAGCTTATAATCCACGACGACAAACACTGCTTCTCTGCTTGGCAGAGATTTACTCACTGCAGAGTGAATTATAAATGTATGGTTTATGGTCGGTTTTCCACATGGATTCTTAAATTGCTTCTTTAGATTACAACTCTCATGTTTTAGTTATTTCAATGGCCAAGTACCTTGTGACAGAATTCCAACCGTTTCTTGCACTATCTACTTCTTTTAGAGTCAAAATGCCCATATGGCGTGGGTTCCTGGCACACACAAAAAATACAAACGAGAAAATCTTTGACAGCTAAGAAAACAATTGAAAGATGCAATAATAATAAATAATTAAATAATAAATTAATAATAATAAAAATCATAATTTCCAAGACTGGGTGTATTTAAATGATTTACTGAATAAATTTACTTCTCCACCCATCCATCCACCCACCAAACAAAATGTATATGAAAACTTAAAACATTCATTTCTTAGGTTAGGTGAAATAGAGATCAAGAAATTCAAAGAAATGAAGTAGCCAAATATTTTAATTAAAATGTAATGGACTTTTTGAGAGTTTTACTTTCATTTGAAAACTGAAAAGCCAACACTGGACATATCCTGCAACTGTGACTGAGGACAGTCACTGATTAATACAAGAAACTATATTGTTTTGAAATTAAGAATTGCAATTGATTAAGCTGCTGGATATCAAAACTTTGCAAGAAAGGAAATTCCTTAAAACAACCAACCTTGACTTGTTGCCCTTTAAGGTTCAACAAGTTGGACAAGTTAACTATTCTTATGCCATCTTTTACACTCTTCAATTCTGCTTTCCGTTCCACTTCCAATCCATGCATTGTTCATCTATGAAGATGTGGCACAGCAAAGCAAAACGAACAGAACAAATACAAAATGCACATAACACTTACAACATGCACATGACAAATATGAATGGCTAAGGACAAATACAAAAGGCAAAGGACAAATACAAAAATGGGAAAATACAAAAGGCATACGACAAATACAAAAGGCATACGACAAAAATACAAAATGTACTAAATGCATAGAACAAATACAAAAGGCTAGAACAAATACAAAATGCACAGAACAAATACAAAATTCACAAATACAAAATGCACAGGGACAAATACAAATTGCATAGAACAAATACAAAATGCATAGGACAAATACAAAATGCATAGAACAAATACAAATGCGTAGGACAAATACAATATCCAATTGACAATTACAAAATGCACATGACAAGGACAAAGACAAAGTGCACAGGACAAAGACAGTGACAAAGACAGGGACAAGGACAAACACAAAGCGCACAGGACAAAGACAGGGACAAAGACAAGGAAAGGGACAAGGACAAGGATAGGGACAAGGACAAAGGACAAAGCGCACGCGACGAATACGACGAACACAAACGGACGCGACGAACACAAGCGACGAACACAAACGCACGCGACGAACACAAACGGACGCGACGAACACAAACGGACGCGATGAACGCGAACGGACGCGACGAACGCGAAACGCACGCGACAAAGAAAAAAAAAACATGACAAACACAAAACAGGACATAACAAAAGAAAAAAAAACACAAACACAAGAAAAAACAAACACCGCACACGCATTCACACCCACAAGGTCAACAACCTGGAAGATAGATCGTCGAAAAGGATCCAGACACCTTTTCTTTCCCGCTCAAAGCTCCCTCCACATCAGCAGGCATGCCTAATGATACAGAGGATTCTGACAGGGGGTCAGGAAGGTCAGACAATGAGGCGACATCGACCAAGGTCTCATCACCCACCATAAGGTCTTGAATCTGCATCTGAAAGTTTGTGAGCACAAGGAGAGGTAGAGCTACTCAACTGTGCACCTGATAGCATTGTAACAAAATAAAAATAGAACATATTTGCAGTGTTTTCTTATGCACAATTTGTGTCTGGATAAGAGTCTAACATAACCAAGGTAACAGGTTGATTTATGCACATTCAATATGAATCTGTTTATTTATTCTGTATGGTGAAATTTTATGTCTGAATTGATCTTCAAAAATTTCAAAACAGTTGTCAATTAATTAGTAGTAATGTTTATAGGAATATGCGATGAAAATTATCTTATTAAACACATTTATTTATTGTTTATTAATTGTATTATTTACATTTTTTCTAATATTTGTGTATATAATGATCGAACAATTCAGTGACAGGGTCAATCTAATCAACATTCTTGTCAATGACACTCACAGGAGGAGTAGTAGAAATGGCTTGTCCTATTATCATACATATATTAGTAGCTTAATCTTACCAGTATATTATCAACAAACTACTTTTGCTGATATCCATCCTCATTAGGGCTTTTTCACATTTTTAAATTGCAACATGCATTTACAAAAGAAACAAAGCTAAATAATGCCCAACAATTTAAATAATAAATATAGCAACTTTGTTTTATTGAATCTAGTCTTCTAATTACTTAAGATTAGTAGTTTCTTACGCTTGTTAAAATATTAGTTTGTGTACCCATGGGGTAATACTAGCCAACAAGACAAATAATACTGCATTGATATGTCTCCTAAATCAATAAACTCTTATTTCAAAGCAATGTTCTTTTATTTTCCATCCAACAACAGTCCTTCCAAATGGCTGACATTCTGCTGTCTGAAAATAATTTCCAATAAGTCTGCGTAGTGCTGAACATTTCTAATATTAAATAATAAACAATATTCAAATTGGCCTTTGTTATCAGATCAGTACAATCATTATTTCAGACCAGCTAGAGGAAACTTCTGTGTAAATATTACTGTCCATCCTGGGTGAGAATGATGACAATACTGTCAATAGAGCTGTACTGCATATGTCCTATCATTTTCATGTAGGTCCAAAAAGTAATATAAAAAAAGCCTTGTATATAAAGACCATGTTGATATGACTTTACATTCAGAAGTAGTTTGATCACTCTCAAGGTGACTATCTTGACAGCCATATTGAATATCAGATAAGTGCCAATTTCATGTAGGACCAACTAGCAGACATAAGAAAACTGGTGAAGAAAATCATGATATGACCATCTATGAACATGGAAGGTAATAACAAGAATGTAACCATATCTGAGGTCACATTGGCACAATTGTCTTTTATAACCATAGAGATATAACGCTTGATGTGATATGACTTTCTGTTTAGCAGGAGAAACACAAGATTTTCAAGATGGTTACTATTGTGGTTATACTGTATATCTGATTGGCACCATTTTCATTTAGGATCACATGTTTTGGTCAAAAGATCATTTTGATTTAATGAAGCCATTAGGAGGAGTAGTGGTAAGAAGATCTTTGAGATGGCCACTATTGCAATCATATTAACAGCAAGATCAGCAAAGTTGTACATAGAGACCACTAGAAATATAAAGTTTTCTGGTAAATCTTCAGGATTAGTGATGCTGTTCAAGATGGCTGCTTTAAAAGCCATACTAAATGTCAGATCAGCAAATTTTTCATTTATAACCATTACAAAAACATGCTCATGATCAACCATTCTGGAAGAGTAGCCAAACTGGATGACAATGCACCAGTTTTCATTTACGGTAGTAAATACGCCTTTGATAAATATGTGTTTCATGGCAATCCTTTATGTAGTTTAGAATAAAAAACAATTTCAGATGTATGGATAAATAGCAAAAACCAGACAAGTGTCCAACCCTTAAAAACATCTGGTGTATGACCATAAAATGTTTACTTTCATGGTTTCAAGATGCACTAAACACTATATAAAGGACATGATAAGGTTTTCCTAGTAGAATAGTGTCATTTTACACAGCAAAATATTTTTGATACAATTTACAGTTTTTCATTTACAAAAAGTTCTTAGGGATAACTAATTCTCTTCTAAATTTGCTGCAAAGTAATACATGCAACAAGAATGAAAATCCTTCATATAAAATATCAGAATCCAGATTAAAATTGTAATGCAAACTATTCATCACTAAATAATTTGAACAATTGCACTATTCATTTAATTAGTGATCTTCAACAATGTGTTGAGTCCAATACTCAGCAGCATTGCCAACCATGATTGTGGTAAAAATCTAAATACAAAATAGATGATATTTACCAGACAGCTACATCAGTGGTCAAGAACAAATTTGAATGTTATGTTTTCTGTATAATGTTATCCTGGTCTATTGACAGGCAGTTAAAAAATAATTGTAACTATCGTCGTCTTACTCGAAAATCAAATAACTTACAGGCTAGTACCGGTACAGCAAATGATTCTTATCAATTCTGACTGTAACATCTTCCTTTACAAAGTAATGAATTTACAAACAAAAGCAAAGAGATGCCAAAAAGGTCCATGTTCAACATGTGTCCACTGTATTAAGGTTTGTTTGATAGGTTTAACTGAAATGAAGCTGTCAGTTAATTCCTCTGTAATTTGAAATTAAAAAGTCATTAATTCAATACCAACCCCGGTCAGTTACCTCAGTGTGTTATTTAGAAAGAACATGGATTCCATTTCTTTCGAATACATTTTAACCAGTCATGTGTGCTCATTGTATATCATTAAAAATAAAGCATAAAAAAGGCAAAATTAAACTTTAAAAACAATCATGATTTTACATGCATTTCTATCATTAATCAGAAGAATGGTGGAATATTTTTGTTTAAAATATTTTCTAATGTTATATGTTTAGGCTCTTACAAATGTAAAAAGAAAAAAAAGTAAAAACAAGCAATATAAAATTTAACAATTTATTCCCGAGAAATAAAAAGGTAAAAATAAGAGCTTATGATTTTAAATATGAACTTCAAATCCAAAAATTATCTAAAAATTAAAAATGTGAAGTCTTAGTAATAAAAATTTTAAGTTCAAATCCTGATGATGGAATCAAGTGGTCAACATTATACTGATGTGTCAACAGTTGTTTGTTAAATCACAGAAAATAATATTCCAATTTGAATTCTGTATAAATTTTGATAACAGTCTTGTCCTAGAATTTAGAGCAGTTATTTCCAGGTAAAAACATAATTTCTTACAATCAAAACAATCTGAAGACAAATAAAATCAAAAGCCCCAAAACTGGCAACAAAATAATAAACATTAACTTTACAAGTGTTATGGCACTTATGACTATTTTTTATCAATCAACAATAAATCTAGCTACAATGCATAATATGACCAGATGTGAGTCACTCTTCTGGAAAAAAATATAATATGAAACAATCACTACTGGTTATTTGTCTACTCCAATCATGGCCTCTATACAATTTATGAATCTTACTCTGTGAATGAATAGTTTTTAAAATGTTGTTCCTGGTTTTAAATCAAGGTCAGGAACTAGGTTCATAAAAACTAGTTTGAGTCTCTAGATGAAGCCCCGAGTGCCCTGTGTGAAAACGTGTCTCAGGTGTTTATCTTTGTAGATCAATAACATCGCATCTATGCTCATGTCGGTTGGGTCTTGGCCAAAGCCACCAGGTTCCTATGGACTGGTGGTTCCCCACACAATATACCGGTACAGTCTACTAAGTATAGCCTATCATTTGCTGGGGGGGAAAAAAATGGCATTCACCCATAACAACCAATCAGACAAAGCCATGATAATTTGATTCTCAAATTGGTCAAGCCATTAGCAAGAATATACAAAGGTACAAAGGCGGTTAGACCTGATCTAATGTGGGGAAATAATTCAAGCCAAATAGTTTCCCAATACAGTACTAGTGAAATTTGTTTTGGAGAGCTATTATAATAAAGTAGCTTAAAAAACAAATCACTTCAACAGTGAGAATTACGCTGCACTGGCTATTTGTTTAAATAGATCCAAACTGACCTCAAACAACATTAATTATACAATACAACATAACTTCCACTGTATTGATAGTTTCTAAGTATCTATATCTGAAACAGCTATTCAGTTGGAGAATTTTAGGACAAATGTGACTGAAGCATAAAATGCTGACTTGTGTCCCTGATCTTGAGTATTGAACCCAATGAGTGATGCAACACCATTTATCTCCAAATGAAAAATAGAATATAGAATGAGAGGATTAACAATAAAAGGGCACAAGAGACTGATATCACTCAGCTGGGAAGATGACATGGCAGCTTTTAAATGTCAATTTTTGCATTTATTGAAAATGTAGAGGGGACAAAATGCTAGCAGAACACAAGTTTGCTCCACCGTATTTTAATATTGGTGCAAGTTATTTACTTCCTAAACACACATTGGGAGCTGATCTGATGCAGTGGAAATATATACATTTTTTTAAAACTTCTGTTATAAAAAGATGCAAGTTACATTTATCACCACATTACAGAAATCAGTAAGAGTTTTTGCAATCTTAAATCATTGTGTCATTGTTCAAGATGTTTTCAATGTAAAATTAAAGGAGAGCTCATATACCTATATCCATATCTGTTGAATTCACATCAGAAAGTCCAAACAGGTTTTCACTCAATGCTGAAAAACTCATTGACTTAAGAAATAGACTAGAATAAATGCAAAGTTTAACTTAATTTAATTAATTTAACTTAATTCTTAGCTTGGAAGGCTACTTGAGAACAGTAAGCAGCCCTACAATGCAGTCCAAAAATCTATATTGAGCTGATGCTGACCATGTTATAATCTTGACCATTACATCCAGACTTAATCAAAGAAATTAACTTTGCCCATAATTATTAAATGTGCTGACCATTTCTTGTAAACAACATTGACAGATATTAATCTAATATTAATTAACCTTAGTTGTGCATGTGGTTTAGCCAACACCTCTTTCAATAAAGAAAACCAGTTACCCACTGTTATGAATTTCAGTTTCACAAAAACATTTAAAAATAAGTACGACCCTTTACTAGTAACAAAATGTAGCTCACATTAAAACTTGCACTTCATTGAACTAAGCCAGACCATTAGTTACTTCAAACAAACTTATGCTGACATTAAAAGTTTATCAACTTAACTGGGGGCAAAATAAGTGGGGAAACAATTAGATTTGGGGGGGGGGGGGGGCTGGACCAAACACTCTACATACATGCTTTTTTTTAGATAATTAACCAAGGACAAGATAATGTATTTTAATATTTCATATTCAAGATATGGTGACTTTATGACAATGAATATAAAAAAGGCTATGTTTATGTATTTGCCAGACTTCTTCTCTGGATACTGCTGTTTAAACATTTAGTTGTTAGTGCTGTTTAGCACCTTAAAAAAAGTTTTATGACTGCAGGCCATTCTTAATCTCCCAAAAAGTTTTAGACTGTGCTCTTAATTAACTTACTAAATAAAATGTCAGATTTGTTTACCAAAAGGTTATGAAAGGTTAGCATGATTCTGCAGGCAAAGGTGTCAAAGAAACTTGAGATAAAATTATTGCAGGTCACTGGAGTGTCACACTGACCTAGGCTGTGTTTATTGTCTAAATGTGCAATACTGCTCATGATAGATTGACACACTTAACTTGTGTAGCTCTAAAAAAAAAATTAAAATCCAAATGCATGGCTAAAGCACAAAATTTCAAACATCACTTAAGATGTCCTTACAGTCCAGAACATAATTATTTACCCACTTGTATGCAATGTTTACATAAGATGCTGACAATATCCAAGTGAGAATAGTAATTAAAGAAGCCTTTACTCTTATACCTCAAATCAACTTAGATAACCTGGAAAAAACACAAAATGCTCAAAAGCAAGACTAATTAACAAGTAGAAATTTTTAGGATGAAACTCTTAATGTGATTTACATTAAAATGTTCCTACTAAACATCTGGGCGTATTTTAGCCAGAATATACCAAGTTTGAAAAGATTTCATGATACTTTGATGATGGGCATAATCTGCATGAACTTTCTGCAACATTTCCTCTTGGTTGCAGCTTATTTGATACTTTTTGTATCTTGTTAGTTACCAGTTGCAAATGTTCAAACATCAGCTAACATTGCTCTGAGGTATGGCAAAGAGTAAGAATTTAATACATGTATATCCAATTTTAGTGCAGAACCATTGGATTCAATTTTGTGCAGCAAAAAGAGTAAAATTCAATTTCTGACAGTTTTTTTCTTCAAAGCATTTGCTGGAAATGACAAATTACCAATAATCATACATGTCCCAGACATATTTGTATACATTGCTAGTCTAGTGTGGGTTATGAAAGATATGGATCCTGCTTTTGGGATTTGAAATGATTAATAAATCTAAATGATACTTGCTTGAACTACGTGCTTGAACTTTTATTATAAATAAAGATAATACACAAGCTTTTAGAAATTAATTTTTCAGAATACTAGGTTATGCAATTGGATCTTAAGACATTAGTACCTTTTAATTTCTGATCTTTGAAACAATTACATAAATTAATTTGCTTCCTCTATATTTGGACGGAGATTACAAAATGTTATATACAATATTTTTAAGCCCACATGTTTGGTCATGGGACTCTAGGATGTACTATCAAGATACTTACCAAACATGTCAACATTTACAATGAAGATATAATCAATACTTCCAAATAAGTTAACATTTATAATGAAGATAAAATCAATACTACAGTGAATATGATTTCAAGCTACATACCTCAGTTTCTAACTTCCTTGCCATTGATCTTGTCACAACCATACAAAACACACCACTGCAACAGCGGTGGTTATTCCCGAGGGGTATGACCATCGTTGTTACGGTTTCAAACATGCGCAGGTTCAAGCTATAACCGAGTACTGAAAGCACTGAGTGACTGCAAGCACCAAGGGGGGATTTCAAGCACTGATCAAGAAACTGCAAAATAAATGTACAAAAATGGTAATATTACACTGAGAACTATTAGAAGGGTATAGAAGATTAGAAAAACCTACACGCACATCATACACACACACATCATAAACACACATGCACATCATACACACACACACACACATCATACACACACACACATCATACATACACACACACATCATACATACACATGCACATCATACATACACATGCACAACATAAATACACACATACACACACATCATCATACACACACACATACATCATCATACACACACATACATCATCATACACACACACATACATCATCATACACACACATACATCATCATACACACACACACACACATACATAGATACATAGATGCATAGATACATGACTCTGTCGTTTTAAATATGTAATAGTGTGAGAAGCAACAGACTGAAGAATTCAACAAATATTTTATTTCCCTAGGGTACAAAGTGGAAATAAAAAGAAAGAAGTTATGAAGTACTGGTCAAAATAATAATACAGACTAATTCTTCTAAGATTTTAAATCATAAATTAATTTTCCAGTGACAATATTATATAGTCCACTACTTGACCTCTGGTCACAATTAGCATATTGAAATACAAACCCTTACAAAAGGCTCCAAATGTTTACAAAATCAAATCTTAGTTGTAATTATTTATAACTATATTATATTTATTTCTAAAATTATAATACAAAATGTAGTAAACAACAGGAAAACCTGGCAATTTATGTGGAGTTTCCAAAAACCCAGGCCCAGACCCAAATAAATCCACTTCTATTGATAGGGATTTTAATATCAACTCCATACACAAAGATAATATTTTAGCCATATATTGCTTGTTCACAGTCTTTAAAAAAAATCAGTAATTAAAGTCGAATATAAAATGAACTTGAATTTTTACAGGGTTAGGTCCAACATACAATATTACATTACAATTGTATAAAGTGAAATACATGTTTTAAAACAAAACGAACAAGCAAACGATGCAAATTTAAACATACAAACATTCATACACTCACACACACACGCACGCACGTGCGCTCGTATTCCTCATTGTGACAACCAATTCATTGATATTACAAAAAGAAAACGATTCATAAAAGCAGCTTGCACGCAAGTACTGTTTATGGCGTTCCATAACTATTACCAATTTTGTTCTTAATTCAGACAAGAGTACAAACCTTGATGATGCCATATCTGTCTTGAGGAGGGTCGCAGAACATATTTCCTCCACTTCATCATCACTTACATCCTCTGCATCTGGTTCATCTGCGAGTCGGACATCATCTTCATCGGTATCGGAGGAACACAGGCGCTTGTTTAGTAGAACAATGGTATAAACTTGTTAACAAACTTCTTTGTGCACTTTTTAATTCTATGAACTACATCATTTTCATTAGATACTGAAGATGTGACGAGAAATCAGATTGTTGTGTGTACTCAAGCACACATGCTGCTACTTCTATTTTAAAATTATTCATTGAATATTACAATTAGATTATTCAAAATTTGTTGGCACACCTTAGTGAATGCATGAATAGAAAACGATTTATTGGTTATAATAGCCTTCGTTTATTTATTAGACATTCCTAGACAGAACAGTTCCCCCAATATCGTTGTAAATTATATTTATTTAGATTTGATAAAGTAATGAGACTGTTTGTATTCTCAATGATGCCAAGAATATCTAATAGTAAGAACTGTATATTGAAATCTCTGGAACTATGATATTCATTTCAATTCTCGTATTAGTATGTGCTGCTTAAGTATCATTCTTGACAATGCGGGCATTAGTACATTGTGTAGATGCGTCTGTATAACATATACATGACCTTGTATATTTTAATTTAGATATATGGACTATGTAGATGGAAATGAATTCTCATCTTAAATACATACATATAGACTTACATGTGTACTTGTACATACATAAATACATACATATACCTGTTGGTCTTAAATATACATAAACCAGTAATGAGTTTAATGACATTTGTGCCACTTGAACATAGAGCTTAACTCAAACTGGAATAGCACGTGACCGAGATGTAATACTGACTGTGAGCAATGCTAAGAGCAATCAAAATCAATGATGCAAGTTAAACATAATTAGCTGTACATGCAGTTTTAGCAAAGCGACATTAACAACTGAGTTTAAAAAATTGCAAGTTTGTAAAGTGCACATTATTATTGAAAATATTTAACTTGTGTACACAAATTATGATTTGTGTACCGATTTGGATTTTGAATAGCCGGGTATCGAACCCACGTGGCCTCCCGTATCCGAGACTGACGCTCTGACCACTAGGTCAACGGAGGGTCACGAACATCTTGTGAATCCGAGAAAAGAGATTTTAATTAAGTATTGTGCATTAGGACGATAATGAGATATCTGATATTGGTTTTACGTACAATATCGCACCTTCTGTTTCCCTGAGTGAGATATTCCCATCCCTTGTCCAGAAAAAATAACATTAATCTTTCTGAAGTTTTTAGTTTTCTTCTTTGGTTATACATAGTCTTCATTAAGTTTTGAGAACTGAAGGTTCCATTTACATTTTCATTCTGTTCTGCTGAATAATGGCTCGTGTACGATTGACCCAAAAAAATCATATTTTTCATTGAAACCAGAATGCGAGCCCTATCAAATTTATCGATTGACAAATCACCTCCAAGAGTATTTTTTTTCAAAAGAAGTGACCACATTATCTAAAGAGAGACTTATTTTACGCTTATGGTTAGGAAAGCGATCAGTAAAGTCGCGTACGATCGAGATCAACATCCATTAATTGAGTGGATCAAGAAATAAGATATTAAAGTTTAAGCAAACCTAATCAATATATTTTCAAAATGTCCAGGTTCCTAAGTCTGATCAAACAAAAGTCATTCGCATTCAAAGCTGAAAAAAGTTTGAACAGTAATATTGCTCCAAATGGTATAGAAAAGGAACTAATTATTCCCATGCTATTAGTTTAAAGTTATCATAATAATGTAGTAACAAACACATAGCATGATCAAATACAAAATCACTCACCCACTAGTTATACAATTTAGCAATATAAACAAACGTTTTCATACCTTGTCAAAACATGAAATCCAACGAGTACGTGTGAGACGTGGACTTAAATTGAGCTAGACCACGTGATTTGACACGATTGTTTTAGGAAAGTTAGGAAATGCACGTGCAACTTGCATTACTACCTAAAGTGAAGACAAATCATTCATCAAATTGAAAGAAGAAAGAAAACCAAAACACCAACCTTAGTATTGTCATAACTATATTGGATATATGTTGACCACTGGTGCATTTTTATTAGATGTGCTTGTATCTAAATATAATCGAATATATTATATTTTGGACTGACAATTTGAGTGGTGAAGATAGAGGACATCATAATATTAAGTTTGATAGGGTCTTTTAGGAAAATAAAGCAGTGAAAGACGTCTCCGTCCAGTTCGGGTGTCAACGCTTTATCAATACATATCAGTTGCAAACACGATCGTGTGCTTATTATGGTCTTGCAATTAATTTAATGGCTATATTCATCCTGAAAATTATGAGTAAATTAATAGGTAGCGTTTTAACAAGATTAAGACAACAAATTGCTAATTAAGAGATCTATTCTGAATGTTTAGTTCAACATGTCAAATATGAAACATACACATGGTTTTCCTATTTCGACTAACGTCACATAATTTAAAATGATTAATGCAGATATGTTTACATTATGTGTGGGGAATTCAATGTTCCTCATTCCTGTTGTGTTTGATAAATCAAAACTTCTTCAACCAGAAGTTTTAAATTTATTTTGCTTTGCTTACGGATAGCCTACTGATTCCTGCATCGCACACTTACAAAAAATAAAACTATGCCCCAAGGATAGGTTTAGATAAACTTTGAGAAGGACTTTCTACTGTCGTACACGTTTTCTTCATGTATATAACAATTTTACCGGGTTGGTCTAGGTCGACCGCCCCTGGAAAGCAGCACTTATTTAGTGGTATATATATATATATATATATATATATATATATATATATATATATATATATATATATATATATATATATATATATATATATATATATATATATATATATATATTTAAAAAGCCCCATAGTGTGTTTAAATTGACCAAAGGAATAAGGACGACGAGAGAGAGAGAGAGAGAGAGAGAGAGAGAGAGAGAGAGAGAGAGAGAGAGAGAGAGAGAGAAGAGGGGGGCGTTTCCTCCACCTGGTAGAACGCCGGGTGTATTTAGTTAGATAGGATATATGGTGTTGTGCTGGGGAAAACAATTTTACCGGGTTGGTCTAGGTCGACCGCCTCTGGAAAGCAACACTTATTTAGTGGTTTAAAAAAACAAACAAACAAACCCCAAAAAACCTCTAGTATGTTTAACTTGACCGAAGGCATTTGAAACCTATTCTGGTTCCCTGACCTCTCTCCACTCCGTTACTCTTCGTTATACGGAGTTGAGAGCGGTTAGGGAACCAGTCTATTTGAAACCCAACAAGCGTTAATAAATGTAACAAAATGTAGCCGAAAAAGCCTCGTTAACCAGACTATTAGAAATTGATTTCAGACAGAGAGATTTACCGTTCCTCTAAAACAAAGTGCGGTTGAAACTGGACCGAAATCCCGCCAGCTGATGACAGATAGAAGACAGCAGGCGGTTATTACATCACCAAACAAGACCGAAAAGCGTGCCCACATAAACCTGCAAACTAATGAGAAACGGTTAACACAGAAGAGACTAACATAAGGACACATACGAGTGATTCGTATTAAATACCACAGGGATGAATTAGCAGTAAATGACCCCGAAAATAGAGTCCCCCAAAAATACAAATAAATTATATTTCTTAAAATAGGGACAATTCGTTTTGTTCATTAAATCATTTTATTTAATACTAGATCATTTGGAATTTAATGATTTCATTTATTGAGTCAATCGTTTCATTTTAGAACACATCATTTTATAGCACGTCATTTGGAAGCATATATCTTTATTCCATTTTGTTCTTTAAATCATTGAACTTGAATTCATTATTTCATTTTTGGGGTTCAATCATTTCATTTCATGCTATATCATTTCATATCACACAACATCATTTGGAATCTGAATTCATCATTCCGTTTGATGGGTTAAATCATTTCATTTCACTCTACATCATTTCCTTTAATACCACGTCATTTGAAATTTAAATGCATCATTCGGTTTTATTTGTTAAATCATTTCATGTGACAACACATCATTTGGAATCTGGATTGATCATTTCATTTGCTAGGTTAAATCATTTGATTTTATACTAGATGATTTGATTAATGTAATTTTGGCGGCGACGGCTGCCCATATTTTATGCACACACATCAGTTTATCTAGAATAACTGTGGTACTAATCTCAAGGGGGAGTCCAGAGATGAAAACATCTATTTGTTTTGGCTCAATCTCCCTGATTATTGGGTCAGTCTGGGTTATTGTCACCCTATGTCCCAGTAATTGTATCTCAGATTGCTTGAGTAACATTCTCTGCTGTTTGGGGTACAGAATGTATTTGTCCTTTCCTCCGTATTGTAATCCATCTATTTCATCGAGGTCTATGCCTAAAACTTTCATAGCCGTTAACACTTCTGTTTGCCTTGGTAGTTGATTTATACTACCAAAGTCGAGGGTTTGACAGCCCTCCATATGGTAGATTAGTAGCCTCTGGTTACCAAGGTCCCCTTCTACCATTGTATTAAAGAAGTCACTGATTTTGAGTTTTGTCGCTTCCATTTTGTCCAATTGTCTTGTCAAGTCTGTCCTAATGGGATACACCTGACTCAAATACAAAGTTCTAGAATAAGAAAATGTGCAAAAAATTAAACTAAACAATAGGGTGCTGAAAAAAGATAAGATCATACAAATTTGAAACAAAAATAAGTAAATTATAATGAAAAATACAAATTCAGTAGTGTACATGAAGTACCTACTGGGCCTCTAGTGAGTATTGCACACCGAAACTCTTGGTTCACCTTTCCTTGAAAGAAAATAATCCCAATTAGTGTTCAGTTTACTTTTTTTTTAGGTAACAAGAATCTAAAATCTGTTTATTTAGCATGCATTTGAAGAAGAAACAAATCACACTTAAAAACATCTGACGCAAAATCAACTATTATATTAAAGCTCTGTAGGTATACATTAACATCTAAGAGAATAAATTTACATGAAAATGTGATGCTGAAAAAGCTACAGACTTCTGTGTTATTCCACAAAGTCAATACCATGTGTAAAAATGATCGAGTTGTTAAGAGTTATTTACCTTCAATACTATTCATTCAACCATGACCGCTTTTGTTCATAAAATTAATGCAAATAAACTTTTACAATGGATGTAGCAAACTATATTGCACGTGTGATATGAAATGCATTTGCTGCAAGACAAAATTGTTAGTGGATCATCATCACCATACTGGAGACAATACAAAATCTATTATAATTTGCTTTGCGAATTAAAGATTACCAACAAATATAAGTAATATGAGAATTATGTTTATAATTTAACGTACATTCAATTTTTTATGTAAACAATCACTAAATTGTGACCAAACAAAATTCTACAGATCAAGCAATTGACATTAATGATCATACAAATGTATTGCATTAATTAATGCTATGGATAATAAAGTGGCTATTTCATGCTAATTAATGTATATTGAAAGATTCTAGAAAAAACACATATGCAAACATGTAAAGTGTTTTTAAAAAAGATCCCTTTAATCACACATGTTATGCCTATATGTTTCTTTCCCAGTTACATGAAGTTTGCTATACAGACAGTTGAAAAATGCCAGCTTATGTGACACTTAGAATGTGTTATAAGTTTAAACCAGTTGAAGAATGTTATTGAATTGCCTAGGCTCAAACTTTAATTGTATTCCAAACAATTGCAGAATATTAAATGTACTGAAAACTGACATGTATGTATGTATGTATGTATGTATGTATGTATGTATGTATGTATGTATGTATGTATAAACAAAAAATGTATTATTTAGTTTTGTTGTTGTACAATATGAAATGTAACATAACACATTCAGTTTGTGCATTATAAAATTTGTTTCAGCAGACTGGAGACAGAGCATCTGATTATGTACATATTGTTTAAAATGATTTCATTGAAATAAATGAAAATCTGAGGAATTAAAGAAAATATATGCTTAATTATGTGCTTTTTAATAGATCCTGAGTTAATTAAATTAAAAAAACACAATTATTTTAACTGTCTGGCAACATTTCAGAGTTTAGAAGTATTCTTGAATCTGTCAATTCGGAATGGGTTCAGGTCATATGAAGGCTTGGCTCCAATGGCCAGTTCAGCCAGAACTTTTCCAACAACGGGAGCCAGCTTGAAGCCATGACCAGAAAACCCAGCAGCAATGATAACATTCTTCCATTTTGGATGTCTATCCAGGATGAAATCATGATCTGGAGTATTTGTATATATACATGTCTCTACCACAGCTGGGATGGGATAAAGCTGTGGGAAATGGTTCTGTATACACTGTTGTATTGAATCCATTACCCAATGATTGTCGACAGTGTCCCGATCATCTGGATCAATTTTGGGACCATTATGAAGACAAATTTTGACTAGGCCAGGATATTCTTGAGCAGGCAGACCATAAACAGCAAAATCCCCTCCCCCTCCTTCCATCAGAAAAACTGAAAACTTGTCCGCACTATGTTGTCCAGTTGTCTTCTCCTTCCAGTAGAATACAGATATCTGAACAGGCTGTAATGGTAAAAGAAGACCAAGTCTGGCCAAAAACTTTGGAGTCCATGGACCTAGCGCAAGGATAATACTTTTGGCTTTATAAGATCCCTTTGTTGTCTGCACTGTCACAGAATCTCCAGGATCTATATTGACCACAGGTTCCTCGTCTCTCAGGGTTCCTCCATATTTTTTTTAACTGAGTTTGTAATGCTTGCAAAATTTTATCAGCCTTGAGAATTCCTCCCGAATGATCGAGAACAAATCCAAAATTGTCTGGAAATGACATCATTGGGAACTTTTGTTTCAGCTCCGTGGTGCCAAACCTCTCATGTGGAATGCCATGCTGCTGTAGTGATGCAGTGGAACCTCTGACTATTGGGTCATTTTCTTGTCCAATGCACAGGAGACCAGTCTGAATGAATAACTGCTGCCCTGACTCCTTATCGAGAACTTCTATGAGTTGGTATGCCTCTTTCATCATGACGGTGTAGAAGTCCTGATCCCCATATGCCATCCGAGTGATTCGGCTTTGGCCATGAGAGCTTCCTCGGTAATGTGGAAGAGGAAACTGCTCTAAAATCAGAGTCTTCCGTTTGAGTTTTGCGAGATGATATGCTGTGTACAAACCCTCTACACCAGCCCCTACAACAATCGCATCGTACATCGCACTCAGTTGACTTCCTTGCACAAAAAAACACGTCCGCTCTCCTCGACGTCTTTATCTTCTCTGCTGTTTAGTTCTTGCCATTGTGATTGTCTTTTTCGTTGGACTGAGATCTGAGTCAGACTCACACGTCTGTACTCTTTGAGAATTATAAGCGCATTAAGATTATATACCTTGCACATTCTTCACATTTTCTAATATTTATCATTAATTCCTGCCCAAGGGCCTAGTTGTCATTCATTCTGCTATTCAACTCAACCTAGAGGTCATTACTCAATACATGTAGATATGATAAGGTATTTAAATTTAACTACAAAACTGGGAAAGATTTGAAATAGGAAAGGCTATCCAAACAATAACACATGTATATAGTTAGAAAGTATTAAATGGAAATAAAAATAAATAACACAAACAACACATCTGGTGTAACACACAAACAACACATCCGGGGTAACACACAAACAACACATCCGGGGTAACACACAAACAACACATCCGGGGGAACACAACACACATGAAACACAACGTTTTAGTTTTTGGAAAGGGTGGGGGCATCTGTCTGGTCCCCACCCCCACCCCCACCACTAAAAAAGGAAAGAAAAAAGAAAGATATATAACATGAAAAAGAGACAGTAATGAGAGAGTAATAAGGAGAAAATAAGGGGCCTGTATATACAGGAACCTCAAGGAACGATTCATCGAAGAAAGAAGCAAATTAAGAAAACCATCGAAACCATAAACGATCATAAAAAACACATGTTCTGTTAAAAAATATGTTTGATTTTTTAACGAAAATACAACACATAAATATTAGAGGATGGGAAAAGTAACACACAAGTCTTTGAATGTTTCGAACAAAGAGCCACGTTGGGGTGACACACTCGAGGCCAATAGCTAATTATATCTAAATGTTGAAGGTGTGTATAAAAAAAAAAAAACTTTGTTCTAGAATATAGACATCAGCAATTAAGTAAGCATATTAGGGACATATATACGTAGTCCCGGACTCCGTCGATAACTTCTGAGTAAATGGTGATTGGAGATGTCCGAAACGTTTCGTAGAACGAATTTCTAGCTGCTTAAGTGATTTAACGTATTTAATTTGACCCATAACTTAACTTGACAATAAATTTTAAAAAAATTATTTAGTAGTAAATGTATCACGTGCTTGACTCTGAACAGTATTTGGGCAGTATTTGGGTTTATTTGGGTATATTTGGGTAAATTGTGACACCCTCCATATGGCCATACACCACAATTAATTTTACTATATGTTCTCTACATATATTTCTCAGCACTGACCTTTCCACAGTGTGACAATCAATACAAATCATATGAAAATCTAAAATACCCCCAAAGATGACTTTACAGTGAAATTCTTGTCAAGGGTTGACCGGCATTTTTTTGAGCTGCTGCACTGTAAACATAACAGCATGTACACAGACCACATATTTCACTTCCGGATCATTACCAAGGCCTTATTACTCCATGTGCACTGTCGCCAAATTACACACTGACAACCACTCTCTCTGCTCACATTCTCAAGAATAAACAATTACCTTTAAATCCCTACCAAATATGCATCAATATAACTCTTCTATCACCACCAAAATGAGAGAGGAAAAAATGTTCTAAAAATAGACTGGAACTACATTTGTGATGTGATTCCATATACACCTTCAGCAAAGAAGCGAACTCGGTCGCTTTCACAGACTACACGGCATGTTAGTCCGAGTTTCATCTACATACCCCAGCATGAATGTCCAAATATCAAAAATGGGATGGCAAGGGTCAGAGGAAACTCGGAGCACGTGCTCGGACTAACAGTGTGTCATTGGTAAAAATGCCAAGAGCAGCGGGACTGTGGCTTCACAGCCGAGTAAATTGAGACGTATTTTTTCCATTGAAACCGACAGTGAATAAAATGCACTTGAAATGTCCACTAGATCCTGTATATATGTTTTAAAGTTTCTCACATGGTCATTTATTCTTGTAATTTTAGCCAAATTCAAATTCATACACTCACCTTTTTTAATATTCCTCCGGGTCACCGTTCTATCTAATAATGTTAACTCGCATATTCAGTATATTTACATCGCGTTGCAGGGTCGTGCTGTTATTTCTCTACACCCACAAATTGTTCTCCACCTTTTTTTGTCTGCCAGTCAGTCAAAAAAAAAAAAAAGAAAGAAAGAAAGAAGAAACAACACAAAAAAGTGGAGAACAATTTCTTGGTCAGTTATTTCTCAAGAAAGAGTTGAACCATTCTGGATTGTGGCGTTATTCATAGTTGTCACCCTGCATTACTAATATGGCGGAAAAAAGGAAGCCGAGCGCAGCTGATGACATTCAGAAGGAGACTGAGAGGCAATTTTTAGGTGAAGCGACAGTCATTCTCATTATTTAAATACTAATTTTGTTTTTCATAAATGCGTTAGAAGTCTCAGAATCACCATAGTTACCAAGGAATGTTATTTTAGGAGAGTTGTATGTTTTCGAGGTCTCGACCAACGAGTGTTTTATCTTTGTGATGACACTAATTTTTGTTTTGGTAAATTGTTTGGTAGGTGAATGTAAAAATTGACATAGGTTCATCATTCACATTGATCTAAAATCACTATGTTGGCGCTATTAAATTTTAAGAAATTTCTAACGACGTCGAGCGAGGTCGGGTCTCATCTAGTACCAATATTAGTACCCTCACTCCTACGGCGTCAACCACAACAAATCGAGTTGAGGCTACGACATCGTAGCTAGGGTCTCATCTAGTCCCACATGTAAGACCTCGACGCTGATATTTATGTTTTGTGCGTCTGGGTGTTACTGCCTAAATAACGGCGCGGTTTTGATGTCGGCTAATATCGTAACGAAAGTTAATTTTTTTTTCTAGGAATATCTCACACAACTGGCAACCAAAAACGTCGCTTTGCTACAAAGTCAATACTGTTTTAGTCAGACTTTACTTATTCTATCTTTTCTCAAATAAATTCAAATTCTCACAAACGAAATTGACCTGTTTTCAAGTTTCTAGGACCACATTTCAGTTGGCTCGAAAGCAATGAAAGCCCGGAATGCCGATATTGGGTTAAGTTGAATATTATTCATTATTGAAACAATTAAAAATATATTATGCCTGTTGAAGCATTGTATTGTCGAATTTAAGAAGTATATCCACCACATGAACCTACTTGAACCTACTACTGCATATCTCGACTAATGTCGCATTTCAACAAATTCAAATGTATGTCAACCAAACATGAAAATGCGTCCATTGCTAGTGTCAGATTTTGATTACTCCAGGATAAAAACAGCACAGCAAGCATATTAATTGTGTAAAAATTTGTGGAAGAATGTCAAAATGGGATGCCAAGTCTGTGAGATATTCCTGAAACTTTTGACTACTCGTTCAGATGCCAACTGATATCAGAACAAACTATACAAGGTCGTTATTTAGGTAGTAAGATGTAGCACTGAAACACAAATAACGTGATTCATCTTACATTGTAGAACTAGAGTCTCATCAACATTGGTCCATCTGTTGAAGGTTGAAATGGACCTCTACAAAAAGGTCCATGGCAAAAATGGACTATTGCTTGAAAAGTCCATATCCAAAATGGCTAATTTCTGTATGCATCACTAATTATTACTATCATGTATATTAACGGAAATAAATAATACATAATTATCAATATAATACTTTTTATTGGGAGGCATCTATGAATACTGTGCAGTAACATATCATTATGCTATATATCACATCCATACACGAGTTATTATGTAATTAATTGTTTATTGCAACTACTTTTTTTATGTAAAATGAACAAAGATGAAAATAACAAAAGTTATTGAATGTGATAAAGTTTAAATACGGCTAATTACTAATTGTGAAAGAAAACATTAAGAGTAAAGCGAATCAGTAATACATTTGCTATAACATATAACTATTCTTTTAAACAAAGAATGTCACTGGTTTCACACTGATATCTGATGTCTAAGTATGCCATTAATCACCGGAGGTACTTCAGTCAGGTATGTACCAGATATTGCTACAAATATTTGAAATCTTATGACACAAAAAGCTCTGCTGAGACAAAGGGCTGTGATTGTAAATATTTGCAATTGTGATTGTGAGTATAAAAGTTTCTAGACATATTACTACCATATTTTCCGGCCTATAAGTCTATTTGGAGTTTAAGTCGAATTTACCAATTTTGTAAATTTTCCATCCTTCGTCCATATATAAGTCGAGTTTGAGTATAAGACAAGGCCAGGTCAATATCTTGACTTCAAAATTTACACTAGTAATGGTATTGTTGTATGATATTCCATATCACCGTCAATCGTGAAATTGCATAACCGATGCTAACATGCTTGTGATTTTACTTCTGAACAATCATTACTATATTGTGTTATCAATTGACACAGCTGAATAAACAGTCTAAGCTTGTTTTATTATAATTGAAAGAACATCCATGTTTTAGTTCATTTTATTACCAGTAGTTACGAATGTAACTTGTATAAACTTTCAATGACACAGTCCATATATAAGTCAATTCAGATGAAGACCTGACTTTCAAGTAAAAAAGTATAGACTTATAGGCTGGAAAATATGGTATTTCATAGACAAAAAACTGGAAAAGAAAGTAAGACAGGTAAAATGTGATCCCTCATTCTGTCCAATCTGTAAGATCAGCACAGGTCTGCTGTTTGCTTTCAGATGAATCATAGTGTTAACCCTCACTGACCAGTACTTCATTTTTTGCTACTGAATATTTTAGCAATATATGTAAACAAATATCAGTGAGTTTTAGAAGCAAATAGTTATGGGTGTTGTAGAAACCTTGTCATTAATGCGACAACAACAGCAGGATAAGGAAGTGTTGAAAATAGGTAGGGCAAATGACTTTGATTACTGATTGCTAATTTTGGCATTGAAAACGCTCAGTATACGCTGCAGGTACAGTTAAAAAAAAAAGAAAAGAAAAAGTTATTAATGTCCTTAAAAAGGAACGTGGATGTGTGAGGATTAAAATAAAGTGATTAATTGCCATTTAAATAATCAAATTCCAAAATGGCACTCTCATCATTGAAATAATTGATATTGAACAAATACATGTTTTGTATGACTTTTACTATAGAGTATGCAGTGAGTTGACATGTCATCATGTAGTGGCACATGTTAAAACATTACAAGAAATTCAAAACACTTGTCTCTAGTTGGACATTAATATGAAATAGGTTACGGAAGCATGCCATAGGACCTGAACAATGATTTAGGATTTTTCTGTGAGGAATCAGATAGGTGATGTTGTGCATTGCTTAATTAACTCTATATTTTATGAAAATAAATAATTGTTTTTATTTTATTTTACGATACCCTTGGTTCAATGAACTTTCAAAGATGTGTTGATGTCTGAGAAGAAACCTAACAGGGATATACAATCCTTGCTATAACAAATAAAATTAAAGTTGTCACTTAAATGATGATGAGTTGGAAGCCTTGGAACACTGTATAAATGGGAGAACACACTTAACCTTAATTGGATGAAACAGGATACATCATGAATTGTGCATATTTTAAAAGAACCTTTTCAAACTTAAGAAATTTTAAGGAACAATTCCTATTTTAACAAATGCAGCTACTTGAAACCTCGTGAAAACTGCAGATATCTTATCTATTCACAATTACTGTGATTTAAAAAATCCTACTTATTCAGCAGGACACAAATTGTATATGCAAATGGAATAAACTCCAGCCCAGTTGATCTACATTGTGGTGTTCCACAGGGGTCTGTTCTTGGACCTGTTCTCTTCATTGTATACACTCAGCCGCTCTCAAATGTCATAGATCATCACCCAGTGTCTCACCAGTTGTATGCTGATGACACCCAAATATACAAGTATTGCCAACCAACTGAAGTTGATGCTACCATCCATGGATTAGAGAGGTGCATTTCTGATGTGAAATAATGGATGACATGTAACTAGCTACAGAAAAATGGTGATAAAACTGAGGCTATTCTGATAACGACACAAAGATTTTCTCATTCACATCATTTACCTCAAACAATAAATATCAGCAACACCAACATTAAATTCACGCAGTCAATACGAAACCTAGGTGTTACTCTAGACAGGACTCTCACATTGCACCAACATGTCATGAACATATGCAAGGCTGCATATCTTGAGCTGAGACACATCAGCTCCGTTCACAAATATCTTTCAATTTATGCCACTAAAGCACTTATGTTCATTTGTACTTTCAAGACTGGACTATTGCAATTCAAATATGTCTGGCACATCTCAATATTTACTACAGAAACTTAAAAAAGTTCAAAACACAGCTGCTTGGATACTGTTTAGAATACCTCGATCAGAGCACACATTGCCAGTTGAAATTGACACAAGGACACAGTGATCCCTTTCAAGAGTGCTCTTAAAACTCACCTTTTTTGACTGCAAGAACAAACTTAAAGACCTAATAATGTTTCCTACCTTAAATTTTTCAGCATTTATTTAATGTTTTTTAATTTCATGGTATTTGTTTTTGTTTTTTAAAATTATTGCGATGAATTTGCCAGGTAAAAAAAATCAAATAACATTATTTCATTTACAAGATGCCTATAAGCACATATACTTGCTTGTTTTATTGTGTACATTTCATCTTGTACATGTAATACATGTATATGTAACTTTAGGTGGGAAAGAACAGGGGAGTGCAATTATTCTTGTTTAATAAAAACTATAGTTGTTTTTCTTTCCAGACCGATCAGGTGTAGCAGCACTTTATAAGGATGTGTTGGAAAAGATAATTGCCAATAGACCAGAAGATCCTGTAGCATTTTTAGCAGACTAGTGAGTTTGACAACGAGTTATGCTATTTCTTTTTGTTTGGGTGCTGTATTTGAGCTAGGAACAAAGACATTGAAAGAGCTGTTAAAGATTTAGTTTTCTTTTTATAATATGAGCTAATGAATAAAGAAATTGTATGCAATGTAATTTAAAATAAATGCCATATGTAATGCCAGTGAACCATTTTCTTCCGAAGGTTAAAAAAAAAAACCCAACCAAACCAACTATATCACCTGTCTGTACGAGTTTGAGTCTCGGCTCAGCTAATTTGGGTATGAGAGAAAGGTTGTCCTTAACTTCATGTTGGTCAGTTGCTCATTTTGTGGACTTCCCAAATTCTGCCTCCATGGCCACAGGAGGTCGAGTGGTCTAAAGTGCTCACAGTTACTGATGACCGTCATCTCATAGTCTGGTGCATGGGTTTGAGTCTTGCTTTTGGACAATGAGGGTACACAAGAAAGCTTGCTAGTAGCTTCCTATGGATCTGTGGTTCTTTTTGGGATCTTCCTGGTTTCTTCCTCCATCAGATATACTAGCAGCTTAGAATAGCCTATTGTATGTTGAAAAACAGCTTAGAATAGCCTATTGTATGTTGAAAAACAGCTTAGAATAGCCTATTGTATGTTGAAAAACAGCAATAAACCGCATAACAACAACAAGGTTCTTTCTCCAGCAAATATCCAGATACTGATACAGGCTGCATTTTAAAGGACAGTAACTGGGCAGAGTAAGTAGTGATCTCCTGATCAGGTAAAAATACTTAGTAAAGTAGAACCTGTCTTGAAAGACCACCTCTTTTGCCACACAATTATGGTCTCAAGACAGGTGGTCTCTTATAACAGGTAACAATGCTTTATAATCAATAAATTTGTGCATTGAGTGTGTGATCTCACAAGACAGGTGGTCTCACATAGTGTCTTTAAAGACAGGTTTTACTGTAAAACAGTAAAACCTGCTAGGAGCAACCACCTGTCATTTCTGACCATAATCGTAATGCTTTGATTGATTTTGTTATATAAACACTCTGCTATTAGCGACCAAATGCTGAACACAACCAACAACTGATATCTTGGCAAAATATGCATTTTGACACTTCTATGAATGACCACATCACAAAATAACGAGGATAAACTCCACCAACCTTTTTTTAATCCCTGTAAAAACGACTGCTCATACCATTTTAAATTTAAAAAGAAAATATTTTTTTAAAATAGGCTAGCTAACAATTTCTGACTTTTTTGTTAGCTATGCTTATAGTGTTTAATAGTTTTTGTCGTCAACTAGACTAAAGTATATGTAGATTATTTCTGTGTCTGGTCTCCTGCTTCGTATGCTCCTAGCATTGTTCTCCACTATTCATGTATGGGTGAGCAATCAATACAGGAAGCATACAAAGCAGGGGACCAGACTAATTATTCCCACACTTAGCCTGCTTCCCGGGTTTATCGAAGAACCGAGCATCCCTATCAATGACCATATCGTGAGAATGGACAGACATCACTGACCTACATGTAATCAGTTGTTACAACAATCATTTGATTAGCAACAATTGTTCTGATAAAAAAACAAACAGAATATCAATCTTAAAAAAAAAATGAAAAAAAAGTATTGTTGCTACCTCTGATAGATGCTACAGTCCATAATGTACATGTCACAAATTACCGTTGTTCTGCCTCAGTTGTCATAGTGGTTGCATAGATTGTTTGTCTTTAGAGTTAATCCATATTGCTGTGAGTGAATGAAGTCATTGTCTATTAAACAAGCAAGAGAGAATTGTTTGCTGAATTCGATTGATAGTGTTCAAGACTTGTGATGTTTTGTTTTTCCCTTCAATATTAGGAGATTTCATCCCAATCACAAAGCTGTCATCCATTCAAGTTGGTGTGACTGAGTTACACCCTTTGCTTATAGAGTTAATCATTGTATGTCAGTTTTGAGTGAAGCCATGTAATATCATCTCTGATTAAATGGTTCTGTTTCTGGATGAGCTGTTTCTTTTTATTTCATTAATTGTTAGATATGCAATGCACATGATTGTATAGATTTTTCATATTTTCCCACAGTCCTGTCAAAATCACCTTTCCATTTGCTATTACAACTGAGCACTAATAATTTATACACATAGTCCCATAATAACAATGAATGATCCTCCAACTAAAAAGAAACAAATTTTAAGGCTGGAGGAAATAATTATTATTGTAACTGATTGAAGTGAAAAAGATCAGACCACTCGCAAAAAAGTGGTTTAAACATGGGTAAAACAAATTTAGGTTGTTATAAAGGAAAAGGTTTAATTCAGAAATCATTTTATATGCAGAAATATGTGATCTTCAAATGTAAATATGATTTCATGTTTATTGACAGAAGTATATCTTTATTGCTCTATAATTTTGTTTTAAGATGAGTGCATACAATATTTTAGAAAGAACTATTAATAAAGACCTTCAAAGGTGCACCTTAAAAGCTGGTCTTTTTGTACAAACCTGCTGTGAGAGACCACCAGTCTTGAGAGACCACTTTTTGTTGGCAGAAGGAGTGGTCTCTCAAAACAGGTTTTACTGTAGTACATGTAAATGATTGTTTGGGTAAACTGTATTGGGATGCATCAGTAATATGTGGTGAGGATCCAACTTGTCATAGGCTTTAGTCAGACCGATAGTAATTATCAGTTGGTAGAGAACATTGCTATTATTAAAAATAAATATTAGTTCTTTTAAAATCAATCTGCAAGGTGTTCAGCTGATAAACGCCTACTGGTCTGCTATTTCTAGCAATCTCATAGTAATTATTTGCAAAAAAGATGTGCAGTCATATTAAATTAGTGATCTAGAAAGGGATGTTTTGTTACATATATGACATGTTCTGACATCTATGCTAGCTAGAAACAAACAGGCCCTACATAAGGCTTGGTTACTGTGAGATCACATGCTTAAAAAGAACTGTATAATCAAACACCGTAAATGAATGTTGGTCAATGCGAGGGACACATGGCACTAATAGTATGAAAAAATGGGAACCAGTCTGGAAACAGGTGGAGATAAAATATATGTACATGTACATGGATTTGGCTGATAATGAAAGTCAGATTTTATAATTAGAATCTTTTGAGAGATTATCATAGCTGTAACAGAGCAAAAATAAAGACATTGTTTTATTGATGGAATTTCATTCCTTTAACAGACTTGAATTTGGAACACTCGTTACTGAAATTAGCACCTGATTCTGTACTACAGAATTGAAAGCACATGTTTCAAACAGATCCAGATAATGCTGTGGCTCACATGGTTCTCTCTGCACAGAAGTTGTCATCCAGGATGCATTTGTATTAAGAAATATAAGTTTGATCAAGAACACTCAGAAATTTAAAGTTATTGAATTTTTAAATATATTGTTGGTTGCAAAGTTTTACAATTGGAACTATTTATTACCATGAGTCTTTAGAACACTTGCTCTAATGTATTCTAATGGACAGATTTCATAAGTATATTTTTTGTTGTGTTCACAAAATAACCCATTGAATTTAACAATTGGTTCAATACCAGTAATTAAAACAACCAGTTTATTACTTTTTTATCTTGACCTGTGTGCAAAAATATCCAGCCCTAAATTAATATTGGGGACATTAGACTATTTAGATTTTTTGTTGTTTAAGAATGCTGACTATTGCATATTTATTGAAAGAAATATTGGAGTCTGATATATGAGATATACTTAGTTACACAATTTGTTCACTTCTCTGGAATGTCTTTGTTTCTTTGTAGTTTTGACTCTGTTGAGGAGAATACAAGCCTGATTCAAAGAGCTGAGCAGATAATGAAAATGACACACCATAGCCGGCCACTGTTCCAAACAAATGTACGCATGGCATATGATCTATTGAAAAAGAATAAAGGTAAGAATTATGTAAGTTACTTAGCAGAAATTTACATTCACATTTGGAAGGAAGTCTCAACATTGGATCCAAAAAGGCAGATCCAGTAGTTTCAGTTTAAGATCCTAGAACACACACATAAATATGGTGGTACTACTTTCATTGAAATATAGAGAAAGATGGGCATTTAAAACAACAACAAAAAATACATGTCATAAAATTGAACCCATTTAGAAAGAACTCCTTGATCTGTCTTTGAAGTTAGTCATTTTCTTGGCCGCATATTTTTCCTTATGTTAGTACTATGTGCTTATAGTAGTGGCATAACAAACCTGCATCAAGAAGGGGGGGGGAGGAGGGGTATGTCGACTGTGGGGCCCATAATTCCTATCCAACAAAAGTTTTATATTTTGAGGAGGTCCGTAATTAAGCTGGTGGTGGGTATATTTTGATTCTTGCTGTGGTTCCACCATATAGGGAGACAACAGTTGTAAAAAAATGAGAAATGTTAAGATTTTATCATAAAGTTTCTAAAAGTTTTATAGTACTCCCTTGTTTTAAGACCATTCATTATAATGCTGTGTGTTGTAATGTAAATACAGACAAGAATCCCAGATCATTTTATATTAGTGAAATATATGCTGTTTATATATAGTATTACACTTTCATTCTTTTGCATGCAGCTGTTTCAATAGATAATAAAAGAATTTTGAGCACCAGGGATTCCAACATCTACTTGCCTTTGTTATACCAAAGTAGTTTTGACTTTTTGATAGTGGGCTCCATTCATATTTGATTCATAATTTTACATTAACCATTTTAACCAAGTATAATCAAACCTGCCTTAACCAGCTACTGTTGGAGCTCAAGATCTGCAGCTTTTTAATGGAATTTTGTATTTACATCAATTTTGTTAACATGACTTTGAAAACCACAGTTGCTTACCTTTTAGCACAGTTTCAAATTAATTTTTATAATAAATTCAGTTACAATTTATAGTCTTATGGTAAAATATCAGGAATTCTTTGATGTTTTTTTTTAATTCCATATGTACTTGCATACAAGTCGGATCCAACTGTGAACTGCAGATCTGCGGTTGCAATATGCACCAGCTGTTTTGGGTCTCTGCAGTTTATTGGAAATAATCAACATAGACCCAGAGCTTCAGTTACATTTGCAATTGCAGATCAGGATCTCTATCAACTATTGTTCATATGAAATTTTGATTGGTTTTTATGTTGATGCAGAAATAAACTACTTTAGTATTGATACTCACTTTTATCTTGAGTTCATCTGTAAAAACAGACCTTGTTCTGTCATTGCATAATGCACAGGCTGGTCAAGGTCTGTGTTGTTTGCTATAACAAACTGGATATACCCAGATCTCTCTCCACATTATGTTCTGTCAGATTTGGGAAAGTGCAGTTTGCAGTTGGACTCAACATATAAATGTGATTTTAAAGTCTGTAATTTCAGTAATGGTTGGACTTGAAAACTGATTTTGAATTTCATGCTTGAAGTTCTGGAGAGGGTCTACCAGTGCTAGTGGTGCCATTTTTACCATTTTTAAGATGAAAAGAATACCCAATACTCAAGGCTTCCAAAACACAATTTTTGATGGTCATGTCTGAGTCACAAGCTGAAATGACCAGTTAGTTGCTAACTCACCATGTTGGACATCTATAACACATTTCCCCAAATTGTTTCAAAGAGTTATTTGGTTGTTACACTTTTGTAATAATTGATACACCCTTCAGGAACAAACCATAAGATGCGTAAGCCTGTTTCCAGATCATATTATTGATTGATTGTCTCTTTACTTTAGTAACATTAAGGAGAGCTAAGCAGAATTCCAGTTCACCATAAGATGTGTAAGCCTGTTTCCAGATCATATTATTGATTGATTGTCTCTTTACTTTAGTAACATTAAGGAGAGCTAAGCAGAGTTCCAGTTCAGCAAGTGATAGGTTACTTCCCTTTCTTTAGCATCTCTTATAAAATGGTAATTTCTTAAAATTAAAAATTATCAGTCTTTAGCTTATGGACAAACACTTGGCAGTCTTAAATACAGTATATGTATATATAAGTATATATCATTTACACTGACTTAATAGTTGTGTCAAACTGCAGACTTCAAGAATCCCTATCTGCCTTAACATAATGGACCTGCAGTTCAGGGTCTATGTTGTTTGTTCCGCTGATTACTTCAAACAAACTGAACAGACCCGGATCTGTCAGTGAATTTTGCAGCAACAGATTTGGGTCTGTGCAGTTTGTAGTTGCACTCATAAGTGAGTATATATGTGCAGTATGTGAATTCAGTGTTTCGCGTTTTTTAATTTAAGCACAGGAAGGAATATACCTCTTTTACCAAAAGCACTGGTACACTCACTTTAGAAGTACTAATTTTGATATTATAATTTTAGTTGATTCTTACATTCTTGACTTCAAATGGGTTAATAATGGGTCTATTTTCTATACTGAAAGTTTGCTTTTTGACAGTGACAGAGCCACTGTTGGAAGATGATGGTAATATATTTTTTAAAATACAAATTTGATTTAAAAAATACTTGACCCACTGCCACAGTGCCTGCTTTCTATAAAAGGTCATTCTGTACATGACTTGACCTTTCACTGTATTTATACAGTTTGCGGAGGTATACAAGTATTTATATTTTACAGTGTTCCTGTGGGAGCTATGAAAAAGTGACCTTCATTTTAGTGAGGGGTCCATATATTTACATCTGTTCCAACAGGGCCATTTCAAGTTCTCAAAAACACAAAAATAGAGTATTTGATTGATTTATTAAATTCAAATGAAAATGAAGATATAAATCCATTGTCTGTATTCATTGAGAGCTGTGTAGATTTAAAGTGGTTAGTATACTGGACTTGTGGTCAGAAGGGTGTAGGTTTCAATCCTGCACAGACCATGCTGTATCGGCCACTGTAGTATGGTTCTGAGAAAGACATTTGAACTATTTACCTTAATACAATATTACATGTTGATGTGCCATTACACACCATTCAATCAATCAATCAGTCATTTAGAGTTTTTAGCTTTGGTCTCATTTTTCCACTTTTACAAGTATGCCTATTTACTGTGGCATTGGGTCACCAGTTCCATATTTATGCTATTTTTGCATTTTTGTCTCAATTTTCAGAGATACGTTCCAGTTTTCTGTGTTTACTCTATCCTATGTACTAATTGAAATTTCATGCACCCTTTCTGTGAGAGTGGACATTTATAGGTTGCCTATCAGTGCATATCATGCACAATATAATATTTTCTGAGGGCACCTTTTCTATGAGAGTGGGCATTTATATGCACTCCACTGGTAAATTTAACTTAACAAATATATTTGCACTTCAAAAGAAAATAGGAGTAATTACAAACATGTTGATGTACAAAATACCCAGATCTGCTTGCATGGGTAACAGTGGGAAAAAAAATCTGATAAATGTTTTAATTAATTAGCTAATTATTTAATTTGTTTTGTGCAAGCCTAAAAACATGACCATATAAAATCATTCTCACCTTCATACCTGTACAGTATGACCTCTCCTTCATAGGGTGTACTTGATTCTCACTTGGGGTGAAGAATTTGATCACTACACTGTTACAGACTGAATCAAGTCGAATGTAATTTCCAGAATTAATAAAAGATGGTGCCTTACATAACAGAAGTTATCTATGTTTAATGGAGGATGATCATACAATAAAATGTGTTTAAGTAAGAGCTCTGCCTTTTATTGGAATCCAACTTTTTTCACCGGGGCTCTTTAAGTTTTTAAATAACATTGAGCGACTAGCAGTATGCATCTCAATTACATGAAAACGCTATCATGTCGATTTTGATAATCGTCAAAGATTTTTCTGCTGGATTTTTTATATAGGTGGGTGGGGTTTGCAGACTGAATATAAAGATAACATCCAACATTCAGTACATTATCTTAAAAAACCATCAAAACTTAAGCAACTGCAAGGCTTCAGAATTCAATAAGCATGACAGTCTAAATTTCCCACATTGCATTTGGATTTCAATGTGTCTGTACCATAATATGAGACACAGATCAGATCAGACGAATCCAGTAATGGGGTACCATTTTTTTAAAGACTTTTTAAAGTTATTTTAAAAGGGGATATTTCACTTTATTTAGATCATGATACACTCATTTACTTTGGAAGGTTATTAACTAAACATCCCCCTCCCCAAAATGGATATGAAAATAATTGATGTTAAAGTATGTGGATATTTTTGGACTAGTTCAACCTTAAAGGTTTGATTTAGTACAAACTGTACAGTATGTCTTGTACTGTAATGTCACAATGAAACTTGAATGTGTTAAAAACATTCAAACTACCCAGCAATTCAAATATATCTGACATCCTCCATTCTTGGCCTTGCTTATTAACTTTACACCACTGTAAAACTCCATAGTGATAAATCAGTTTTGTCTGGAAGTTTTTCTTATGACATTAAGGTGCAGAGCACTCAGCAGTCAGGATTTGATAAACTTCGGTTAGAATTTACTAAATTTTAGAACAAGAATATGTTTAATTTTAGTAAATGCACCTGCATAACCATGTTAACCACAGCATAGATTGCACCTTATAGATCACATAATACTTATATATATATATATATATATATATATATATATATATATATATATATATATATTACAAACTTAAAACTTATATGCAATTGTATAGCTTAGACTAACATGGAGGGAACAAAATGTATACATTCCCTGCATTGATAAATGGCATACACCATTGCACTTATGTTATTACACTCCATGCACCTACCACTAAAAAAGTGCAGAAAGTTCTTCTTCTGAATGATGTACCATGGCACTCGATTTAATATAACACTGGAAGGTGTACACCAAATCCTGAATCAAGTGCATCTATAATTAGGTAATTTGATTTAAAAGCATGTTGTAAAGTAGATGTCATGTATTAAATTCTGGTGATTTAAGACAAGGTGCCCCCAAGAAAAGCAGGGCACACCCCAGGGCATGTCACCACCCAGAGAGGACAGTGTGACATCTACAGCTGAGTCTTCCTCAAACAGTCAAAGGTCAATACTATTCCAGTCTTTTTTGGCTGGTACTATCAAAATATAAGTTATACATGTCTGTCAGTAAGTTTTGAGTTCATATATGACAATTATACATGTCCGTTAGTGAGACTTGAGTTTATATATCTCAGGTATTCATGTCCATACGTGAGTATTTTGTTTATATATCACAGTTATGCATATCCATCATTGGGACTTTATTTCATATATCATAGGTAAACACGTCACCAGTGAGTTTTGAGTTCATATATCACAATTATACATGTCCATCATTGAGACTTGAGTTTATATATCTCAGGTATACATGTCCATTAGTGAGACTTGAGTTCAATAATCTCATGTATGCATGTCCAGCAGTGAGACTGGAGGTCATATATCTTATATATACATGTCCAGCAGTGAGATTTGAGATTTATTTATCTCAGGTGTTTATATCTCACAGGTGTTTATATCTCAGGTGTCATATCTCACAGGTGTATGTAAATAAGGTTCTTTTTAATATTCAAATAGCATAGTTAGTTAAGGAAAGTTTTTGTAACATTGAAATACATCTAAGATATACACATCATTGATTTAAAAAAAAATACTATTGATACCTAATGAATTATTTTTATGTATCTTCTTAAAATATTCTGTTAATTATTGTATACATGAATATCTTAAATCTTTATGAAAAATATTTCCGACTTAAAGATAAAAAGAAAAAATATTGTCATCAGTTGGAAGTATCTAGGCAAGATTTCTTACCGGTACATGTTACATTTTCATATTTTCAGCCAGCAAGAAATTGTCAGGAGTCAACGGCACAATGTTTACACAGTTACTTAAGGCTTTGTGTAGGTAAGCAACAGAGATTTTAGTTCTTATCAGGTCTGTGGCATTTTCTCCATTCCTCCACCCAGCAACTTTTATGCAGTTTCCTCTGTTTTCTTCATTATACATGAAGTAATTCACTTTCTATTCCACCCTGCCTTGTCATCCAGGCATACTGAAAATGAAACATCTTAAGGATTTCTGTCAAACCAAGTCTGGTATGATAATTTGTAAGTATTTTGTTTGATGGGATTCCAGTCACACCATGTTGTTTGATAGAATTTTATTCTCGTCAAATCTTCTGTATGAAATTTTATAAGTAATTTGCTTGGTGGGAATTTATTCCCACCAAGTCTTTTGTATGCTGCTTACTTGTATGTTAAAAAAATAAGTTTTATTTATATAAAGGGATGTAACTCAGTTTGAAGGTTCAGACTCAGAGGAAACTAACTAAATCTTATTGTTTGATTCCTCTCCTGTTTTCATATCTGGAGATAGCAGAAGATTGTCTCAGAAGATAATTTATAAAATATATTCACAGAATTATTCTGTGGATACTGTTATTGTCTTTTTTAGGAGATAAAGGTGAAAAAGAGGATTAAAAATATTTATTTGCATTTAGTTTCGATTCACATTTGCATTTTAGCCATCATCTTTTTCATCTGAAGTCTCAGATATGCATTCAGAATTTGTGTTTGTCACTGCCTTTCGTTTCTTCCTTTCATATTTTGATTATATAGAATGCATTTACCAAAGTAAGAATTTCCTCATTTTTTTCATATAATGTTAAGCAAAATAAACTTTTACTTCTTGTCTTATTAAAATGTTTTTTTTAAAAAAAAATCAAATATGCATAAAATTCAAATGACAATGTTGAATTGATGATTACAAAAATAGAACTGAAACTGCAATAGGTATCAAATTATTAATGTATAAAATTTGAATTTAAATTTTATTTATTATGTCATTTTGTTCAACAAAACATTTTGCAGATAAAACTACCTGTGATGATGTCATAACATTATTGGTGGATGTTAGAACAATTTCATATCTTGTAAATAAGGAAATCCTTAAACCTGATTGATATTTACAGATGTTTAAATATGCCAAGGGCACACTTACACATATCAAAACAATAAGGGAAGTAGATTAGACAAATACTGGGGCACATCTTGTAGGAACAAATAAATATATAAAAGCAGGGATAATAGACTATCATATTTCGGACCATAAACTAATTTATGTGGAAGTTGGGATAAAAAATAGAACTAAATGGGGGAGGGGATCATGGAAGTTAAACAATAGAATATTAGAAAATGAGGGATTTATAAAAGAGATTAAAAGGGAGATAGAAGATTTTAAAAATAAAGGGAATGCAAATATTATGAAAGAATGGGATAAATTAAAAGTTAAATTCCGGGAAATAGCGATGTATCATTCAAAAATAAGGGTAGGAAATTTAAATTAGAAATAGAGGCTTTAGAAAATTTGATAAATACAACAATAATCCAGAGCATCAAAACAACACTAGTTGCAAGATTAGCGAATTTAAAAAATGAACAACACAAGGGAAGGGACATTAAAGCAGGTATCTTTACAAACCTATATGAAAACGCAGAAGGATTATATAAAAGGGAGGAACTAAGAAGGGGGGGGGGGAAGAACATTAGAATCTCTAAACACAGGGAGGGAAGTACTAACGGAAAAAACTCAAATATTAAATTACATAAAGAGTTACTACAAGGACCTATATACTTCACAGAGAATATCAGATGAAAATATAGAAACGTACCTACGAGAGACAAATTGTGAGAAAATTACCTCAGAACATAGAAACAAATGTGAGGAATTTATCTCACAAGACGAAATAATAGCGACAATAGGGAAATTATCGAAAAACAAATCACCAGGGAGAGATGGACTCTCAGCAGAATTGTATCAAAATTTTTGTGGGGAGTTGTTGCCTATTCTTGAATGGTTATATAATAATATTGCACTAAGGAATATTGACATGTCCAACACAATGATGGAGGGAATGATAACATTAATATACAAAGGGAAGGGTAATAGGGATGAAATTAAAAATTGGAGACCCATCTCACTCCTAAACATCGATTATAAAATTATAAGCAAAATACTAGCAGAAAGGGTCAAAGAGTGTCTTTACCAAATCATAAATATAAACCAAACTAGCGGGCCTAAGGGGAGGGATATACAAAACAATATTTTAAACATTAAAACTATTATAGAACATATAAATATGACAGGGAAAAATAGTGCTATGGTACTAATTGACCAGGAAAAAGTTTTTGATAGACTTGAACAAAATTACCTATATAAGACACTGGAAAAATTTGGCTTTGGAAAGAATTTTCTAAATTGGACCAAAATCTTGTATAAGGATATAAACTCAGTTATACGGGTAAATGGAGTAAAAACAGAAATTTGAAATCCAAGATCAGTGAGGCAAGGATGCCCACTATCTATGCTATTATACCTAAGTTTGTGTATAAAGCCATCTTAAGTTTGTATATAAAGCCATGTTAGGTTTGTATATAAAGCCATGTTAAGTTTGCATATAAAGTCATGTTAGGTTTGTATATAAAGTCATATTAAGTTTGTATATAAAGTCATGTTAGGTTTGTGTATAAAGCCATATTAAGTTTGTGTATAAAGCCATCAAAAGTTTGTATGTAAAGCCACAATAAGTTTAGATATATAGCCATCTTAGATTTGTATATAAAGCCATCTTAAGTTTGTGTCTAAAGCCATGTTAGGTTTGTATATAAAGCCATCTTAAGAGCTATGAAGTTTTATAAGATAATGAATTCCAGCAGAAATGTTATAGTGAATACAGTTGCTTAGGGAATGATAATGTGGCTATTGAATATGATGAAGCCCACATATTCAGATAAAGAGAACAAGAGGAAATTAGAAATGGAGAGAGAGATGGCTAGATGGATGGATGAATAGAGAGGTATATGAATGGATGGTATTTAATCATTGAAATGCTTTTCTGCTTGAAGGGATATTCCATCTGTAGTAATGCAGAAACTGATGCTGAAGTATGAATGTCATTCCCATGAGGCCATTCCTTTTGATGTGTTTAGGTCAGGGGTGTTCACATGCTGTGTTCTTCAAGGTGAGATATTTATATCTGTGGTGCTTTTTTCAAAAGCCATGCAAGTCATTACTATTCATTTCCTTGAAACTTAGTAATTGGTAATCAGCAGGTACTTAAAGATTATTTCAATTCAAAGAAAATTAATTTACTGCATGCCTTTAAATGAACATTTAAAATATTAAATTTCCAGATTTATAATCATTTAGACCGTAATATTGGTGTAGATTTCTCATCAACTAGGTTGGGGTGGGTTTCTCCCAGTATTTTTTAAAAATTATTACAGAAGACCCACTCTAGCTCCTTTATTTTAGAAATTGAAGAAGTGATATAGAGATGCAAAGCTCCGAGTCCCCAGTCAGTGATGCTAACAGTTAAATTACTGAATACACAAGGTGAAATTCAAATAAATCCGTAACTTCCATCAAAATCTGTTTCATCTGTTGACTCTTGAACCTGGTTTCCACAGCACTCACCGGCATCGGTGTGCAGGTTTCGGGGTTTGGTGGTGCCAAACATAATGACATCCCGGTACGATGTCATATGACAGTCCAGCCAAGCACACAGCTTCGATTTTCCCCTTCACGTACAGTGAATTGAGGTCAGTGACAGCCACTGACTTTGATTCATGCATGCTGTTTGCATACTGGACTTCAATTACCTCCCCTGTATAGTCTCCGACTTCACGTATTTCTTGTTCTGAAGGTCTGGAATGCTACACACAGTGTCCTACAAGATGGTGGCACCTTCTTCGTTGACAGTTGCAGATGCAAGGTTTGCTGCTTTACAGCTGGCCTCCAGCTAGAACTCCTTTCTAGCAGTGTCATTCACCCGAGACTGCCTGACCTTGGGACAGTCCCTGTCCCTAGGGAAAGTCCCTGGCAAAATTTCCCCAGGTGCTTGCAGTTGAAACACATCGACTGCCTGCGTCGACCTGCAAGTCTGGTTTTTGTGGGTGAGGCCTGTTCAGGTATATGGGTGGCATCTTTACCTGAGAATCCCCCTCCAACCTTCCCATTGCCCTGATGGTTACGGACAGCCAGCTCTACCTCTCCCACATGGCGTGGCTCAGTGGGTCGGGGTCAGTCTGTGACCCCTGAACCTCCACTCTTTGAGTGTTCCTGCTCGTACCTCTCCTTTATGCTAGATATTTCTTAGAGCGTCCGGTGTTCTCTCTCTGCTAGAAAGACTGTCAACTCGTGACGGTACGTACTCAGGACATGCTCCTTGAGTATGACCTTGCGTAGCCCGTCGTACGATTGTTTTACGTTGGCCATCTTCATCCACTTCTCAAATAACCCTCGAATGCAGGTGTGGAATTGAGAGTGAGATTCCGTTGTCTATTTTGTTGAGTCCCGAAAAAGTTTAGAGTATGTTTTGGCAGTCAGCCGATAATGACAAAGAAGGGTCTTCCTTAGCACAGCATAGTCATCTGCCTTGTCGGCATCTAAGTTGTGGTAAACTTCGCGAGCTGCACATTGCAAGAAGACTGAGACATTTAATTGCTCAATGTTGCAGCAAAATTTTGTGAGCAGCCGCAAGTTTCTCAAATTGCCCTAGAAAATCGTCAATGAACTCATCTTTGTCATTGAACTGCTGCATATTTATCTGTACCATTCAGTGGTCGATGAATGGTTGTACACTTCCTCCATGGATCATACTGGAGTTATCATTAGTCCTAGCTGCTACCCTTACCCTTTCCATTTCAAGTGAGTGAGCGAGCGAGCTCTTGTTCTTTTGTTGCTGCTATCCAAGCCAGCTCCATCTGGGTTTCTTTTTCTCTTTTTGCGGCTTTTCCAGCCCTCCATTCTTTGATGCATTCTTCTCTAAATGTTGCCAGGCAATCTACCTCATAGCCGAGATGTTCCATGCCCATGGCATGGTACTTCTTAACCATCTGTCTTTCAGTAACCATGTTATTATCATACTAACAATAAGTGATACTTTGTCTCACCTTACTAAACAATTGACAGATGTTAACGTTTCTAACCAAATACTCACCTGTCAACCCCTTACTTCGCTCGGGTAAGATATTTGCTCAATATTGCTTCACAAATACTGCAAGTAATCAGAAATCTTCCAAGCATGCAAATATCAAATTATAACATACAAAAGATGAAAAATTGAATAAAAAATTCTAATACACAGGATGGAAAAATACCTCACGCTGTTCACTACTACTTCTTAACAAATAAACTTTAGATTGTAAAGATAATATGTGTCTTATTCATATCCTGGGCTAAAGTACTCAAGTAGAGATTCCTCATTAACTAGGGTGTGTTTGCAGTATTATATTAGATTATTACAGAATATCCACCCTGGCTCCTTTTTGTCAGAAATTGATAAAGTGATGTAGAGATGCAAAACTCTTAGCCCCCAGTCCATGATGCCGACAGTTAAATTGCTGAATACACAAGGTGAGATTCAAATAAACAACAATTTAATACCATTCAATAACAGATGGTCATTTCTCAAATGAAATTCCATATTTAAAACTCTGTCACTTGTCTTTCACTCGACCAAGTGACGGCCTATTTCATCATCTGATTTAGTGTGATAGATTTTCCTCCTGTCCTGTATTCCTACTCATCTGTTTTATGCTTTCTCTGGACTGGTACTCCAGTTCCTCTCCAGTCCATCTAACTTCTGCCTCTGTTCTTTCCTTTTCCTTTCTCCCTGACTCGGGACCAACTGCACTAGGGTATTTCCCCGTCTCCTACAGCTCCTCTGCTCCCTAAAAGCTTCCTGTTCGAAGCTCCTTTTTAATTCCCAGAATAACAAAGTTTCCCGCCAATTTCAAATTATATCAGAGTAGCTTTATCTTCCTTTATAATTCCCGCAAGATGGTTTAGCAACTACTGATGTTTAGTTCTCAAGATACTAGATTTAAGCTTGTGATTCCAATGGTGGCCATGCCTTGCTCAATTCAGAGTGGCTGTCAATTCACCCATGGTTTAGAGAATTAGCAGTCTGTCAAGGTTGGATTTACAACCCCCACTTAATGTTTTTTTGAACCAAACACAAAAAACTCATCACTTACATTTTAACCATGTTATGACCATGTTATATAACTGGCTTTGACACTTCATTGTTTGCAAGGCTAACATCATAACCTTTATTAGGCAGAATTATTAGCCTCAGGGTTTAGCATATACATCTTGTAATTTGGTTGTTGTTCCGTACAAAATGTTGCATGCAACCAGCTTTCTTCAAGAACCATTCAACATATTTTGATGCAGTTAACTTTGTCCCATTCAAATGCATGTGCTTTATATGGGTTTACTTTCATTTAGAAGGGTTGTGACCTTATAATTTCTCATTCTCCTGATCTGGATATGTGTAAGATAACAAAAAATTATTGAATTTCAACAAAGCATGAATACTAATTAGACTGTGAATGAGTTTCAATTTACTATATTCTATGACATCATTTACCAGAGTGATTGCCGCTTCTTCTGCATCCTCATTTTGATTTCCACAGCATTACTTTACTATGTTTCAATTGATTTTAGTCAATTTGGCATGTAGTTTTGTGTTGAGGAGAAATTTTATGAATTTAAAATGCTCACAGTGTCATTTGCAAGAGTTATGACCCCTGATTAATATTCCTCCAGTATCTGCTTTCCACAGCACATCTTTCTAAGGAATATTGCATTTCATCCACATTTATTTTACAGATTTAATTTGATGAGCTTTAAATATCATGATTTTGTTCATTACAGATTATAATGTTGTAGTTACAACCTGTAAAAACCCATCTTTTTCGAAGAAAAAAAATTTGATAGGAGTTTTTCTCTTTATTGCCCAGTTGAGAAAATTGTGTAGAGTTTAGCCCTTTGCTTTGCACTTAATACTGTTAGCTGTATTATAGATTTGTGACAGTGGAAATCATTCATACAACATTTGTAATCACTGACAGAAACAAAGCCACATAACTTCAAATTTGCTAAATTTTCACAGAAAATGGTTATAATTTATTATTATGAATATTTTTATTTCTTCCCATAGATTATGTCAAGTTGTCAGAACAGCTGTTTGGTTCTCTTGACCTTCAGAGGACTGGCAAGGCCAACAAAGCTCTGTGTGATGCAGTATTGGAACAGCTTAACACTGCACTGGGCAGCAACAGGAATGATCCCAAAAGGTAAAATTAATATGATCTTTAGCATGCCAGATTCTTTTTTTAACATATTAAACCTGCACTTTACTGATAACACTTCCATTCACACAAAATGTAAAATTTGTGAAATATAAATTGCAAGATACAAGAGAAAATGTTACTATAACAAGATTACTTTACTGGCTGTAAGAACAACAAAAATTGCTACCGGAATAAAGGTAATTGAAGAAATGAAAGGTGATAAATGTTGGCTAGTAGTGTCTACCACTTAATATTTGTTCCTTTCAACCTTACTACATTATGTGTTTGGGATTAAAACATCACCTATGTATTATACTTATTAGAATTTCATTGTTTGAATGGGATTTAAAGGGTTAGATATTTAGGACTTATGCCTTTTCATTTTATGCATGGATTTAAAGGGTTAGATATTTAGGACTTGTGCCTTTTCATTGTATGAATGGGATTTAAAGGGTTAGATATTTAGGACTTGTGCCTTTTCATTGTATGAATGGGATTTAAAGGGTTAGATATTTAGGACTTATGCCTTTTCAATGTATGAATGGGATTTAAAGGGTTAGATATTTAGGACTTATGCTTTTTCATTGTATGCATGGGATTTAAAGGGTTAGATATTTAGGACTTGTGCCTTTTCATTGTATGAATGGGATTTAAAGGGTTAGGTATTTAGGACTTATGCCTTTTAATTGTATGCATGGGATTGAAAGGGTTAGGTATTTAGGACTAATGCCTTTTCATTGTATGCATATGATTTAAAGAGTTAGGTATTTAGGACTTTTCATTTTATGAATGGGATTTAAAGGGTTAGGTATTTAGGACGTATGCCTTATAAATAGGGCTGTCCGGTTGACAGGTGTAAATGACATAATTTCCTGTTTCTCATGTCAGTATGTACAAGATCAATATTCCATTTAAGCAAATAAAACATTATCTTTAAATTGAAAAATAGATTTTAATTTCTGGCAAAATCAAAATGGCTGACACAAGTAACTGATCTGAAGTTTGGAAATATTTTCCAGAGGTGGAAAATGGTGGAAAGAAAAATTGGAAATGTAACCTAATTGCAGTGGAGTTGATATACTAATTTTCAACACAATATCTCATCGTCTAAAGCATAAATCTTCATCTCCAGGCATATCACATGGCTTCTGAAGCTAATTCATAAAAAATCTCACTCAGCAACCAATAACAGCTTTCAATCCTTACACACATTTTTCATTGTTGAAAGTAAAATGACAAATTAGCCAGGATGTTTGTCCATGACCTGACTGCATAGTGGAGTGGAAAGGATTCCAATGTTTCAAAACCAAGTCAAATCAATCATATAGGGTCTCATGCAAATCAGATTTCTGAAGTTCTATGTCTCTCTGATATGATTACCATTGCCAGTCATAACTACAAAATGATACTACAATAGTGTATATTTATTTATTCTACCATGTCTGTGTTTCATTGTCTGTGTTACAGTGTCTATGCTTCATTGTGCTTCATTGTTTATTCTACGCTGTTTGTGCTGGATGATCTATGCAACATTGGCCATGCATCATTGTCTATTTAACATTGTCAATGTTTCATTGTTTTTGCTGCATTGTCAGTGCATCATTGTCTATTCTACATTGTCTTTGCTGCATTGTCAGTGCATCATTGTCTATTCTACATTGTCTTTGCTGCAATGTCAGTGCATCATTGTCTATTCTACATTGTCTATGCTGCATTGTCAGTGCATCATTGTCTATTCTACATTGTCTTTGCTGCATTGTCTGTGCTATATTATCTATACTTGGTTGTCCATTCTCCATTGTCAATGCTACAGTGTCTATGCAACATTGTCTGTGCTTTGCATGTCACTTTTGTTAACATATTTTGGTTGATTCATGGTGCAGTAAAAACTGTTTTGAGCTACCTCTGCTATGAGCGACTACCTGTCATTTCCAAAAACAATTGTAATGCATGGATTGATTTTATTATATAAAGGCTCTGTTATGAGAAACCATTGCTGAACGTGACCAGCAACCGTTATGTCTTGGCAAAATATGCATTTTGACACTGCTATGAACGACTGCATTGCAAAAGAAAAAACATCGACACCACAGACCTTGACTTAAACCTTTGTACATACGAGAGATTAGGATACATGTAGTATGCAAACAGTGTGCACAATAAATAACACTATACTTGAACCTCCATATAGCGAGATAAACACCACTACCCATAATTTAATCCTTTGTAACAATGATCGCATGCATAGTAAAGATTGTTCTAATAAGGTATTTTTTAAACAAAAAACAAGTAAACCCTACTAAAGTACGTCACTAACCACCACTGTAGTGCCGAGATCATGTGAATAGCCAGTAAGATTAACCATTTTTCATCAGAGGGAATAATGATGGACATTGCAGTTAATTTAGAATCTTGTATTTTTTCTTTATTTTTGTGAAAACCTACTCAACGCCAGTAATCCTAATGTCCCAGTGAGAAATCTTTTGAAAGGGCTTCAGTGTAGGGTGGAGTACATCGTTTATCTTTCCAGTTAATCTGTAATGCCGAGGTGAATGACCTTGTTGTCTTTAATACTAGTAAGTGAGAATCATTTCTGGAATCTTTTTTATGAATATTTCTTTGGATACAGTGTTTCGCCAAGCCTTCATCTGTTTACGCGGGTCACAGATGGTCACAAGTTTTGTTTATCGAGCTATAACGCTGGTGATTTTAACTTTGTCTGAAAATAAATGTATTGTTTCTTGATGAGTTAATTATGTCTTTTGGTTTCATTCATTTGTACATGATATGTATTTAGTCCACATTTCCCCAGATTTTGGTCAAAGCCGAAATACAACTAGCTGTTATTACGTCAACACTAATAACTATGTCAGAACCTTGGATGAAAAAAGAAAAATTCTAACACTGTAAGAAAGAATCAGTGTAATTGAAAGAAGTGAAAAAGGGATGACCGCTTGTAAAATAGCAACCAGCCTAAACATCAGTTATTTCACGTTCTGGTCATAGAACATTTAAAGAAGATTAAAGAATATGCATTACATGACAATCCCAAACTTTTGCTTCATTGCTCAGAAATGGAGATACATATTCAGACCAATGTGAAGTTATCTTATGGATAAATATTACCTTTGTTTATTTAACAAATCATGTACATGTACGTACTCATGTACATACTCATACATGTACTGATATATGTACTGATATATTCATGCGATGTTCAAATATAAATTTGATTGTTGTATATCTTTATTGTATAATGTTATATAGAGAGGAACAGTGAATATGGGTATATTTTCTTCAACAATGCTAACTGGAAACACTTCCATTTTCACACACCTTATGAGAGACCAGCTGTCTCATAACAGGTTTGACTGTACCAAGAGAAAGTATAATGTAACACTGTAATTTCGTTTTTTCTAAATAACCTACTTTATGTGTACTTGTGTCTAGTGGTATGTATGGTTTGGATTTTTTTAATGTAGCTTTCAATTTGTTTTAGTCATATCACTATGATCTCTACAGTAAGGCAGTTTATAGCGTTGACAAGCACTTTGGCATCATTCCTCAGACATGTACATTACATCCCACCCAGTCGCATTATTCTGACACCAGGCCAGCTGGTCCTAATACTAACCTCTTGATGCTGAGTGCCAAGCAAGGCAGCTGCTAGCATATTTTTATGTCTTTGGTATAGTGTTGTTCCGATTATCGATTATAATCGATCATCAGTTGGTTGAGCAAACCAATAAGATAATCGATTGTGAAACTCCATAATCGATTGTTTGTAAAGGGAGACTACTTTTTGGTGTATGCAAAGCACAAAGGTTAGTAAAACTCCCAGCCACTAAAGTTGACCTGAAATTTATTAATCCCTTCACAACTACAAATAAAAAACCTTATGATTCATAATTAGAAACATATAGTCATTATTACATGGTCAAGTTGTTAAATTGTTGAGTTTATAAATTTAAACACATTTTGTTGATTTGTTTCAGTTAAATTGCAACATCTTTTGTAGTATTTATAAACAACGACAAACAAGAAAATCATGTCCTTCTATACTTTAAATTATAGACACATCACATATGAACGAATTTTGGGGGATTGTCAGTATTTCAGTGATAAATGACTGATCAGCCATAAAAAGTTGCGTTCATTTGACAAAGTCATTGAACAAAAGTAACACACAATGTATTATTATTGTCAGCTTAAACTATACATGTAATTAAAAGAGATTACTCCTGTACATTTATAAACGTATTGAACTCTTGATCAAAGATATACCTGTGTAACAAAAAATTTAATTTGCTCTTAGTAACCGATTATAATCGATGATCAGTTGGTTAAGGTGAACCGATTATCGATTATGAATTTCTGACCGATTCCCATCACTACTTTGGTATGACTTGGCTGGGGTTCAAATCCAGGACCCCACATCTGAGGCAGAAGCTCTAACCACTAGGCCACTGGAGCAGTCACCATCCATTGCACAATCTCAGCAGCTATTTTCTTCAAGTTTAAATTAGGATCACTTCAGACCTTCAGTCTTTCAGGATTTTAATGATAGTGTAGCCTTGAAAATGTAGATAGCGGATAAAAATGTAGTCTATTGGGCTACCTGAATTCAGCATGTGATAGCCCAGACCATGCATTTTAGTAGCCCCTGGGCTCCGGGCAGAATACTTTTTTTAGTCCTTCTCTTATTCTTTGAATTTAAATCTGTTCCAGGATTCTTGAGAGTGGCTACAACCTTGGAGTGGATGGGCTGTACATGGCACTAGATACAGTAAGTATAACTAAGTGCAGCATGATTTAAAGGACACCTCCATGTATAAGACACCTGCTTAGAAAGAGCTGAATGTATAAGTTGAGGATCTTTCACATGTGCTCATTTGTATAACATTTATAGAATGAGATGAATAATATTTATTACATGGCTGCTGCATTATTTTCCTTAATATATCCTTATAATTGTTACATATGTAACACATGTAATGACATGAAAGATGATGTCATAAAGGCATGCAAAACAATGCCTATTTCATCTGCATATATTTCAGTCATTTTAATACTCTGCAGTTTGGTCTGATAAAATCAGTCGTTTTTCATGTGTTTGTTATAATCCTTCATTTTTGCTCATTCCAAAAATTGCATGACACTTGTAGAATAAATTCTTTCTTTTCCTTGCAAGAATGAAATTAGTGAAATTAATTTTAATATCTGACTCAAAAGATAGTATTCCATTCGCTTGAAAAATATTCATTTCAAATGAGCACTCGAAGATTCTCTACATCAGAATGGACAAACTTACAGACCTGAGGGTCATAGTTACTATAATATATAAGTATATGGCCTACAAACTTGACATTTTTGGTTCCTGTAGCCGATGGTATTGATGATTTTAGACCACCCTGATTGATATATGCATCATGAGCTGATCACAACAAGTGGCAAGTGTCATAATGTATTATTCAATAAGCTTAATAAATTTGTAAGTGAAATCAGATCGAGTTTTAGATTCTGTTTGTCACATAGTTAAGGACTGCATTGCTCGGTGACATTGCCAAGTGTTACACCACATTCTGATGAATGTTTTTTATTATATAATGTCATGACATCATTAAGCATGAGTGGCATGTGATGTATTGTTTCACTTTTATTTTCATCCTTGACATTAACAACATCAATACATAAACATTCTGTGGTACCTTGACTGAAATGTTTGAAAAGATTGTTTACAAAGCTTGTGGGTTTTTTTTCAACTATTTCCAAACTTGACTTTAAAAACATTCTTGACAGCATCTAATATCGCAGATTTTCTAAAGTTTTACAGAAGTGTTAAAAGTTAAGAAATTATTGCAAGAAAAGCAAAATATTTGTATTTATAAATATGATAATTTAAATGTTTGTTCAAATGTTGCAATGATTTTACACCTTTAGGTCTCACTGGACATTTGTTTTGGCAAATTTTTGTCCGACAATGACCTATAGCAGAAAAATGATAATACTATTGCATTAAAGACAAATAAAAATGAACTAATGATTTTTGTTGAAATGATACTTGTAAGATTCTGACTGAGGAATTAAAGTTAATTCCTCATGCAACTAGTGGCTTTTATACTGAATCAACACTGCCCTCAACCCTTTTTTTAACATTCATTTTTTACAGAAAAGGGATATTTTGAATATTTTACTGTGACAAGGGAGCTAAAAGAATCAGTATGTGCCTTATACATGAATAAAGTTCACTAGTACTGTAACAAATTAGCATATTTAGCATACTTTTCATCACCCCTCAACCATCTAGATTTTAAGATATTTACCTCTGTAGCAGACACATGTAAATATGCAAGCCAAGTCTGCGGCTCATTTGAAGCCCAAGTTAGGCATTTGATCTCCTGTGCTAGTCTAACTGTGACAGGCAGTCACCAACAAGTCAACCAGTTTCCAAGCCTAACTCAAAGTAAATCTAAACCGCATTACAGATTTAGCTTATATGTGAACTGAAAAATGCTAGGATGGTGATAATTAGGCCCATGCCTTCTACCTTAAATATTTGGGAGGTGTCAAAATGCGAAACTATCCAGTGAGATCTTACACTTTCAATGGACCAACTGTGTAAAGCTGCGAGTAAAAATAAGAGTTACTTCCCATTGAATATAACACATCTCTTTCAATTTTGTTTAAATGGTTTGAAAGAGATGTTTCAAGAAACAAGAAGTTAATATTAAATTGTATATATTTAAGTATAGTAAAGTATGTAAAAGTGATATGATATTTCAAAATAACAATATAAAATACTAAGAAAATAAAGTAAGAAAAAAATGAATAAACGAAGTTTTAAAAAAAAAATTAAAATTTAAACGAATAATGTCTAATTAATTTTTTCTGAAATAGAGAGTGAATGACTGTAATATCTTATTTACCTTTACAGGCAATGGGCAGGAGTCACAAAAACTCTACATTTCAAACATGTGATCAGTTTTTGGTTGATATGTGTGAGACATTCCTGTCCAAAGTCAGCGTTATCAAATAGGGATGTTCCAGGCCTTGAAGAAGAGAGACTTTTTAGTTCATGCTAATCCGTCCTTATAATTGAAGATGTTGCGATGAAATTTAACATGCATTGTCCAGACATATCAGTGTGGACACTGGTAAATCAGATTTTAGGATATGTTCATCTGTTTTAACTGTAGTTTGACTGTTTCCACTTTTTTAAAGTAAAATATAACTTAACATTCATTTATGAAATTAAATTTGGCTGTATGATGTATAATAGTTTCATTGGACCCCTCAGCATGTCATGTGAGGAAACAATTGATGGCAACCTATTTTCGATGTGGTGTGCACCATGATGGTGTTCCAGCTGAAAAGATCTTCGACACATTAAAAGAGCATGGTTTTGTATATTAAATATTTTATTTTTATGATATGCCTGCCTAAGAGGACACAGGGTATTAATGTTTTGAAGTCTGACCATGTTACCAATTTTGTTTCTGCACAATAAATCGAGTTTTCCACATCTAAAGTTACCAGACTTTGTGGATAGGTTGTATTTGTGGCAAGGAAGAATCCTATCAATATTGGGGTCAAAGGTCAAGGTCAGTAACTTAAATAATCAAAATGTTTTATGCAACATGACATTAGTTCTGAGTAACCTATCTGAACCAGATTGTGTGGATTACTTACACCAGTGGTAACAATGAAGCCTACTCTGGTATTGATTTCAAAAGGTCAGAGGTCAGAGTCACCTTATGCCTGAAAAGAGAAAATTGATTCCTCCCAATAACATTTCTATGTCAGTGACTTGGACCAAGCTTTGTGAATGGTATACACTTAGAGTTAGAACTATTCCTATCGATTTTGGGGTTAAAGGTCAAAGGCAAAGTTCACTGAATGAAAGTTGAAACATGATTTCTATACAAATGTTGAAATTAATTTCAAAGGAGACAATAAAACATGGCAGGTGTATAATGTGCCATTCATGTTAATCATGTTTTTCTTTGTTTTGTATCATTTTGGGAATGCCACAACTTACTCTGCACTTTATAACCTGGGTTGTGCTGATGTACTGTTAATACTCGTATTTGAATTTCACCATGGTTTAAATTTTGCTTTAGAGCCCAGATACTAATACTGCTCAAGTTAGAGGAAAGACTCATTGGACATAAAAATATTTGTCGTGTTGAAATGGCAACATTGCACTCTTGAAGCAGCATCATTTCTGCTTGCATCATTTTAAAATATATCCTTTGTGATAGAAAGCAGAAGAAAATACATTCTATTTACCAGATTTTAAAAGATATATTTTAAAAAGGATACAAGAGTTCAATTCAGAATCACAAATCCGTCAGTAATCTACAGAAGGGTAGAATTAGGATTTGAGCAAGGAGCAAACCTCAGTTTCTGAACATTATCAGTGTTTTGTTTGGAAGAGAGAGAGAGAGAGATGTTTCTGCATGTGATTGTTTCTTTTAGTTCATGTTCTTTAATAGACACTATTTGAGATACCTCATTTGTTTGCATATTACTTTTTCAATTAATTAGTAATTAGTAACAGTTACATTGTTTCATTTATGTTTAAAAAATATTTTCATGAAAAGTCATTTTTTTCTTTGTTTAATTTGTTAGAATGCTATATTAGGGGTGGGGACTTTGGTTTCACTTTTTGAAGCACTATTTGTTAGTGCATATATGGTAATATTCTTTTCTCTATAAGTATTATTTCTAATTTGTGTGATATCTCACAGTGAAATTTTTTTCACATGTTTTATATGTTGTAAAAGGGGCTCCAAGTTGCCGAGTGGTCTAAAGCGCTCTCCATTATGGATCACTGCCATCTCATCTCTGTCTGCATGGGTTCAAGTCAGAGATTCGGCTAATGTAGTTATGTGAGAAAGCTTGCCAGTAGCTTCTCATGGGTCAGTGGTTCTTTCCAGGGGTTTTCCCGGGTTCTTCCTCCACCAATAATACTGTCCTCCATGTATAGCCTATTGTGTGCTGATTTTGTTTGTTTGATTAGGATTTTTAACATAGCTTTAACAATTTTTCAGTCATATCGCTACGATGTCTGCAGTGAGGCAGTTTATAATGATGTCTAGCACTGAGACATCATGCCGCAGACATGTAGCATGATGTCTCACCCAGTCACATTATCCTGACACCAGGCCGACCAGTCCTAACACTAACCTCTTTATTCTGAACGCCAAGCGAGGCAGCTGTTAGTACCATTTTTGTAAGTCTTTGGTATGACTCGGCCGGGAATCGAACCGACGACATCCCGCTTCCGGGGCGGACACTCTTACCACTAGGCCACCGGAGCGGTTATTGTGTGCTGAAAAATGGCGTTAAACCCTACAACAACAACAATATGTTGTAAATTTTCTGAGTGACCATTTAAGTGTGTTATTCATTTCTGTCAATTTGTGTACCAATCCTTCTGTGAAGTAGTCCATCTCACCTCCCTCTCTGGACGAAATATTATGACATGACCACATTGATATGAAATAGTTTGATATAATGCACCTTTGTGATATCAGTTGTACTAAATTTTCAGAATTTCACATTCTGTTAGAGTTCTGGTTTTATTCCAATTTAAAATCTCCTTGTTTGTGCTTGTATTTGGTATATAATTCATGTACCAAATTAATTGATGATGAAGGAAGAATGATAATACATGCCGTATAAACTGCAAACTGTACAGACCCAGATCTGCAAGCGCATTATGCAAATTCAGGTCACAATGACCTACCTGACCTTGAAAAATGAAACTAAATGCTAGCTATCCTTAGGGTCATGAGACTGTATGGTGACTTATTAAGGTTGGTTGCCCAGTGATCAGCAGACTTGCCCCAAAAAGTATAATTTCAAATTCTGTCTGGACCAAGTTGGGTCATGCTGTGGTGTGTGACTTCTTCACTCTGGTTGACTCAGGAGAGGGTAATGTTTGACATATTGAAATATCATTGAATGACAAAATCAAATAATCTATAGTCTGATTATTGTCTATTTAGGAAAAATCAACTTGTTCTCAATTAGGCACAAGTCTTCAAAAAAGCGGTTAAGTACATTTTTATAATACCAATTTGGCTGCATTTGTTGAGTATTGCTTATAATTCCTATCAGGGTTCCAATTCCAACATGTCACCTATTTCCAAAAAAGTTGTATTTTGGGTTCATCATGGGATGAATGTTTCTCTCACAAATACTGGGTCACAGTGACTTACATTCCACTGCCATCTCACTTCTGTGTGGGTTCGAGTCTCAGATTCAGCCCATGTGGGTATGTGAGAAAGCTTGCCAATAGCTTCTTGTGGTTCTTGTTCTTTCCCGGGTTCTTCCTTCAGCATTAAATACTGGATGCCATGTTTAGCCTATCACGTGCTGAAAAATGGCATTAAACCCTACAACAACAACATCAACTTACATTCCAGAATTATTTAATTAATAATAATAATTAATTAATAATTATTTAATTAAAAAGTAATTATTTGCACTGCTGGTTAGTACATATGAAGCTGCGACATCTTTGAGATTGTAAATTTGACTGGCTTTCTGTTGTTTATGTGCTAATATGGACAGCAGTGACTCAGTGCAGCATCTAGTTCAGAAACCATGCTGATATATTTTCTAAAGATTGTTTTCCTTGTGAAAATGTGTAGAAGTATGAATGCCTAATTGAATTCATTGTATACATGCATATTTGTTTCTTATCTTTGTAGATATGAATAAATGACACATGTGGATGTTGTATTGATTCTTTGTGACATTATTTAAATGTTAAAATGTATTTGACCCAGTAAAAATATTGTTAATTAAAGAAAAGACTCATTAATATGCTATATGGCATATGTATATTTTTGGTTTAATTATAATATTTGTTTGGAATATTAAGTATGTGGATTGTAATTGAAATGAAAATGGAACAAGTAAATGTTTTCTAAATGAGAACCTGCAAACTGTAAGAACAAATGATGAACAAGAAAACAGATCCTAACGTATTATTTAAATCTTAAACTTAAAATTTGTCAGTTACTTCAAATCACAGTTTATGGACTCGTTGTTAGGTCTACATCTGGTAAACAAAATCCACTCTGCAAGGGGCATCAGTTATGTTTTCATGCAGAACTGGTTTTAGCTTTTTCAAAAAGTTAAAAGAAATTGTGAATTATTAACTTGCATATAATTTCTGCTTCATCACACCTGTTGTAAGATGTGCTTTGTCAGGGACAATTTTTATATGAGGACTTGGACTGAATATTACTCATCCAGTTATATGATGGCATAAACAAGGGCCTTTCTCAATATGACGACTTAGACTGAATATTACTCATCCAGTTATATGATAGTATACACAAGGGCCTTTCTCAATATGACGACTTAGACTGAATATTATTCATCCAGTTATATGATAGCATACACAAGGGCCTTTCTCAATATGACGACTTAGACTGAATATTACTCATCCAGTTATATGATAGCATACACAAGGGCCTTTCTCAATATGACGACTTAGACTGAATATTATTCATCCAGTTATATGATAGCATACACAAGGGCCTTTCTCAATATGGCGACTTAGACTGAATATTACTCATCCAGTTATATGATAGCATAGACAAGGGCCTTTCTCAATATGACGACTTAGACTGAATATTACTCATCCAGTTATATGATGGCATAGACAAGGGCCTTTCTCTATATGACGACTTAGACTGAATATTACTCATCCAGTTATATGATAGCATACACAAGGGCCTTTCTCTATATGAGGACGTTAAAGAGTGCTCATTCTGTAATTGGATTATCTTGAAAAGGTCCTTCAATTTAAGGACTTAAAACTGAACAGGAGTCTTCAAAACTAATGTATTGTCTTGAAAATGGCCTTCTGTTTAACAAAGCTCAGAGCAGAATAGTAGCAGTAGTAGAATTTTGATATAAAAAAGTAATCCTCATCAACCGGTGCATCACTTTCTGAGAGCCGATGATGAATGTTCAAAATTCACAATAGATGTCTTGATACACTAACCCCAAGTTCAAGCCAATTACCGACATAGTTCACTCTCTTGACTTTTGACAATAATCAGGTGTTGGGTCAAATTATGACCAAATTAAAGATTACTTAAAAATTTTGATAAAATAAAATTGATGATATAATTTTATACCATGTTGCTTATGAGTGGAGCCTGTTCTTTAGATTGAAGTTCCTTAAAAGTTGAAACTTCAATTTGAAAAAAACATTACTAAATATTAAGCATATATACCATAATTGATCTTTTTGGTTACTCTAGTTGTTTTTTGTTGGTTTGTTTCAGTTCACTTTAGTCCTTTCTGGTAATTTAGATTATCAGTTTTGAAAGTAAAAGACAAAAAGTTAATTCTGGATTGTAATTATAGAAGTTTCATAGGTGTTTTTCTTCTTTTCTTGCATTTTTCATAGTATAAAAAGATGTCGGTTCTCAGATTTAATAGATTATATAATGCCAAAGCTGTTAGTTTTCAATAAACATGGCTAATACTACACGCAAGAAAAAAAACCATTAAACTTTTAATCATGTAAGCACCAATAACACTATCCACCATATAGTGTTGCCTATGTCATAGTTAATTGTTTTGTATGTGAATCTGTCAGAGGGTGGCGATGATGTGAGACCTCAAGTCCTTATAGTTTTTAGGTATTATTATCGTATTTAGAAGATAATCGACCATGTTGTTATTGGTCAGATGGAGTTAACTTTAAAGTAAAATGTGAAATTAATGACTGAAATAACAAATCTGAGCAGAGATATGGAACAGAACAACATGAGCCTTCATACGTAAAATACAACAATTGAATCAGTTACATTAACAAAATGAAATTGAACATGACATCTGAATGATTCACCTTCTCTCAATTTAGTTGCCAGATTTATGCAAAATTCAATTAGCCATTCTGTTACACCACTTAAACAAATTTCATATATATATATATATATATATATATATATATATATATATATATATATATATATATATATATAATGACTGATTGAACTCCAATTGCTGACATGTCTGCATCACCTAGTTGCTCCCTGTGTTTTCCAAATCATTTGTTAATGATAGGTTGGAGTGTTATGCTTTTTCCTTCTCCTAGAAATTAAACATTATACTCTTTTTACAATAGATATTGTTTTATGTTAATTCAACAGAACTGAGTTCAAAATCTCTGATACACATTCAACCTATTAATGTGAATTTTTCTTTTCTAGCAGCTACTTGCATTCCTAATGGAACCATGACATAATTAGATCTCATACATAAACCCTTTCTTCCTTCTGTACAATTTAAACTACTGAACTATGTCAGTCGACACATATTCCTTATTCTAACACCATCAATTCTCCTTTGAAAAGCATTCACAACTTAATTACACAAATGAATTCATGGACTTCAATCTTTGTCCTAACTGTTTTTCTAACTAATTAGCAATTCATCGATATACATTTCCAGACATAACATGATAAAGGAATTCTCAGCATACACAATATAAATCATTTAGGATATATAATTTACTTCTCACCAATTTGTATTCACAATTGTGCATGAAATCTTTTCAATACTTGATTCCCATAACATTCAAGGCAAATAATTTCTTACTATGCATGTCAGGGTAATGCATGAAATTCCTAAACAACATTATTTATATTATATGATATTGAAGAGAGATGAATGTACAATTATTTTCTGAGCTCAAGAAAAATTGCTGTTTGAATTTAAAATAAATTCAATAAATAATTACAGGCTTGCATCAATGCAAATTGCATATGATAGAGACAATACTTTTGTGCCTTTTTTGAGACTTCTTCCTTTTCTATGAAGCCGAATCTCTGTCTGGTTCCAGATCCCTCTAAGTCTTCTGGACCCATATTCCTTGGAATATTTTTTTAACGAAAGCAATTACTTGTTAATTTTCATCTTAGTTAAATTTTTGGCTGAGAACTTGTAATTTATGATTTTGAGAGAGGAATTTCTTTAAACCTTGAATTTAGTTTGGGAAGACCCTCCTCGTTTTGCTTAGCCAATCAGAATCACTTTCTCTAACTGCCAAACATTTTGTAACACTCCCATAAAATTCAGAATAACTCTGTCTAGACCGTCTTTATTAATAACCATCCTGGAAAAAATATAATTTTATGACACCTGTTTCTAATGGTCCAAGATTTTCTAAAATGTTTGTTCTGGTTTGTCTCAACCTTGTCATTCCCCACAGTTTTCCATACATTGACAAATTCTGACTGTTATCTGAGTAATCCAATCATGCTCCAAGCAGAGCATATCCCATATTTCGCATGGCAGAAATTTATTGGAAGTCTAGTCAATATTTCAGTCTTAATGGAGATGTGTCACGATAGAATGTACTGTCTAACTATTAAAAACATCTAAATTCTGTATGAATATCTTGAAATTGTGTTAATGAAAACATTATCTCGAGACAAACAAATTGTGGCCACATCTAAGGATTCCAATTCCGTTATGGCTGTCAATGAGCCCCTCACTTATTTGCCCATTTCTACACTTCAACAACCATTTTATGTTGGGCTCCATTACCATATGTACTTGCTTATAAGTCGAGTTTAGCTGCAAACATATACCCTGATATACCTTTGCATGACATGCAGGTAGATTAGGATCTGTATTTGTTTTATTGATTAGTCCTAATAAACTACATAAACCCATACCTGCATTGGCAGATATGGGTCTGTTCAGTTTGCAATTGGACTCTACTTATAAGTGAGTACACAAGGTAACTAATTATCGTCCCTTCTTTTGCGCTGCCAGCTTTACATATAGCAAAGTTAAATTGGAATTATAGTCGACTTCGGTTAACTGCACACCCTCGGGCCCGTCACGAGACCGTGCAGTTAACCGGAGTACGGTACAGTACATTTTTAAGCATTGGGGAAAAAACGGGACCGGCGTGATTACGTGCAGTTATCCGGAGTCTGCAGTTAAGTGGAGTCGACTGTATGTTCTGATGTTATCTATGTACCCATGATCCATTGCTAGTCTACACACTGTGATGTGTCACCATATTTTCGTATAACAATTATTGCAGAAGAACATTGAGCATCATCCTTGTTCTATATCCCAACAAAAATGAAAATTACAAAATATTGATAATTTATCCAGCCAATCTAGGATTACATATTGGAAGCAGAAAATGCTTCAGATCTTTTGGTTGTTGTTCAATTGCAAACAGAGTTTAGATCCGGTTGTTTTAACGATGTGATGAACTGTTGTCCAGGCCGTGACCCAATTCAGGGTCACAAAGACATTCTGGAAGATCACATATGGTCTCCGGGATTTTTTTGATGGTGGCAAAACTTATTAAAATGTGAAAATGGGGTCGTGAGGTTCAAAAGAATTTTTTAAGGTCGCAGTCAAAAAAGTCTGGGAATCAGACTTAATGTTTACCAGCATTTCCACCACAATTTTGATTGAAGTGACAGTACTTAATTTCATGAGTGTTTGTAAATTTTATATCATTATTTATGTGGATAGTGCAGTAAGTCATGCAAATAAAGGCCCTAAGGTTGAGGACTTGAATAAAAGCACTGTTTTCCGGAAATCCCTACACAAACCATTTGAGCCATACTGTATACTGTCTTATAGTGAGACCACCTTGTAATGAAGTATAAGATAGGTTCATAAATATTTTCTGCAATTTAATGAAATGTGATAAATGGGCATAAGTTGCTTTATAACAGTAAATGTGCTATAATAAATGAAGGGCTGTATAGTGAATGTGGGTTGTAAGTCACGTGATTTGGTCAGTATGTCATGCAGATAGGGCTGCTATGTTAGTGTGGGTTGTATGTTTTGGCGGATCTTGATCTCAGCCGTTTGTATTGGGGTCTATATAGTACCAGTGTACTTATGGCCTCATTACATGGACATACATCATAATTAATTTTACCATATGTTCTCTACATATATTTCTCAGTACTGACCTTTCAACTTTGTGACAATCGATACAAATCGTATGTTAATCTAAAATACATCCAAAGATGACTTAACGGTGAAGTTTTTGTCAGGGGTTGATCGGCATTTTTTTGAGCGGCTGCACTGTAAACAGAACATCATGTACACAGACCACATATTTCACTTCCGGATCATCACCAAGGCCTTATTACTCCATGTGCACTGTCGCCAAAATACACACAGACAACCACTCTCTCAGCTCATATTCTCAAGAATAAACAATTACCTTTAAATCCCTACCAAAAATGCATCAATATAACTCTTCTATCACCACCAAAATGAGAGAGGAAAAAATGTTCTAAAAATAGACTAGAACTACATTCGTACTGAACTGGAAATAATAATTGTGATGTGATTCCACATAGAGCAATATTGAACAGGGTATACATTGATCAAATAATGACCGTGAATTGTGATGTCACATAAAAACATAACATAAAATGTCTCTGTGGATAATTTAATCACAATTCAGTAGATAATTTAATCACTAATTTAATCACAATTCAGTAGATAATTTAATCACTGATTTAATCACAATTCAGTAGATAATTTAATCACTAATTTAATCACAATTCAGTAAATAATTTAATCACTGATTTAATCACAATTCAGTAGATAATTTAATCACTGATTTAATCACAATTCAGTAGATAATTTAATTACTAATTTAATCACAATTCAGTAGATAATTTAATTACTAATTTAATCACAATTCAGTAGATAATTTAATTACTAATTTAATCACAATTCAGTAGATAATTTAATCACTAATTTAATCACAATTCAGTAATAATTTAATCACTGATTTAATCACAATTCAGAAGATAATTTAATCACTGATTTAATCACAATTCAGTATATAATTTAATTACTAATTTAATCACAATTCAGTAGATAATTTAATTACTAATTTAATCACAATTCAGTAGATAATTTAATTACTAATTTAATCACAATTCAGTGGATAATTTAATTACTAATTTAATCACAATTCAGTAGATAATTTATACACTAATTTAATCACAATTCAGTGGATAATTTATACACTAATTTAATCACAATTCAGTCGATAATTTAATCACAATTCAGTCGATAATTTAATCACTAATTTGATCACAATTCAGTGGATAATTTAATCACTAATTTAATCACAATTCAGTTGATAATCTAATCACAATTCAGTGTTTAAAAGTAGTTTTCGATGATTTTTTTTTATGTAACCACAAGCAAAATGATATTCAATTACATGATTATATTCAAAGTATAAATTTAATTAGATAATTTCTGGACAGGGAATATTTTGGACAAGTGGATGGACAGACTGACCGGATGTTGAAAAAATATTGACACTATGAGTCCACAGTAGTAGAGCAGGGGTATTAAAAGAACATGAAAACAGGTCAAAGGGAATTTATTCATATTTGATCAAGAATTAATTTAAGAGATCATTATCATTATCTATGAATCAATAATAACAAGAAAAGAATTGATAATAACTAAAAGGAATTTTGGGACTTAATTACATGTAGATAAAAATTGTTTGTGTGTAGATAATCATTGTTCACAGTAGATACAAATTTTTTTGCAAACTTAGAAGATAATCTTTGACTTTTCAGAAGTTGAAGTTCAGCAAGCAGTTTGCCAAGTAGCACATTTAATTCAGCTAATTCATGCAAGAATTATCCTTTATTTTTTTTCCCACAAATATTTCTGAGATATATAATCGTTACAATTCATTTAAGGGATATTTCTGGTAAATCAGTATCTTTTGGAATGAAAAACAGCATTCCTTGTTGTAAATACTATTAAAAAAATATGAACTTTCTGTTTATCATTTGCTATATTTGCCATTAGAAATAATTAAACCAGTTTTATTATGTAAATTGCAATAACTATTAAGATAATGGATTTTCTAAATAATTTTTCCCTTTTTAGCTATAAGTTCATATTAAAATATGTTCTATAATGGTGGTTTTGCATCATTTTATCACCGAAATTAGTTATTTGTAGACATTTGCCTTTCAGGCAAAATAATTAAGTGCGCTTCATCCAACCAAACTAAAATAGTGTTCTGTGTATCTGATGCATACCAATAAAAATGGCATGTAATGTTTGATGATTTTATCTAGACAAACTGAGCGGTTTTTAAATGCTTGACTGACTTCAACAAATAGATTATGAAATGAGATTAAAATTATTTCCTTTGTTTTCAGTACAATAGGATATCATTTACTTTATGGACGTATAATCTGATATGTTTCTTTCTCTAGTCTTAGTTATTCACTTTGATATACATAGTTCTGTCATATTATGCTATGTTTTGTTTTTATTTAAGGAATTCTTCCGGATTCCCCGATTTAGAATCATGATTAAAAACTCCACAAAGCTGTCTTTGTTTAAACATGTTGTTGCTGTTGTTTATGTTTAACTCCATGTTTTCAGCACACAGTAGGCTATACATGGCGGCCAGTATTAATGATGAAGGAAGAACCCGGGAAAACCTCCGGAAAGAACCCCCGACCCACGAGAAGCTACTGGCATGCTTTCTCACATACCCACATTGGCCATGTCTGAGACTCGAACCCACACAGACAGAGGTGAGATGGCAGTGATTTGTAACAGAGAGCTCTTTAGACCACTCGGCCACTCAGGGCCCCCAACAAATGTTCATAGTTCAATGTATAAGTAAAGAATTTTATATTTAATTTATTTCATTTTTATTCTGAGACACATATAAATGAATTCTCATATTACCATTGATGGATTTGATAAACTTCACATAATTATCAAAGGCAATCATGGTGGTAGTATAACAGTGTTTTGTAAGACTAAATTAGATGTTGTATAATTATCCCATTTAGACTGCCCTGTTGATGAAATAGTTTTCTCACAATTATACTAAAAGGTTTTACATTTAAATTTATCATGTTATTCACATGGCATCTTTCTTGGTGTTATCTACCAAACATATTCCAGTAATACTGATGACCTCACTAGTGGCCTAGTGGTTAGAGTATCCGCCTCAGATACGCGAGTTCGCAGGTTCGAAACCGAGTCGAGTCATACCAAATATGTATAAAAGTGGTACTAACGGCTGGCTCGCTTGGCTCTCGGCATTAAGAGGTTATTGTTAGGACTGGTTGGCATGGTGCCAGGATAATGTGACTGGGTGGGACATCATAATACATGTCTGCGGCATGATGCCCCAGTGCTAGACATCACTATAAACTGCCACACTGCAGAGATCATAGTGATATGACCAGAAAAAATTTAACAATCCAAATCACACACACACACACACACACACACACACACACACACACACATTCCAGTAATGATGCTGTTATATTTCCTGATATAATGCACATAACATTTTCCAGTAACAATGCCGTTATCATGATTGGTGTAATCAGCGGAACACCTTCCAGTAGCAAAGCTATAGTAATCATATCTACAGGACAAGTTCCAATAGCAACTATGTTATATACTACTTGGTGTTATCTACAGAATACATGTAAGTGATAATGAAGTTAAACTTCTTGTTGTCATCTACAGAACACCTTCCAGTCACAGGGCTGTTATACTCCATGTTATCAACAGCACACCTTGTCGATCAAAAAAAAACACTGCCAAAACATTTAACCATGCCAAATTATGCCCCGATCTAACTTGTCCCTTCATCATGTTTTATTGAGATCTACAACTGGTCCTCTCTCTTGGATATTGAAGAAATTTTAATGCCATAGTTCTAGTCAATTAGCCAGTTAATAATTGATTCCCTGATAGTAAATGGGCCTTTACCAAATAATTTTTTTTCTAAATAAATACTGAAGAATATTCAAGATCATAGACTGATAAATAGTATCTACAAAATCAAAAAGAATAATAGTACTCCAAAAGACTCGATGTCTGTTTTGAAAAGTAATCTAAAGAACAGTGCAACTTAGACGTCGAATGGACAACAACCTGCGTACATTAATCAGGATAGGGTCGATAAAACCGGTAACCACTACAAAGGTCAAGACGACATTTTCCTATTTATCAAAGAGTTAACAAGTACCAAGGGGTGCATCATTATATACCTTCAGATATTGGTCTTACCTTTAGACTGCAACTTATGAACGAAATATAAAATGCTTAGATCAACATGATTAAATACTTTAGATAGCATCTGTTTTGAATTTCGTTTAGACAAGTATAGAAACGGTTTCAGTAAGTTGCTTCTAACGCTGACTTGGTTTTGCAGGAATAGACAGGCTGAGTTGTTTCCTTTTAGATTTTACTGGCGATAGTAAAATAATGTTAGGTATTACTGTAAAGGTTATTATATTTCTTCACTTTGGTTTGGTATTCCTCGCTGAGTGATTTGAGTTTAGTCTGTAGTTGTATTACCTGGTTATTATTTAAACCAAAAGTGTCAAAACATAATGAAGCAATAACATGTAACATCACAAAGTAGGACAGTATTTGACATGATAAGCAAATAACCAGGTGAAACAATATCTATGAGATGATAAGCAAATAACCAGGTGAAACAATAGCAATGACATGTTAACAAATAACCATGTGAAACAATAGCCATGACATGTTAAAAAATAAGCGGGTGAAACAATAGCAACGACATGATAAGCAAATAACCGGTTCAAACTATAGCAATGACATGATAAGCAAATAACTAGGTGAAACAATAGTAATGACATGATAAGTAAATAGCCATATGAAACAATAGCAATGACATGATAAGCAAATAACCAGGTGAAACAAAAGCAATGACATGATAAACAAATAACCAGGTGAAACAATAGCAATGACATGATAAATAAATAACCATGTGAAACAATAGCAATGACATGATAAACAAATAACAAGTGAAACAATAGCAATTAGATGATAAGCAAATAACCAGGTGAAACAATATAGCAATGACATAATAAGCAAAACAATCCGTGATAATTAAATTAATTATGAGGAGTGTACTTTTGTCATCAAATAAGACAAAGAGATACAAACGCCATCAGCAAAATAATTAAAACAAACATAAATGTATATACAATTTTATTTACAGACATTTGAAACTAAACGAGATAGAAATATTTCAAAAACTAACAGGAAATTAAAATGGTTGAAATCAAGACTTGTACTATGAAAGCTTGGATTTTGGAATAGCTAAGTTGTCCTACACAAAAAAAGAAACTGAGAAGGCTTTTTGAAGTAAAAGATAATTATTAAAACTGATAGACTCCCTAAGGTAAAATATTTGTTAAATCTAGTTGACCACATCAATAGAAAATTACCTATTTTATGACATAACTTAGTATTCAACAAACAATATCTTCTGCTACATAAATGAAAAGAACGCAACAATGCCTTTTAATTTCGGATGGTTTTGTGACTTAAACAAAAGGCAAGGAAGAAATGGCTTTAAATAATACTATTAAAGAAAGTATTGATTCTGAATCGCTCAAACACCACGCAAAAGTTAATATGAATCCAAATAACAATTAGAAAGTGCATTTCAAATATACAAGGCGAATTAGCTATATTTCAATATCCAAACGTGAATCTACTTAATCTGATGCAGTCGCAACTATCAATGTGTGTGTATATATATATATATATATATATATATATATATATATATATATATATATATATATATATATATATATATATATATATATATGCCTTCATTTCTGTCACGATAATCCGGAGTGGCTATGTATTAGATGAGAGCTAATTGCTGGGTCGTCGAGCGTGTGTATCTGTTACGTACAACCATCTATATACCAGCGACTACGTTCCATCCTTCTCGGTGAATGTGCGCTGCATGGTCGAGGTGGTATAGGGCTCTTGTTACGAATCGCTCATGGATGATGCGTCATACATTGACTTGTATATGCTAATACTATTTCTTAGTCTGTTGTATTATCTTATCTGCTCAATGCACAGTAACCGTCATATTTGTCACAATAGCCTGACTTGCCCAGTAAAACTTATTTTTATATACAAACTCTAAATTATCATTTTGCATTGGTTCAAGACCGTGTTGGCGTTGGTTCAATAAGCATGTTTGCATTGGTTCAAGACCGTGTTGGCGTTGGTTCAATAAGCATGTTTGCATTGGTTCAAGACCGTGTTGGCGTTGGTTCAATAAGCATGTTTGCATTGGTTCAAGACCGTGTTGGCGTTGGTTCAATAGCATGTTTGCATTGGTTCAAGACCGTATTGGCGTTGGTTCAATAGCATGTTTCCATTGGTTCATTAGCATGTTTCCATTGGTTCAATAAACATGTTGACGTTGGATCAGGACAACGTTCGCATTCCTTCAATACACATGTCTGCATTGGTTACAAACGTATGATTGCATTGGTTCAATAAATATGTTTCCAATGGTGCAATATCATATGTGTATTGGATCAATAAGTATGCCTGCATTGTTTCAATAAGTATGTTAGCATTGGTTCCATACGTGGGTTTGCATTGGTTCAAAACTATGCTTCCATTGGTTCAATATCATGTTTGCAATGGTTCGAAATTATGCTTGCATTGGTTCAATACCATATTTGCATTAGTTCAAAAAGTATGTTTGCATTGGTTAAATATCATATTTGCGTTTGTTCAAACATTATTTTTACATTGATTCCATATCATGTTTGCATTGCTTCAAAAAGTATATTTGCATTTTTTCTATATTAGATTTGCATTAGTTCTAAATTATTATTCACTGGAAAAATATGTAGGTTTGGATTGGTAAAATAGCATAATGGCGTAATATTATTTATGCATCGGTTCAGTAAGCACATTTGCGTTGGTTTGATAAGGATGTTTGCATTGGTTCAACAAGTATGTTTGCACTGATTTGCATTGGGTCTATAGCATGTTTGCATTAGTTCAAGAGCGGCATGGTTCAATATGCATGTTATCATTGGTTCAATAGAATGCTTGCATTGGTTCAAGGGTGAATTTGGCATTGGCAAAATAGCATGTTTGTATTGGTTCTATAGCATGTTTACGTTGGTCCAAAAGCATTTTCAAACTGAATCATTAAGCATGGCTGCAGTGGTTCAATAAGTATGTTTGCATTGGTTCAGTAACATGTTTGCAAAGGTTCGATAATTATGTTTCCATTGGTTCAATAACATATTTGCATTGGTTCAATAGCATTCTTGCATTGATTAAATAAGTATGTTCCCATTGGTTAAATGGCATGTTTGCATAGGTTCAATAAGTATGTTTGCAATGGTTCAAAAAGTATATTTGCAATGGTTCAATATCATTTTTGTATTGGATCAATAAATATGCCAGCATTGTTTCAATAAGTATGTCTGCATTTTTTTCAATAAGCATGTTTGCATTGATTGAATCAGTATGTTTGCATTGCTCCTATAGCATTTCTGCATTGGCTCAATATCATGATTGCATTGGATCAATAAGTATGTTTGTGTTGGTTCAATATATTGTTTGTATTGTTTAATGGCAGGTATGCATTGGATCAATAAGTATGTTTGTGTTGGTTCAATATATTGTTTGTATTGTTTTAATGGCAGGTATGCATTGTTTTAACCGCAGATTGAATTGGTTTAATAACACAATCGCATTGATGTAATAGCATAATTGCATTGTTTTAATAGCATAATTGCATTGTTTTAATAGCATAATTGCATTATTTTAATAGCATAATTGCATTGTTTTAATAGCATAATTGCATTGTTTTAATAGCATAATTGCATTGTTTTAATAGCAGGTTTCCATTGGTTTAATAGCATAATTGCATTGGTTTTTTACAAAGCAGGTTTGCCTTGGTTTACTAGCATATTTGTATTGGTTCATTAAGCATGTTTCCAAAGTCATGTGAACTGGATCCAATTCCAACATCACTGTTACGTGAGTGCTTAGATCCAATATTACATTCACTTATTGATGTTATTAATACCTCTCTCTCATCCTGGGAATTCCCATCATTATTTAAAACTGCCAGTGTAAAGCCTCTGCTGAAGAAACCAACACTCAACGATAACGATTTAAAGAACTACCGCCCTGTTTCTAATCTCCTGTTCATATAAACAAAATCTTTAAAAAGTTGCTCTGGCCCAATTTGATTTGTATCTTATCTGAATTCAAACGGTCTTTTTAGCAACGTACAGTCTGCATATCGCCCTTGCCACAGTACTGAAACTACCCTTGTGAAAGTAGTGAATGATATTCTCTCTGCGTTGGATGGCGGGAAGATTACAGTCCTCTCCCACTATGATTTGTCTGCAGCATTTGACACAATAGACAATGATATATTACTTCATCTTCACTAGCATGTATTTAGTATTCAGAATACAGCCTTACGGTCATTCAAGTCTTACTTAGTCAACAGGACACAAATAGTATGTGCAAATGAATTACACGCCAGCCCAGTTGATATATGTTGTTGTGTTCCACATGGGTCTGTTCTTGGTCCTGTTCTCTTCATTCTATACATTCAAGTGTCATAGATAATCATCCAGTGTCTCACCAGTTGTACGCTGATGACACCCAAATATACAGGTCTAGCCACTCAACTGAAGTTGATGCTACCATCCAAGGATTAGAAAGGTGCATTTCTGATGTGAAATCATGGATGACATGTAACAAGCTGCAGATGAATGATGATAAAACTGAGGCCATTCTGATCACAACACAAAGACTGTGTTATTCACATCCTTTACATCAGACAATAAATATCAGTAACATCAACATTAAATGCACACATTGAGTACGAAACCTAGTTGTTACTCTAGACAGTACACTCACTTTGCACCAACACGTCATGAACTTATTCAAGGCTGCATATCTTAAGCTGAGATACATCAACTCCATTCGCAATTATCTTGCAGTTGATGCCACTAAAACACTTATGTGTTCATTAGTAATTTCAAGACTGGACAATTGTAACTCAATTATGTCTAGTTCTACTCCAGAAACTCCAAAAAATTCAAAACATAGCTGCCCGGATAATCCTTAGAGTACCACGATCAGAGCACACCTCCCCGCTGATATGCACCCTACACTGGCTATCCATTAGATCCAGAATCAATCACAAAATTTGTTCTCTGTGCAACGTTTAATTGACCGATTCCAGTCCAGCATACGTGTCTGGCCTAACACAATGTGTACACACCAGCGAAATACTTACGCTTTTCTTCTGACAATCGTATACTCATTGAAGTTCTTTTGCATACCAGGGTACAGCAACGTGGAATGAATTGCCCATTGAAATTAGACACAAAGATTTAGTGATTCCTGTCAATAGAGCTCTATAAAACTGATATTTTGTGACTGCAAGAACAAACCTAAAAGACCTAATAAAAGTTTCCTTCGTTAAATATTTTCAGCATGTTTTATGTTTCCTAATTTCATGCTGTTTTGTTTTTTGTTGTTTGTAGTCACATCATTATAGATGTTGTAAAGCGCTTAAATCCTCTAATGATTAGGCGCTATACAAAATCCTCATTATTATTATTATTATTATTATTATTATTATTATTATTATTATTATGCTTGCATTGGATCAATATTATGTTTGCATTGGTTCAATATTATGTTTGCATTGGTTCAATATCATGTTTGCATTGGTTCTACAGCGGGTTCATTTGGATCAATAAGTATGTTTGCATTGGATTAATAACATGTTTGCATTGGTACGATATCATGTTTGCATTGGTTCAATATCATGTTTGCATTGGTTCTACAGCGGGTTCATTTGGATCAATAAGTATGCTTGCATTGGATTAATAACATGTTTGCATTGGTACGATATCATGTTTGCATTGGTTCAATATCATGTTTGCATTGATTGTAAAGCATGTTTGCATTAATTCAAAACGTATGTTTACTTTGGTTAAATACCATGATGGCTTGGTACAGTAATTGCGTTGACATTGTTTAAATAGGCATGTTTGCATTGGCTTAATATCATGTTTTTAGATTGGTTTCATGTGCATGTTTGCATTGGTTAATAGCATGTTTGTATTGGGTCAGTAGCATATTTGCGTTCGTTAAATAAGTATTTTTGCATTGGTTCTAAAGCACCTTTCCTTTGGTTCAATAAGTATGTCTGCATTCGTTCAATAAGCATGTTTGTATTGATTAAATAACATATTTGCATTGGTTAAATAAATATGTCTGCATTGGTTGAAAGCATGTTTTCATTGCTTGGTTTAATTATGTTTGCATTGGTTTAATAACATTCTTGAATAGGTTAAATAGGTAGGTTTGCATATGTTCAATACGTGTGTCTGCATTGTTTTAACAGTGTGCTTTCAAAGGTTAAATAGCGTGTTCGAATAGGTTAGTAACATGTTTGAATTGGTTCAATATCATGTTTCTGTTAGTTTAATGGCATGTTTGCATTGCATTAATAGCACGTTTGCAGTGTTTCAATAGCATATTTGCAAAGGTTCAATAGCACGTTCGGCTAGATTTAGTAGCATGTTTGCAATGGTTCAATAGTATGTTGTTGTTGATTCAATAAGCACGTCTACATTGATTACATAGGTCTGTTTGCATTGGTTTATTAACATGTTTGCATTGGTTTATTAACATGTTTGCATTGGTTCAATAAGCATGTTAACATATTTTCAATATCAGGTTTTCATTTGTTCAATTATTATATTTGCATTTATTTAATAAGTATGTTCGCACTGGTTCAATAAATATATTTGCTTTGGTTCAACAAGAATGCTTGCATTGCTTACGTACGCATGTTTGCATTGGTTTAAAAATATGTTTCCATTTGTTCAATACGTATATTTGCAGCGGTTTAGTAGCATGTTTGCATCGCTTTAATAGCATCTTCGTGTTGTTTCAATAAGCGTGTTTCCATTGGTTCAATAAGCTTGTTTGCATTGGATCAACAAGTATGTTTGCCTTGGTTAAAAAACATGCATTGCTGTAATAGGCATGTCTCCATTGGCTTTTAATATAATATGTATATTTGCGCTGGTTTAATCGTACGTTTGATATGGTTCATTAAGCATGTTTGTATTGATTAAGTATTATGTTTTAATTGGTTTAATACCATGTTTGCATTGGTTTAATAGAATGCTTACAGTAGTTTAATGAGTATGTGTGCATTGGTTCAGTAGCTGTTTTTGCATTGGTTTGATAACTGTGTTTGCATTGGTTCAATAAGTATATTAGCATTGGTTTAATAATATCATTGCATTGTTTGGAAAGGTGTGTTTTGCATTGATGTAATGAGCATGTTTCCATCGGTTCAATAGTAAAATGAATTTTTTCAAGAAGCCTATTTGCCTTGGTTCCGTGGTATGTTTGCATTGGTCCTATAGCATTTTTGCATTGGTTCAATATCATTGTTGCATAGGTTCAATTAGTATGTCTGCATTGGTTCAATAGCATTTTTCCACTGGTTCACCAGCATGCTATTACTGGTTCAATTAGTATGTCTGCATTAGTTCAATAACCATGTCTGCATTGGTTCATAGCATGTTTTTCAATTGTTTAACAGCATGTATGCATTGGTTTAATAGAATGTTTGCATTGGTTTCATAGAATGCTTATAGTAGTTCAATGAGTATGTGTGCATTGGTTCAATAAGCTTGTATGCATTGGTTCAGTACCTGTTTTTGCATTGGTTTGATAACTATGTTTGCATTGGTTCAATAAGTATATTAGCATTGGTTTAATAATATCAATGCATTGTTTCCAAAGGTGTGTTTGCATTGATGTAATGAGCATGTTTCCATCGGTTCAATAGTATAATGAATTGGTTCAAGAAGCATATTTGCCTTGGTTCCGTGGTATGTTTTCATTGGTCTTATAGCATTTTTGCATTGGTTCAATATCATGTTTGCATAGGTTCAATTAGTATGTCTGCATTGGTTCAATAGCATTTTTCCACTGGTTCACCAGCATGCTGGTACTGGTTCAATTCGTATGTCTGCATTAGTTCAATAACCATGTCTGCATTGGTTCATAGCAGGTTTGCATTGATTTAATAGCATGTTTTTCAATTGCTTAATAGCATGTTTGCAATGGTTCAATGAGTTTGTTTGCAATGGTTTAACAACATGTTTGTATTGGTTTAGCAGCATGTTTGCATTGGTTTAACAGCATGTTTGCATTGGTTTAATAGCATGTTTGTATTAGTTTAATAGCATGTTTGCATTAGTTTAATAGCATGTTTGCATTGGTTTAATAGCATGTTTGTATTAGTTCAATTAGTAGGTTTGCATTGATTTAATAGCATGTTTGCATTGGTTTAATAGCATGTTTGCATTAGTTTAATAGCATGTTTGCATTGATTTAATAGCATGTTTGCATTAGTTTAATAGCATGTTTGCATTGGGTTAATAGCATGTTTGCATTAGTTTAATAGCATGTTTGCATTGGTTTAATAGCATGTTTGCATTAGTTTAATAGCATGTTTGCATTAGTTTAATAGCATGTTTGCATTAGTTTAATAGCATGTTTGCATTGGTTTAATAGCATGTTTGCATTAGTTTAATAGCATGTTTGCATTTGCTTAATAGCATGTTTGCATTAGTTTAATAGCATGTTTGCATTAGTTTAATAGCATGTTTGCATTGGTTTAATAGCATGTTTGCATTAGTTTAATAGCATGTTTGCATTAGTTTAATAGCATGTTTGCATTAGTTTAATAGCATGTTTGCATTGGTTTAATAGCATGTTTGCATTAGTTTAATAGCATGTTTGCATTGATTTAATAGCATGTTTGCATTAGTTTAATAGCATGTCTGCATTTGCTTAATAGCATGTTTGCATTGATTTAATAGAATGTTTGCATTAGTTTAATAGCATGTTTGCATTAGTTTAATAGCATGTTTGCATTAGTTTAATAGCATGTTTGCATTTGCTTAATAGCATGTTTGCATTGGTTTAACAGCATGTTTGCATTGGTTTAATAGCATGTTTGTATTAGTTTAATAGCATGTTTGCATTAGTTTAATAGCATGTTTGCATTGGTTTAATAGCATGTTTGTATTAGTTCAATTAGTAGGTTTGCATTGATTTAATAGCATGTTTGCATTAGTTTAATAGCATGTTTGCATTGGTTTAATAGAATGTTTGCATTAGTTTAATAGCATGTTTGCATTAGTTTAATAGCATGTTTGCATTGGTTTAATAGCATGTTTGCATTAGTTTAATAGCATGTTTGCATTAGTTTAATAGCATGTTTGCATTAGTTTAATAGCATGTTTGCATTGGTTTAATAGCATGTTTGCATTAGTTTAATAGCATGTTTGCATTGATTTAATAGCATGTTTGCATTGGTTTAATAGCATGTTTGCATTAGTTTAATAGCATGTTTGCATTGATTTAATAGCATGTTTGCACTGGTTCAATAGCATGTCTGCATTTGCTTAATAGAATGTTTGCATTAGTTTAATAGCATGTCTGCATTTGCTTAATAGCATGTTTGCATTGGTTTAATAGCATGTTTGCATTAGTTTAATAGCATGTTTGCATTGATTTAATAGCATGTTTGCATTAGTTTAATAGCATGTCTGCATTTGCTTAATAGCATGTTTGCATTGATTTAATAGAATGTTTGCATTAGTTTAATAGCATGTTTGCATTAGTTTAATAGCATGTTTGCATTAGTTTAATAGCATGTTTGCATTTGCTTAATAGCATGTTTGCATTGGTTTAACAGCATGTTTGCATTGGTTTAATAGCATGTTTGTATTAGTTTAATAGCATGTTTGCATTAGTTTAATAGCATGTTTGCATTGGTTTAATAGCATGTTTGTATTAGTTCAATTAGTAGGTTTGCATTGATTTAATAGCATGTTTGCATTGGTTTAATAGCATGTTTGCATTAGTTTAATAGCATGTTTGCATTGGTTTAATAGCATGTTTGCATTAGTTTAATAGCATGTTTGCATTAGTTTAATAGCATGTTTGCATTAGTTTAATAGCATGTTTGCATTGGTTTAATAGCATGTTTGCATTAGTTTAATAGCATGTTTGCATTGATTTAATAGCATGTTTGCACTGGTTCAATAGCATGTCTGCATTTGCTTAATAGAATGTTTGCATTAGTTTAATAGCATGTCTGCATTTGCTTAATAGCATGTTTGCATTGATTTAATAGAATGTTTGCATTAGTTTAATAGCATGTTTGCATTAGTTTAATAGCATGTTTGCATTAGTTTAATAGCATGTCTGCATTTGCTTAATAGCATGTTTGCATTGATTTAATAGCATGTTTGCATTAGTTTAATAGCATGTCTGCATTTGCTTAATAGCATGTTTGTATTAGTTTAATAGCATGTTTGCATTAGTTTAATAGCATGTCTGCATTTGCTTAATAGCATGTTTGCATTGATTTAATAGCATGTTTGCATTAGTTTAATAGCATGTTTGCATTGGTTCAATTAGTAGGTTTGCATTGATTTAATAGCATGTTTGCATTGGTTTAATAGCATGTTTGCATTAGTTTAATAGCATGTTTGCATTGATTTAATAGCATGTTTGCACTGGTTCAATAGCATGTCTGCATTTGCTTAATAGAATGTTTGCATTAGTTTAATAGCATGTCTGCATTTGCTTAATAGCATGTTTGCATTGATTTAATAGAATGTTTGCATTAGTTTAATAGCATGTTTGCATTAGTTTAATAGCATGTTTGCATTAGTTTAATAGCATGTCTGCATTTGCTTAATAGCATGTTTGCATTGATTTAATAGCATGTTTGCATTAGTTTAATAGCATGTCTGCATTTGCTTAATAGCATGTTTGTATTAGTTTAATAGCATGTTTGCATTAGTTTAATAGCATGTCTGCATTTGCTTAATAGCATGTTTGCATTGATTTAATAGCATGTTTGCATTAGTTTAATAGCATGTTTGCATTGGTTCAATTAGTAGGTTTGCATTGATTTAATAGCATGTTTGCACTGGTTCAATAGCATGTCTGCATTTGCTTAATAGCATGTTTGCATTAGTTTAATAGCATGTTTGCACTGGTTCAATAGCATGTCTGCATTTGCTTAATAGAATGTTTGCATTGGTTCAATTAGTAGGTTTGCATTGATTTAATAGCATGTTTGCACTGGTTCAATAGCATGTCTGCATTTGCTTAATAGAATGTTTGCATTGGTTCAATTAGTAGGTTTGCATTGATTTAATAGCATGTTTGCACTGGTTCAATAGCATGTCTGCATTTGCTTAATAGCATGTTTGCATTAGTTTAATAGCATGTTTGCACTGGTTCAATAGCATGTCTGCATTTGCTTAATAGCATGTTTGCATTAGTTTAATAGCATGTTTGCATTGGTTCAATTAGTAGGTTTGCATTGATTTAATAGCATGTTTGCACTGGTTCAATAGCATGTCTGCATTTGCTTAATAGCATGTTTGCATTAGTTTAATAGCATGTTTGCACTGGTTCAATAGCATGTCTGCATTTGCTTAATAGAATGTTTGCATTGGTTCAATTAGTAGGTTTGCATTGATTTAATAGCATGTTTGCACTGGTTCAATAGCATGTTTGCATTTGCTTAATAGCATGTTTGCATTGGTTCAATTAGTAGGTTTGCATTGATTTAATAGCATGTTTGCACTGGTTCAATAGCATGTCTGCATTTGCTTAATAGAATGTTTGCATTGGTTCAATTAGTAGGTTTGCATTGATTTAATAGCATGTTTGCACTGGTTCAATAGCATGTTTGCATTTGCTTAATAGCATGTTTGCATTGGTTCAATTAGTAGGTTTGCATTGATTTAATAGCATGTTTGCATTGGTTCAATAGCATGTCTGCATTAGTTTAATAGCATGTTTGCACTGGTTCAATAGCATGTTTGCATTAGTTTAATAGCATGTTTGCATTGGTTCAATTAGTAGGTTTGCATTGATTTAATAGCATGTTTGCACTGGTTCAATAGCATGTCTGCATTTGCTTAATAGAATGTTTGCATTGGTTCAATTAGTAGGTTTGCATTGATTTAATAGCATGTTTGCACTGGTTCAATAGCATGTCTGCATTTGCTTAATAGAATGTTTGCATTGGTTCAATTAGTAGGTTTGCATTGGTTCAATTAGTAGGTTTGCATTGATTTAATAGCATGTTTGCACTGGTTCAATAGCATGTCTGCATTTGCTTAATAGCATGTTTGCATTAGTTTAATAGCATGTCTGCATTTGCTTAATAGAATGTTTGCATTGGTTCAATTAGTAGGTTTGCATTAGTTTAATAGCATGTTTGCACTGGTTCAATAGCATGTCTGCATTTGCTTAATAGAATGTTTGCATTGGTTCAATTAGTAGGTTTGCATTGATTTAATAGCATGTTTGCACTGGTTCAATAGCATGTCTGCATTTGCTTAATAGCATGTTTCCATTGGTTCAATTAGTAGGTTTGCATTGATTTAATAGCATGTTTGCATTGATTTAATAGCATGTTTGCATTGATTTAATAGCATGTTTGCATTAGTTTAATAGCATGTTTGCATTGGTTCAATTAGTAGGTTTGCATTGATTTAATAGCATGTTTGCACTGGTTCAATAGCATGTCTGCATTTGCTTAATAGCATGTTTGCATTGGTTCAATTAGTAGGTTTGCATTGATTTAATAGCATGTTTGCACTGGTTCAATAGCATGTCTGCATTTGCTTAATAGCATGTTTGCATTAGTTTAATAGCATGTTTGCACTGGTTCAATAGCATGTCTGCATTTGCTTAATAGAATGTTTGCATTGGTTCAATTAGTAGGTTTGCATTGATTTAATAGCATGTTTGCACTGGTTCAATAGCATGTCTGCATTTGCTTAATAGCATGTTTGCATTGGTTCAATTAGTAGGTTTGCATTGATTTAATAGCATGTTTGCACTGGTTCAATAGCATGTCTGCATTTGCTTAATAGCATGTTTGCATTAGTTTAATAGCATGTTTGCATTAGTTTAATAGCATGTTTGCACTGGTTCAATAGCATGTCTGCATTTGCTTAATAGCATGTCTGCATTAGTTTAATAGCATGTTTGCATTAGTTTAATAGCATGTTTGCATTAGTTTAATAGCATGTCTGCATTGGTTTAATAGCATGTTTGCATTAGTTTAATAGCATGTTTGCATTAGTTTAATAGCATGTTTGCATTAGTTTAATAGCATGTTTGCATTGGTTTAACAGCATGTTTGCATTGATTTAATAGCATGTTTGCATTAGTTTAATAGCATGTTTGCATTAGTTTAATAGCATGTTTGCATTAGTTTAATAGCATGTTTGCATTAGTTTAATAGCATGTTTGCATTAGTTTAATAGCATGTTTGCATTGGTTTAATAGCATGTTTGTATTAGTTCAATTAGTAGGTTTGCATTGATTTAATAGCATGTTTGCATTGGTTTAATAGCATGTTTGCATTAGTTTAATAGCATGTTTGCATTGGTTTAATAGCATGTTTGCATTAGTTTAATAGCATGTTTGCATTAGTTTAATAGCATGTTTGCATTAGTTTAATAGCATGTTTGCATTGGTTTAATAGCATGTTTGCATTAGTTTAATAGCATGTTTGCATTAGTTTAATAGCATGTCTGCATTTGCTTAATAGCATGTTTGCATTGATTTAATAGAATGTTTGCATTAGTTTAATAGCATGTTTGCATTAGTTTAATAGCATGTTTGCATTAGTTTAATAGCATGTCTGCATTTGCTTAATAGCATGTTTGCATTGATTTAATAGCATGTTTGCATTAGTTTAATAGCATGTCTGCATTTGCTTAATAGCATGTTTGTATTAGTTTAATAGCATGTTTGCATTAGTTTAATAGCATGTCTGCATTTGCTTAATAGCATGTTTGCATTGATTTAATAGCATGTTTGCATTAGTTTAATAGCATGTTTGCATTGGTTCAATTAGTAGGTTTGCATTGATTTAATAGCATGTTTGCACTGGTTCAATAGCATGTCTGCATTTGCTTAATAGCATGTTTGCATTAGTTTAATAGCATGTTTGCACTGGTTCAATAGCATGTCTGCATTTGCTTAATGGAATGTTTGCATTGGTTCAATTAGTAGGTTTGCATTGATTTAATAGCATGTTTGCACTGGTTCAATAGCATGTCTGCATTTGCTTAATAGAATGTTTGCATTGGTTCAATTAGTAGGTTTGCATTGATTTAATAGCATGTTTGCACTGGTTCAATAGCATGTCTGCATTTGCTTAATAGCATGTTTCCATTAGTTTAATAGCATGTTTGCACTGGTTCAATAGCATGTCTGCATTTGCTTAATAGCATGTTTGCATTAGTTTAATAGCATGTTTGCATTGGTTCAATTAGTAGGTTTGCATTGATTTAATAGCATGTTTGCACTGGTTCAATAGCATGTCTGCATTTGCTTAATAGCATGTTTGCATTAGTTTAATAGCATGTTTGCACTGGTTCAATAGCATGTCTGCATTTGCTTAATAGAATGTTTGCATTGGTTCAATTAGTAGGTTTGCATTGATTTAATAGCATGTTTGCACTGGTTCAATAGCATGTTTGCATTTGCTTAATAGCATGTTTGCATTGGTTCAATTAGTAGGTTTGCATTGATTTAATAGCATGTTTGCACTGGTTCAATAGCATGTCTGCATTTGCTTAATAGAATGTTTGCATTGGTTCAATTAGTAGGTTTGCATTGATTTAATAGCATGTTTGCACTGGTTCAATAGCATGTTTGCATTTGATTAATAGCATGTTTGCATTGGTTCAATTAGTAGGTTTGCATTGATTTAATAGCATGTTTGCATTGGTTCAATAGCATGTCTGCATTAGTTTAATAGCATGTTTGCACTGGTTCAATAGCATGTTTTTATTAGTTTAATAGCATGTTTGCATTAGTTTAATAGCATGTTTGCATTAGTTTAATAGCATGTTTGCATTAGTTTAATAGAATGTTTGCATTGGTTCAATTAGTAGGTTTGCATTGATTTAATAGCATGTTTGCACTGGTTCAATAGCATGTCTGCATTTGCTTAATAGCATGTTTGCATTGGTTCAATTAGTAGGTTTGCATTGATTTAATAGCATGTTTGCACTGGTTCAATAGCATGTTTGCATTTGCTTAATAGCATGTTTGCACTGGTTCAATAGCATGTTTGCATTAGTTTAATAGCATGTTTGCACTGGTTCAATAGCATGTCTGCATTTGCTTAATAGAATGTTTGCATTGGTTCAATTAGTAGGTTTGCATTGATTTAATAGCATGTTTGCACTGGTTCAATAGCATGTCTGCATTTGCTTAATAGAATGTTTGCATTGGTTCAATTAGTAGGTTTGCATTGATTTAATAGCATGTTTGCACTGGTTCAATAGCATGTCTGCATTTGCTTAATAGCATGTTTGCATTAGTTTAATAGCATGTCTGCATTTGCTTAATATAATGTTTGCATTGGTTCAATTAGTAGGTTTGCATTGATTTAATAGCATGTTTGCACTGGTTCAATAGCATGTCTGCATTTGCTTAATAGCATGTTTGCATTAGTTTAATAGCATGTTTGCACTGGTTCAATAGCATGTCTGCATTTGCTTAATAGCATGTTTGCATTAGTTTAATAGCATGTTTGCATTGGTTCAATTAGTAGGTCTGCATTGATTTAATAGCATGTTTGCACTGGTTCAATAGCATGTCTGCATTTGCTTAATAGAATGTTTGCATTGGTTCAATTAGTAGGTTTGCATTGATTTAATAGCATGTTTGCACTGGTTCAATAGCATGTTTGCATTTGCTTAATAGCATGTTTGCATTGGTTCAATTAGTAGGTTTGCATTGATTTAATAGCATGTTTGCACTGGTTCAATAGCATGTCTGCATTTGCTTAATAGAATGTTTGCATTGGTTCAATTAGTAGGTTTGCATTGATTTAATAGCATGTTTGCACTGGTTCAATAGCATGTTTGCATTTGCTTAATAGCATGTTTGCATTGGTTCAATTAGTAGGTTTGCATTGATTTAATAGCATGTTTGCATTGGTTCAATAGCATGTCTGCATTAGTTTAATAGCATGTTTGCACTGGTTCAATAGAATGTTTGCATTAGTTTAATAGCATGTTTGCATTAGTTTAATAGCATGTTTGCATTAGTTTAATAGCATGTTTGCATTAGTTTAATAGAATGTTTGCATTGGTTCAATTAGTAGGTTTGCATTGATTTAATAGCATGTTTGCATTGGTTTAATAGAATGTTTGCATTGGTTCAATTAGTAGGTTTGCATTGATTTAATAGCATGTTTGCACTGGTTCAATAGCATGTCTGCATTTGCTTAATAGCATGTTTGCATTGGTTCAATTAGTAGGTTTGCATTGATTTAATAGCATGTTTGCACTGGTTCAATAGCATGTTTGCATTTGCTTAATAGCATGTTTGCACTGGTTCAATAGCATGTTTGCATTAGTTTAATAGCATGTTTGCACTGGTTCAATAGCATGTCTGCATTTGCTTAATAGAATGTTTGCATTGGTTCAATTAGTAGGTTTGCATTGATTTAATAGCATGTTTGCACTGGTTCAATAGCATGTCTGCATTTGCTTAATAGAATGTTTGCATTGGTTCAATTAGTAGGTTTGCATTGATTTAATAGCATGTTTGCACTGGTTCTATAGCATGTCTGCATTTGCTTAATAGCATGTTTGCATTAGTTTAATAGCATGTCTGCATTTGCTTAATAGAATGTTTGCATTGGTTCAATTAGTAGGTTTGCATTAGTTTAATAGCATGTTTGCACTGCTTCAATAGCATGTCTGCATTTGCTTAATAGAATGTTTGCATTGGTTCAATTAGTAGGTTTGCATTGATTTAATAGCATGTTTGCACTCGTTCAATAGCATGTCTGCATTTGCTTAATAGCATGTTTGCATTGGTTCAATTAGTAGGTTTGCATTGATTTAATAGCATGTTTGCACTGTTTCAATAGCATGTCTGCATTTGCTTAATAGCATGTTTGCATTAGTTTAATAGCATGTTTGCACTGGTTCAATAGCATGTCTGCATTTGCTTAATAGAATGTTTGCATTGGTTCAATTAGTAGGTTTGCATTGATTTAATAGCATGTTTGCACTGGTTCAATAGCATGTCTGCATTTGCTTAATAGCATGTTTGCATTGGTTCAATTAGTAGGTTTGCATTGATTTAATAGCATGTTTGCACTGGTTCAATAGCATGTCTGCATTTGCTTAATAGCATGTTTGCATTAGTTTAATAGCATGTTTGCATTAGTTTAATAGCATGTTTGCACTGGTTCAATAGCATGTCTGCATTTGCTTAATAGCATGTCTGCATTAGTTTAATAGCATGTTTGCATTAGTTTAATAGCATGTTTGCATTAGTTTAATAGCATGTCTGCATTTGCTTAATAGAATGTTTGCATTAGTTTAATAGCATGTCTGCATTTGCTTAATAGCATGTTTGCATTGATTTAATAGCATGTTTGCATTGATTTAATAGCATGTTTGCACTGGTTCAATAGCATGTCTGCATTTGCTTAATAGCATGTTTGCATTAGTTTAATAGCATGTTTGCATTAGTTTAATAGCATGTTTGCATTGATTTAATAGCATGTTTGCACTGGTTCAATAGCATGTCTGCATTTGCTTAATAGCATGTTTGCATTAGTTTAATAGCATGTTTGCACTGGTTCAATAGCATGTCTGCATTTGCTTAATAGAATGTTTGCATTGGTTCAATTAGTAGGTTTGCATTGATTTAATAGCATGTTTGCACTGGTTCAATAGCATGTCTGCATTTGCTTAATAGCATGTTTGCATTAGTTTAATAGCATGTTTGCACTGGTTCAATAGCATGTCTGCATTTGCTTAATAGAATGTTTGCATTGGTTCAATTAGTAGGTTTGCATTGATTTAATAGCATGTTTGCATTGGTTCAATAGCATGTCTGCATTTGCTTAATAGAATGTTTGCATTGGTTCAATTAGTAGGTTTGCATTGATTTAATAGCATGTTTGCACTGGTTCAATAGCATGTCTGCATTTGCTTAATAGCATGTTTGCATTGGTTCAATTAGTAGGTTTGCATTGATTTAATAGCATGTTTGCACTGGTTCTATAGCATGTCTGCATTTGCTTAATAGCATGTTTGCATTAGTTTAATAGCATGTTTGCACTGGTTCAATAGCATGTCTGCATTTGCTTAATAGAATGTTTGCATTGGTTCAATTAGTAGGTTTGCATTGATTTAATAGCATGTTTGCACTGGTTCAATAGCATGTCTGCATTTGCTTAATAGAATGTTTGCATTAGTTTAATAGCATGTCTGCATTTGCTTAATAGCATGTTTGTATTAGTTTAATAGCATGTTTGCATTAGTTTAATAGCATGTCTGCATTTGCTTAATAGCATGTTTGCATTGATTTAATAGCATGTTTGCATTAGTTTAATAGCATGTTTGCATTGGTTCAATTAGTAGGTTTGCATTGATTTAATAGCATGTTTGCATTGGTTTAATAGCATGTTTGCATTAGTTTAATAGCATGTTTGCATTGATTTAATAGCATGTTTGCACTGGTTCAATAGCATGTCTGCATTTGCTTAATAGAATGTTTGCATTAGTTTAATAGCATGTCTGCATTTGCTTAATAGCATGTTTGCATTGATTTAATAGAATGTTTGCATTAGTTTAATAGCATGTTTGCATTAGTTTAATAGCATGTTTGCATTAGTTTAATAGCATGTCTGCATTTGCTTAATAGCATGTTTGCATTGATTTAATAGCATGTTTGCATTAGTTTAATAGCATGTCTGCATTTGCTTAATAGCATGTTTGTATTAGTTTAATAGCATGTTTGCATTAGTTTAATAGCATGTCTGCATTTGCTTAATAGCATGTTTGCATTGATTTAATAGCATGTTTGCATTAGTTTAATAGCATGTTTGCATTGGTTCAATTAGTAGGTTTGCATTGATTTAATAGCATGTTTGCACTGGTTCAATAGCATGTCTGCATTTGCTTAATAGCATGTTTGCATTAGTTTAATAGCATGTTTGCACTGGTTCAATAGCATGTCTGCATTTGCTTAATAGAATGTTTGCATTTGTTCAATTAGTAGGTTTGCATTGATTTAATAGCATGTTTGCACTGGTTCAATAGCATGTCTGCATTTGCTTAATAGAATGTTTGCATTGGTTCAATTAGTAGGTTTGCATTGATTTAATAGCATGTTTGCACTGGTTCAATAGCATGTCTGCATTTGCTTAATAGCATGTTTGCATTAGTTTAATAGCATGTTTGCACTGGTTCAATAGCATGTCTGCATTTGCTTAATAGCATGTTTGCATTAGTTTAATAGCATGTTTGCATTGGTTCAATTAGTAGGTTTGCATTGATTTAATAGCATGTTTGCACTGGTTCAATAGCATGTCTGCATTTGCTTAATAGCATGTTTGCATTAGTTTAATAGCATGTTTGCACTGGTTCAATAGCATGTCTGCATTTGCTTAATAGAATGTTTGCATTGGTTCAATTAGTAGGTTTGCATTGATTTAATAGCATGTTTGCACTGGTTCAATAGCATGTTTGCATTTGCTTAATAGCATGTTTGCATTGGTTCAATTAGTAGGTTTGCATTGATTTAATAGCATGTTTGCACTGGTTCAATAGCATGTCTGCATTTGCTTAATAGAATGTTTGCATTGGTTCAATTAGTAGGTTTGCATTGATTTAATAGCATGTTTGCACTGGTTCAATAGCATGTTTGCATTTGCTTAATAGCATGTTTGCATTGGTTCAATTAGTAGGTTTGCATTGATTTAATAGCATGTTTGCATTGGTTCAATAGCATGTCTGCATTAGTTTAATAGCATGTTTGCACTGGTTCAATAGCATGTTTGCATTAGTTTAATAGCATGTTTGCATTGGTTCAATTAGTAGGTTTGCATTGATTTAATAGCATGTTTGCACTGGTTCAATAGCATGTCTGCATTTGCTTAATAGAATGTTTGCATTGGTTCAATTAGTAGGTTTGCATTGATTTAATAGCATGTTTGCACTGGTTCAATAGCATGTCTGCATTTGCTTAATAGAATGTTTGCATTGGTTCAATTAGTAGGTTTGCATTGGTTCAATTAGTAGGTTTGCATTGATTTAATAGCATGTTTGCACTGGTTCAATAGCATGTCTGCATTTGCTTAATAGCATGTTTGCATTAGTTTAATAGCATGTCTGCATTTGCTTAATAGAATGTTTGCATCGGTTCAATTAGTAGGTTTGCATTAGTTTAATAGCATGTTTGCACTGGTTCAATAGCATGTCTGCATTTGCTTAATAGAATGTTTGCATTGGTTCAATTAGTAGGTTTGCATTGATTTAATAGCATGTTTGCACTGGTTCAATAGCATGTCTGCATTTGCTTAATAGCATGTTTGCATTGGTTCAATTAGTAGGTTTGCATTGATTTAATAGCATGTTTGCACTGGTTCAATAGCATGTCTGCATTTGCTTAATAGCATGTTTGCATTAGTTTAATAGCATGTTTGCACTGGTTCAATAGCATGTCTGCATTTGCTTAATAGAATGTTTGCATTGGTTCAATTAGTAGGTTTGCATTGATTTAATAGCATGTTTGCACTGGTTCAATAGCATGTCTACATTTGCTTAATAGCATGTTTGCATTGGTTCAATTAGTAGGTTTGCAATGATTTAATAGCATGTTTGCACTGGTTCAATAGCATGTCTGCATTTGCTTAATAGCATGTTTGCATTAGTTTAATAGCATGTTTGCATTAGTTTAATAGCATGTTTGCACTGGTTCAATAGCATGTCTGCATTTGCTTAATAGCATGTCTGCATTAGTTTAATAGCATGTTTGCATTAGTTTAATAGCATGTTTGCATTAGTTTAATAGCATGTCTGCATTGGTTTAATAGCATGTTTGCATTAGTTTAATAGCATGTTTGCATTAGTTTAATAGCATGTTTGCATTAGTTTAATAGCATGTTTGCATTGGTTTAACAGCATGTTTGCATTGATTTAATAGCATGTTTGCATTAGTTTAATAGCATGTTTGCATTAGTTTAATAGCATGTTTGCATTAGTTTAATAGCATGTTTGCATTAGTTTAATAGCATTTTTGCATTGGTTTAATAGCATGTTTGTATTAGTTCAATTAGTAGGTTTGCATTGATTTAATAGCATGTTTGCATTGGTTTAATAGCATGTTTGCATTAGTTTAATAGCATGTTTGCATTAGTTTAATAGCATGTTTGCATTAGTTTAATAGCATGTTTGCATTAGTTTAATAGCATGTTTGCATTAGTTTAATAGCATGTCTGCATTTGCTTAATAGCATGTTTGCATTGATTTAATAGAATGTTTGCATTAGTTTAATAGCATGTTTGCATTAGTTTAATAGCATGTTTGCATTAGTTTAATAGCATGTCTGCATTTGCTTAATAGCATGTTTGCATTGATTTAATAGCATGTTTGCATTAGTTTAATAGCATGTCTGCATTTGCTTAATAGCATGTTTGTATTAGTTTAATAGCATGTTTGCATTAGTTTAATAGCATGTCTGCATTTGCTTAATAGCATGTTTGCATTGATTTAATAGCATGTTTGCATTAGTTTAATAGCATGTTTGCATTGGTTCAATTAGTAGGTTTGCATTGATTTAATAGCATGTTTGCACTGGTTCAATAGCATGTCTGCATTTGCTTAATAGCATGTTTGCATTAGTTTAATAGCATATTTGCACTGGTTCAATAGCATGTCTGCATTTGCTTAATAGAATGTTTGCATTGGTTCAATTAGTAGGTTTGCATTGATTTAATAGCATGTTTGCACTGGTTCAATAGCATGTCTGCATTTGCTTAATAGAATGTTTGCATTGGTTCAATTAGTAGGTTTGCATTGATTTAATAGCATGTTTGCACTGGTTCAATAGCATGTCTGCATTTGCTTAATAGCATGTTTGCATTAGTTTAATAGCATGTTTGCACTGGTTCAATAGCATGTCTGCATTTGCTTAATAGCATGTTTGCATTAGTTTAATAGCATGTTTGCATTGGTTCAATTAGTAGGTTTGCATTGATTTAATAGCATGTTTGCACTGGTTCAATAGCATGTCTGCATTTGCTTAATAGCATGTTTGCATTAGTTTAATAGCATGTTTGCACTGGTTCAATAGCATGTCTGCATTTGCTTAATAGAATGTTTGCATTGGTTCAATTAGTAGGTTTGCATTGATTTAATAGCATGTTTGCACTGGTTCAATAGCATGTTTACATTTGCTTAATAGCATGTTTGCATTGGTTCAATTAGTAGGTTTGCATTGATTTAATAGCATGTTTGCACTGGTTCAATAGCATGTCTGCATTTGCTTAATAGAATGTTTGCATTGGTTCAATTAGTAGGTTTGCATTGATTTAATAGCATGTTTGCACTGGTTCAATAGCATGTTTGCATTTGCTTAATAGCATGTTTGCATTGGTTCAATTAGTAGGTTTGCATTGATTTAATAGCATGTTTGCATTGGTTCAATAGCATGTCTGCATTAGTTTAATAGCATGTTTGCACTGGTTCAATAGCATGTTTGCATTAGTTTAATAGCATGTTTGCATTAGTTTAATAGCATGTTTGCATTAGTTTAATAGCATGTTTGCATTAGTTTAATAGAATGTTTGCATTGGTTCAATTAGTAGGTTTGCATTGATTTAATAGCATGTTTGCACTGGTTCAATAGCATGTCTGCATTTGCTTAATAGCATGTTTGCATTGGTTCAATTAGTAGGTTTGCATTGATTTAATAGCATGTTTGCACTGGTTCAATAGCATGTTTGCATTTGCTTAATAGCATGTTTGCACTGGTTCAATAGCATGTTTGCATTAGTTTAATAGCATGTTTGCACTGGTTCAATAGCATGTCTGCATTTGCTTAATAGAATGTTTGCATTGGTTCAATTAGTAGGTTTGCATTGATTTAATAGCATGTTTGCACTGGTTCAATAGCATGTCTGCATTTGCTTAATAGAATGTTTGCATTGGTTCAATTAGTAGGTTTGCATTGATTTAATAGCATGTTTGCACTGGTTCAATAGCATGTCTGCATTTGCTTAATAGCATGTTTGCATTAGTTTAATAGCATGTCTGCATTTGCTTAATAGAATGTTTGCATTGGTTCAATTAGTAGGTTTGCATTGATTTAATAGCATGTTTGCACTGGTTCAATAGCATGTCTGCATTTGCTTAATAGCATGTTTGCATTAGTTTAATAGCATGTTTGCACTGGTTCAATAGCATGTCTGCATTTGCTTAATAGCATGTTTGCATTAGTTTAATAGCATGTTTGCATTGGTTCAATTAGTAGGTTTGCATTGATTTAATAGCATGTTTGCACTGGTTCAATAGCATGTCTGCATTTGCTTAATAGCATGTTTGCATTAGTTTAATAGCATGTTTGCACTGGTTCAATAGCATGTCTGCATTTGCTTAATAGAATGTTTGCATTGGTTCAATTAGTAGGTTTGCATTGATTTAATAGCATGTTTGCACTGGTTCAATAGCATGTTTGCATTTGCTTAATAGCATGTTTGCATTGGTTCAATTAGTAGGTTTGCATTGATTTAATAGCATGTTTGCACTGGTTCAATAGCATGTCTGCATTTGCTTAATAGAATGTTTGCATTGGTTCAATTAGTAGGTTTGCATTGATTTAATAGCATGTTTGCACTGGTTCAATAGCATGTTTGCATTTGCTTAATAGCATGTTTGCATTGGTTCAATTAGTAGGTTTGCATTGATTTAATAGCATGTTTGCATTGGTTCAATAGCATGTCTGCATTAGTTTAATAGCATGTTTGCACTGGTTCAATAGCATGTTTGCATTAGTTTAATAGCATGTTTGCATTAGTTTAATAGCATGTTTGCATTAGTTTAATAGCATGTTTGCATTAGTTTAATAGAATGTTTGCATTGGTTCAATTAGTAGGTTTGCATTGATTTAATAGCATGTTTGCACTGGTTCAATAGCATGTTTGCATTTGCTTAATAGCATGTTTGCACTGGTTCAATAGCATGTTTGCATTAGTTTAATAGCATGTTTGCACTGGTTCAATAGCATGTCTGCATTTGCTTAATAGAATGTTTGCATTGGTTCAATTAGTAGGTTTGCATTGATTTAATAGCATGTTTGCACTGGTTCAATAGCATGTCTGCATTTGCTTAATAGAATGTTTGCATTGGTTCAATTAGTAGGTTTGCATTGATTTAATAGCATGTTTGCACTGGTTCAATAGCATGTCTGCATTTGCTTAATAGCATGTTTGCATTAGTTTAATAGCATGTCTGCATTTGCTTAATAGAATGTTTGCATTGGTTCAATTAGTAGGTTTGCATTAGTTTAATAGCATGTTTGCACTGGTTCAATAGCATGTCTGCATTTGCTTAATAGAATGTTTGCATTGGTTCAATTAGTAGGTTTGCATTGATTTAATAGCATGTTTGCACTGGTTCAATAGCATGTCTGCATTTGCTTAATAGCATGTTTGCATTGGTTCAATTAGTAGGTTTGCATTGATTTAATAGCATGTTTGCACTGGTTCAATAGCATGTCTGCATTTGCTTAATAGCATGTTTGCATTAGTTTAATAGCATGTTTGCTCTGGTTCAATAGCATGTCTGCATTTGCTTAATAGAATGTTTGCATTGTTTCAATTAGTAGGTTTGCATTGATTTAATAGCATGTTTGCACTGGTTCAATAGCATGTCTGCATTTGCTTAATAGCATGTTTGCATTGGTTCAATTAGTAGGTTTGCATTGATTTAATAGCATGTTTGCACTGGTTCAATAGCATGTCTGCATTTGCTTAATAGCATGTTTGCATTAGTTTAATAGCATGTTTGCATTAGTTTAATAGCATGTTTGCACTGGTTCAATAGCATGTCTGCATTTGCTTAATAGCATGTCTGCATTAGTTTAATAGCATGTTTGCATTAGTTTAATAGCATGTTTGCATTAGTTTAATAGCATGTCTGCATTTGCTTAATAGAATGTTTGCATTAGTTTAATAGCATGTCTGCATTTGCTTAATAGCATGTTTGCATTGATTTAATAGCATGTTTGCATTGATTTAATAGCATGTTTGCACTGGTTCAATAGCATGTCTGCATTTGCTTAATAGCATGTTTGCATTAGTTTAATAGCATGTTTGCATTAGTTTAATAGCATGTTTGCATTGATTTAATAGCATGTTTGCACTGGTTCAATATCATGTCTGCATTTGCTTAATAGCATGTTTGCATTAGTTTAATAGCATGTTTGCACTGGTTCAATAGCATGTCTGCATTTGCTTAATAGAATGTTTGCATTGGTTCAATTAGTAGGTTTGCATTGATTTAATAGCATGTTTGCACTGGTTCAATAGCATGTCTGCATTTGCTTAATAGCATGTTTGCATTAGTTTAATAGCATGTTTGCACTGGTTCAATAGCATGTCTGCATTTGCTTAATAGAATGTTTGCATTGGTTCAATTAGTAGGTTTGCATTGATTTAATAGCATGTTTGCACTGGTTCAATAGCATGTCTGCATTTGCTTAATAGAATGTTTGCATTGGTTCAATTAGTAGGTTTGCATTGATTTAATAGCATGTTTGCACTGGTTCAATAGCATGTCTGCATTTGCTTAATAGCATGTTTGCATTGGTTCAATTAGTAGGTTTGCATTGATTTAATAGCATGTTTGCACTGGTTCAATGGCATGTCTGCATTTGCTTAATAGCATGTTTGCATTAGTTTAATAGCATGTTTGCACTGGTTCAATAGCATGTCTGCATTTGCTTAATAGAATGTTTGCATTGGTTCAATTAGTAGGTTTGCATTGATTTAATAGCATGTTTGCACTGGTTCAATAGCATGTCTGCATTTGCTTAATAGAATGTTTGCATTAGTTTAATAGCATGTCTGCATTTGCTTAATAGCATGTTTGCATTGATTTAATAGCATGTCTGCATTTGCTTAATAGCATGTTTGCATTGATTTAATAGCATGTTTGCATTGGTTTAATAGCATGTTTGCATTAGTTTAATAGAATGTTTGCATTGGTTTAATAGCATGTTTGCATTAGTTTAATAGCATGTTTGCATTGGTTTAATAGCATGTCTGCATTTGCTTAATAGCATGTTTGCATTGATTTAATAGCATGTTTGCATTAGTTTAATAGCATGTTTGCATTAGTTTAATAGAATGTTTGCATTGGTTTAATAGCATGTTTGCATTGGTTTAATAGAATGTTTGCATTAGTTTAATAGCATGTTTGCATTAGTTTAATAGCATGTTTGCATTAGTTTAATAGCATGTTTGCATTAGTTTAATAGCATGTTTGCATTAGTTTAATAGCATGTTTGCATTAGTTTAATAGCATGTTTGCATTAGTTTAATAGCATGTTTGCATTAGTTTAATAGCATGTTTGCATTAGTTTAATAGCATGTTTGCATTAGTTTAATAGCATGTTTGCACTGGTTCAATAGCATGTCTGCATTTGCTTAATAGCATGTTTGCATTAGTTTAATAGCATGTTTGCACTGGTTCAATAGCATGTCTGCATTTGCTTAATAGAATGTTTGCATTGGTTCAATTAGTAGGTTTGCATTGATTTAATAGCATGTTTGCACTGGTTCCATAGCATGTCTGCATTTGCTTAATAGAATGTTTGCATTAGTTTAATAGCATGTTTGCACTGGTTCAATAGCATGTCTGCATTTGCTTAATAGAATGTTTGCATTGGTTCAATTAGTAGGTTTGCATTGATTTAATAGCATGTTTGCACTGGTTCAATAGCATGTCTGCATTTGCTTAATAGAATGTTTGCATTGGTTCAATTAGTAGGTTTGCATTGATTTAATAGCATGTTTGCACTGGTTCAATAGCATGTCTGCATTTGCTTAATAGAATGTTTGCATTGGTTCAATTAGTAGGTTTGCATTGATTTAATAGCATGTTTGCACTGGTTCAATAGCATGTCTGCATTTGCTTAATAGCATGTTTGCATTAGTTTAATAGCATGTTTGCACTGGTTCAATAGCATGTCTGCATTTGCTTAATAGAATGTTTGCATTGGTTCAATTAGTAGGTTTGCATTGATTTAATAGCATGTTTGCACTGGTTCAATAGCATGTCTGCATTTGCTTAATAGAATGTTTGCATTAGTTTAATAGCATGTTTGCACTGGTTCAATAGCATGTCTGCATTTGCTTAATAGAATGTTTGCATTGGTTCAATTAGTAGGTTTGCATTGATTTAATAGCATGTTTGCACTGGTTCAATAGCATGTTTGCATTTGCTTAATAGAATGTTTGCATTGGTTCAATTAGTAGGTTTGCATTGATTTAATAGCATGTTTGCACTGGTTCAATAGCATGTCTGCATTTGCTTAATAGAATGTTTGCATTGGTTCAATTAGTAGGTTTGCATTGATTTAATAGCATGTTTGCACTGGTTCAATAGCATGTCTGCATTTGCTTAATAGAATGTTTGCATTGGTTCAATTAGTAGGTTTGCATTGATTTAATAGCATGTTTGCACTGGTTCAATAGCATGTCTGCATTTGCTTAATAGAATGTTTGTATTAGTTCAATTAGTAGGTTTGCATTGATTTAATAGCATGTCTGCATTGGTTTAACAGCATGGTTGCATCGGTTTAATAGCATGTCTGCATTAGTTTAATAGCATGGTTGTATTGGTTTAATAACATGTCTGCATTTGCTTAATAGCATTTTGTATTGGTTTTATAGCATGTTTGCATTAGTTGAATAGCATGTTTGCATTGGTTCAAAAGCATGTTTACATTTGTTCATTAGCATCTTTGCATATAGACGGTGCAGAAAAATACAGGTAAATAATATTATTAGCCTTACAAACAAGCAAATGTGAAATCTTTAATATACTCTATCAAAATGACCTATATATAAAATATATTTGTCATTCAGGTTTGAATATGTTTTCTAAGTGTGCCATATTCATCCATTTGACTTCTAAAGACTACAATTCAACTCGAAGCTGTTCGAATAGCCACATTCTTACTGATCTATGCTGATAAATAAAACTTCCTTTACTGTGTACCGAATGAGTAACTTACAAATTAACAAGTTTTGTCAAATTGTCAGCGTTCTGCAAATAGACCCAACACATGTGTTGAAAAATCCTTTTGTACAATTAGGACACTTAAAAGTTAAATTTCCCACCTTTTGGAATGACGTAAGCCACCATTATTGGATGTGTTTAAAAACATAATAGAATCTAAAGATTAGCAACCCAATATAGTACTTTAGGCCTGAGAGAATTTTAATTTTGTTTTAACCAAACTGATACACAATTGGTGTACATTCAGAGCAGATATACGTCTAGTGGATCTAACACTCAGTCACTCTTGTTCGTATTGAACACCATTTTAAAAGTTCAGTAGCACCTCACTTTGACTGTCCGATTTTACCAACAACTAACAAATAAAATTCTTTCATCTATTATATCATGTATCCGTGTTTCTACTTCAGAACCATAAATTGGTAACATTGATTCAATTAAGAATCTGTTTCAATAAACAAAGTAGGAGCAAATAATACAAAATAGCAGTTCTTTATATCCAGTTTGTTTTCTGTATTACTTCGTTCCTGTGTGCAACTAGTGCATAGACTGACACACAAATTCCGAAAGCGATAATGCTAATTGACCACTAGATTTTCACTGTGTGCTTTCATTTTGTGATATGTATGTTTCGTTGAAGTGAAGAGAACAAGCTAATTATTTTTAACATTTAAATCAATCTCATTTGACAGACAATTTTGCCAGAACATAATTTAACATTGGCAGATGATACATGCATTATAAAAACCTACCTTACTGTAAAGGTAAATATTACATAAGGTAAAGCTACTACTTGCCTGTTAAGACGAAATAACATGCGCTGAATCAAAAGTACTTTTCATTCTATTTCTAGCACGTCTCCATATGAAAACATTGTTTTCGGCTAGATATTGGTCAATATTTAACGGTAAATTATCAAGGGAGCGAGAGACCCATGAACGGCACATATACGTCATGTTTTAATAGTCCTCAATGTAGACAACAGCAGGACCTGGAGATTATTGACCAAATGGTCACAATGTTCTGGACTTTGTTCGACGTATGCCTTTTTGAACTAAACGTTATGTGATGAAACCATTAGAAAAACGTGACCTCTGACCTTTCGAAACCACATTTTGAGTATGATTATACTTTCTTGACATCCTATTACATGTATATTATGTGCATTGGAAATCGGGGAGAAAGACAATCTGCGTGCTTGCGAAACACATTTATATATATTTCAGAGAACGAGTGAACATTGATGTATATATCCAAGGAACAAAGAAACAAGGGAAAAAATCAGGGAACATAAGACTTTATTTGTATGGAACTTAGGATCCAAATTCAAAATTTTCAAAAACATTTGGATACAGAGACACCAAAATACATGCACCCTTACGGAGAGATACAAGTAAAAATATTTCGGGATGGGGGATGGAGTTAACGTCAATTTTCAGCACATGAACGGCTAACCAAGAAATATACTTTTGGATCATTCTGATAATGTATTACAGTCCATTTTATATTAATTTTGCCTATTGTAAGGACTTGTTTTTTTCTAAATTCATAGTTTTTATTTTATAACAAGAGTTACGTTACGTCAGTGTATAATGAATTATACGGTCTAGTTACCTCCCTGTCACCTGTGAATCTTGGCTACATACATACATACATACATACATACATACATACATACATACATACATACATACATACATACATACATACATACATGCTAAATTTATTTACATCTAACATGCACAAATACAGCAGCTGTGTTCTATGTCGTCTTAACATTTTTTCTTTATTGCTTAGCAATATAAATCGATATCACATTAAATATACGCAGAGCAACTAAGTTTAGAAAACAGGACACTTCATATAAGCCTTCATTTTTTGCTTTATAAGTTTTCCTTTTCACGATTATTGGTTTACATTTGTGGAATATAAAGCACACTAACATAGTAGACCCTCATTGTTCAGAGCGGTGTGATGGTAAAATGAACTCGAGCAAATATTTTTTATGTCCGGCACCATATCCACCTTTGCCAACGCACATGTGAATATAAAAAAAGTCCATTCACCTTAGTCTGATTTGTTAATAAAAACAGATAGTGATTACTGTATAAATACATGGGATACGTTTTAAAAGTGTATTAAAAAGTACCACCCACCCCACTACTTTGTAAATGAAATTGACATGATCCCCCTTCACTTATTATTTTTTATGGCAGCACGTCTTTCCGGCAATATCGAGAAATTCCATCCGCAGAACACGATGAATAAAGTTGACATGATCCCCCTTCACTTATTATTTTTTATGGCAGCACGTCTTTCCGGCAATATCGAGAAATTCCATCCGCAGAACACGATGAATAACGTTTTATTTCCATCCGTATTCTGGGACAAGGTTATAATTGTGTCACAATAATAATTAAAAGCATTGTAAAAGACTTTACAGAAAAATGTACAAAGAATGTCAGGATGTAAATCCTCCTCCTTTTCGGTAAGGTACTTGCAAAGCATCAAGTACACACAAATTTACACGAAGTGGTTTGTACATATTATCAAAAAGAATGAATAATGAACTTGGACGAGTATTATATTAATCATGGAAATGTGGTGTTAAGGAACATTATAAATTCTATATAATACATGCATAAACTACAAAATTCTTAATACACTAATCAATATCTGCAGAAAGTATTATACAATTATGCAAATACACTGATACTATAATGTAAAACATCTATTCGGATTTTAAATTAAAAAAAAGAGAAGCTACAATGAATTCTCTAAAGCTTGTTAGCTTTCTTCACTTGTATAACGAATATTTTCTACTACCAGGGCAATACCTAAATAATGTTGTTTGGAGGGTCTTTTTAGTTATTAGCAGCTGGACCCATTTTATTAGCGAGTGTAGACTTTGCAGTTTAAATGGTGGTGCCATTTAAATGCACACCGAACGTTCTATATACTTATTTAATATCTGTCTTTAGTTAACACCAAAAAAAGATTTAATAAAATTCGTTTTTCATATGGTGACTACGATAGCGCATCCCATTGGTTTGATGATTTTATTATTCCATATCGAAGCAGCAAAACTCACACGTTACAAAGATTTTATTACAATGCGCACCAATCTGTCTGCAATTATCTTTTTTGTAACGTCGCAGTTGTGTTTTCCCATGTTCATCCATTCGCACCAATTACCACATCTTTGATTCTGAATAATGTCTCAGTTTCGATGAGTATTTTACAAATATCCTATACGGACTGAACTAACTGACGTTCTGCAGATGTCTTGTGTGTGCATTAGGTGTTCTGACGTCATGTTTATAAATGTCACTCAGTCAGCAATGCCTTCTGAAACAGAAAACCCGTCTAGAAATTCCACATTAAGTTCGCATCATCCAGCAATGGAATCGAATGAATTCCGCTTATTACATCAACTCTCTCTCTCTCTCTCTCTCTCTCTCTCTCTCTCTCTCTCTCTCTCTCTCTCTCTCTCTCTCTCTCTCTCCATGTTTCATTTCGTGATCATTTTTATAACGATTCTATGCCTACATTTTCCTTCATGTTTTCCTCATTGTTGTACTATTTGGCGATCTAGTTCTGTATATATAATTAATTATGATCCATGATATTAAAACATTTTGACTCGGTACTGATCAGCTAGTGCCCCATTGTTGACTCATTATGGATTGACCTGCTATGACTTTATATATATATATATATTAAATGAAGACTATTTTTTAGCTATAAGTACACGCAACAGCAAACCTTGATGACGCTAACTTCATCCCAGTCCAGACCTGTCCCTAGTTCTGAACTTGAAAGACAAACTGTAGACTTTCTTTGACTCAATATATGGGATCAGCGACAATGTCAATCTCATCTGAAATTAACTCACTGATCACATAAGCTAAATGTTGGACCCAGTTCCACTTTTAATAAACTTATAATACATGTACATAACCATAATTCTGAAAATATATCAGATGATATAAATTTATTCTGAGGCACATGTGACTTTTGCTGTCTTAAACTGTACAGTTGTTTTTTTGTACCTGCGCTTTCATCTTCGGGAGTATTTGTGAGGGGGTTATTTTGGACTTGTTACATAGTCAAACATATATAGAAAGAAAGAAACGTGCATTCTCAACAAATGCATAACCATCTTAATTTATATAAACGTTTGCAGCCGTTTATATAATATTAATCGTTTGACACAAAATCCATATCTGAATTTGGTTAGTCTGTCCCATCTTTTAAAGGAACACAGAATAAATGCATGCCTTATTTACAGACAGTAACCCACTCGTTATATGTACACGTCTGACACACAACATAACAACACCAATGAAATTTACAATGACATCTTTCTGTCCGTTTGACCCGTAGAGTATTGTAACCTCTTCCACAACACAAGGTTTCACAATTGTCCACTACGTCGCTTGTCTTGTTACAAAACCTTCCCGTCGTTCCTGGTGAATCTACTTCCGGGTTAGGGTCACAGAAATTTGGGGATTTTTCATAGTATAAGAGCATTGTGTTCTTTTGCTTTCTCACAAGTCGCCGACGTGATCTGTTATCTGCTGTATTTAAAAAATTCACCTTGAAAGAAAAAGAAACATTGTACTGAAATACCGTTTTCGCATTGCGGGCAATAAAAATGACAGTCTTATAGAAGAACAATAGAGCGTTATTACTTAATTGAAAATCAATATATATCTGCACAAAGACTATCAAATAATTGACAACTGAGCAACTTTATAAGCTTTATAATAGGCAATCTTTAACGAAATCTTTTTATTATTGATATGTCTGGTACTACTCGTTGTGGGACGTAGTTCTCTGTCAATGTTCCTTCTAAGTTTCACGGCTGTGCGCCGCGCAGCTCATTACAAAATGCCGCGCAGCAGTTTCGAAATTCCGCGCACAAACTTTGGTAGCAAATAGAAAATGCTGTGCAGCAGTTTTAAAGTTCCGCTCACACAAGTAAAATATTAGAAGGAATAGTGCTCTTTGCCCATCTTTATTTCCAACCTTTCTTGAGCCGTTATCAACGACCACTGAAAGGCCAGCTTAATGCGGTAAGTTGTCAAAAACTTCGATATTATATGAACTTTACATCAATCGATAGTATGGTACTAAATTAATTTTCACAATTTGGAATTCGATAGCTCGTTTGATTTGCTGTACGAAAATAAATCCTTTAAAAACGTTGTATCACCAATGTCATACAGTTTAAGGGAATATTAATTTTAGCTTGCTTTTGAGAAGGAGCTAAACCATGGTCTAAAAAAGGAGAATTGGAAGTCTTATTTCGTGTCATTAAAAAATAGAGCTCTGCCAACACATTATCTATAGCGCTGGAAGAAAATTATAACTTCCGTTCATGCACTCCAATGACTCCATTTCTCTCTTCAGTTTAAGCGTGATTAAATAATCTTTATAGTTAATAACAGTTTGAATAATTAGAAGCTATGGAAAATGTAGCCGTTAGAACATTTATATAAGCGTTGTATTTGTTGTTGTTGTTGTTGTAGAGTTTAACGCCTTTTTTCAGCACACGATAGGCTATACATGGCGGACAGAATTAGTGGTGGCGGAAGAACCCGGGAAAAAACCCCAGAAAGAACCACCGACCCACGATAAGCTACTGGCAAGCTTTCTTACATAACTACATTAGCCGAATCTTAGACTCAAACTTACGCAAAGGCGAGATGGCAGTGATCCGTAATGGAAAGCGCTTTAGACCACTCGAGCACTCGGGGCTCTTTATAAAAGCATATATGTATGCGTGGTGGTCATGGTAACTTTTGGGTAGAGTGAAGTTGTAGAGTTAAAAGGTTAATTTACCTCGGTAGCTTTGTGGTATTTTCTCTTTAGGACGTCACCAACAATCCTGAAATCCGGAGTAGCTTTCCAGCATGTTTTGATTTCACAGCTTCCAGACATCCCATGGCATTTACATTGTCTCATTACATTCTTCATCACAGCCTGAAAGATCAACAGCACCAATTCCACAAGCTCATTTACAATTGATATTTGGAAATAATATCATCTTATAGCGAGCTACAATACACAGCCTTCATTAATGCGAGCCATACGAATTAATAGTATACAAGGTGAAACAAAATAGGTATACTCAAAGTTCGTCAATCGGGAATAGGCAGACATTTGCCCTCTCGTAACTGAACATCTTTGATTAATGGCAAAATCGACCAGGTAAATTCAAAGGTAAACGACAATAATGCCAAGAGTTCGAATGGCATTCATTAACATGTCTACATTCATTTTTAAGTGAACGTTGAAGTTGTCATCAACATACAAATTCTAATGACATTTACAAGTTCCACCCAACCGGCTAGTTTCGCCGATTAAATATATGTTAGACCCTCCATCCCTCTGTCTGATAATATATATGCATGTTTGTATTCACTCATTAATCGGTACAACTAACATCAATTAGATAGTTCTAATAATAAAGTCAGCTAACTCAAAAACTGACAGGATAACTGACAAATCAATCAGTTGAATGCAGGTAAAAGATAATGAAAGTTTACAAACCAGTCGACCAACTTTATTGTTATGGAGATTAATTTTTGCATGGATATCTCCGGCATTCTCTTTGGCGTCCATGAACTTGTGAGCGAAGTCTTCGCCAAACTCGACATTATGGCTGCAACCTCCCCATTCGAACTTGTCATGTAACTGTCCCTGCATACTCATATCGCAACCACAGGATTTCAGCTTGCCCAAGCTACACGCCTTGGACACCTGATGAGTCACTCCGGCTGCAGCAATAGCATAAGCGAATGCGGATTCTCGATATCCTGTACAAAGTAAAAGAAAGGTCTAATTTATATGTATTGTACCAACGGTATCTTTTCTGAATATTGGTTCTGTATGCTTGGTACTTTTTAAGCAACAAACTTAAACTCAAAGTCATAAAATTTGGAAACTAGATTTCATTAGAATAATTTACAAATATAACATGCAGGAGGTCGTGGCTTCGAATCCCAGCCGAGTCATATCAAAGACTTATAAAAATGGTACTTCCAGCTGCCTCGCTAGGCACTCAGCGTTAAGAGGTTAGTATTGGGACTGACGTCAGGATAATGTGACTGGGAGGGACATTATGCTACATTTCTGACCTGTCAATCATTTTGCTTTAAAGCTGAGTCTGAGCTTGAGCTGAGTTTTAATGTCTGCCACGTAAACGCAATGATCTTTCATAAGCGTTCTCAGAGAGTGCTTAAATAAAAGCACCAGCGTAGGAGTTATATGATTTGCATCTCTGGTGTACTCGGTTCAAATCCTAAGAAATGATGCTTACGTATCCATGTTAAATGGCTTGCTTCCTGCCTTCCGCTTTCTTAAATAGCATGGGAGCCTATGTGCCATTTTATCTGTTGTACGGCCAACGTGATTTGAATTTTGCAAATGAAAATTCACTGAAACTCCATGGAAATAATTTTCCCATATACATTCAAATATATTAATACGTGTTAACTACTATTGTATGCATAACAGTGATGATTTTTTAAAAACAAATATGACGTTAACATTTCTTAAGTTTGTTTATTGATACATTTGTATCAAATCCCATGCTTAGTATAGCCATACCTATATAGATAGATGAGTCTGAATAAACAAGCCCTCAACGTCCAGATGTTCAATAAATTTAGATTTCTAATGAATCAAGCTGAATTTTACACGTTTCCCATGATCTCAGTCAATATTTCCTTCTACCAAAAAAGAAATGGGCATATACTGTTATTGTGTTTTGTCCGTCCGTCCACCCGATTATGATTTGCATTTAGTTCCATGGAAGCATTACGCTCTCTTCCTAATTTTTACTGCATATGCTATATACCTGAAATTTCCCATTGATTAATTTATTTTTCTTTACTTAAAAATCAAAGAATAGGAAAGTATTTTTAACGCATCGAGTTAATTCCTTCCTCATCTTTGGAGCTCTTTAAATATATGTGGATTTTGAAGCGAAACACAGACGTCGGGAGGCTGGGATTTTTAAAAAAAAAAGTGGAATTTAATGGACAAAACTCCACATCACAAATTTAATATTTGGACTTGCCTTTAATGTGTCATGAATTTGTTATGTCATGTTATATAATCAACATACACAGTGCATTTATATTTCGTCATTATTAATTGGTTTCATTATGACTCACAGATGCATGCAATATTTTTTTTTTTTTTAAAAACTTCAAAATAAAATCGAACTGTTTAGTCGGTGAATGGTTCTGTAATTTCGGCTTAAAGTAAACGTATTGAAGCTTATATGTTTAACTCGTATAAAATCCATAAAAGAAAGACAAGACTGCACACGGGGTTGCTATAATAATGGGACAAAGACCTAACAACGTCTCCTATGTCATCTGAATAAATGATAATGGGTCATTTAACAAATTGACAAAGACGAGTTCTGTCAGCTAGGAATGGCTCCGTGCCTATTTACCCAGGCTACACTTTCTTTACGTGACCACTCCACATAATTCAGACTGTTAACTTGACAACGCTTAAAGACTTGGTGATAAAACTCCGTCATCCGATATGTTATAATTTACTTCTTATTTTATTCTGCTGTAAAGCATTTAATATGCGACATACGGGTAACAATAATCTCTTTTCTCTGGCCGCAGGTGAACTCTGACATTTCGAAGAACTATGGTCAGATTTGAAAGACTATTGTGGAAGTTGTTATTTGGATAAATTTGTATCTAAATAGCAATATCATAGAAAATGTGTCATCTGATATCTCTCTTAACGCAAAAACCTGTGAGGATTTATCTGTCTAATTATTATAATTTGAATGAGTGTAATTGATATTCATTACGCTGAAACTAATTATCAGCGTGTGATATCATTTGAATACTTATCCATAACTAACATCCCAAAATAGTCTATCCTTTATTTTCCCGTTCATTTTAGCTTAACATGGCATCCTGAGTACATAGTTCCAGTCCATCTGTATGTCTAGTTGTTTTGCTGGATTTTTTTTGCAAGCAAGTGTATTAGCGATGTTGCATTTCATGGAGGGAAATATATGTAACGTTAGAAACGAACAGCTATGTATGTATGTGCGTGCGTGCGTACGTGTGTGTGTGTCCGCGCGTGTGTATTACTCTAACCATGTTAATATATATGTCTGTCTCCCTCTATCACATTATTTAAGCTATCAATTATATTAATTCACTTCCGTTTTAAAATAAAAGGAAATGCAATTTGCATGATATCACTTCAGTAATGGCCTTCCGAAGACTCCTTTATAAACTTGTGTAACTATAACTGCCAAATATTCTCCCTGCCTTGAACATGGACCATTTAACAGTCAAACATTGATTCATCTTGTTAGCTAGTAATGTTTGAGTGTTTATCCTTTTATCAACCTCCGTAATTTGGTCTTTCGTGACTTCAACGTATCCTCATTTCAACTTTACAAAATGCCCTGGACGTTTATTGTTTGGGTGCTCGGAAATCGTAAGTGATATTCTTGTTAGGCCACGCGGTCCGCGATCAAAGGAACCGTGCTAACCGCAAATAGTGCATTATCAGGCACCTATCGATGCGGATTACACGGTGATTTATCGTTATTTGTCTATGGATAAATAGAGCCCGATGTTGCAACCACCTGACCATTCCCTAGTAGATGGAATTACCAAGGAATACTTACAGAAAGAAACTCTAACCCAGCAATTAAATAGTAGTTCACTAAATCTGTCCCGTCCCCATTTGTTTGGTATGTGAAATTACCAACCCATTTTCCTGCTAAAATGCCAATAATTTGAATGGAAATGTCCAATAACGCTGCAACGAAAATCAACGAACAATACTGAAGGGACATTTCTTTAAAAAAATAAACACACAAAAAGCTAACAGAACAATCCAATGAGGTACAAGTAAAAGACGGTAACGAATGTTTTGGCCCCTCACCTTGCTATTAGTATTACAATTCCAAATTAGAGAAATCAGGCCTGGCCCTAATATGTGCGGGGCCCAAACAGGGCCGGCGCTTCCGCTAGGCGAACTTGGCAATCACCTAGGGCGCTGGGCTAAGGGTTTATTTCATGATGGGCGGGTGGGGGAGGGCGTGAGTTTAAGGGGGACCCCAGATATCTGATCTCGCCTAGGGCACCAAAATGCCTTGCACCAGCGCTGGGCCCAAAGCAATAAAAGCGTTGAAAGGGGTCCCAAGCAAAAACAAATTGCATTGCTGAGTTGATTTCCTGAAAGCGCTGTATCCGAAGCGGTTGCCTCGTTCGCCTTGCCCTACGACCGGGCCTGACGGGAACATGAATCGCGTGCGAATGTTTCACAAACTAGTCACAATGGTACAGAAAAGTTTGAATTCTCACAGCCTTTTCGCCGGCTGAGTCATTTTAAAACGTTTTTTTTTTTTAATACTCATGCAGTGAAAATTGCGAGTTTATTTCCATCCAAGTTAAAAAGCGGAGTAATAATTGTAAGATTATTTTGGCATTGAGGATACAAACAGATTCACTTGAATTAAAAATGTCTATGATATAATTTTGTGGCTGTATTTTATTACTAAGAAAGGCTTGCGTCATTTGAAACTGATTAAATCAGATTGTATTATACGAATACGATTTCTAAAACTACAGAAAACGGTAATCGTTTTAATATGAGGAAAAGAATCATCAAGACGAAGATAAGTTCTTATATATATATATATATATATATATATATATATATATATATATATATATATATATATATATATATATATATATATATATATATATATATAAACATGGCTTTTGGTTGGTATAAAGCAAATTGATATACCGTTATTGTTGGTATATCAAATTGTCATCCTCACACACATCACAATAACACTAATATATAAACAGTTGTTCAACTGCAATGATGACTTTTTATTCATTAATCAAAAATGAAAAGAACGATAAAAGGTATTAATAGTCCCCGTTTCCTATATTATTTTATTATGGTACACAATTTTACCTCAATCCTTTCTTTATTCAATTCCCCTCTAGCATGCATAATGGGCAACCCACGCAGAAATCAGGAGTAAAAGAGAAAAACAATTTCGGGATGGTTGAAAACCTTAAAACTGAACCTGCACCAAGTAACCTTAATCAACGTGAATACAAATATAAACATAAAAGGAAAACAATCAGCTTATCAATGTGCAAATCTGATTGTGATGAACGATAAAAGGCATAAGCGGACACACTCAGAAACACGTGGCAAGAAGCCTTGTTTCCTTTAAATGAAAATTTAAACATCTCGTGGTATATCATTGATAGAACGTACATTATATATATATATATATATATATATATATATATATATATATATATATATATATATATATATATATATATATATATATATATATATATATATAATGTACGTTGTATATATATGTGTGTGTGTGTTCTTCTCATTTGTGCAGTTCATTCTTTCTTCTTTGTTCTTTTATCTTTCTTTCTTTCTTTCTTTCTTTCTTTCTTTGTTTCTTTAATTCTTTCTTTCTTTCTATTTCAATATTAAAAGTCTGATTAATAGACTACACGGAGTTCAATCCCACATTATGTTTTCAGACGTGCAGACATAGAACTAAAGTGCCTTCCAGTTAAGGCAATTATTAATCAAAACGCAAACTACCCGTACATAGATTTAAAGATACATACATACATACATACATACACACACACACACACACACACACACACACACACACACACACACACACACACACACACACACACATACATACATACATACATACATACATACATACATACATACATACATACATACATACATACATACATACATGCACACACGTACGTATGTACGTACGTACATACATACGTACGTACGTACGTACGTACGTACATACATACATACATACATACATACATACATACATACATACATACATACATACATACATACATACATACATACATACATACATACATACATACATACATACATACATACATACATACATACATACATACATACATAAATACATACATACATACATACATACATACATACATACATACATACATACATACATACATACATACATACATACATACATACATACATACATACATACATACATACATACATATAAACAAAGCAACAAGGTGATGAGTAACGCTTATTTACACACTCGCCGTGGACAGTGGTTAGTGTCTCAGCAAATGGTACCAGTTGGCCACTTCGACAGTGAACAACTCACTATAAGTAAAGAAAGAAAAAAAAAACATATATGGCAGTTACTCTGTCTGTGTCTTTGGTGCACGACATAGATTTTGCAGAATATTGCCTCTAGAAAATTACAGATTATATATAACAAGCCTTCAATCGGTATCCGCCATCTTGAAAAAGGCATACGATAAGGGGTAAGTGTTGGTTTCTAATTTTGCTGGTGGCATTATTGGTTAAAACGATGCAGCGCATCAAAGACATCAGAGTAGACGCTGTGGTGTTTTGATATTATGCGACTAGTTTTCTAGTCTGGGCGAATCTAATATTTATTCAGTTACTTCGATCAACTGTTACTACTGACAAAAACATGAAGCTACTGGGGAAAAAATAATTCAAAACAATCCTGCAGTACTTTACATCTTAATGAGTGTAGGATGGCGTGATTGCTACGCCTCCTACTTAGAAAGAGAAAAATGTTTCTTATCATAAAATTTAAAAACAACCGGAACATTAGCAGCAAAGAAAAAAAAACACAAAAAAGACAACATCATCAGCAATTTACCAATGGCGATTTGTATCATTGACTCCACCTTAAATGGAATTCTTTAGATTGGATAATAATTGTAAAGATCTTCGATTACAAGATAAAATGAGACGCTTCAAGTTAAGAAACATCCTTTAATTTGAGCAGCTTTGATGTATAAAAGTGAACATCAAATAACAATATGATATAGTTAAGAGTTTTCCTCGCATATTGCAATATACAAAAACGTGAACACATTCGCTAACGCAATTAAAGTGTATTCCCCGAGACTGGCTTAAAATCACAACCTATGCAGATGAAGAAATATTTTTAAAAAAAGATACTTTGAAATTCTTTTGATCATTGTTGCGTAATTGTTTCAACAAAGCACATTCGCACATTCTAACATTCTATCTACCAGACTGAAACGTTTATCTTTTTCCCATTTGTTGATTTGGTGTCTGTTTATATATATATATCTATATATATATATATATATATATATATATATATATATATATATATATATATATATATATATATATATATATATATATATATATATCTCCGGCAGTTCATACAATGTGCGCATGCTGATCTCCGAGACAACAAACTAAAACATACATGTAATTATCTTTTATCATCTGAACTTTAATCCTAGCGTCTCAAAAATATTATTAATAATTAGAAAGGTGGAATCAGTTGTACAGATATTGCGTCTCCTTTGCTTTAAAAATCGGTGAATGATGAAATCACAAGCAAGAATATTATTTGATAATTATCATAGTACACACAAACTGGATATGCTATGTTACACTATGCGAGTGTAGTACGTTGGTAGCAATGTGTAGATCAGTGACATGCTTCTTACACTCAGCTAATACACGCATATCGTTACAAAGCTTCAACATGAGAACCAAAACTTGACTCGTCCACATAGTTAAAACTCGTTTGCAGCATACAAATCCAAGTCAGATTCATAATTACCAAATTCTTTAACAAGTTTGTATACAGAGAATTAGGTTATACATATGATGCCTATCACAATTCTGGTACCCTGCCTTTTCACTACCACAAAAGCGTACTGAAAAAGACACGGTACCAGACAAGAATTTATGTTGAATTCTAAAGAGCGGGTAGTCTGAATTAGTCCAGACAAGTCTTCATCATAAACCCTGAAGTCGGACTCAAAATTCGCCAAGTTTTTATTTCCGCGATATAAAGTTGGAATCACGGAAATTTCAGAACTACCTTGGTATCATCCGTTGTACAATATTGTATTACGCAACTAACAAAATAACTATGTATGTGTTCTACTTTTGAAGTCTTTAGACTTATCTCATAGATCACTCACGTCTCACCTTTGTCCACCTGGGTTAAAGTTTCAGCTCTGCCAACGTTGGTATAATAAAAAAAAAAAAAAAAAAACGCTTGCCAGTAGGTTTCCGTGGTTCAGTGGTTCTCGCCGGGGTCTTCCCAGATTATTCCTGCATCATATATACTTTGCCGCCATTTATGACCAGTCGTGTGATGACAAATACCGTTTAACCCACAAAACAAAATCGCTAAACTCATCTATGGATTTAGATAGCATTACAATCGCAGATTTCAGAAAGTAATCCAAGTGAAATGAATCAGCAGTGGCTGATAAAACAAAGTTAGATCACACAAACATTTACATACAGATGTTGGACTCCAATATTTACCTCCATCGACCAAAGTCTGAATCGAAAACATTGCCGTTGACCCGTTCATCTTTTAACACTTTAGGTGCGTTAATTGCCCGAAATATGGTCACCACACAGATGTAAGAAAATGCCATTCTGCATCAGGTTAGAGTGGTGGTGGGGGTGGGGGGGGGGGGGTAAGGGCATGATTGATCGATGTGCAAAGAGATCACACGTGCTAATTTGCTGGGTGACAACGTTTCTTACTCCAGATATTGACCGGACGCTAGCACGCGGAGATACGACGCGAGAAGCACCACCAACAGCAGGACATTATCTGAAGTCAAAACAGTATTGAATCCACGGTTCTTCTTGGTCACAAAATACTACGCTAACGCGGGTAAAGTAGATTAAACAACTTCCACACAAACCGAGAGTGGATCAAATAGTAAGAAAGAATAACATAGTATGACAAAGAAGACAAAGAAGAAACCCTATACGACCTTTATAAATCTAATTAGGTCTTGACTGACAAAGAGCAGCAAACCGATGCTTGCTCAAAATATAAACAAAGTTTTCTTCGTTGTTTTTGATACCTCACATGAAGAAAAAAAAAACAAGATGCAAAAAATCCATCCATCCATCCATCCATCCATACATACATACATACATACATACATACATACATACATACATACATACATACACCTACCTAACTACCTACCACCTACATACATACATACCTACTTATATAGCACTCCCTAAAATTGAGAACAAAACGGTCAACTCACTTTTTGTAAGTTAAATCGAATTATCTCTGTAATATATATGCACTACATCAGTCATTGTGTCCCTTCCCTGTTGTGGCATCGGTCCAAATGAACGCGAAACAAACCACGTTATAAAATGATTTGAATTTCACCATCTGCATCTTACTTACTGGCTGACCTTAATAGCAAATTAACACGATGACTAACAAGCGATCGGTCACCATAGCATCGCTGTAGGGAGGGGTAAGCTAATTAAACTGCTTGTTCTCTGTACCACCTGACTGAAACTTAATTTGACACGTAGAGGGAATTAGGTCGTGCTAGCTTATACAACCAACGCTCAAGCGTGACATACTTATTGGTCAACCATTTCTATAGAGTCCAAACAGACTGAATTATAAAATCGCCTCGAAACAAGAAACAGCTCCCGTGCCATATTAAAAGTTCTGATAGATTTGCAATGGACAATTCGAGGTTAAATAAACATCTTGATAGCTCCATTCCAAACTTTTCGCATGCATTTATTTGTCTTCTTCATACTTCACAACAAAACTTGCACATATTTTAACTTCATAGATACATTGTAACGCTAAATTAAAAAAAAATTAAAAAATAACTGTAGCTTATAATCGATTTTTCATGCAAGTTTACATTTAACTAAACAATTTTTATATTTTAAAACGAGCAAGCGTTGTGTTCATAGTCGCTAGAATTTTGTATCAAAACCGGATGACACACAATATTAGTGTAGTGACACACCGCGTTTCGAATTATTTAATGTACGGCTTTATAGTTAACGATCTTTTGTAGTATGATCTTTAACACCCCAGGCCAAAGGGGATTCCAATAGAAGAATGACAAACCATTTAATTGGATTTGAAACGAAAGACAGCTACATGCGCTATTTCTAATGATATCAAATAGATGTTAATTTGCCATCCTGTGCAGCAATTGTTAAAACGATGTACGTTGTTAAAAATAACAGTTACTAGACTGAAATCCTATCGGAGCAGTACCCGTATCTGCCCGGAGACACGTTGTTCTTCTCCGACAGTTGACGGTTGTCGGAGAATGCGCTATCATGCTCTTTGAGCACAATATTAGATTTGATCACTTTCTGAAGGCTCTCAGGCAATCAAATTCAAGAAATGATATAAAGTGTCTAAATGTTAACTGTTACATGGAAACTTTTCTTATCAACTATTAAAAATTTCATACAACATGATTGAGCCGCTTACAACACGAATGAGGCTCATGCTTATTATATATTGCTCTGATTTGCTGACGTACCTATATATCTAAGTAGATGATATATTGATGAAGCTATATATCTAGATAGATGATATATAGATGAAACTATATAGCAAGGTAGATGATATACTTATTTAGCTATATATCCAGGTAGATGATACATTTATGTAGCTGTATATCCAGGTAGGTGATACATTTATGTAGCTAATGTATCCAGACAAAGGATATATTGATGTAGCTATATATCCATGTAGATGATATGTTGGTGTAGCTATATATCCAGGTAGATGATATGTTGGCGTAGCTAAATATCCAGACAAAAGATATACTGATGTAGCTATGTATCCAGGTAGGTGATATATTGATGTAGCTATATATCCAGGTAGATGATATGTTGGTGTAGCTATATATCCAGACAAAAGATATACTGATGTAGCTATGTATCCAGGTAGGTGATATATTGATGTAGCTATATATCCAGGTAGATGATATGTTGGCGTAGTTAAATATCCAGACAAAAGATATACTGATGTAGCCATGTATCCATGTATCTGATATATTGGTGTAGCTATTCATCCAGACAAATGATATATTGGTGTAGCTATATATCCAGTTAGATGATATTTTGGCGTAGCTATATATCCAGATAAGTTATATATTGGCGTAGCTAAATATCCAGATAAGTTATATATTGGCGTAGCTATATATCCAGATAAGTTATATATTGCTGTAGCTATATATCCTGGGAGATGACTTGTTGATGCAATTATATATACAGGTAGTTTATACATTGAGGTAGCTATACCTCGATATAGAATGTATATTGATGTAACTATGCATACAGATATACGGTACTTTGATGTCGCTATATATTCATATAGAGTGAACATTGATGTAACCATGTATACATATACATGTATTGTATACCATTGTAGCATGAATCAAGAGAGATTCAAGACACATCTATATCCACGCGTGCAAGTTTACACAGACAAGCTGACATTTTCCAGGAAATATCTTTAGCAAGCATATTAACTAATAATCTCAAAATCAAGGTTAGAATTCTTGAAATAACCCAAGAATGGTTATGAGACTCTTCCATCCAGGATCTCAATTTTGGAATGACCCCGATGCCCAAAATTCGAATTTTAAACCATTGTTAAATCTGACACTGCAAACTCTATTTTGTAGGCTTAAGTCTGTCACAGCCCGAAAGTTCATGTGCTGTTAGAAAAGAAACGTTTCGATTATGTGCGATGAATACTATAACACTTGTCGGGTATTTGATTTTTTTTTAAAACTCAAAAAACATCAGTCGAAGTATATCGTAAACTTATTCTATTACACCTTCAATAAATTGTTAGGCGATATATATTATTTTAGGTCTGTGAAAACCCATAACACAAGAACCACCAATTTACCATGAAAAGAAAGAAAGCATGAATACATGAATTATGGAGGAGGGAATGAGGAACACGAAGAGAAAAAAAAATCCGCCAAGAAAGTGGCCATTGAAAATAATATTATGTATATCCTCCACTTATATGTCGTACAAAAAAGTACAATAGACAATCAATCGATCAGAGCAACTAAAGTTTTTGTGACATTCTTTACAAGAAAGTTTGTTAAACCAAGGCTGTTTATTATGTACCGTTCCAAAAAGATGACACGAACAAATCTGCACGAAATACTTTCACAGACAAGAGAATGAAACTCTGATTCTGCGAAAACGAAAAACAACAAGCATATTCAAGTAAGACGATAGCCACGATAGAGTTTGTTTCAAACTATAGTTGACCAAAGAACATTACTTATTCCTTGTAACCTTTCATCAGTAATGCTGATCCATTGTCTAACATTTGATTGTCGGACTGTTTCGTCCATTCCAACACACTTTTAGTTTTATTTCAAAGCAATGGCGGACAGTTATTTTTGGAGGGTGTGGGAGGTATAATCTATTATCAGAATGATATACAGAAAAGTTATACAGTTTTACCTGGACAACATGGGGCTTTATAGTTTCGTATTTTGCAAAGGGTTAAGAAATTGTTTAAAAGAAAACGAATTTCCCAGGAATTTCCGCTCTGGTTTTACTAGCTTTTTTTAATAAAAAAAAAATGACACGTATATCTTAAGCATTGTTAATATAATTTGTAATTCCCTCTATTTTGGCGTTTGATTGATGGGTGTACTTTTGGATCATGGGGTATATTGATGGGTGTACTTTTGGAGCATGGGGTATATTGATGGGTGTACTTTTGGAGCATGGGGTATATTGATGGGTGTACTTTTGGAGCATGGGGTATATTGATGGGTGTACTTTTGGAGCATGGGGTATATTGATGGGTGTACGTTAGGATCATGGGGTACACTGATGGGTGTACTTTTGGATCATGGGGTATATTGATGGGTTTACTTATGGAGCATGGGGTATAAAGCTTGGATGTGCTTCAGATGTGCACCTACCATGAAATTTCTAGCTCCGCTTGGTCATTTTCAATACGCGGACTGCAGAAGTAAATTGTAAAAAGGGCCAGTTACTTTTCACGATTTTTATATTTTGTCATTGCTTCACTGGTATTTTAGAAACTGACACTGTATGTTCTGGCAAATATATTTTCCTTACTTTAAAAACCGTCTAAGATGGTGCATTTTAGACTAATTCATGCTAATGTCTGAGCACATGGGAGCAGTCATTATAGTCAGCTGCGTGCTTAGATCATGTACTATTTCCATTAATACAATATCGAACGAAATTTCAGCCACAGTACTTGAAAGTAACATAGAGGTAACATAGAGGTGTGCCTATATTATCTCCAACTATATATATATACAAACAACTTAACTTTACACCTACCATACTCTCTGAAGCTCATAATATCTGTAAAGCGCACCCCCCCCCCCCCCCAATGGGGATCGATTCAACACTCAGCCCACCCACACTCCCACTTGACCACTGATTCAAGTGTAGACTGCATAGGCTTAGATCTGATGTCAAAAATTAAATCAACAGTGTAAACGTCATAAATTTAGATCTGTTTTCGCAAAATGAGCAGGCAGATCCGTTTCTGTGGAGCTCGTTCGGTCTGAACTGTAAAACAACAACAACATAGTAACTGATTTGTGGACGCATAATGCACCGGCATATATCTGTATTTTTGATGTTTTGCAGTTGAACACAACCTATAAAAGAGTATAGACGATATTCCAAGGTGTCACATACCCAGTGCAGAGGCAATATTTATATATTAGTTTTAATAGCAACCTTTGCGCCGCCAATATGCCATGATTACATCAAACTATATCTATTCATGTGAGAATGTCGGAAAAAATGTAGTTTGAATTTACTTTGAAGGAATAGATTCATAACCATTTTCATTTAATTGTCACCACGTTGAAGAAAATAATATTTTTGATTATGTTTCTTTTATGGCAACAAATTCTCCAACATCGTAAAAAACGAAACATGAATTTTGCGAGTAAATAATTTGGAACAGAACAAATTTAAATTTTGTTTTGAAACTTAATTTGCTGTCAAAGTTCATCTCAACGTATATAATTCAATAATTTCAATATGAAAAACATTTTTAAATTTTAGCCCTTTTCTTTTTGTATTCTTTATTTCTACATAGGTGGAACTGGCAGTAAGCCATGCTTACACAGATAAATCGACCTTTAACTTTACATGTAAAACTTGAATGCAGTTTAATTGAATGTTATTAATGCCAAATATTTGTTTTTATAATGTATACAGTATATAAACAATTGTAACAGTAATATAGGAAAATTCACCTTCTTCAATTCCATGCAATTACTTTCAAGAAATTCTATCTATGCCGAAAAACCTCAAAAAACTGACTAAGATTCAGTGTCCCTTTCTTTCTTTCTTCCTTTCTTTCTTTCTTTCTTTCTTTCTTTCTTTCTTTCTTACTTTCAAGACAAAACAGGATAATGTTACTGTTGCATATACATAATCTTGATCTTTGTCGAGTACATATTATCATTAAGCGAAAACTACACATCAAGTTATTTTAGAAAGTTACATTTTTAAATGGTATCCATCGACTAGACAACCCTAAACGACCCTAAGGGAGAATGACACGCTTCGAATACCACAAAAACAGGGGATTAGGTCTCAAATACCGTTCATGACTAATACTACTAAACGTGATGATAACGACGATTGTAGTTGGGGGCCTAATCTTGTGTGTGTCTGAAACAGAATAGTTTAAATATTTCATTGCCTGATTTGTATTTATTAGTGTGTTACAGCAATGACAAATATTCTTTGATCTTTAAAAATAAAACATTAAACGTGCATTCAATCGTGGGAGGGTATAACCTCAGCTTTTGCGTCTCGGCTTATTCTGTGGTTTGACAGCGTAAGGTCAATATTGCACGCCTGTAACCGGAAAATCCTTTCAATGGACATTTTTCAGAACGATGTCATCAGCGGCCACAATAGATGTCAACTAAGAGACTATGATGTTGATTACTGTAGGTTTGTGAAGACCAAACTGCCCCTCTAGAAAACATTAAACATACGCCAGAACAGTTAATGCATTCTCCTGTTCTTAGTTTAACTCGGCACCCGTGACGTCCGTTTGTATTAGTACAAACTTGTATTCCCGCGGTCAAGGATATTGTTTGGCTGGGAAAACGCTGATTATAATTTTCCCGTGTATTTCTATCATTTATTGTACATTCCATATCATAACATTAGAGAGGAGAGCCAAGACAAGGAAAATCAACCATGGAAGAAATTTGGTTTAAGGGCGAGCGAGAAAGAGTTTTAAGTAAATAGCCAGTAGACACTCTAAACAGAAGAGGGGGGGGGGGACAGAAGAATAGTGAGAAGGCATGCCGTTCCTTGAGGCAGCGGATCAAAGATACAAAATGGAAGCTTTGCCACATCAAATTAAGAATTAAAGAACAGTGTTACTGTTCTTGATTCCTTTTCAGTTATTTCTTTTGTGTAAAAGCACGATTCCCACCCACCTATGACTCATTCGTATTTTTGTTAGTTTTATAATAATAAAACCATGTTCTTCGACAAAATTATCTCATTAATGCATAAGCTTGTGCAATGTAATGTAATAATGGCAAGGCAACTATTAATTTTGAAAATAAAATTAAAATATTATCAGTTCATACCCATCTGAAAAATCCCATAATTGTCCGCTATTGGAAAGGATGCAGATAGCTTCAGTTTTGGATTTAGAACTATACTATTCTGTATTTTAAACAAAATTATTGAAAGTTAAATAACGTTCAGCTTTGGTGATCTCAACAGATTTTGGATCTAGAGCAGTTTGGGTGGGTTGGGGAATCGTTCGTTATCCAATTGTACACAGCCAGGTAAAATTTATTTTTAATTTGCCAAACCACATAAATTAGATACCCGAGCACAAAATTAAAACTGCTATTAATTTTTTAATTTTATTGCTGCATTTCTCTTTTCAGATGTTAGAGAAACGTGTATTATTGCATACAGTTGACCACCCAGTCCAACTCAACTTCCCATATTTTATACAGCTGTCGTGTTAATTCCGGCATATAATGGCTTGTATTCTTATTGTTAAATATCAAAATGTATGTAAGCACCGGATGTGAAAGTAAGCATCATGAGTTTATACAACACAAATGCAAAAATTTAAAGGGTTGGTTTCTAAACGGGTTTGTTGTTAATGTTTGATGAATATTAAATGTACCAACAAATAATTAAGTCTCGCAAAAGTAATGATCATCGACACAGCTGACCAAATGATGACCCATATATTAACGCTGCCATTTGTTGTTTGATTACGATATCCGCTGTACATCAGTTAATTGGCTGAGAGTCAGACTCAAGGGTCATGCGTTCGATACCCACCAAAGCCAGCCCGGGCTGGCTGCAGCATTGTCTCCTTGGGAAACGCAATGACCTCACATTTATTCAACAGGATGAAGTCAATAACACGCAAACAAAACAAGATTATTCCGATGTCTCTTTACTTGCGTAGGAGAGAATAAATTTACATACCTGATATATGAAACAAAAGATTTCACAACTAAATGTGCATCTCTGTTATTGTGTCTCTGTAATGCCTCTCTCTCTCTCTCTCTCTCTCTCTCTCTCTCTCTCTCTCTCTCTCTCTCTAAATGTATTTATTATTGTGTCATAGATGACAGCATGTTTATACGATTTATATGAAACTATGAAATTTTTATGCGCTCAATCAAAAATATTCTTGCTCGCTAAAAGTCGCTAATTTCGTCTACCATATGTTTTCATCAAAATATTTTTTCAGGTTCGTATGTCTCTCGAAAGTTTTAATGACAAACGTTTAAATAATCAACAAGAGACAGTATACATTAGAGTTTTTTGAAAAAATCATTTATGGTTTTAAAAGGGTCAAAGGCTTTAGGCAAATTATGCAATGTCAATGTGGCAAAAGGAGTGAGAAGGGGCCATTTACATTTTCAATGACTCCTTTCTTTAAGCAGCTTGCCAACCCAGGAATGGCTTTAATATATATTGCTCCTTCTGCTGCTCTCGTTTGTATTTATTTATCACTCCAATACAAATGCACAGTATTCGATGTTTTTTTTTTTATATTAATACCTATACATTTCTCAAGTGAAGTAAACAAGATGTTTGATGTTCGTCAAGAGTACAAGGCAGCAGATTTGGGAGCACTTGATTTTCTGCCAAATTTGTTATGAACGTCACGCCTTGCATTAGGTACGAATCAGTTAGTATGTGAGTTCCCTTTGCTTTGCTCCAGACATGATGCAAACAAACAAAAAAACCGTGTAGTATGTTCTTAAGGAAAAGTGTACACTTTCCAATATTTTTAACTGGAGATAAGAGGTATTGTGTGTTTCGTTTGCTGTTTTGCCAAACTTCAAGTTCCAACATTTTTAATCCAATTGGCAACCATTAGATTAATTTAAATAGACAGACACCTTATACAAACTACAACAGCCTAATTTCTTTGTGGCTGAAAAATTTGCTTGAGGAGTTTGCAAAGTACAAATAAAAATAATATATGAAACTAAGAGAAATGGGGGAGTGTACACATCATTTCGAGTCTGTCCTTTCCCAGTATGATGGCTTTGAACATGTGGCTATTTTGAGATAAGGCCCTCACTCGACTTGGGTGAAAACTCGGTTTTCATCCTTGTTGCTATCGTAACATTTTAGACCTAATTTCCGGTATCAACTGCATCATGCGTAACCTTAAGTTTCTAAAGCACTGAAATTTCAATATCACTATACTGCATAGGATAGGGAAGGGAAAAAAAACCGACGCTTCTTTCGTTCAAAATCGGGGGTGATAAAAATATAAAAGCGTTAAACAAGGTGAACTTTGTAATGGTACGAAAAACATTACAGGGTTGTGTACCTATATTTGGGAGTTTTGCACTTAAACTGAACAGTGTGGTAGTTTTGTTAAATACGTTGTCTCATAAAAAGGTAACAAAGGCCGCTAAGCTAAGGGCTAAGTTCTTGAAAAATGAAGAAGATAGCTGCGGAACACCCGAACTGAAATCAATAACACCAGAACCTTAATAACATTTGAATCGCTGTCCAATTTATTTTCAACAACCTGCTGACCAATTGACCTCAAGCAATGGCTAATCCGTTCTGAAATATCTTTTTTTGTGCCTTTGTGTTGTTCAAACACCAGTATCGTATAAGGTTTCGCTTGCAATTAATTGACTTGAAAAATCAACAGAATGATGCTGCAGAAATACACTATAGATTCATCCTTTGTATGCCGAGCCCACGTGACACATTAGGGAGGGCCAAACTCAAATCTCACCCAAAACACTTGCTTATATGAAAAAGAGGCAAAAATATATGTTCTTTCAGCCATATTCAGCTTGCTAAATAGGTTTTGTGTTTGAAATAAATGAAGCATTCATACCACTTTGAGTCCGTTTTAGTTCCGCTACTTCGTGTAACAGAAATTGGCTGTATCGATCGCTTCTGTGCCAAATTTTTGATCATGAACGGAACGTTAAGTACACACCACTGTCACCTTTGACCTTCGAATATATATATATATATATATATATATATATATATATATATATATATATATATATATAGATATAGATATATATATAGATATAGATATATATATATATATATATATATATATATATATATATATATATATATATATAGATATATATATATATATATATATATATATATATATATATATATATATATATATATATAGATAGATATGTGAACAATACGCATTTGAGAATGATATAATGTCTAATACAAAAAAATCAGTATGCATGGTCTTTCAGACAGCTTCTTTCAAATTACCGTCTCCTCCCCTTGTATATCTTAACGGCAACGCTCTTATCTATGTCAACATTTATACGTATTTGGGTCATATTTTGGAATCCAATCGGTCGGATAATGAAGATATGATGAGACATTACCGATCTCTGTGTACTCGAACAAACATGCTTCTGCGTAAATTCAAGAATTATTCATTGCATATCAAAATTAGATTATTCAAATCTTATTGCTGCACCATGTATTGCGCTCCTCTGTGGACAAACTTTAGTGAATGCATGAGAAGAAAACTAGTTAGTGGTCATGATAATAGTCTTCGTTTTCTATTAGGTCTTCCAAGGTGGAACAGTTTTGATGAAATAATGAGAACGTATGTATTCTCAATGATAACAAGAATATCTAATAGTAAGAACTGTATTTTAAAATCTCTTTGGAACTATGACATTCATGTAAATTCTCATATTATTAGTTGATGGAACAAATTACTCTTTAAATGTGTCATTTAATTTGTATTATTAATAATGCATGACGCAGTTAATAGTTGTAGATGTTGCTATATATATATATATATATATATATATATATATATATATATATATATATATATATATATATATATATATATGTGTGTGTGTGTGTGTGTGTGTGTGTGTGTGTGTGTGTGTGTGTGTGTGTGTGTGTGTGTGTACTTTTATGTTGAAAATGTTTTTTTTTATATAAAACTTTATATTTTAATTTAGAGGTATGGAATTGGTAGTCTGAATAAAGAATTCTTATCTTATCGTATATATTATAAACTGAGGGAAATATTTTCTTGCTCTTTGTTTTTTGTTTTAAGATTATAGTTTTGGGGTCTTTTGGGATTTTGGGGTTGTATCCCCCCCCCCCCCCCCCATTAATCAAAGCACTACATTCCTTGAGCCAGCGAAGATCGTACTGTTGATTCAACCATACTCTCGTGTGGCTCTGAAAGATCAACGCCAACGGAGAGTTTCGTAAAGGACTATATACTTTTGTGTGGTTTCTACAAAAAGGCATAGAGAGAAGACTAAGGTCATGAACTTTCAAACTTTATATGGTTTTCTGAATGTTTTGGAATAGCATCGCAGTAACAGGACATGTAATAATCCGACAAATCATTCCCAGAAGTCTGTGTTGATATAGACGGACGATTTGTTAGTATCATGTCATCGTTGATTAAAATTTGCTGCATGAAAATCCGTTCTTAACACCGGCACAAGATTGGAAACTTACCGGTATTTGGTAACAGCCATATTAATCACGAAATTCAAAATGGACACAGGGTTGTGTTATTCGACGTGGCTTTACACGTTTCGAAAAACGGGATTTGAGCCCAAAATAACCTGTATATATCGTCAAAAGGACCTTTCAGCGAACAGTTCCTCAAGAAACGCGATAAATATTGGTGTGTGTCTAAAATCTACCTACACAATATGTTGAGGACAGGTTTATCTGCAAACGATTTGTCGATTTTAAGAATAAGCGTTATTAGACCCACAAATAATGCAACCATTTGGGGTCTGATTTATCGGACTAGACGTGTAATAAAGGCATTAATTTTGCAATAAAATATTGCCAATCATCAGACGGCGACATTCGACCACTGACATCATAGATGATACACACGAAACATTGCAAAAACAGATAACTACTTCTAAAACACGTACAAACAACTCTAAATGTATTGCCATTGTACATGTGGTGTCGATTTTCACTGTACGATAGAGAGGGTGCATTTGTCGGAGACGGATAAATAAAGAGAGAAAGCAGAAGCAAGCAACACTAAACAGTAACAACCAGCTGCAGAGACGTTTACCAGACTCTCGTTCGAATTCTCATAGTCATGCAAGAGTCTGGTTCAACGACGAGACAAGAATAATTGTGCATCCAAGTTGTTTTCGTGTACAAATATTTTGCTGACGTAGACACTTCTTTTCAACCATACCGCATACCATACTAATAAATCGATATTCCCCATCCTTTAAATAATAATAATAATAATAATAATAATAATAATAATAATAATAATAATAATAATAATAATAATAATATCCGTCGTCGACATCATTATCATCATTCACTAAAACATGTCTGTACAACAGGTATGAAGCAGAATTGATTTAATAATTATATTTTATTTGCTTGGAAAGTAGTTAAGATCAGTACATTAAAATTGTGAAACGATAACAATGACGAAGATAATAATAACATGAAGTAAAAATTCGAAGACGATGATAATTAGGAGGAGGTGGATGATGATATGAAGAAATTTGATAACATAAATTGGCTGAAAAGATCACTTCTGTCCCAAATGTATGGAAACAAATTGTTTCGAAACACGGTTTCTCAATTTTTAGAATATAATTCTGAATGTACCAGTACGGCATCAACTTGATAAAGTCTCAAACGCATTCAACCTGGAAAAGTCTCTTACCTTTGCATTTGGAAACAAATATGTACCTATTTAATTCTCCACATAGTCTCTCAAAATATAGTTGAAATATTTTACTTAAATTGTACAAAAATAAAGATGTTGTTCCTATTATTATTATTATTATTATTAGTAGTAGTAGTAGTAGTAGTAGTAGTAGTAGCTACCCCACCAGCAGCAGATATAGATGTTGTTCCTATTATTATTATTAGTATTAGTAGTAGTAGTAGTAGTAGCTACCACACCAGCAGCAGATATAGTAACACGAGCATATTGGGATAATGTTGTATGAAAATAAGTCTTCTCACGGGTATGTTTTCAATTTCTATCAGTGATTTTTTAAACTTGTTTTAAGTATATCATTTATACCTTAAAATAATATTTTATGCGCAGGCAAATTCCTCTTCCCAAAACATGTCTGCTTGTCTACAGTAATCACTTTGAAACAGACGGCAATTTGTTCTTCTATTTGTATATCGATGGATAAACTCGTGTGATTTTAGGAACATTATCTGACCCTAGAACAGATCTAGGATAATCAGTTGAACCCAAAGACATGCCTTTCAACATAATCAGGAAATTGAGTGTAGAGCTTATTTGAACAAAGTCTTAAGTCAATTAAAGCTGCAAACAAAATAAAGAGGCGACCAGATTTCCCAGAGCGTTATAAGTGCCGTCTTTTACCATGTCTATTCACTGTTCCGTAAAAGAGTGTATATACTATTAATTAGATCTTTTCTGTTTGTTTATTAGGCAATCATACGAAGAGGGCACTCTTGTTTTTGTGTACATAACACGTTCTGTCACTAATATAAAGATTCGAGTCTTCTCGAGTTTACAAATGGCTCAGAAGTCGGGTCTTTTTACTAATGGCTCAGAAGGTGGAGGCTTCTTAATATCGGTTCAAAAGTCGGGGCTTCATACTGGTGGCTCGAGGCTTCTAACTAATGGCTCAGAAGTCAGAGCTTCATACTAATAGCTCCGATGTCGGGATTCTATTAATGGCTCAGTAGACGTAGATGTACCAGAAGCTCAAATGAAGGAGCTTCTTAATAATGGCTCAGAACACGTCTTCTTACTAATGGCTCAGAAGTCGTAACTTCTTACTAATAACTCAGACATGGGGGCTACTAACTAATGGTACTCAAGTTGGGACTTGTTACTAATATCTCAGACGTCGGGGCTTCTTACTAAAAGCACATACGTCGAGGCTTCTTACTAATAGTTAAAAGGCGTGGCTTTTTACCAATGTCTCATAAGTCGAGGCTTCTACTAATAGCTTAGACTTCGAGGCTTTCCTATTAATGGTGCATTTGTCGTGGCTTCTTAGTAACGGCTCAGAGGTCAGGGCTCTTTACTAATGGCACAGAACTCGGGGCTTTTTACTAATAGTTTGGAGGTCATGGCTTCATACTAATCGTTCAGACGTCGGGACTTCTTATTACTGGCTCAGAAGTCCAGGTTTTTTACTAACAGCTCAGAAGTCGTGGCTTATTAATGACTCAGATGTCGGGGCTTCTTACTAGTGGCTCAGATGTAAGAGCATTATACTAATAGCTCAAAAATCGGGCGTACTTCGCAGTTTTATTTGCTAAGATCATTGAAAGTACATTCAATTCAGATTGAGAGTCAAGCGCACTATGAAAGTCACGTGACCAAAAATGACGACTCATTTGATGATTATAGTTCCTGTATGTATGTATGTATGTATGTATGTATGTATGTATGTATGTATGTATGTATGTATGTGTGTGTGTGTGTGTGTGTGTGTGTGTGTGTGTGCGTGCGTGCGTGCGTGCGTGCGTGCGTGCGTGCGTGGCTTAACCGCACATCAACACAATCTTGGCAAAAATGTGCCAAATAACACTTGGGTAGCACAAATTGACAATGGTAAAAAAAACTGATAACATAATTTGTACGATAACCCTACTGAAATAATTAAGCATATATACCTACAAAATTAAATTCAACAGGTAAATTTAAACAAAGGGGGAATGTGGTATTGTCATAGGTGAACACATTTTCATGTTTTTCCTTCAAACAAAGACAATCTATAACCATGCAAAAAGCATTTTCAAACCTATATGAAATTACTTGCACATGTTTAATGAAATAAAGTTCTCCAGTAAGAAATACTTGAAGAAAGAAAAGGGGACATTTTCTTTAAAGCCGTGACTGTAATGTCTAAAGCTACAAATTGATGTAATAAAATGGTACCTGACGTACTCATTATGTCGATTGCTAAATAAGGTACATGTAGACGAAATGACAGATAACAAAGTGTTGCTAAAGATGTCAAAAAGGTCCAAAAATGGTTCGATTGTGCTTTTTTAGATCAATAAATACTTACCTCTTTCTAACAGAGGACTCAGGTATGGATTTTTATTCTTTTTCTCCAGTGTTGAACAATTCCATCGATGAGCTCTCATCTGATACTGGCACTCATGTACAGCAACCTGGATTCCCTGAATGGCGGAGGCCGTTACGTCAGGGTAGGTGCTACAAAGCTCGTACTGTTTTACAGTGAGTGCCGGGTAAGTCTTACACACCGTATTAGGGTCCAGATTTGGCTCCGGAGGAATATTCAGCCTCAATATATTGTTGTCCATTCCCCTAAAATGAATATACATTCATTAATAAGCTAAGCTTTGATAGTTCCAAATTTTTTAAATACTTGACCAATCTGAATATATATATATATATATATTTCATACGCATTTTACGTTCACAAATTTATTCAAAATTTTCATGTGGATATATGTATACAAAACAAGTAAAATAACTAATTTCACAGAATGAACGAGTTTTAATTTAGAACAAAATACAGATCTGATGTTTTACATCAATCTGATCAAACGTCCGGATAGAGAATGTATGTTTTATCACCAGTAATTAAGAAAACTGTAAATCTTAAGTTCACGAACAGTCAAAAGAAAAACCCTGGTCTATTCAACAAAATCATTGGAGGGTGCGGTTAAATAATCCATCTGCTTCCTCGCATAATGCAAAATACTAATGTCAAATCCCGAGTTACCTCTCCTTTGCTGAGAAGTTATTAGACAGGATTTTTGGTAGCTTTACGTCATTTTGTTATCATTTTTCTTTTGGAAAACGATTTATGGTTAACAAAATTTCAGTTCCCTTGATGCTTAGCCTTGAAAGTCGTTAATGCTACAGAACCCTTTTCATTCCAATGCACTGTCCATTCAGGACAATGTTTTCTGGATACTTGTTATCGTAGTATTGGCTTGATTGTATATCCTTTGAAATATTATTTGGGAGATGTAATAGCTAGATGAAGTACGGGCATATTGTTAATGGGTACATTATCTGGTCCGTGTGTAATGCTCATTGCTGACATAGGAAAATTCTAGCAATCGCCTGGTTTGTAACTGGGAGTGGCTTAAGGCCATCTAAACATCAACAGAACCTAAAGAATTAATTAAGCATTTATCTAATTGTCTTTTTTAAATATTATTAATTGGTACAGATCCATGTATGTATAATTGCAACACTGTTCAAAATAATGTGTAATAATCCTAATTGTATAGTCAGTTAAAATCGTATCATGTCACACACATAAAACTAAATAGTATTATTTCATAGCACCAGAAAGGAACTTCATATGTATTCATGCGCCCTTCTGATATGCTTTGACAGTATTTGTGAAATAATGGTTAAAAAAGAGTTTCGTTATTTATAAAGTGAATTTTTTTTATTTTTATTACTATTGGTAATTTTAAGAACTGAGCTTCATATTTTACAGGTTTCATTTATATCATGAAACTTGAAAAACGATTTCACACTGCATGAAAGGCTCTCATCTGAGCCATTCATACAGCGTGTACTCACTTTCATATTTGATTTATTTAGAAAATTCTGTAAAATGTATAGTTCGAGTTTTATAAAGGAAAATTTACGCACTTTAATTACGAATGATTTTTTTTTCATTGTCTGCATTTGAGGAGCTCGATTATGATTTGAAAATGTCAACGGTAATGATGAGGCCAAAACTGTACATGCGCAACGAAGCTTTGTCTTTTTTTCTTTTTTTTTTGGCACGATGGTCTGTGCAAGTGATATACATGTAAATCGTCTTCAGGAATTTACTGGACTTTACTTCAGGTTTAAGAGTCTCTTGAAATATCTTTAAAATTCCTTTCTGTTTGCCTACTGTCCGATATTTGGTTATCATAAAAAGTGGAGAACTTAAGATAAGCTGTGATACGGAATAAATGATAAACAAACAAAAGTACTAACTACCACTGTAGTAAATTGAATGCTGCATTCATTCCAGTATCCATTCCCTTACCCCAGTACCGGGTCGTAGCGGGAAGCGCAATTCTCGCAATTCAGTCGATGCTTCAAAGTAAGAGTTCATTGTGACGTGTAAACACTTTAGAAGTCTGTAAACATTTGCACAAACTTTAAATGAATTGGTGATAGTTAGGATAGAGAAAGCAAGCACAGAGCAGGCGCTATTCTCCGTTTTAGCAGTTAATGGTAGATGAAACTCCACTTTTAAGTGAATGGTATTGCTTTGTGTTTTTGTCTCCAAATTCTTGGTTTCAAGGGCTCAGTCATTATGAAAAATAAATATAAGATTTCGATTTTGCATAGTTTCATATGCGTGTGAGGTATTTTGTTTATGACGTATATACTCCTTAAACGTCAATCCAAGTGCAAACTGCACGGACACAGACCAGTCGTTTCATAATGCGCCGGAAAAACCGGGTCTGCGCAGTTTGTTAGAAGTAACCAAGAGAACAATCAACATAGATTCTGATTTACATGTGCATTGTACCTACGGCAGATTAAGATCTTTGTTTGCAGTTTGCTTCGACGTATAAGCAAGTATATACGGTAATCACTGTCCTTAATCTCAATTACTGTTTATCTTGGACACTAAATCCACTGCCATCATATATTGCTACCAATTTGCTTGAATGTGCTGTCATGAATCGCCTACTGTTAACCCCACAAAGGACTGGATGTAAGTTGTCTATTATTACATTTCCTACATAGATAACTTCAATCCAAAAACATATCTCTCGTGCTAGGTGATATAACCCAAAAAGGTGAAATATTCAAAACGCTCTTCCGTTTTTTTTCCCATTCTGACAAGGTGACCACGACAATTTTAGGAATTTAAAAAATCAGAATATAAAAAACGTTTCTACTCTTTAATCATTGAACGTCTTTGAAATATTGTCCAATATTTTACATCTTTCAATACTACACGAGTCTTACTTACACATCTGCGCACCGGATAAATCTAATGTTAAAAGCAATGATATTTAACCTTCACATACTTCCTACGCATACTGGTATTTGTATCGGCGATAATTGATCTTATCTTTCCCTTTTAAAGGGTAAACAAAATTGACTATTAGCTACAAAACGTTTCTCCTGAGGGACTCCCTAGCTCGATCAAAGTCTGCCTTTATTGTATATTTACAGTTTCATTAATATCCTTTTATTATTTTAATCCCATTATATGGATACCACAGGTATTTCTGTGCATTTTTCAAAGAGGAATATTTTAAGTGAGTGTATATATATATATATCTGACGCAATACAGGATAAATACGAACTATCTGTTCGACTGAAGACAAATAAATTGTTGAGTTTAATCAATACTTCGTCATTTTCAATGTAAATCTGAATCGAATGGAATTTTCAGATTCTGTATCCAATGCTCTTGGCTTGGTTAGGTTCCTACAATACTGTCAAAGAAATAAGTCATTTGGTTCCAAAGTAACTTGAGTAACGTGCCTTGTCTCAGAACGCAGCATGGTAGCCTACCTGGGTTGATCTGCCGGTTGGATCAGGGCTTCCACCCTTTTGGTTGCGAGTACCGCGAGCTAACTCCTGAGTCATCGTGACTCCTCAAGTTCTGAATGAGCTTTTTGAATTTTTTTTATATATAAAAACAATCTATATATGGATTATTTCCTGAATTCCATTTCTATCATTTTACGCGGATATACGACTGTTACAAAGAAGAGAAAATAGATACAGGCTTATGGGAACAAAGAAAAGATATAAAGTTAATTAATAATAGACTCAAATATGTTTAAGATGAGGATTGATATGTCTGTGTATCTGTGTGTGTGCGTGTGTGCGCGCGTGCGTGTATGTGTGTGTGATTGAGACAGACACAGAGACAGACAGAGACAGGAAAGAAAAAAATGTGGGTAAAATGGATTAAGATATATATGGAGAAAGGCAAATGGTTGTAATTAGGTGAATAGGCTGATAAACAGCTGTGTACATTGGTTTCTGACTGTGGTTTTATAGTGGTAAAGAATTGGTTGAAGAAAAGACATCATATTGACAAGTTAGTCAGAGGTAGGTAAACTGGTGCGTGGATGGATGGGTAGGTTGGTAGGTTTCTGGTCAGATAGTAAACAACGAGGTAGGACAGTGTTGGGGGCGGTCAGTAGACAGGCTGGTGGGAAAATAGAAGTTGGGAGCTACTGTAACTTACTGTGACCAAGACGGCACCATTAAGATGGAGTTGGTGTTAGTCGGTAATTTTGGAAAATATTTTGTGTCTGAACTGGCATCATATTGCTCAAAATGTCGATTTTCTCTCAAACATATGATAATAATGGCTTTAAAATATTTTCTTTTAAGTTTTAAGATTTATTGATATGCTGCTCAAGTTGTGTTGTTAAGGGGCCAGACTAATTAAGGGTCGAATATTTCATTAGAATTCGATGCAAATAAAACATGAGCCTTGTTTCCGACACTATGTGACATCGATCCACATGGAATGGATGTTTTATTTATGAAAGGACGTTAATACCATAGGCTTTGCCATTGTTGCAGATTCCAATATACCTGATCAAAGCTATAAAAAAAAAAAGACTTTTGCACTGGAAAAAAAAAATTAAATTTATCATGTGCCGAAAATGTATGGTCAAACCTAAAACAGATAAAGTTACATTATTGCGCAAATTGTGTTAGTGAAATCATGTGATTTCTAATATAGGCATTGACGCATGGTCGTAGTGAGCGATTACGGGCCATGTGGTAAGAAACATCCTGGCCTCTACTAATTCATGTTCAAGCAAAACATTTCTTTTATAAAATTAAAATGTATTGTTAGGACTCTTCTTGTCTGTCTTCCCTTTTACGAGAGGTGTTAAGTCAGGTAATTAACACGAAGTTCTGTTATTTCGAAGATATCCTTGCAAAGTGTGTTGGCCTCCATCATCGATTGGTTTAATTATATAAAAATCCAGGTCTAAAGCAAGATACCTCTTTCTATTGATATATTAAAAACAATAATGTTATGTGCACATTAACGGAAATGCAGGTGTAACCAGGAATTAATATCGATATTTAAGGTATTTGTTTTTGAAATCATGGGAATAATATGGGCTGTTATATATATATATATATATATATATATATATATATATATATATATATATATATATATATATATATATATATATATATATATATATATATATATATATATATATATTAAAGAAATCAAACATATGTGAGGCTATATCGTATCTACTAACACTTACCCAATACCATTAAGTAGAAACGCAATAATAGGAAACACGGGTATCATAGCCAGGAGATTCCGAAAACATGCGGCGGCGAAGAAATGACATGAACAGTACTTTTGAATAAATCAATAAACGCTAACTCCATCCGAAATCTCGTCCACTTTCTTTGAGGTGGTTACATCCAGAGGCCTGAACAAGAAGAGCTATGACGTTCGACAATCCATCTCCAACAGAGGGGAAATCTAAACTGATTCAACTGTTTTATTGCTTTAGAACTTCCACTTTTCAATCAGGTACCGCTAGGCAATGAATATTCTGTTTCTTCCGATGACTTGGAGAACTTTGTATCGCTGCTTGTTCTCTTGTATCCGTAGTTTTATAGCATATGGTGAAAGAACACTGCTGCCGTTTATTAGCCTGAAAAAAGAGGAAATTCATAATTAAAAAAGCATCAGATCAGAAGGTGATGAGACGAGACCTAACCCAAGGATACGACTTTTGTTGAATTCTCACGAACGAAATGATGAAATGAGACATCTTTTTGCTATACCCCCCTCCCGTGTGTGAACAGACTTATAGGGATTTCCTTTATAGTTTTCCTAGCTGTAAGGCAGGATGCGTGTCTATACTGTATAAATTTCCTAAAGTTTCAGTAAAATATCTTTAATGGTTAAAAACGCATGCTCCAGACAAAACTACAATAAGCAACATTGGTATATTTTAACTTACCATGACCTTGACCTTGTGATTTTGATACGCAAGGTAGCGTCTATTCTTGATGTATTCATGATCACAGCTTAATTCAGACATCTTAAATGGTTAAAACGTTATAATCGTAACAAGGGTAGAAGTTGCAGACATATTTTTCCTTACCTTGACCTCGACGCTGGGGTGTGGTTGGGGCATGCCTATGATACTCAACATCCATTATATACGCAAAGTTTCATAATTGTTTCTCCAGTTGTTACAAAGTTAGAAACCAGACAAGTTAATGTTAAGGACTGCTTGCTTAGTTGATTGTTCTGTTCGGATTTTTTTTTAAACAGGACTGAACACATTCGCAATATCATTCTAAAGAATTTGCATAAACGTAATGGCTTGTGCTATTAAACCCGTGTTTCTTGGATTACGAGTCTGACTGTGTACCAAATGAGATGCAGAAACACCCGCAACCTTTCGCCATGACATAATTCGCTTAACTATACAAGGATATATATATATATATATATATATATATATATATATATATATATATATATATCTTGATTTTATCCACTTTACTTACTGACCTATAGTCAAGAAATTATAAGCAAAATCTAGAATGTGCTATCACAATTATCAGACGGCACAAAGGCGACAGGACACAACATATGCATTCAAAGATATAAAACGAATTTAAAGGGTATTATTATGATGGAAACATGAGCTTACTGCAAGTGCGGATATGCTTTGCAGAGTTTACATGCCAGAGAATGTGATATTTCTTATTGAAAAAAAACGACAAAATATTTCAAAGCTGAAGCAAGAAAAGAAAAAAAAAACGCAATATATCCCTGAAAATATTGAAGCATAAAACATTCAAATCTATGAGATTTTTGTGTTTCTTATTATCTTATCGAAGTCTGATGTTTTCAGGTTGAATAACACTTTTGTCAACACATTAAGAGTCTATCCGACTCCTTTATTCGACCACTTCCCCTCTCTCTTTCTCGCTCATCATATATTTTTTCTACACTTTTCTCTGCTCTCCCGTTCTATCTGTCCTTCCGTCCTTCCGTCCGTCCGTCCGTCCATCCATCCATCCATCCATCCATCCATCCATCCATCCATCCATCCATCCATCCATCCATCCATCCATCCATCCATCCATCCATCCATCCATCCATCCATCCATCTATCTATCTATCTATCTATCTATCTATCTATCTATCTATCTATCTATCTATCTATCTATCTATTATGGTACTAAAATTAGATGTATCATGTACTTGAGTATGGTACAATAGAATCCGATGACTGACATAAAGTACATGTACTTTTAATTCCACAGAACATGACGTGATGGAGGACACCAGCGTATCCTCTGACAGCTCTGGGGTCGAACATCAAACTACACATGACCAATAAGAGTATGTTTTCAAATGAATGATCCAGATCACTAAGATGCGTGGACATGCCAGTCCTCTCTTGAGTAAACGTCGTTCCCCAACCTGATTAAAATCAGATCTCACTGTTATGCTTGAAGATTTGACAGCGACCGCTTAGAGATCATATCTGGGTTTTACCATAATTGCAATCTTATCAACCAATCAGATGAATTATGATATCTTCGCGTTTGGAGACTGAGCAATGTGGATGAAGAGCAATAATGTGTACCAAACGATCTGATTAACTTTCAGATTTTTTAACGTTGTATTTTCATTGGCTAACTCAAAGGTCACAACAACATGACCCTTAAGCGGTCGTCGTCAGATCTTCACGTAGGACAGCGGACAATTTTTTTAATTCAGTTTGCGTCATTCATGCGCATCAACTGTCCAAAAAATGTGGCAATGAAAAGATTCGGACAGAGATACACATGCTATACATGCATCATGTTAGATGCATTGACAGGGATGCAGTTTGAACTGTTCTTTCGGAAATATTTATTCATAATAGGCGAGGCAGAAGGGTAGTTAGACGGACATACGTGCCAAAACAAAGTTTATGCAGGCAGGTGCAAGGAGGTAGGTGTAGTTCGCGTGGTTCTTTTTCTTGGGTAATACATTTGAAATACGCATAGTAGGAACGTGTCCATTTTATATGTAGGTTAATGTAATTGTAACACGCACTGTAGGAACGTGCCCATTATTTATGTAAGGTAATATAATTGTAAAACGCACGGTAGGAACGTGCCAATTTTATTTGAGCGATACACACTTATTCGCATATCATTTTTTTAGACACAGAAGTAGTACTAAGAAATTATAGAACCAATAACTATATTTCGTCGGTTAGTGACTGACCCTAATGCAAACGGTAAGCACTTTTAATATTGCACCTGTTACACGTGCATTAAATGAATGAATAAGAAGATGTTATAACATTCTTTACACGTATTTGAACTGGCAATTATTAAGGTACATGAAGACATGCAAAATGGCTATGCATTTATTATAGGTTTACACTATAAATCAAAGCCATCTTTTTCGCACTCGTATATTTAGATTCTTTGTAGGAATGGCTTTTGTTCAGGACAAAGTTTATCGAAAATACTAAACATTCCTCTTCGATATGAGATTACTATCCGCTTGCTATAAAAGTGTTCACAATGTCATCTTCTTGAAATTTAAATGAAATGGAATATATATCAGAAATAAATCTAAACGCTTTTTATTTGAATATTAAACTGTTTAATAATTCATCAGCGATAAAAGCGTGGTATAAACATTTAATTTTAATGCGTAGTGCGCTTTGTCCTGCACAATTTAATGAAATGAGAAAGGTATTTCGAATTTAATCATAAGAAATATTCAGAATTTATTAATAAAAATGGGGTAAGTCATGAAAACCTAGGATGATTAGAAGTGTAGTCCATGACCAATGATCCGAACAACATAACCATAAACATATTTGACAAGACCCTTTTCTCCAATGGCACATACATACGCATACTCTCTCTCTCTCTCTCTCTCTCTCTCTCTCTCTCTCTCTCTCTCTCTCTCTCTCTCTCTCTCTCTCGATCGATCGATCGATCGATCGATAGCCAGACAGACAGACCAATTTGAACCTCGTAGTTTAATCTAATCCAAATCTAATCTAAATCTGATCTCTACCACATGAAATAGACAATATTAACACAATTAAATCGTTATAAAACTTTCTCTTGTAAACAACATAATTGTTTTGTTTCAGTTTTGCAAACTAACGCTATGTTGTGTCTTTTTAAGAAGTATCAAACAGCAACAACAAAAACAAACCAGCAATAAACTAAACGCGCGCTTTACTGTTGACGAAACGAAAAATCAAAATTATTACCTTTGAAAAGACACAATCCATTACAAGATTAAAACACTGTCACATCATGTCTAAATTGGTAGCTTACATTAAAAACGTCCCGTCTGGGTTCAACACATCATCCTGCTCTCCAGTTATCCCAAGTCCACGTCCTGTTCCTTGAAGCACAGTGCACACAATGGTAAATCTCGGGACACGATTTCTAAGTCCGTTAGTAGGTCCTATTGTCGGAGTTTTCTCCGCAACATGATCGACGTCTGATTAGTGTTTTACTAACTACCCCTGTGTCATTCTAACAACGTTACGCATGATTACCACAATAACCACCCACCTATTCATTTGGAGCGTGATATGAGATACGCGGAATCCTCAGGGGTGTGCTTCCGTGTGAAAACAAGAAAGTGGACAGAGTTATAGTGCACAAAAAAGGTTAGAGTTATTGGAGAATGCGCGACATTTATCGTATCCAATCAGAATTGTGATATCCGACATTTTATACTGTATTTTTTAATGCTGTTTTGAATAATAATAATAATAATAATAATAATAATAATAATAATAATAATAATAATAATAACAGCAATAATATTAATAATAAAAATAATAATACAAAAATTATTTATCAAAAACAGAAATAGGGAAAAGAATTGCAAACATTATCTTCCTATAAATTCTTTTATTAATAAAATTTGAGAATAATACGTCAAAATTATCTCGCTCCCCGAATATAAGAGTTTACAAGAAAATGCGCAATTAATAAATTACTTAAGAGTGTTTGAGACATACAACATCGAGCATAATGAAATGAAGATTTAAATGAGAGAGAGAGAGAGAGAGAGAGAGAGAGAGAGAGAGAGAGAGAGAGAGAGAGAGAGAGAGAGAGAGAATAACCATAAGCGTTGTAAGGAATCAATTTGATATGATTGATGAAAAAATAATAGAAATGTCTTATTTTTGGGGAAGGGGATAAAATCTGGAAAATTATTTTAACACTTTTCGAATATAGTTTAGTTCAGATGAACCTTGATGAAGTATTTAATAGTTGCAGGCAAAATATTGTCTTCAAGTCGGAATATATATATATATATATATATATATATATATATATATATATATATATATATATATATATATATATATATATATATATATATATAAAGTGATCCTATTTAAACGAAATGTGACGGTTTTGTTACTAAGGTAAACTTTATTGTAGTGCTTTATTTATTGGTGCGTATATCTATTGGCTGTTGGGTACCTTTTCTACCTGTGTAAGTATCTTCTCCAATTTCACTGTCTTAAAGTCATTCAACAAGTATCTATTAGAATTCTTACACGCTGTATCACATTGGCTCTATTATACATCTTTACTTTTTCCACCACAAGGCGTTTCCACACAATTACTACCCCTCTGTCAGTCAATTTTGTTAACTTTGTATCACATTCACTTCGATAAACTGACTCTTAACTTTTAAACCCAAAATGTTATCTAAGCAAAGAAAATGTTATCTAAACAAAGAAAATGTTATCTAAACAAAGAAAATTCCTTCCCAATGAATGTTCGAAGCGCATGCTAAAAACAAGACGAAAAAAAAACAACAGTTTAAACTTCAGTGGGTCCTCGTATATTTCGCGTATTGACAAGTCAATTATAGTTCGGGTCATTCAATTAAGGGAAGTTATCAATGGGTGTGCGAATTCACCAATAGGTGCACACAACAAAAATAACATCGGTTCCATATGTGTACGAATGAAGGTTGATTTCCCTTCTAGTTGTCTTTAGTATAAAAGGAACGCCATTAACGCAGCAGTTTTTTTTTAAAATGTTGTTTCCTTCATTGAATGCATCGTATCCTGCATCAGTATACAACCCATATACATAAATAATAACATTTATTAACCCTTTTTAATTCGATTTATTTATGTTTTCACTTGTATATAAAGAGGATTGTCTGTCAAAGACGAAATGTTATGTCCCTTTTAATATACACGTTTCTCTGTACTAGAAATTTCTGATCACCTCTCTAAAATTGGTACACAAATAATTGCACCAATATTTTACGGCAGTTCTCTGTATCAAATGAAACTGTTATTCGTATAATGAGATATGCCAGTTCAGTCAAATACAATGGCATGGACTATAAATCACGTAATCAGGTTAGCAAACTTCCCACCGCCGATTCGCATAAAACTTTGCCTGAGAAATTTGGATTTAATCACTCGGCGACTGTTTACAAGCCTAAATAGGAAACTCCACAGATAACGACAAAATTCTTAACCAACTATTTCGATCCCTTAACAAGCATTTATAGTGGAAAATATTTCAGTTCTCCCTCAATAGTAAACGGAACCGTTCATTCTTTTGAAGAAAAAAAGCTCGTGCTTTATGCAAAAGAAGATGTAAATCTTTAACAGTTCTCTTCGTTTGGACTGTTATTCTCAGACATCAAATATAAATCGTCAGAACAATTTGTGAAAATACAGGCATCAACATTTCGTCAGTGACTAATCGCAACTTTTCATAGTATCCAAAATTGAAAAGGCAAAGGCGTGTAATAAAGCAGAAAACGTAACCCTTTGGGGATTTTCTACCAATAATAAACGTAAAATGATTAGTTTGTTTCGATGGAAGATATCTCTTTGCAATAAATAATTAACGGTCTCTGAATCATCAATATTGGATTTAGGCAAGATATATTCTTGGCTGCAAACACTCGTTCTTGTAGCATCACGATCCATTTCTAAAGATCAAAAAAGGTTCATGATCGCATATTAGTAATATCATTCACAATTTTTTTAAATCTTACGATTGATACATCGAGCGTACACCGGTATGCTGAAAGCAATCATAAAATCATTGGATTTTCCATTGCATGCTATATTTTTTTAAAAATGATGACTTCGGATGAAATTATATCCATTTTGAACCACTCATAAGTCTTCGTTTGTTATTATTTCAACACAACTCTGTTATATATATTTAACTTATATTATATGCTTAACCTGTGTATATGATTGTAAGTTGTAAAATGAATTTTTACACAGCTAACATTTGTCCATGACTGTTTTTTGGAAACAGAATGTTGAAAAGGTATTTGAATTCAAGGCCAGTCTGGCTTATAATCTGACTAGGTTTTTCCGTCGTAGTGCTTCACATACTATTACGTTGCAAGTAACCACTCCAATGGCCTAAGTGGTTAGAGCATTAGGCTATGATGCTGGAGTTCGTCTGTATGAACCCCAACAGAGTCATACCAAGGACTTTTAAAAATGGTACTTGCATCTGCCTCGCTTGACGCTCAGCATTAAGAGGTGAATGTTTGGACTGGTCAGCTTGGTGTTAGAAAATAGTGGTCAGCTTGGTGTTAGAAAATAGTAACTGGGAGGGACATGATGCTACATATCTGAAACAGTACGCCCTAGTGGTAGACATCACTAGAAACTGTCACACTGCAGAAATAATGGATAACAGGATGTCTCAATGAAGAAACAAACAAAGAAAAACAGCAAGCCACCTAATAATAATCCCCCTAAACCCAATAACCCCGAATTTTTAGACCGAATTTTTTTGAAGCTATTATACACGTTATAGGTCAAGTGAAAATGTGTATACATATGTTTTTGATGAATAAATAATGCATTCCTGTTATAGACCAGTCTTTGGAAATCCATTTATGATCATAGTTTACAGTTATGTTTTTGAAATCAGATATCATTCGAGGGGAATAAATTATTTAAAAGTTTCATTCGAATTGCTAAACTGCTCATTGATTTTTTGATCAATACATTACTTTGGAATTTTGGAAATTCATCAAAACTCATTCTGGATTGCAACATGGTTTTATATCAGAACATTCAAGGATATGGGGATTCATTCAGAACTTTCTTTTCTTTTGGACTTGTGACAGGATATTTAGGATTATTTGGAATTTAATTCACGATAATATAACTGCTTTTGGAATTTGCATTTTGCATTTTATTGAAATAAATTTGCTTGTTGATTTTTTGCTTCAAATGTTGGTTTTAAATTTTTTCTGTTGCATATTTTAAGACCATAAAGTCGTAACAATAAATTCAAGACGTCAGAATGATTAGATAACGTATCATCACTAACAGAAAATCGGACCGCCTTGGCTATATACAACACAAACACTGGCAGAGAAGTTAAGAGAGTAGTCCAATTATTTTGTTGTTCGCAACTTCTCAGTTAGTCATTCGGTTAATCCAACCGGAAATAGTCGAGTAGGTTCAAACAGCATGCATTTTACCATTGCCAAGAAATTTCTGGCGAGCAAAATATAAGATTTTTTTTTCTGGAAATTACTGCGCCGACACGCACTCGATTCATACTTTTTACTCGTAGAGGTGATACGAATGAAGGATATCTGTGTTAATTCATTTGTCTTATTATAAGATACTCGCGATGTGCATTGTCTGCTTAATCGTTTTAAGAATCTGTACAAACAGTAATGCTGGTAGTAGTAAAAGTGTTATATTAGGATAGAACCTATTCCGTCCGTACCCTGAATATTTCGGACAATGCCTCATGCGCAATGAGACACTAGAAAGTTTCATCCGAGAACAAAATCAAATAGTGTGTATATTAATGTCAGAAATTCTTAATTTCTGAAATCCTTAGACATGTGCTTAAAAAAATTTGAATAAATATTTTAGTTTAGAAAATTAAGTAAAGATTGTTTGTTTTATCAAAGCAATCATGTTTGGCCATTACCCAGACCAAGCTTTTAATAGTTGTATACACTGCAACCATTTATTAAAACGCATATCAAACTTGTCAGTAACGCAACTCTTTCTTCCTAAATGGACAGGTTACAGTGTAGTAAGTTCATAACTTTGTATAAGCCAAGTATTTCTTTACAAATTCTTCAGCTATTTTTCTCTTTTTAGGTACGTGCTTGTTTCCTTGTTCGATATCAAATAGCAGTGTTTACAAACATCATCTGATAAAAATGAATGGCTGTAGTTTCTCGTAATAGTCTGTAACTTGCCACATGATCTTAAAAATACATTATCTTATATTTATTCAATATTTTCTTTCATTAGAGTGTCTATCCATATTCAGGCCATATGTGATAAGAGACGATTGAACTTCAAGCTGTCATTTCTCAGCGAAGTTCGACATCTCCCGTACGGGTCTCACTTTTCAAGTTCATTATAATTCCCCGTGATAAATATGCCTGAATGCACTTTGCCTGATACCATGTTAAGATAACAACTAAGATTAGTCAGGACTAAGTTCATAGTTGTAACTCCATCAGTCTGTCTAGTTTTTAATAGTTGTTCTGTCTATCCTTAATCTGTGTATCCTTGTCTACACTTCTTGCCCCCCACCCCCACCCCCCGAAGTACTTATGGGTCTTGATTGTATATTCTTTCCCTTTCGTTATAGTAGTAGTGGTTAGATTTCATTATATATATATATATATATATATATATATATATATATATATATATATATATATATATATATATATATATATATATCCTTTGTTTTACTAATTGCTGTTGTTCTTGTCTAGAGGTTGTAGCCATTTTTCATGCTATGATATTTTAAACATGACGTAACAAGCCCATGTGGTGGTAAATTCGTTATATTCAGACAGACCATGCCGTTTTTTTTCCCCCAATTTCTTTCCTGACTCGAATCGAAATATGGTCGCAAAAATGTTCATTGAAAACAAATAAGTTCAGAAGGCGGGGTTGAAAAAGTATTCCCAAGATCGCAGCCAGTCAGTAAACAGAATACTGCACAACAATTTCACGGGCTTAATTTGACCAAACAGAATCACATAAAGTGATATGTGCACATGTTATAATACCAAATGTGTGAAAAATATGAAGTTGCACTCACTATAGGCAATGTATACCGATATGTGATAAATTTATATATTGCACAATCCTTCTGAAAGGGTTTATATATTTTTCGTTACTATGCGTGAAATAGACGATTATGTTTCCTATAGACTGAAACGTCTTTTAGGCTGGTAAATAAGTAATCTAAACGTGATTGTATCAAGTAATTTAATTTGTTTTTTGTTGTCCTTTTTCTTTGGGAATCTTCACAAAGAATTTACAATGTCCAAATGATTGACATTTCAGTTTGAATTAACTCTTAAGTATATTAAAATTCTAACAAATTAGTTTCAATTGCTTGGCGCCTTTACTTTGCACTGCTGTGATTGGTCCCTTTACTTTGCACTGCTGTGATTGGTCCCTTTACTTTGCACTGCTGTGATTGGTCCCTTTACTTTGCACTGCTGTGATTGATCCCTTTACTTTGCACTGCTGTGATTGGCTCTTTTACCTTGCACCGTTGTGACGACTTGCTAAAGTCAATCTTATTCATGTCTACGTTGTAATTTGTAATAAGTAAAACTTATAGTTTCTGAGACGATTAATGTTTGCACGTTTGTGAAACTTTAAAATTTCTTAGTTAAGTAAATCTTGCACATATTAACAATTCCAGAAAGCCTAAATAAAAGTGATCGCTTTTTAAAACCCGTGGGACTAGTTTGACGAAATCTGATGAGAAGACACAACTGCCCTAATGTACGTTTACAGGGGTTGTTTCAAAATGGTTTTGGAATGATCTCGACTTTGTTCTTTTCTTGTGAAATTTTATAAACTAGAACAGTGCCTATTTAAGCGGCAGTTGATTAAATTGTTTTACTTTTTAAAATATTGTTATCTCGGTACTTCATCGGTTAAAATAATTACATTGTAAGTTTTTTTTTGTTCATTCAAAGTTACATGGCAAAAATGCAGGGTATGCTGTCCAAAAAGGGCGCATAAACGTTAAAGCAGTGACCTACATTGATCACTTTCCTCTTGCTTAGTAACGATTCAAACGACTACTGTCCGCTAAACTTTGTGAAAAAAATTAAAACAAAATCGCGATGATGTTCACGGAAGGTGTTGCAAATATTTTTCCAATATGTTCAGTTGTTTCTCGATCATAAAAAAGACTTTTAAAAAATACTTACAACAAATCAAAATTTTGGAATTATATCGCACATGCGCACTGGCAAGATCAATAGTCTGTGAATTATTCTTGTATTGTGAGGTTGAATAGTAAATCCATCACTCTGTCACTTGAAAGCATGTAAATATTCCTTCAGGAAATCAACATGTGGCCTGGTAAAATTTCGTCGGAATTTACGACAGAAACAATATAGAAAACATTGAAGAGAAGTATTATGTTTCTATCATAGAAACATTGACATTTACTTCATGGCTATGCAAGGTAGATTTAAAGCTGTTAACACTAAAGCCTCGCCACCTACTCTTTACATTGTATCATCCAAATCTAATCCCGATGTAATTAATCTACAAGATAATGAATTGTTTGCCCCCTCTTGTCAGTAATGTGGGCTATTAGGACGTAATATGGGAGGTATGCAAACATCACATACCAACTTCAACCAGAACACGATTCCATCTTTAGACATCTGCCAAAAGTCGAAAGCGTTTAATAAACAGTACATTGTCCCTCCCATGTTTGATTTCTCATTCTTTGTCCACTAGGTCAAATATAGGAAAGTATTCTCCATCGAATCGCTTTCGATTATTTCGTTGTCTTTACACATTGTTGATATATTATCTAGGTGATGGATTCAACCAGGGACACACACACACACACACACACACACACACACACACACACACACACACACACATATATATATATATATATATATATATATATATATATATATATATATATATATATATATATATATATATATATATATATATATATATATATATATATATATGCATGTATTAAGTGGGTTGGTAGCTATGGATTAATTGTATGGCTGACTGCATGATGGATCGATTAGCCGGTTTATATAGGGCTGACAACGGGGTGGGGGTGGCAACCAAGGACATTTCCCGCAAGAAGGCCGGGCCGAACAACACTTTTAAATTTTATAAAAGAACAATTTTGTTCAAACAAGAACTTGGCGAGACCCGTGTGTTATTAACCCAGGGCCGAAACTTTCACAACATTCTGTAGAACTTCTTTTTCCAATGTTTCTTCTTGTACGATATTTATATGCGCATACAACTTCTAAAGAAAACACTAACCCCACTAAAACCCTTAAAACCTAAGCAAATCAAAACACAGAAACAAAGACGGACTAAGAAGATGCAAAGTGTATGCAAAGACGGACTAAGAAGATGCAAAGTGGCACAGCGTTTTCGGTCCTGTTTTGCCACATTTCATTCAATAATAATAATAATAATAATAATAATAATAATAATAATAATAATAATAATAATAATAATAATAATAATGATGATGATGATGATGATGATGATGATGATGATGATGATGATGATGATGATGATGATGATGATGATGAAGCTGCCATAATGATTAATGCAGAGTACAAAGTAAAAGTCACTCTATACATGTCCAATTTTGAATGGAGAAGACCGTCTTTAGATCAAGTACTTTAGTTCACTCTTATGCCTCTAATTCGTTTTTAAAAAAAAAATTAAATCGGTTTTTACATTTGGCGAAGTATTATACTTAACAAAATAAAACATTTTTTGCACCAAATGGAACACACTCTAAATGTATGAAATAATAAATCATGTTTAACATTGTGAGTGCTTGAGTGGAGTAAATTTACCTCCCTCGTAACGTTATTGCAAAGTTTTATCGTTCTATTTAAAGAGAAAAAATATATTACCATATTCATCCATCTCGGCAGATATTTCGCTGATTACGGTACCCTTCATTAAAACACTTTTCTTGTTTTTAGAATATGGATCCCTTTTTATCATGAAATATGAAAATTATATGCAGAATGTACTCATGATAAGGCGGTCTCGCTATAAGGAGGTAATTTGATGCTCAGCGTTATAATGAGGGAACGCTATATCGCAACCGTAATATGTTGCAATTTGTCAGTAAAAGGGACTAATGAAATATGATTTGGTACATTATGTAACGATTAGACCTTAACCCTGCCATTGATGTATTTGACAGAAGAATAGTGATGTTCCAATTAGAACCCACTTTTCCTAACATTTTCCAGTTTTTGTTCGCAATCTGTTTTCTAGTACTTATACGAATAATGTACATTTGTTTAGAAAAATGAGTAAGCTAAATTTTAGATATAGAAACATTTTCCCAGTCGATTCCATATATTGTTTGGAACTAAATGGGTTTTTTTAAATATATCACTGCAGCAAACGGTGAAACATAGTATAATTATTACATATCGTTTGACAGTTAAGATATCAATCTAATTTCAACCGAGAACTTAGCTCGCACCTGTTTGGTTTCTCCCATACAGGTAGTTATATGCAATTTATCAAACCGAACAACACATATTTCAATTGCGCATGACTCTATAGAATGAAATGAGAAACATAAAAAAAATATTGACAGAAATTAATGTTTTGGTGGAAACATTCAAAAATATTGACATAAATTAATGTTTTGGTCGAAAGAAGATAATTAAAATCATCATATTTAATGTTTTCAAGGTTTTTGATTCACATTAAGCAATAAAACAAGTTGGTAGTATTAAATTTGCACAAAACCGGCTAAAAGTAATATCTTAATATATAAATCTATAAAATTAGAAACCAAACAATGTGTTTATTGTGTCAGAGATGGCATTGAGAAATAAGAGAGGTCGCCATCATTCATTAAACACCCACCACCCTCCCCCCGAAGATAATTTTTTGTGGATAATTATTACTTGTAATAAATTCCTTAATTTTTTATTTGTTTCTTTTTCTTTCTTGCGGGGCCCCGGTTGGAGAAGTGGTCAAAAGCACTCGCCTGACATCTCATCTCTGTCCTTATGGGGGTCGAGTCTCTCGGCTCGACCAATGTAGACACGTGGGAAAGCTTGCCAGGAGCTTCCAGTGAGTCGATGGTTCTTCTCGGAGTTTTCCCGGGTTCTTCCTGAATGCTATGTAAAAGGGACTGGCACATTCCCCCTGACCGCCATTTATAGCATATTTTGTGCTGAAAAACTGCGTTAAACTCACCAACAACAAAGCAAATAAACAGTCATAATTACTTGCAAAATTTATTTTGCATGATCCTGCCCGAGGAATATTATTTCCAGAATTAACCCTTTAACTGCAAATTTATAGTTACAACATAGATGGCCCCCTTTGTTGATTTCTATGCGGATCTGAGAACTTGTATGCTGGTTGCATTTAGATACAATGTTCGTTTGAATAGAGACATAGCAATAGGGAGCGATCACGGGACCTGGGGTAATTAACACCTTTCCAAATTCCTGTTCAAATAAAAGTTTTCTTTTATAAAATTTAAAAGTGTTGTTCGGTTGATATATCCCCGGTTGCCCCCACCCCCCTCCCCATTGTCGGCCGTGAACAGATTTAACAAGTGATGTTAAACCTGTTTTTAACGAGACGCAAAAGACATTACATTGTACAGGGCATAATATACAATTTAGAACCCACCATCACAAAATACGGACACTTTTTTTTAAATGGTATGGTAGATGCATGTATTAGTTGTAAAACAGTTGTACTTTGCTTTATTCAGCCTGTGGTCCTAAATTACAACTGAACGGTAGTTTGAAAACAAAATGCCTATTCATGCCGACCGACCTATCTCCTTTCTTCTCTGAATTACGGTTAGTACTGGACATAGCTCTATGTTGTTGATGCTATTCAATTCCAAGTTTTCTGATAATTATCAGTTTTCGGTTAATATAAGTCCCAAAATTCATCAACAAAAAGATAACTGCAACAAATTTGGAACGGTAACTGTGAACTTCCTTGATGAGTAACAGCTGCAATAATAGTTGTGGGAATACTGTTTCAAATCCCACTAAGTTCTCCATTCCCAATTCTTTCCTTTGACACATTTTGTTATGGAAACTCGTGCTTTGTTGACTGTTATATTAAGGAGAATTAAGGAGACGAAGCAATATGGAATGCTTAAAAAGAGATTATATTGGAATTATATTTGTAATAGATTGCCAGAGGAATTCCAAAATAATAAATAGTCACAATTGGAAACTGTAAGGAAAAATATTGGCTTTAAACATATGAAACATATATTCCCACCCAGACATATTTCATATCAACGGTACACTATCATAGTTAGGCCTATATGATATAAGAACAAGTATAACGTATCAGAAATGTCTACGCGTCATATTCGTGCATGTACGATGCATTCTCTGACTGTTGGAAATATGTGGTAAATATGTTTCATATTATGGTCGACAGAGTATCTCGATGCATAATATTATTATTATTATTAATAATTTAATTTAATTTCGAAGGTCATTCGATTGTGACAAATCTTCCAAAAGGCCGTCTGTATAATTGTATGGTTTATATGCTAAAATCTGATACATGAACATCAGAAACAGAATTTCATATCGAAAGTTGTATGAAATTTCTTAAAGGGAGCTTTGTAAAATTTCCATTTTTTCCCCAAGCTATTTCATCGCTCCGATGGCCTAGTGATTAGAGCGTCCGCCTCTGACGCGAAAGGTTACGAGTTCGAACCCTGGCCGAGTCCAACATACAAATCACACAAACTCGATATATTTCTCTTGTTTGATTTTCTGCCTGCCATAAGTACTGTGTATTAATAAGAAGAAAATCGGAAGTATTTCAGATCAGCTATATTTGGCTTAGAAAAATAATATTTGAAAGGAAGAAACCAATGTATATATTCAAAAGCAATTTAGTTGAGCACACCAGTAAATACACAGACACCGAAATACGCAGACACCATATCAGGTACAATATGGAACATCTGTAGATTGGTTACTTTGTTTTCCATAATTTAAAAGATATTTACCACCTTGCTAGTCTCGGTTCGTAGCATCAAGAGGTGAAACGATTTACCAATCTATCGATGCATCGATAAATTTACTGTTTCTATACTGACATCGATACTAATTTCGGCGATTCGATATGTTGTTATTGTTATAAGGTGTAACGCCATTTTTCAGCACAATATAGGCTATACATGGCGGCCAGTAATAATGGTGGAGGAAGAACCCCCGAAAACCCCAGAAAGATCCATCGACCCACGAGAAGTTACTGGCAAGCTCTTTCACATACCCACATTGGCTGATCCCGAGACTCGAAACCATGCAGAAAGAGGTGAGTTGGCAGTGATTCTTAACGGTGAGCGCCTTAGACCACTCGGCCACTCGGGGCCCCTAGATTCGATATGAGATACGTCGTTAACGTTACTTGTAATCTTGGGGCCCTGAGTGCTCGCCGTTACGCACTGCCATATCACCTCTGTCAGCGTGGGTTCGAGTCCCAGGCTTGGCTAACGTGTGTATGTGAGTGAAGATTAGAAAGAAGCATATTCATAGAACACAACTGCCCCGCCACTTCTTTATCACATTGGGAGAAACACAACGACACGTGTGCTGTTGCAGGGTCCAGCAGCCCATAGCAGACGTGACACTGACTTCATTCAAACATATGTCTAATTAAAATCTGATTTAATCAGATTTTTCAAATCTTAACTGATGTAATTTAAAATAGGCGACACTGGTCTACTGTTGAAGGAAGGTGTTGCACTTACCAGCAGGTGCCACCAAAAGATGTATGACCTTGCAGTTCAAGGTACGCGAGAAACTGACCAAAATGCAATACTAAAAAGTTAAGACTGACGAAAGGACGGACAAAATCCGGATACATGCATGTAACATCACATTCTTCTTCCAAATTTGTGGTGAAGCATAAAGACACATAACTATGAGAGTTAAACCTTCAAAAACGGCAATATTACCAAAAAAAAAACCCCAAAATTTACACATAAATAGTCGGCATATTTTGAGTCGTCACATAAAATAGCATCAACTGGAATGTGATGAGGGCTTTTAGTTATAATTTAATTCCTTATTCGCCCCATGGCTTCGAAATATATTCTATAAAATATGTTTTCTAAAAAATATTGTAAAAAGTTAAAGTATGTACGCTTGACATGATATCGTGTCCTTGTATCACATAAAAGTTAAATATTTCAGTCATGATATAAAATGTTTGGAATTTATCACCAATTGAATCCAACACTGGGTGACTATTATATTTGATAGGTTTACTATATACTTGAAATATGCCATTAAGTTTCATTTTATATCGTCAGTGATGGATTTATTTGATTCATTACATTTTCACCGTGACCAATCACATGTTCAGCCAACCGTTTTTGTCAGCTGAATGGAATAAATAAGTCGTTTGCAGTCGGAATACAGAGCCTTACAGAAACCACCATGGTCTACACTTGCTGAGAAAAAATGGCATAGTTGTAACATGAAAATATATGGCTGTTGAAAAAGATATTATAACCTGGTTGTTGCTTTTTTTTTTTGCAATGTATTATTTTATCATTCACCTAATGGCATGTGGACAGAGGCCGTCAATGAAATTTCAATATATTATATGGAATTCAATTTCCAAACAATTCTGTATTTGCTGGTTTGCATGTCAGAAAACAAGAAAAATGCTTAAACTAAAACAAAACAAAAAGGGAAGTCAATATCAACTTAGACATCTTTTTTCTCCCAGACAATGGAAAGGGATAAGTGTATGATTTGATACAATGTGCACGCATGCACTAAATAAAGCTAATTTTTGGAAAGTGAAACCGCCTTTGATTTTCTGGTAAAAATACCAACAATCTTTCTTCCCCGTGACAATGTAAAAGAGGGAAGCAACTAATCAGCATGGCGCGGTTTTGATTGGATTTAGTCTGTTATTTTACGGCAAAGTAAGACGTGAAGGTTATTTAGTGCTAAGGCAATTGACCTTGACCAGTGACCCACAACTATCGTGATCATACAAAACAATATTTGCACATGTCCGTCTGATTCTCTCTGATCCTACTGAATTAAGACCATCATTTAATTACCAAGCGTAATTTCAGATAAAAACTCCAGATTTCGAACCAATCATTCTAAAAGCACACATCGTGTATCCGGACCCACCTTATGGAATTTCCCACTCCTATCATTATGACAGATCTTTTGCTTCATTTAAAATTTTCCTAGTTGTTGACCAGTTCGAAAGATACATAAAAACCGCCCAATACATTTAGAGATCAGTGTGTAGTTTTGTCAAGGTCTGTCAATGTGATGGCAACCATACCACGCACCAGGGGTGAGATCGCAAAACTAAACGCCGTTCAATTACCACTTTAGATATTCTCACTTTTGTAAATTAGTACACGCAACAATATAAGCAGCAAAAAAAATGAAATTACCCTTTTATATATATATATATATATATATATATATATATATATATATATATATATATATAGTACCTGAAGAGATGTATAATGAGTAGATATTTTAGCATCAAATAATATAAAATGAGGATAGATCCTAAGGTGGAATGTTTATATAATAACCGATAATTGAGAAGGTTGGAAAATATGAGATTTCCGGCAATTTCAAATGCATCAGTCTAACGTATGGCTGCTTACTACTGCAATATCAAAGATAAAATACATTCTGCTGTTAAACAAAACAAAATCATCGTATCAGTGTTTGCTTCCATGGAAACGATAGAACAAAACGTTGTTATTTGGAGATATGTATTGTGTGGGAAAAGTGTACTGCTTGGTGCATCTGGGGGAAAAAAATCTACAATTTTGTAAATGTTTGTATGATGCTGATAAAATTTGTGATGATAAATGTTAATTTTCAGTGAGTATAGCAACGCGGTTTATAATGTATGTGCTCAGATGTACTTCATTGCAAATAAAAAAATATTTTGTTGTAACAATTAATATCATCAGAGTTGTAACAATTGTAATATGTAATTCTTAATAATAATATGTAATAATTAATAATATGTAATTCTTAATAATAATATGTAATAATTAATAATAATATGTAATAATTAATAATAATATGTAATAATTAATAATAATATGTAATAATTAATAATAATATGTAATAATTAATAATAATATGTAATAATTAATAATAATATGTAATAATTAATAATAATATGTAATAATTAATAATAATATGTAATAATTAATAATAATATGTAATAATTAATAATAATATGTAATAATTAATAATAATATGTAATAATTAATAATATGTAATAATTAATAATAATATGTAATAATTAATAATAATATGTAATAATTAATAATAATATGTAATAATTAATAGCAATCTGTTGTAACAATTAACAGGCTAACTATAAACCAACACAATCAATCACAATACTTAATATCACTTATCCATGTGGTTTAATCTTGACTAATTTCGAAGATTACATACTTTCAGATTTTTGGGGGTTGTGTACTAAAGCTACATCACTCTATTAACGGCAACTTTGATATTTTTCATGCATACACCTTCATTTTGTTCATTCTACAACATTGTTCTGCTGCAAAATATTTTACTGGAAGAATCAAAAAGACTTCGTTTAGATTTCCTTGACAAAGAATACTTAATTATATATCCATTATTATAAACTGCTGTTTGAATATAGAAAGAACTTAACGATAATATTATCTCATTAAATCTTATGCCAAGTAAGAGTATGTATACATGAATGCAGACAGGGAGAGAGAGATTAATTGATTGATTTACTTGACATTTTTGCTAGTTCAAACCTTTATGGAAAAGTGTGATAAATAAGTGTGATAAATAAGTGTGATAAATAAGTGCCCACAATGTCCTTACTTTCAATCATGTCTTGGATTTAGCAACGCTGGTTTATTTCTGTAGTGAGAGTTTAACATGGTTATGTTTTTGAACTCTTTGTATCAGAAGCTATGAAATATTCCCTGTACCTGTCCTCTGGCTCTTTTGTTTACACTAACAAGTCAGAAAAATCTATTTGCAGTCCCTTAACTATCCCATCTTTCAGGTTGATTGCGCTAACAAATAAGTTGAACGAAGCTGTCAAGAAAATCATTAGTGTCCCTAATTTATGCCCGGTTTTGAGAGCCCATTTTCAACACTGCTCGGCAATTAGGATTTCTCGTCAACAGTGACTAAAAACTTCGAGTTTGCATGATGTCTTTCTCTAATCAGAGTCTACATCTGGATATGGCTTCAAAGGTTGCCGAACTTTGATGTCTTCTCATACGTCCGCGCACCTTGGTGGTCCTTTCCCATCTTTAGCGCATTGGACGAACTAATGATACTGTACACGACGAGAAACGATACGGCACGTGAGCAAAGACCGTTAGCGTATTGTTTATTGGATGTGACGATCAGTTAACGACCCTGTTAAAACCAATTAAAGATGGTATATTCGGTTACATTGTATGAACTGATAACAACTCACTTATGAAGAAAACCATTGCAGTTTTGGACGTAACAGATGGCCCGATACCAGTATTTCACACGTGGTGTGAATTCGCTGGATGTATGTTATTGGGAGGCAAAACAAAAGACGTCTTTAAGTACATATTTTAAAGCACACCTGGGAAAATGATACTGATTTAAATAGACACTTTTATTAAGAATCTTAAATAGCTCAATAAAATAATTGCTTCTTTTCGCAAGCAGTTAATCAACTGTGTTAATATATGTCTCAAAACTGTCAGACATCAGTTGCAACATGTATGTATGAACATACGTATTAACGTTTAAAGACTTAAGCACAACAGTGCAGAAACGTAACAAATCACGAATTGCACAAAAACATGAGGAAGATAAACTCTTCCAAATGTTGTTATTCTTATTGTTGTAGGGTTTAACGCCATTTTTCAGCACAGGATAGGCTATACATGGCGGCCATTATTAATGATGGAGGAAGAACCCGGACACCCCCCAAAAAGAAGCACCGACCCACGAGAAGCTACTGGCAAGCTTTCTCACATACCCACATTGGTCGAATCAAAGACTCGAACCCATGCAGACAGAGGTGAGATGGCAGTGATCCGCAATGGACAGCGCTTTAGACCACTCGGCCACTCGGGGCCCCAAACCCTTCTAAATAAATGTTAAATTACTACAAGATAAACAAGACAGGTCCATATTGTACATCTGTTAAAGGTTAAACATGCAAATATGACATATTAACATGGAAATACGAGCGTAAAATATAAAATTACACAATTATTTCAGAACAGACCTTGTAAGCAATTGAGAAGATAAATTTCTGGCGGCTATAAGGAGACCAGGAACTCTAAGGTTACATAGAACACATCTTCCACCAAATTAGAGACTCTTGTGTAGATCAATGTTGAATGCGTTAATGTGATATATATATATATATATATATATATATATATATATATATATATATATATATATATATATAATTTTCCCTTTGACGTCTACTGTATCCATTTTAGAAGCGGTTCTTCCGTCCTTATATATATATATATATATATATATATATATATATATATATATATATAGGGAAGGAAGAACCGCTTCTAAAATGGATACAGTAGACGTCAAAGGGAAAATCCTAAAATAAATTGAGGCTCCTAGACCAATCACAGCAAAATATACTTAACAGGAATACCATCTGATATTCTTGTAGCGGCGATGCAAATAAAGATTCCAAGAAAAATACGGCATAGTAGTTAAAGAAGTAAGCATAGAATCGTACAACGTCTTTGCGACAATAGAAACAAGTGTACGAATCTTCACGATAGAGAAAGCAAGCTATCAAACTTCGTCCATTTTTCTGTATACAAGTATTTCATACATAGACGTGTTACGCAGGTTGTATATTCCATAGAAAATGCAACAACTGAATAAAAATGACATGGCAACAAACACAAAATGCAGAACCATATAACTAGGAAGCAAACATAGAAAAGAAGCAATAGAAAGACAACAGTACCAATCCCAGAACAAAACAATAAATAAAAAGAATGGATTATTATAGTTTAATTCAAAAACAAAATATGCATCCACATCGAAAAGAATTGATGATAAATGATGTAAATCAGGACCAAGAGAACTCACAACCCAAGCAACGAAGTGTAGAAAGAGGATACAAGACAAGAAAAGAAAATTAAACATAATGATGCCTTTTGAATATTCTTTGAAATTAAAACGCAAAGTTTGGAAATTTTTATATTGAATGTCTTTTGGTAAGAATTGCATATGATTAATTACTCGAATTAACTATTCAAAAAGCAGGCATTAATTTAAACAAAATGATGCCGTTTTGAACCCTAATTGAATTTTGAACCTAAATTCAGAATTTATATCTAAAGCCGTTCGGTAATTCGAAAGTTCATATGAGGGAAGATATATATATATATATATATAATTTAAGCTGAGAAATAGGAAAAACCGAATGCCTCGTAGGCAATGTACTTAAGAAACTATACAGTGGGTTCAGTAAATCCAAACCAGTGAATGAACGTCTGTTTCGGACACTTCTAAAGAACTATATGACAGACTGACTGTTAGTCAAAATTAGTCAAACAGTGCAATACATTGATGTTCCTGCACGAAGTAAAAATATATTGGGTATTCATAAAACTATGAATGAATTACTCGATATGTCGTCATTTCATTGTTTTTTCTTCGGATCCAACTTGACATTCATTTTTCGTTACTTCCAAATTAATATTGTTATATTTATGAGAAGTAAATATATTTATGTGTTGTTATAACTTACGTGTGACATTTCAACTATAATTTCCCAATTAAATTCATTCGATTTGATGAATCGGAAATTGTAGTATACATCTATAACTACAAATGTAGGTTTTTAGATAAAATCTAATACGTCAAGACTTTTGTTTTCATCTTGTTTTTATATTTAATCACAAATACTGGTACAAATGAAACTAAAATCTACTCACCTGCTATTTGTTACTTCCTTCAGGTTTCTGTAATGGTTTTGTCACACCCTATTTTTATAGTTCGACTGTTGATGAAATAGAACCCATTTTTCTGTATCTGACTCAAACATTATTATCACCCACTCTGATTCACGTGGTATCATAAACACCATTTGACTTTTACGTCGTAATTGTATCCACTGTGTCCATCCCCAAACCACAAATAAAAACTGACGGCTCTATGATCTTTTGCCTTTATAAAAGATGGTGGGCGCGATGAAGACTATTACAAACCCAGGATGCGAGAAAAAATTCTTTAAAAATGGCTTAATAGTACCAGCCTCAAAGACGACGATATCAAAGGCTTCTTCCTCAAGGGGATGCTGAATTACCGTATACATATGGTTGTAGACCGGATTGAATGTGGATAGTACAATCACAGAAAATCCGTTGGAATTATTTTGGGATTACAAATCGTATATATATATATATATATATATATATATATATATATATATATATATATATATATATATATATATATATATATATATATATATATATATCCTCTCTGTCAGATGGTGGTGAATGCAATATATCAAGGTAATTTAGAATATTTGATGTAGGTCGATATTTGTTTTCGTTGAACGACTTAGTTTAATCCATAAAATATTTGTCTAGCATATACGATCGATTGCTGCTTGAACACAAAATTGAACATAAAACACCAGATATCTCTCTCTCTCTCTCTCTCTCTCTCTCTCTCTCGTGTTGTGCCTTTTCCGGAGTCTTTGTGACCTAGATACAGTCCTTTTGCAAGTCTTCGATTCCGTGGCGGTAGGAGAGTAGTTCTAAGTTCTTTAATCACAAAATCTGCAATCTCCAAAAATCTCCTCTATGGGGTAATATTAAACGCTAATTAACTATAATGAATAAGTTCAGCTTCTCTATGTGATAAAAGCAAATCGGTTGAATAAGATTATGTGTCGATTAAAAGGTTAAGCATTTTCGTCGAACTCCTACAACTAGAAACAGTAGTTCTTGGTCTAACCAATAACATTAAGGCTCAGCCTTCCAGCTGGTATGTATGGTAGCTTTCTGGTGGATATGATGAAATATTGGAACCCTATAAAAAGACTGATTCTGTTTGGTTCAAATAAACATCCTCTTTTGACTTTCATGTGTAATATGATCTTATTGTTGAACTCTGTGGAAACCTTGTGATGAAGAGAAGTAAGATTGTATTTAATGTCTGGAAAATGTATTCAGTTAATCTCTCTCTCTCTCTCTCTCTCTCTCTCTCTCTCTCTCTCTCTCTCTCTCTCTCTCTCTCTCTCTCTCTCTCTCTCTCTCTCTCTTGTAAAATATCAAAAAAAAAACTTGCATAAGCCCACCCTTTTACTGAAGACTTGAAAGCATCTTGTGTTATTCTATATCAAATCCGTATTGTATTATTTATTATATATATATATATATATATATATATATATATATATATATATATATATATATATATATATATATATATATATATATATATATATATAATAAAGTCTCCCTCTTAGTAAGAGGGGTAGTTAATTGGATTGAGCTCCCTCTGTATTATGACCCGGTGTGAGTGAAAACAGTCAATACCAACATAGAACCGGGCAAGAGTATTGGGAAGAAATAATGCGGTACAAGCCCCTTTGACAAGGAAAATAACATTTAATCAAACAAATAAATAGTGGTAATTTCAATTCAACTTAAATAACATCAACATGATTTAACAGCAGTGTCTAATTTGGATTTATTTCATCATCAAAACGAGTGATGAAAAGGGCGCAATGTCCTCGACTGATTTCATCACCTTCCTCTCGACCGTGTTCCAACGATTCCAATTTCCTCGAGTCTTCCTATTCCGACTGCTTCGTCCTTTTTGGACTTCCTAGATTTTACTCTAAATTCGGCACTTCCCCCTTTTGGACGTCACTCGTCACTTCTACCCTTTTCTTCAGACTTCACTCGTCACTTCTCTCACGTTACTTAGAACACACTAGCTATTAAAGCCTACATATAACCCTATGAAGTCCTGCACATATAAACATTTGGACTGCACGCAATCAATTCTGCTAATGAACGAATAACTGTAAAATTAAAAGATAAATTGCACAGCAAATCTAGCATCGACACATTTCCATAAATTTGAATAAGAAACTGCATCACAACTCTAGACTCAACACATTTCCATGAAATTGAATACACAATACAATATATGGAACCAAGTCATATCATACAAGTTTGTATAAAACAAACAATCAAAAATGGAATATTGTTAGTGAAACTAACATTGCGTACCTTACTGCTGTTAATTTTAGAATTTGTGCATCCAGCACTACACCTTGTCTTTCTCACAAGACAGTCACCTGTCCCCTTTCTTGTTTGACGAGGAAAGCACTATTCCTTTCCTAGGCTTCCTCGGAGCCAAACTTCTCTCTCTCAGAAAATTTCGGACTAAATTTTGATCAAGGTTGTCAATTTAAATTCACATTACCTCCATGACGTTTGTCTTAATTACCCTCAGAAAATCATAAGCAGTGGTTTTTAAAGATGTTTCCTGATACGATCATTTGTTTTTAACAGTAAGAATTTCTGAACTATGTTATATAACGTTTTCCTTTGAAGAATGAATATTTGACAATGATCGGAAGTTCAACTGTCTCTTCCTGAAAACCGTGTTAAGATATCCGGTCAATTTCATTGAATCGGAACACTGGCCCCTTTGACCTTTTAACACTGAGATGGAAGAAATTACGAATAAGGTCGAAATGACCCTTCCCAGACACTCCCCGGTCTAAATGTGATAAAGTCTTAATGCTCAGTGCATTCAACTTTACGGTTCAATGTTTATTCGATACTTCACACAGACACACACACACAAGCATATATATATATATATATATATATATATATATATATATATATATATATATATATAGTATTTACACATTGATCTTAATGTTACACAGATATAGTTTGAAATGCAGTGTAATAATAATTGCTGACGCTCTCACAACTATAATTATGGGAGGTTAGAAATGTTTAGAAGAAAAGCACGCTATTCCTTTCTGAGGAAAACGTAACTTAAAGTGCACATTACAAATTACTGCTACTGCTATTAATAATAATAAGGAGGACTTTGTATAGCGCCTAATCTTTAGAAGCTCTAAGCGCTTTAAAACATCTATAATGATGTCTACAAAAAAAACACAAACAAACAAACACCATAAAATTAGAAAACATAAAGAAATGCTGGAACTATTTAAGGTAGGAAACATTCTTTGGTCTTTACGTTTGTTCTTGCAGTCGACAAATGTGAGTTTTAAGAGCACTCTTGAAGGGGATCAAGTTGCTGGGCCCTGATATGCAAAAGAACGTTGTTCATAAAACGTCGTTTTCATAGTGGAAATAATGAGTATACGATTGTCAGAAGAGGAGCGTAAGTATCTTGCAGGTGTGTATACATAGGTGAAGCCAGATATGTATGTTGGAGTCCGTTAGTGAAACGTAGCACAGAGAACAAATTTTGTGTTTGAGTCTTGATGGAATGGATGACCGGTGTAGGGTACAGAGCAGCGGGGATGTGTGCTCTGATCGTGGTACTCTAAAGATATCCGAGCAGCTGTGTTTTTAACGTTTTAAAGTTTCCTGAGTATATATTGAGACGAATCAGACATAATTGAGTTACATACGTCAACTGGGCTGAAGTGTATTCTTTTTTTTAGATACAGTCTGTGTCCTGTTGACTAAGTAGGACTTCAACAAGAGTAAGGCTGTATTCTGAATGCTAACTACATGCTCAAGATGGTGAAGTAATATATCATGGTCTATTGTCTCAAATGATGCAGACAAATCAAGGATTGTGAGGACTGTAATCGTTCCGCTATCCAGAGCAGAGAGAATGTCATTAACTACTATCAGAAGAGTAGTTTCAGTACTGTGGCAAGGGCGATATGCAGACTGTACACTGCTAAAAAGACTGTTTTGAATTCAGATGAGATACGTAGTTTGGTTAGGTAGTTCTTTAAATAGTTATGGTCGAGTGTTGGTGTCGTCAGCAGAGGCTTTACAATGGCAGTTTTGAAAAAATGATGGGAATTCCCCCGAAGAGAGAGTGCTATTAATAACATCAGTTATTGAAGGCAATATTGGATCTAAACACTCAAACAGCAGTGATATTGGAATTGGATCAAGTTCACATGACTTTGGTGCACTCTTCATCACGATTGTTCGTATTAAATCCATAGAGACATGTTCAAATGCTGCTAACTATTGTCGCTGAAATTCTGTATCACAACGGTATGGTAACGACGAGGCAACTAAAATTGTGTTGTCAAGCATATCTCCAACAGTCTGTACCTTGTTACAGAAGACATTTTAAAACAAGGTTGGAAGGTTTACTGGAGAGAAGGTAGTTGGAAGTGGTGTACATTTGTTCCTTGACTTTAGTTTGTTAGTAACCTCGAAGAGCTCTTTGCAGCTGGAACTCTCCGTGATTTTTGTTCTTTTGTGAGATAATTTGGCTAAATGGACTATGTTTGTGACGTTCTTCTTAGCGGCTTCATAGATTTGTTTATGAATAATAAGTTTGGTGGAAAGCAAAAGCCTCTCCGCTTTACAGAGGTCTCTTTTATCAGTGCGACGCTGGTCTCTATCACTAATATACCTCTGATAACACTTTTGAATTGATACTCTGCACTTGGTGGTTGGGGCATGTTTTTCAATCAATGAACGCATGCAGTTATCGAGTTGTTCTGCTGTAGGAGGTAAGCAAATTGTTAGATTTACTTGGATGTCATGCATTAGTTCGGTTCTATTTCAAATACGGATGTTTCTGTTAGTAGCAAATAAAGCTGGAGGGTTAGGGACTGATACGTTATGATAGCATACAATGCAAAAGGTGGTCTGATTCAAGTTCGTGGGATACAAGGGTGAACAGTAGAATAATATCATCAGGTCTATGAAGAATCCAGTCTGAAATGTGACCATGTTTATGGGTGAGTTGGTTAACTGACTTTTTACGGTTGAAAACATGAATGGAATCTAGACGGTTTGATGTGTATGGGTTTCCAGGACAGTCAAAGTGAAAGTTGAAATCTCCAAGAATAATCAGATTGCCACCTATCAAATTTCCATGCTCCAGGAGATTCGGAAACTGCTCCAAAAAGAGATTCAGTCAGCATGTGTTTTCGACTAGGAGGAGGGCGATAGAGGCAGAAAGAATGAACTGACATATGTTCAGTGTGGGTGTTGTTTCGATTAGTTCAAAACTATATGTGGCTGAAATTGAAAGTTGTGTTGTGTTTAAGACATTTTATCATGGAATTCTTTGTGAAGAAAGCAATTCCATCTCCGCGAGAGTAGCTGGAGAATGACTTGATGGAGTATCCGGTGGGTTAGATTAAAATAGTACAATATTTGGGAATCTTTCTATGTCTGTGTGTGTGTGTGTGAGAGAGAGAGAGAGAGAGAGAGAGAGAGAGAGAGAGAGAGAGAGAGAGAGAGAGAGAGAGAGAGAGAGAGAGAGAGAGAGAGAGAGAGAGAGAGAGAGAGATAATGTCCTAGGTGGATCAAAACCAGCATGGCTAGCTACTGCAATCATTACCTTGCCTGCTCGCACCAAATTCCAAAACGTTTCGACTCTACCCTAAAGTTGGGTGGAATGGCCAATTCCGAATTTCTTTGAGAGATCAAGGCATCTAGAAGTTATTAATTGTAACTTACAAATATCGAGATGAAAGTTCTAACCCCGCGAACGTACGGAAGGGAGTGTGATATATGAAGTGATCAGCACAGAAAAAGAATTGTGATCATAATTGGTGTTAGGCGATAATTCATGCTATGTTAGGAATTGCTAGAGTTAATCACTCGTCAATTTGACAACACGCACAATAACCAAACGTTCTCGACTAAGTAATCTCAGAAGTGATGGGCCTTGGTTGTGAATGTATGCATTCATTTGCAATATATATATTAACTATAAACTTCTTGAGACACGCACACGCACACACACACACACACATATATATATATATGTATGCATTCATTTGCAATATTTGTATGCATTCATTTGCAATATATATATTAACTATAAACTTCTTGAGACACACACACACACATATATATATATATATATATATATGTATGCATTCATTTGCAATACATATATTAACTATAAACTTCTTGAGACACACACACACACACACACACACACACACACACACATATATATATATATATATATATATATATATATATATATATATATATATATATATATATATATATATATATATATATATATATATAAACTCATACGGCACATGAGATCATGCGATGAAAAGATAAAACGTTTAGCAGGTCAGCTTTGTAAAGATAAAGAACGGGTTTGCGCTTGATATAAGGTCTTCTTCAAAGGCTATTATTTTTAACTGCTTTATAGTGTGAAGTAGGTGTTGACGGGGTGTTACTATGACCTTTATAAATGGAATACCGCATACGTTTTTCATTGAAGAGTACTGGGAATACAAAGGTGACTTCATACGAATATCTGAAAGGCATTTTCTAGGACCGATCCTTTCAATACAGATAATATATGTATCATTAATGTGTCTGGCGATGAACTCATTTTGTACGCCTTGATGATCTGATATCGTTCACATCAAATATGTTATGAAAGTAGATATTAGGAAGCCGGAAGAAGAACTTTTTCACACCAAATGGTAGATGATGTAGATGATGTAGATGATGTAGATGATGTTCCTTGATTATTATTAAAAGCCTGTGACATACGCTAATTACAATTCTTCATGTTATGCTTGTAAATATATTGCAACATAGACTGTGTGTGTATGTATATATATATATATATGGTATTAGAAATCCAAACAATAAGAACAACTGGTATGGTGACAAAAACAAATCAAAACAAACCAAGAGCAACAGCAACAACAAAAACAACAAAAATACCCATAACAATTGGTTGTAATGAATTATCATCACAGGACGGTTCAAGTCAAGTGAAGGGGTGATGGGGTGGCGAGGGATTGTGGGTTGGTTGGTTCAAAAATGTCTATATGTATTTTGTACTCATAGTGTACATACTAATTTGTACAAGTGCGCAAGAATAAAGCCATGGTCAAATTGCAATTGATTTGTGTGTGTGTGTGTGTGTGTGTGTGTGTGTGTGTGTGTGTAGGGTTATTGTTTGTCTCGGGGTGGGTAGGACAGATTGGGGAGGTCGGAAAACCCTGCTCCAATGCGGCCCTGGCATCGATGGATATTTAATAAACAACTGAGATGATTGTTTAGTATTACAAGGAATCGCAAATATATGAAAAAGACGATTTAATTGATAACAAAGGCAGGTAACTCTATACTATAGGTATGACAATATAGTTATCTAGAAGTAAATGAAGTATGGCGATTGTGACGTTATTGTTGTTTAGTCGCTTCTCATAAATTTATGTTTATTTTTTTTTTCTATTATAAAAATTTAATCTAAATTGTGTGACTCGGTATCCGATAATACAGATCATTCAACGGCCATGCAACTATTAATAAAACATGATGCACATATGAAGAAATATCAATTATAAAAGGGAAAAGTGATATAAATTACGTTTTGATTATATAAATATGTGGTAAGAGTTATTGAGAAAAGTAAGTTCCAAATATGTTCAGGAGCATTTTCTTTTTGCATTGCAGACGCATCACAGAAGACAGTTTGTTTAATGTTATTTATGATCTTGCTCATTTATATGTAAGAATTGTTTTGAAAGATGTTTTTCTTAAAATTCTGCAATTTTCAGTGAAAAATAAATGCTTGGTGCAACTAGGTGACCTACAGTGTAAATCAGCGAACAATTATCGTGCATTTCTGAAAATAGTTATATGTATTTCTTTTGTTTCAAGATAGGATAATTCCGCTGTCTGAAATGCGAAAGATGATTGAATGGAAGATAAGTTATACATTTTGTAAATTCCACTCCATTATTGAGGTGCTTGATGTTTGTCCTTTGTACAAACGATTTACATGACAGTTATATTAATAGGCATCAAAGAATGAAAGGAAGGAAGGAATCATAAATAAAACCCAGACAGCAGTTTACCATGCCTACTAAATTAGTAACTGTGTTAAATTTCCAAAAGAAGGTTATGACGCTACCAGAAATCACAAAGCTTGGATTCATTCAAGGGAAGTAACCAATGTCGGACATCCAGAAGAATGAATAAATCGTTTTCCTCTCTTTGTAAACTGACGGAAATCTCGCATTGGATTATTGCTTGATTGGAATTTCAGTCTAGGTAGAAAATAGAACTGTACGATGAATGCAACAACAATTAAAATTCACAAGATGTCACATTGTCATTCATTCGTCTGATATAGCAAGGACAATATTGCAATAAAATCGTCTAAACACATGTCTCATACGTGGTGCTGGTGCGACCATTAGTCATTTGTCTGAAGGATATTTGTATATGGGACATGAGGATATTTGTATATGGGACATGAGGATATTTGTATATGGGACATGAGGATATTTGTATATGATACATGAGGATATTTGTATATGGGACATGAGGATATTTGTATATGGGACATGAGGATATTTGTATATGGGACATGAGGATATTTGTATATGGGACATGAGGATATTTGTATATGGGTCATGAGGATATTTATATATGGGACATGAGGATATTTGTATATGGGACATGAGTGAAGCAAGTTTTGTCTTTGGGCTATGAGCAATTGCATTTGTAAACGGGCATTGAATAAGTACATTTGTGGGATATGAATAAATACATTTGTCTGGGTGACATGAGTAAATACGTTTGTCTGCTGGATACGAGTAAGTACATTTGTCTGTGGGATACGAGTAATTCGTTTATCAGTGGGACATCAGTAAGCATATTTGTCTGTGGAATATAAGTCCTTCTGCCTGTGTCATATGAGTAAGTACTTTTGTCTTTGGGATATTAGTACATTTATATGTGGGAAATGATAATGTGGGATATGAATAAAAGTACATTGGTATGTGGGATATTTAAAATGTACGTTGGTCTGTGAGGTATGAATAAAAGTACATTGGTATGTGGGATATATAAAATGTACGTTGGCCTGTGAGGTATGAATAAAAGTACATTGGTCTGTGAGATATGAATAAAAGTACATTGGTATGTGGGATATGAATACAATTACATTGATATGTGGGATATGAATAAAAGTACATTGGTATGTGGGATATGAATAAAATTACATTGATATGTGGGATATGAAAAAGTACATTGGTCTGTGGGATATGAATAAAAGTACATTGGTATGTGGGATATGAATAAAAGTACATTGGTATGTGGGATATGAATAAAACTACATTGGTATGTGAGATTTGTAAAATGTATATTGGTCTGTGGGATATGAATAAAAGTAAATCGGTATGTGGGATATGAATAAAAAAAGTACATTGGTATGTGGGATACAAATAAAAGTATATTGGTATGTTGGATATGATTAAAAGTACATTGGTATGTGGGATATTGTCAAGTGCCAAATTTTTCGTCAGTGAAATCCAGTAATTAATTCGTAGGCTAGCCGACAATCAACTGTCTTGGAGTAGAGTTTGAAAGGAAAGAATTTTAGTTTACCTCGGTCAGACTGTTACAATATTTAGAGTGAAAACGGACTGGGTGTTTGACACGCTTAAACTAGGTGATTCCTCACGCAGAGCTGTCAAAAATGATTGAGACAAATGATAAGGTGATATTTCGACCCTAAGTGGCATTTTTGGCATCTTGATAGACGATTTTCAAAAGGTCCGTAAGAATAGCATTTATTCCGATTGGTCAAATGTATAGGGAAGGGGGGGTGTCGGACCCCAGAATCGGGGAAATATATACTACGTATCAAACGAGGTTACTCAGTCTGAAAATTTCTCTGCAAGAGAGAAAACCAAAGGTAGAAGTAATTACCAGGACTCCGAAGGTAATTTTACAGCAGTACCTTCGTAACAATAAGCTCAGGAAAGTCCGCCAGAAATCAAACGGCAGAAGCACGCCAAAAACACAAGGTATTTAACTCAAATTCACCTTTATCATGATGTAATGTATATGATGTTTGTTTTGTCATAGATGCATAATGTATCGATACTATGATACAAATAGTTCAGTATTACATTGATTTAATAACGTACTTTGATATGTTTCTTCGTTACAGATGCATGATGTGTTCATATTTTTGTATGGATAGTCGGTTTTACAGTGATTTAATAATGTATTTTTGAATTCTGAATTATCATTTTTTACCTTATATACTTAGGTAGGTAAATGGGTGGTGTAGAAAACCCGCCGTGTACATTTATGATTGGAAAGTGTTACATTAATGTGAATTTATCATATTAGTGAATATGGATTGTGTGTTATGATATATTGCCTCAAGTTACGTAATGATTTACGGGAATATATCACTTTCCCAAATTCTGACGTCGATAATTAGCAGTATAGCTCTATTGATCTGAAGACTTGTGTAATATTTGTTAGCCGTATAAATGATAACACTGATAGTAAGATCTGATTGTTCGAACATGAAGACGGACGGACAATCGTAACTCTTAAAGTAACGAGATACTTAGGGCGTTTTACTCTTTTCTTTTACAAGGAAAATAGTTTGTTTGAAGAAATAGCGAGGAAGTCGAAATTCAGAGACGGAAAAAGAAGTTGGAAGACAGAGTTGTGTAATCCCGCTTACAACCAAAAGGCAAGCAAAGCAAAACGAAAGCAGAAGAAGAAAAAGAGAACCAGTCGACGAACAAGGTCATTTGAATCACCCAACAGTCCAATGTTAAATGAACATTCGATTCCATGATGAAATTTACTCTCAGTATTAATGGCTAACTTCATTTATTTTTATTAGTGTTTGGATTTTTATGAATGTATACATTATTTTAAAACTTCAGTTTATGTATTTCTGAACTAAGTGTATTCAGAAAGAAAGAAATTGTAATTCACAGTGTCATTCTTCTTTTAATTGTATTTTAATTAAATTCATATTTTATCTTAACGGGGGCTCGTGTGTTGTCTTGTTCAAAGTACCATCTCATATTACCATATCCATTAACCGGGCACATTACACCGTAGAGATCATCTCCTAGATAACGATAATTAGAGGGAGGCGGTTCGAGTGTTGTTTTTCCAAGTTGTGCAATACCTCTGACCAGGGCTTGTGCGATATTGTAATAATAACACATTGATAACCGGCAGCACCATTACAAAGTGGGTTGCTCGTCCTTGGATTTTAAATTTTCATTGCGATTGAAGTAATCTGAGCGTATTGTGAGCAAAGGCATAAATTTGTTGTTATTATTATTAAGTAGGAATCGAGTGGATCAAACATTGTCTGCTATTTTTTGTATACTTGCATGCAAATTGTTTACGGTAAAAGTGTATTGTAGAATTTGAGATTTATACCTTCTGTGTGAAATTATTATAAAGCGTTAAGAGCGGTACTACCTAAATAGTCTCTTGAGACAAGAGCCAATTGGGCTAGTACTGTATATTGGACAGCAGTTAATCACGTTTTGCTAACAGGGTCCTGCTGCGCGGAGCGTGTGGTACTGGAATTTCGTCTGGTCAATTAATTGTGACTGATTTGACCTGTCCATCTCGCTGCAGATAAGGTTATTTGAGATCAAACTATTTTCGTAGGAAGAATCCCTGATTGTAGGTCAGTTAAGGACATAGTTCTAGAGAAAAAGGAAAGACAAAACATACGTAATGGCGACAGACAGGCAGGTACTAAAGGAATTTAAATCCTATGGCAAAGACGAACTTGGGTACGACGGAGACAAGCTAACTGAATTTATGGAAAGAAGTTTGAAAGAACATAAGGAAGAGAAAGCTACAGAACGAGAACAATTAGCCATGGAACGAGAGAAGGAGAAAGAAATTGAACTGGCCCGACTACAGGCGGAAGAAAAAGTAAGAGAAATGGATCATATGCTAGCCATGGAGAGACTAAGGCTCGAAGCCGAGTTCAGGAGGGGTGAAGAATCGAACGTACGTCCGGACACCCCGAGTAGTCGCGTGGAAGACAGACGACCCATACAGTTAACCATGCCGATGTTTAATGACAAGGAGGAAATAATTGACAACTTTTTGACGCAGTTTGAAAAGTTGGCCCTGGTCCACCAAATACCTAAGGACCAGTGGGCCATCAATATTTTAGCCTTTTTGCAGGGGCGGCGAAAGATGTGTACCACAACATGACCCCAGCCGAGATAGACGATTATGACACTCTGAAGAAAGCTTTACTTCGCCACTATGAGTTGTCAGTGGAAACGTTCCGGAAACTTTTTAGGGAATCGTCAAAAAGGGCTACCGAAACACACACGCAATTTCACAGTCGAGTGCGCGTGATTTTTGACAAATGGATAAAAATGTCTGGCACCGCGTTAACGTACGAAGGAATTCGTGAAGAGATTTTAAAAGAACACGTGTTAAGTACCTACAGAAAAGATTTAATTGTTTTTGGCGGAGCGCTAATTCTCAACTTTGGATGAGATAAGCATAATGGCCGAGCGCTATGAGAGCGCGCATGCGCGTCCAACTGCTTTAAACGGTAGGGACCAACCTGGAATCGGTGAGCTTAGAAAGACCACTGAGGTGGCACCCCAGAGACGAAATGGTCAAAATGGTGGGAGGCCTGGGGCCGAAAATCCCAGCCAAGTACATTTCCGTGGGTCGGGAAAGACTCAAGGGGTAGATAGGGATACCTCGGGTAGAAGAGGTGAGCCAGTATTTTATGGCTGTAATAAACCAGGCCATGTTGTCAAGGACTGTAGAAAGTATCGTCCGACAACGGTTAATTCGGTAACTCCGAATACTGTTAAGAAAGGGAAAACAGTGGAGTCTACGAATATAGCGAGGGCTACGGTAAATGGTGAGGAAGCCACGGTGCTGTATGACACCGGCTGTAGCTACCCGGCCTTGGTAGATCGTAGATACGTTAAACCTGGAGATTATACAGGTGAGACGGTAGAAGTACAGTTTGCTAACAGGACGAAGGATTCGCTTCCGGTCGTTAGTATAGATCTTGATTCGCCATATGTAAAAGGGCGAATTCAAGCAGCGTGTTTGTCGGGACTGTCTCATGACTTAATATTAGGGTGTAGGTATGTGTTGCCCTAACCTAACCCTATGACGTGTAACCCTATACATGTCGGGTCAGTGGAGACGAGGGCTATGAAGCGAAGGTCAGGGTCGAAGCCGCTAAGATCCGTGACTTCGTCCATATACATTTTGGTACCTGGTGAGTTAGAGAAGCTTCAAAAGGAAGATGTGTCTCTTGACAAGGTACGTAGGTACGCGACGGTCGGGTCCGTACGGAAATTGCCAGACGGCGAGGTTAAGTTCGCGACAAAACGCGGTATTTTGTATCGGTACGCCAAGAAAGGGGTCGATACGTTTAAACAAGTTGTGGTACCCGTAGGGAAGCGCGACGAAGTGCTTAGGTTAGCACATGAGGGTCTTCTCGGAAGCCACATGGGCGTGGCGAAGACGAGAGATAGGTTGGTGAGGGAGTTTTATTGGCCAGGTGTGCATGGGGATGTGAGGAGGTTTTGTTTGTCATGTGACAAGTGTAAGCGAGTGGCACCGAAGACCTCCCATCGCCCAGTGCCACTAGGAACCACCCCACTAATTGACGAACCTTTCTCGAGAGTGGCGATGGATTTAGTAGGTCCGATTAAGCCGGCGGCAGAAAGTGGAAATCGGTATATATTAACGGTCGTAGATTACTCTACCCGGTACCCGGAGGCAGTGGCCTTGACGAACATTGACTCAGTCACTGTGGCTGAGGCCTTGTTAGGGGTGTGGTCGAGAGTCGGAGTTCCAGACGAGATACTGACCGACCAAGGGACGCAGTTCGTGAGCCAGGTGATGGAAGAGGTAAATAGATTACTCTCCATTAGCCACCTGACGACTACCCCGTACCACCCGCAGTGTAATGGGTTGGTAGAACGTTTCAATGGGACATTGAAACAGGCTTTAAAGAAGCTTTGTGAAGGTCGACCTAGGGATTGGGATCGATACCTTCCGGCGATACTGTTCGCGTATCGTGAAGTACCGCAGGCAAGTTTGGGTTTTTCACCTTTTGAATTAGTTTATGGGCGGACGGTAAAGGGACCCATGGCTGTCTTGAAACAGTTATGGACGGATGAGCAAGCATCCGAAGAAGTGCGTACAACATACCAATATGTTGTCGACTTGCGTAACAAACTGGAAGAAGTTTGTAAATTGGCTCAAGAAAATCTCTGCGACGCAAGGGGACGTCAAGCCAAGTATTACAACAAAAAAGCGAAGGAACGTCACTTTGAGGTGGGTGACAAGGTGTTGTTGTTGTTGCCATTGGAGCACAACAAGTTGCAAGTCTCATGGAGGGGGCCATTTGTTGTAACAGAGAAGAAAGGTGGACAAAACTACCGTATCCGAGTAGGGGATAAGGATAAGTTGTTCCACGTAAATCTTTTGAAGCGGTACCGTGTGCGAGAACCACTCACGGAGTTCGTGGTGGCTACCGTCGTGACGGAAGAATCCGACAACAACGCAGGGCAGGCGGAAATACTCCCTAGTTGTCCGTTGACAAGGGTGGAAACCTACATCGACGTCACACTTGACGTTACGTTAACGTCAGACCAACGTAAAAGGTGGAGTCGGTACTTCAAGAATATTCGAGCGTCTTAACAGAGAGACCGGGGAGGACAGAGCTGGAGGAGTTCTCTTTGAAGCTGCTGGACGAGAACCCAGTAAAGTTAAGACCATATCCGTTGCCGTACGCGAAGTTAGAAGCGGTCCGTAAGGAAGTTGAAACTATGTTAGACTTGGGTATTATCGAACCAAGCGAGTCGGCGTATAGCTCCCCTGTTGTGCTGGTCCAGAAGAAGGATGGGGCACACAGATTTTGTGTCGACTACCGAAAGTTAAACCGAATCACAGAATTCCAAGTAGAACTTTTACCTGACCCTGAGTCTATTTTCGCAGGAGTAACCCATGCTAAATATTTTTCTAAGATTGATCTGTCCAAAGGATACTGGCAAATTCCAGTCCATAGTGAAGACAGTGCAAAACTCGCCTTTGCAACTCCAGATGGGACTTACCAGTGGGTGGTCATGCCATTCGGGGTGCAGAATGCGCCCAGTGTCTTCACCCGTATGATGCGGAAATTCCTTGAACCATTGCGGGGGATGGGAGTTTCCAACTTCATGGACGATCTTCTATTAGCTACAGCTACATGGGAAGAACACATACTTTTGCTGAAAAACGTCTTAGAACGACTACGACAAACCGGACTGACCGCACGACCATCGAAGTGCCATATAGGGTTCAGACAATTAGACTACCTAGGACATACCCAAAGCGAGGACACGTTAAAACCAGAGAGTTCAAAGGTCGAACAACTTAGGGACGCATTACGACCGACTACTAAGACTGAAGTTAGATCTTTTCTAGGTTTGGCAGGGTACTATAGGAGATATGTGGCAAATTTTAGTGCTATTGCAAGTCCATTGACTGACTTGACTCGGAAAAAAGTAGTATGGACAGACGCATGTGAACGCGCATTTCAGACGCTAAAAGACAGACTGACGTCAGACGCCATAGTTAAGTTGCGTGACGTGACACGGGATTTTGTTTTGAGGACAGATGCTTGTGATAGAGGTTTAGGGGCAGTGTTACTGCAAGAACACGAGGGAAGCTTATTCCCAGTTGCGTATGGAAGTAGGAAACTGTCAAAGGCGGAAATTAACTATTCAGTGTCAGAGAAAGAATGTTTGGCGATTATATTTGGAATAACTAAGTTCCAACGGTATCTGTATGGTAGGAAGTTTACTTTAGAAACAGATCATCAACCACTGGCTTATTTAGCCCAGGCGAAATTAACTAACGGTCGATTGATGAGATGGTCGCTGTTTCTACAACAGTATCAGATTATAGTGCGGTACATCAAAGGTAGGGATAATGTGGGAGCGGATTGTTTAAGTCGGTTAGGAATGTCTGAAGTGAATAGGTCACCTAAAGACATGTAACGGGAGCAGTATAGTTCACCGAAAAATTTGGGAGAGTAAAAATACCGATTTTTTTTCTTAGAAAGGGGGTAATGTCAAGTGCCAAATTTTTCGTCAGTGAAATCCAGTAATTAATTCGTAGGCTAGCCGACAATCAACTGTCTTGGGGTAGAGTTTGAAAGGAAAGAATGTTAGTTTACCTCGGTCAGACTGTTACAATATTTAGAGTGAAAACGGACTGGGTGTTTGACACGCTTAAACTAGGTGATTCCTCACGCAGAGCTGTCAAAAATGATTGAGACAAATGATAAGGTGATATTTTGACCCTAAGTGGCATTTTTGGCATCTTGATAGACGGTTTTCAAAAGGTCCGTAAAAATAGCATTTATTCCGATTGGTCAAATGTATAGGGAAGGGGGTGTGTCGGACCCCAGAATCGGGGAAATATATACTACGTATCAAACGAGGTTAGTCAGTCTGAAGATTTCTCTGCAAGAGAGAAAACCAAAGGTAGAAGTAATTACCAGGACTCCGAAGGTAATTTTACAGCAGTACCTTCGTAACAATAAGCTCAGGAAAGTCCGCCAGAAATCAAACGGCAGAAGCACGCCAAAAACACAAGGTATTTAACTCAAATTCACCTTTATCATGATGTAATGTATATGATGTTTGTTTTGTCATAGATGCATAATGTATCGATACTATGATACAAATAGTTCAGTATTACATTGATTTAATAACGTACTTTGATATGTTTCTTCGTTACAGATGCATGATGTGTTCATATTTTGTATGGATAGTCGGTTTTACAGTGATTTAATAATGTATTTTTGAATTCTGAATTATCATTTTTTACCTTATATACTTAGGTAGGTAAATGGGTGGTGTAGAAAACCCGCCGTGTACATTTATGATTGGAAAGTGTTACATTAATGTGAATTTATCATATTATTGAATATGGATTGTGTGTTATGATATATTGCCTCACGTTACGTAATGATTTACGGGAATAGATCACTTTCCCAAATTCTGACGTCGATAATTAGCAGTATAGCTCTATTGATCTGAAGACTTGTGTAATATTTGTTAGCCGTATAAATGATAACACTGATAGTAAGATCTGATTGTTCGAACATGAAGACGGACGGACAATCGCAACTCTTAAAGTAACGAGATACTTAGGGCGTTTTACCCTTTTCTTTTACAAGGAAAATAGTTTGTTTGAAGAAATAGCGAGGAAGTCGAAATTCAGAGACGGAAAAAGAAGTTGGAAGACAGAGTTGTGTAATCCCGCTTACAACCAAAGGGCAAGCAAGTCAAGACAAACGCAGAAGAAAGAAAAAGAGAACCAGTCGACGAACAAGGTCATTTTGAATCACCCAACAGTCCAATGTTAAATGAACATTCGATTCCATGATGAAATTTACTCTCATTTATTTTTTATTAGTGTTTGGATTTTTATGAATGTATCCATTATTTTAAAGCTTCAGTTTATGTATTTCTGAACTAAGTGTATTCAGAAAGAAAGAAATTGTAACTCACAGTGTCATTCTTCTTTTAATTGTATTTTAATTAAATTCATATTTTATCTTAACGGGGGCTAGTGTGTTGTCTTGTTCAAAGTACCATCTCAGATTACCATATCCATTAACCGGGCACATTACACCGTAGAGATCATCTCCTAGATAACGATAATTAGAGGGAGGCGGTTCGAGTGTTGTTTTTCCAAGTTGTGCAATACCTCTGACCAGGGCTTGTGCGATATTGTAATAATAACACATTGATAACCGGCAGCACCATTACAGATATGTAAAATGTGTATTGGTCTGTGAGATATGAATAAAAGTAAATTTGTCTGTGGGATATGAATAAAAGTACATTGGTATGTGGGATATGAATAAAAGTACATTGGTATGTGGGATATGAATAAAAGTACATTGGTCTGTGGGATATGAATAAAAGTACATTGGTATAATGTAAGTACATTGATCTGTGGCATATAGTGTAAGTACATTGATCTGTGGCATATAGTGTAAGTACATTGATCTGTGGCATATAGTGTAAGTACATTGATCTGTGGCATATAGTGTAAGTACAATGATCTGTGGCATATAGTGTAAGTACATTGATCTGTGGCATATTATGAGCGAATTATTAAGGGTATTAGTGCTCTTAATAAAGACATTAAAAGGAAAGGTTTTCATATTTTCATGGACACGAGTTTTTTTATGTACCCAATGATAATATTTATCATTCACGAATGTTTTGCGAATGTCTTTTTGGCTTATTTGGATTGTGTGTCATGAATATGAAGTGTTGCATTATATTCTTAACAACAACATTTTAAAAATGTTGGCCATGCTTTCATCCGGCTATTTGGAGCTTAATAAAATTACGTGGCGTAAATCCGTTTGCGCATCAATTCTCAACTAAGATTATAAACTCAGTGTTTTTTAAGGCAGGCATCTGCACATAATAAAATCATACATACATACATACATACATACATACATACATACATACATACATACATACATACATACATACATACATACATACATACATACATACATACATACATACATACATACATACATACATACATACATACATACATACATACATACATACATGGATAGATAGATAACAATATTTCTTTACAAACATGAATAATTCAGTTCATGGAAAACAACTGAAATTCTTAGAAAGAGAAGCAAAATTTGACTGAAGAAAATTAATTTGTAGTAAAATATATTGTTATTTTCTTTGTTGAAGTATACTATATATGAGGATAGATTTGTAAAAATGAAGTAGAATCCAACAAAAATAGTGAAGACGCTTAATTTATAATGCCTTGATAGTATTAAAGTAAGATTATGGTAAATGCATAACTTCTACAAAAAACAAGCTGCAAAATAGAGATATAACGAAACGGTTACTAATTGTTTTCTACTAATGTAAAAACGTGTTACTTTCTTACGGATTAAAGGAAGAATATTAACTTGTACGGCAGATGTGATTACAAATAGATAACATTTGGCATCCCATAGGTAGATATAATAATGCCAGGTTTAGTTATCAAGACGAATTTCAAAAGTGTGTGATGAAAATGAATATAAAAATGGAAATAAACTAAGATCGTTTATGTAATCAAACTATAAAGTGTCAAAGAATTACTTTAATAAGATCCTACCATCACGTGATATACAATATTACTTAAATAAATGCATTACGTTTTTATGGCTACAAGAGATATTTCATGGATAAGATTTTTAAAAATCCTACTTATATTTAGTTTATTTCCACCACCTTCTTAACAAACATATATTTCAACCTCATTAACAGTTTGTTTATTTTTCTTTAAACTTTTCAATTATTTTATCTTTTATTTTAAGGACTACATTATTTTCCGCATTGATATTTTCTCCAAAAATGTCACTAAAAACTTTATAATTTTCTAAAGTCATTTATTACAGAGTTGTACGTCTGACCTATTAACAATGTGTATACTCTATATTATATATCACTTGTTTGGTAAAGTTTGTTACCTTCTATTTTTCAAAATCAAACTTTGCGAAGTCATCATTACAATATAAAATATTTTCCCTGATAAATATTAATTAATAACTCGCATTATTTTTTTTCTCCCAAGGATGAGTTGTTATATCATTGATTGAACCAATTTGAAGGAAACGCTTGCTGCAAGGAAATGTTTGAAAATAATAATAATAATAATAATAATAATAATAATAATAATAATAATAATAATAATAATAATAATAATAAATATTCAGTTTCAATTAATTTTACTGAATACGTTGGTTTCCAAATTTAGTAAGTCAGCATATTGTTGTATTCTGAAGGTCGCTCAAGTACATTTTTTATTTATTTATTTATTTACGAGTTTTAGAGAACTAGTGAACTCATTTAAACATGTTCATTTATCATTTTAAAGCTCTATCTATCTAGTTCTATCTTTTGGAAAAATAACAAATTCTTACCAGATATATTGGTTATAAGTTAATGTTTGTTATTAAAAAATAAATTGGAGGACCTTAAATTTGACCACTACTAGAGAATAATAATTTTAAAAGTCTGCATCGTTGCTTCATTTTGATATTTTTGTATAGTAGTTTTATAAAATTAGCCAATAGTTTAAATAAATATACCACTATAATACACAAACTTTTATCGAAGTCCTTTTTCTCCCAATCATCAACGCTTTTTATTTGAAATATATTACTTTACCAATTATACTAAGCTGTTTTTTTTTTCTTCTTTTTCCCCGTATCGGTTGTTTTTACATATTGTACACTTTATAATATCGAACATGAAACCATGTCATGATACCTTTTCTCTCATGGAAAATTTAACATGATAACTTGTTACGTGCATGCTAGCTATACTCATTCACCTTGCTGTCCGTTGTAAAACTTAAGGTTTGCTCGCTTTGCTTCACTTAGTAGACTACTTTTATAATTGTTGTTCTAAACATTTTCCCCAACATCAGATATGAAATAAATCTACACCTTATGTTCGTCTATACTGTATGATCTTTATTGCATATGTTATTCCTTGTGGGAGATTTGATAAGTTGTTCTGTTGCATGTAGTATATCAGCGCGTGTGCTTGTACGTCCAGCCATACACAAGCGTGATCATTATTGTCAAGGTGATAGTACTGATCTTACATAATCAGATTGTTGGTTCATATTATACTACTGTGAATAAGATATTTTCTATTATCCTTCCACAGGTATCAAGAGACTATTTTTCTCTTTCTAAATTCCAATACTTTTCGAGGTCAGTCAATATTTTGTCTACATAGCATCAATACGCTTTTAAAACTCTTTCTTTGCAAACCAAATAATTAATTTGTATTAGTAGATAATTATTTTTCTTGTAAAGTGTTCTTGAAAAAAAGGCCCATTTTATGTCTTTGTTGTTGTCTTAGAATTAACGACAAGTTTTCAGCAAGCGATACATGGCCAGCATAACTGGTGAAAGAATACTGGGAAAAACCACGTTAAGAGCCACCGATTCATGGGAAGCTACTGGCAAGAACGTGTACATACCCACGTTGCCCTAGCATAAGGACTCGAACCCACGCTGACAGGGATGAGATGGCAGGGATTGGTAATGTCCAGAGCTTTAGACCGCTTGACCACCCGGGGCCCAGTTATTTCTATACTTGTTGTTAATAGCGGTAGCTATTATTTCGAATGTAATTACTTGTATCATACGGATCGAAAATATTAATATATAGCGATGATTGGATTACGAGACTGATGCACTTCCAGCTTTGTTAACGCAGTTCCACATTTCAAATAAACTAAAAAGAATTCAAAGCTTTTTGGGATTCAAACATAAGGACAGTACAATTTTCACCAAAAAAAAAAATCTGTTTTTTTTAAATTTAAATACAGTTAGGCAGACGTACTACAGTAAGATTAAATGTGAAATAAGCAGGCATACACGTTGTCAGTGCGGGCTACTTTGGGTTACTTTGGGCTACCTTGGGTTACTTTGGCTACCTTACGAACGATCGATAGTGCTTTCCAGGCTTAAGAACATGTATGGGTACCTTTCACTAAATTTAGTTTTTTTGCAGAGTTACACACATACACACGCACGCACACACACATACATACATACAAAGATATATATATATATATATATATATATATATATATATATATATATATATATATATATATATATATATATATATATATATATATATATCTATATATATATATATATATATATATGTATATATATATATATATATATATATATATATATATATATATATATATATATATATATATATATATATATATATATATATATATATATATATATATATATATATATATATATATAACCACACTTCTTTTCTCTGTAATACCGGTGCAAAAATCTCATCTACAACAAAGAATAGCTTATGTATTCATTTATACTTACCTGACATCCATAGCTTCATTCAGACGTATTTACTCAATATTCAAACATACTCAAAGAGTCTCAAACTTCCTCTTCAAAGTGTGTAAGAACTTACATAAACCTAATATTTGGGAAAAGTGAGTTTATGTCAATAAAAGTGGTTTAAATGCTCTTGCTGGCGTCAGATCCGATCGACCATATTTCTCATAATATTCAGACATTTTTTCAATTATCATCACAAATACCTCCAGTGTCAGAATAAAAAGGTTTTTGTAACAAATATTAACTTGTGAAGAACAACTTTTATGTCATTTGGGTCTTTGCTGAAAGCCATGGTTACAGCTTTCGTTTCAGCCTTGGTTACATTGGTTACATTTTCCAATACTGTCATTGGTGGTACCATATGTTCTTTCACATCTTTAATTTATTTAGTGCACCAGTACTTCTGTTATCCGATACAATATCAAATGTTAATACACAGGCGCCTTTACTCTCTGTTTTGTAGTTTTCATCACTTACAGTCAACTGGTCCGCGAAAACTTCTTTCGCTTCCTACATCAATATTATCTTCATCTGATTTAATGCTCAGCCATATAACATTCTTCATTCACACAATTATTATTTCGACATTATCCTAAAATATGAATTACATCGAAGCAATATATTCTACTATTAATAGCATGTGGTATTTCGAAATCCACTGTCATATACGATCCAATCTGACCATACTAATTAATGCCAAAATTAAAATTATTTCAACTTGAGATACTGAAGTATTTGTCATTTCTTGTCAAAATCATGCAGTTTTCTCATTAACCCAATAGACGGCTGTGTCAGTATCATACAGTTTTCTCATTAACCCAAGGGACGGCTGTGTCAATATCATACAGTTTTCTCATTAACCCAAAGGACGGCTGTGTCAATATCATACAGTTTTCTCATTAACCCAAGGAACGGCTGTGTCAACATCATGCAGTTTTCTCATTAACCCAATAGACGGCTGTGTCAATATCACACAGTTTTCTCATTAACCCAATAGACGGCTGTGTCAATATCATACAGTTTTCTCATTAATCCAAGGGACGGCTGTGTCAATGTCATGCAGTTTTCTCATTAACCCAATAGACGGCTGTGTCAATATCATACAGTTTTCTCATTAACCCAATAGACGGCTGTGTCAGTATCATACAGTTTTCTCATTTACCCAAAAACGGCTGTGTCAGTATCATACAGTTTTCAGTTTTTGCCAATAGGCGTCGGTCTGTGTCCACTTCGTACAGTTTACCATTTACCACAATAGGTGTCTGTGTCAACATATAGTTTCTGTGGTACGCCTATGGGCGTATGTCAACTTCAAACCGTATTCACCTTACCCGCAATGACCACCTGTGTCGACATTCCGACCCAAATTCTTACTGTATAGGCACGAACCCTAGACATGACTTTATTAGTTAATTATTTGATTATTTATGTAAGTGATAAATTATTAACGTAATAATTATGATGAAGTATTGAAGTAAATTCAGATTAAAATATTAGTATAAATTCTACATAATAAAACTTGAAACATGTTGGTTGAGTTGTTGAAATAAATTTTTAATTTACACTCGAACTTAGTCTTTTCAGTTGGCATACACAAATGTCCGAAGCGAAATCACCCAAACAGTATTTATCCAGACGGCATAAATGTCCCATCGACCTTTCGGTTTCAGAACGTTTCTCATGAACAAAATTTTCTGTCATGGACAAAAAATAAATCCGTAAATGTGTAAGTACACTCACGCCAGTGAAATCCATTTATGCTAATTGGACAATGAACAATTAAGAGACTCGGACGAATGTAGAAATCCTTGTTTTATCCCCATCATACTGTTCCTTATCACTATGGAATGATTATGAAATGGTAAAATATGTTGCTTGTACTAAGTGCTTCTCAAGCTTTTACTCGGAGGAATTTCAAAGAACAATACAATATCATGTGACGTTATATAAATGTTTTGCACAGTGTCAAAAAATGCTCTTCGCTTGTGCAAATGAAGTCTTTCTAAGTTGAATGGAATATTATAATTTCTTGAATGAATGTATCATATTCACATATTAAAATAATAAGTTCATATATTGAAATATTTCGTTTCTTCTTGTTTATTTGTGTGTTTTGAAATTCGTATTCACTACTTAAGAACTAGTCGCAGTTAATCAATAATGAGGATGGAGAGATAAAACAGGAAACAATATTTTTTCATGCGTTCTTGCTACAGATATACCACGTTATCATAAAAGTTCACTGCACTCATTATTAGTATTGACGGCATTTTCCCCAAGGACGAATTTGCCATTGAGGTTGTTCAAAATAAAAAAATATATTCGAATTAGTATAGTTTTACCGTCGCTATTTTCTTTATATCTACCCTTTGGATTGTTATGTTTGTCTAATGCTTTACCGTGTTTTTCAGTTAGAATTTATCTATTCTTACCCCTGAGGACCATAAAAGCGTTGAACATATATTTACGGCAACAGTTCGCTATGTGAGGAATGCATCTTGATTTTCTTTAGTTCATTCCTTCAAGTGTCTGATTCGACTTAATACTGCGGTCTGTTTGTCATTTTGTGTTTCAATTGAATATTTGCTGCAAATAATAAGTGGTTTGCAGGTATCTCTTTCTATCGTTTTCTGTAACAAAATTATAGGTAATTGGCTCTCTAAACAACACATGCTATACAAATTTGGAATGGTTAAAAAATCACGCCATGGAGGAAATGAAAACATTACTCCTGAATTACACAAGATTGCATACCTGCTTCGACATAAACTTGGACAGTTTCATCGATGTTCCAACATAGTGTAATTTCAACAACAAAAAATATTTTCTTGCAAGAAATGACTTTTGTTTTGCCTGAAATATATAGCACAATAGATTTAGGTCTGACATTTGATGTCTATGAGAACGAAAACGTTGATGATAATTGTCCCTTAAATCAAGGCCCGATTATCCGATGCCCTAATATGTATTGCATCAACCTTTTCAAGTCGGACAATATTAAAAATGTCTTCATTTGCGTAATACACCATCTGTTGTTAGTAAGCTTATTGTCATGGTATCATTTACATTATGCAAACCTATGTGTCATATTTACGAATAAATTTCGGTTTGATTGCTCAGAACAAACGTTTATGCATAAACAAAAACTAATTACATTGACCTTTTACTTTACCAGAATAAGGGGCCCCGAGTGGTCTAAAGCGCTCTCCGTTACGGATCACTGCTATCTCACTTCTGTCTGCATGGGTTCGAGTCAAAGATTCGGCTAATGTGGGTATGTGAGAAAGCTTGCCAGTAGTTTCTCGTGGGTCGGTGTTTTTTTCCGGGGGCTTTCCTGGGTTTTTCCTCCACCAATAATACTGGCCGCCATGTATAGCCTATTGTGTGCTGAAAAATGGCGTTAAACCTTACAAAAACAACTACTTTACCATATTAAATCTTTGTATATTTCAATGATGAAGACTCTAGGCTCCATCAATCCATCATTTTGGTTTGAAAAAATTGTTTTTAAATACCAAGTAAACATTTATTAGAAGCCTTTATTTGATATTCACTATAAATGTTATTTGTTATTATTCGTATTTGGATTGTATTACGTATAAATTAATGTATAATATTGAAGTTCCAGGTAAAGGCAATTTGTTTTTGTCAGATCGTTTTTGTATCAGCACTATACTATCTTCTTTCTTCCATTTCTTTTTGGGATTTAGAACCTCTTTTGTTTTAAAATACATGTATATCCAATCTCTTTGGCCAAATTTCTACTCAGGTTTGTACAATTCCACCAGGACTCAACGAACACCTTGTAACCATATGCGAAACTTATGAAATAACTGTTAGGCACAAACTATTGATTAAAATAGTTAATTAGTCGGCTGTAGTTGTGGAAATACTGACACTATTTTACTTAGTATGACAATTCTGGGGCACCTCTGAATCTGTATGGTAATTAGGGACTTATCTGAATCTGTATGGTAATTAGGGACATGTCTGAATCTGTATGGTAATTAGGGACATATCTGAATCTGTATGGTAATTAGGGACATATCTGAATCTGTATGGTAATTAGGGACATGTCTGAATCTGTATGGTAATTAGGGACATATCTGAATCTGTATGGTAATTAGGGACATATCTGAATCTGTATGGTAATTAGGGACATGTCTGAATCTGTATGGTAATTAGGGACATATCTGAATCTGTATGGTAATTAGGGACATGTCTGAATCTGTATGGTAATTAGGGACATATCTGAATCTGTATGGTAATTAGGGACATGTCTGAATCTGTATGGTAATTAGGGACATGTCTGAATCTGTATGGTAATTAGGGACATATCTGAATCTGTATGGTAATTAGGGACATGTCTGAATCTGTATGGTAATTAGGGACATATCTGAGTTTGTTTGGTTATTTGGGACATTCTGAATAGGTTTGGAAAATACTTTGCATTTTCTCTCATATGAGTGGGTATGGCAATTAAGGGAATCTTTGCGTTAGTATTGAAGTTAGGAGTATCTTTGAGTCGTTAAGGACATCCTAGAGTTGGTGTGGCAATTACTGGCATCTTTCAGTTGATATGGCAATCAGGGCATCCTTGAGTTGGTATGGCAATTACTGGCATCTTTCAGTTGATATGGCAATCAGGGCATCCTTGAATTGGTATGGCAATTACTGATATGGCAATCAGGGCATCCTTGAGTTGTTATAGCATTCAGTGCCTCTTTGAGTTGGTATTTCAAATAGGCTGTACAAAATATATCAAAATAATTTTTAATTAATTACATTAACTGATATTTACGTTTTCATCTTATGTGGTAATTTGGAATAACGAGAAGTTCCCAAAGTCTTTCTAGTACATCGGTCTTTAGTTGTTATCATTTTTAATTTCATATATTTGGGGAAATTAAGGGCATCTTTCGTTATATGTCATTGTATTCCGCTTACGTGAAGCTTTTGGAAATATAATGATGCATCAAACTAGCGAAAATATTGAACGATTTCTTCTAATTTGCACTATGTAGTGTAGTTGCAATAGTTGTGTGCAATATATCAAGTGCGTTTGATTATTTATATGTACGAAGGAGGCCGACATATTACTTTGGTTAAGAAATTGCCAGTCTATGAGGAAATGTGCCTTTCTCGCTCTTCTAATAATCTACTTTAATTCTCATACCTTTGATGCGTTCTCTCATCGTCACATGTGTCAATGTTTTCATGTTTCATTCTTTTGTAATTTAGATTGCTCCGTTTCCTTTCCTACACCCTTTAAATAAATGTTTGGCCTTTTGAAATTGCATTTGCACGCTGTGCAGCTTATTCGATTTCTTAGTAAATATATCTCATAGGCTGCATGTCTTCTCTGGCAAGAATTACTTGTTACTCTTTAACCCGTTTTCCCTTCTTCCTTTTTTTATGCAACAACCTTTACCGTACCTCAAGATGAATTTTGTTTTGTGCCATCTTGTTTTGTCTTAATAAGCATAGTCATTTTTATGTTTATCTTGTATTGCCGATACTAAAATGAAAACAAAAGACAATTATCTTCACGTCATATTTCAAAAGTAATTGATATTTTGCATTCACGTCTTCATAAAACGCAGTTCATCATGCTGTACAAAAAAATGTCAAAAACGTTTGGTGGTTTTGGAGGGGGTGGGGGTCTTTTTTGTTTATAAAAAAATATATTCCATTAATCACTATTTATTGTTATTTCTTATGTAGCGATTTGAAACGACGAAGGCTTCCAAAAACTCGTGCTATTGTAGTACAACCTTGTCGGTGGGTCGTTGTTATCGTTTCAAAGTTCAATGGTACGTTTGTCTTACTACTACCATCGTTTTATACTATCAGAGAGCCGTTTCATTTTGTGCAACCAGTGAAATGTAAAGTTTCTTTATAAAGGTCTTTAGGGGGCCCTGTGTGGCTGAGTCTCTCTTTCGGCCAGTGTGGGTATTTAAGAAAGCTGCTAGTAGCTTTCTGTGGGTTGATGGTTTTAATCGTGTTTTTCCAGAGTTCTTCCGGCACCAGTTATACTGACCGCCATTAATAGCCTATCTTGCCCTAAGAAATGACATTAAACAAAATACATCAACAACATTTCTTAAGACATTAAACATGTTTCTAGTCAAATGTATCGTTTCGTCGTTTTACGCTAGGAATAGATCATTAGACTCAATAATTTAATACTTTATTAACAGACTGTTAAAAAAGATATTTAAACTAGTATGTATAATAATCGTATAATGAGATTGTGTCCATAAAACTTTGCAATGATGTACAGATTTAATTGTCGAATTCTATCTAAATCTACAGTGAACTGTTTATATGCAACACCTTGTGACGGTCATGCAAAATTGCATTTTGAAATAATTCGATGGGGTTAATGTAGCAAGAAATAAGGAAAATCAACGGAAGCAGGCAGATGACTCAGTAACACGCCATGCGTATAACAGTGCCATATCATGAGCTCCTGGTGGAACGAGTCAGGTGGTTTTCAGAGGCTGGAAGTTGGATTACGCATGCTGCTAAGAAACAACAAAGACTATAAAACGTTCTACTTTAATCCCTCGCTTCGAGTTAGAGACAATACAGTTTCACAGTCCAAATGATTTTGTTTAACGTTTAAACGATCTTCCCAAGTCTCTTTAATTGACTTCGGCTCCAGTGATGTTTAACTAAGTTGGAATGCTCTGCTATCTCCGATAGATTCATGACTCACGATTACCAAAAACAAGTTTGATCTCTTCCAGAACACTATAAATCATAAAAGATATGTTCAAGTTACGGTTTCTTTATATAAGTAAAATATCATTTAAACTATATTCAATATATACTATAACCTCTGCTTTTTTACTTGTATTAATTATATTTAATTCTTTTAGGTAACTAATATAAGCAACAGAATTCTAGCACCATCTTTGAAAAGTTACGGAATAATTTCACCTTTGAAACGACTCCAAATTTGGTATTAACACGATTAATAAGTACTTTAGCTCATCGTCTTCCGTCATTAATCTCTACTCAATTCAAAAAGCTTGCTTGAAATAAAATTGTTGCCTTTGTCGACTTCTATAAAGATTTAGAAGTTTGGAGTAACGTGTGTTACCCGAGATGTTTAGTAAAGATTTATAGCGAATATAACAGATACGAAGTGGAGGAAACACACTTCCACTAAATATGTGGATAGATTTGTTCTAGGAATATTGTACAGATGAATTTCTCTGGTACAGATAGATGCAAATAACTTCCATTGCTCTTGGAATCTTTGACGTAACCATCTGAATATAAAGTATTTTTTTTTAATTGCTGCTGTTGTCTTCTATCCATCAGCTTGTCCGTAATTCTCTCTGTCAGCTCTTGGATTGGTCGGCCTGGGTACAGGATATTGAGACTGGGTGGGACATAGTGCTACATGTCTGTGGCAAGATGCGTCATTGCTAGACTCCACTATAAACTGCGACACCGCATACATCGTAGCGATGTGACTGAACAATTGTTGAAGTGACGTTAAAAATCCGAATCACACTAACACACACAAAATTCTATGGTTACCCTATGTAAATATGCATTACATCTACAGTATACCATACCGTCACTGTAGGGAATTTGGATGGAAATGGCATTGACAAGCATGAAATAATTTGACATCTCTTGATGAAAAAAGTTTATGAATGTCAAGTGCCAAATTTTTCGCCAGTGAAATTCATTAATTAATTCGTAGTCTAGCCGACAATTAATTATCTTGGAGTAGAGTTTGGAGGAAGGAATGTTTTCTTACGTCAGGTCATGCTGTTAGCCTGTTTAGAGTGAAAACGGACTGGGTGTTTGACACGCTTAAAAATACGAATTTTTCACGTAGAAGCTGACAAAGTGATTTGAAACAAATGGTAGGGTGATACTTCGACCCTGGTGGAATTTTTTGGCATCTTGATAGACGGTTTCCAAATGTCCGTAGGGATAGCATTTATTCCGATTGGTCAAATGTAGAAGGAGAGGGTTGGGTCGAAACCTAGAATTGGGGAATATATTCTCTGAGTTAATGAGTTTGAATTAGTCTGAAAATTTCTCTGCAAGATAGAAACCAAAGGTAGAAGTAATTACCAGGACTCCGAGCGGACTTTAGGAAAGACGTTCGTAAAATTGTGGTATAAAATTGTGGTTCCAGGAAACTGAATGTGGACCGATTGTAAGACGCCAAAAACACAAGGAAAAATAGTTGTTTGAAGATCGAGTAAGAAATAGCGAGGAAGTCGAAATTCAGAGACGGAAAAAGAAGTTGGAAGACAGAGTTGTGTAATCCCACCTACAGAAAAAGGGCAAGCAAGTTGAGACGAACGCAGAAAAAAAAAAACAGTCAACGAACAAGGTCATTGTGAATCACCCAACAGTCCAATGTTGAATGAACATTCGATTCCATGATGAAAGTACTATCAGTCATTAACGGTTAAATTCATCTATTTGATTAGTGTTCTGAATTTTAATTAACGTATCTGCTATCTTAAAGCTTCGGGTTTTTGAATTACTTCTGAACGAAGAATCGTCAGAAGGAAAGAACATTGTAATTTATTGTGTCATTCTTCTTTTAATTGTATTTTAATTAAATTCATATTTTATCTTTACGGGGGCTCGTGTGTTGTCTTGTTCAAAGTACCATCTCAGATTACCATATCCATTAACCGGGCAAATTACACCGTAGAGATCATCTTCTAGATAACGATAATTAGAGGGAGGCGGTCTTCAAGTGTTGTTTTTTTTTCCAAGTTGCGCAATACCTCTGACCAGGCCTTATGCGATATTGTACTGAATAGCCCTTGATAACCGACAGCACCCTTACAATGTTCTACCTGTATTAGTACGTTGTTCAGTCCACTCCGTCCTAGAACGTTACTACCACCCAATCGTGCTCGAAAATATTCAAACCAATCAAAAGATTTAACCAGTCGAAAGGATGAACCCGTCTGTTTCGAACAAAGATTTTTCATCCTGGAGAGACAGTTTAACTCGAAATGTTTTAAAATGGTGTGTGTCTATGCGTAGCGAGGCGGGTGTTTTATGATGGCGTGTGTGTGTGTGTGTGGAGGGGTGAGGTAGGGATCGGAAATGTTCTTCGTTTCGTTTACAACAGCACATTAAGCTAACAAAAAGCTGCCATTAGTCTATTCAATTTCTAGGTCTTGTGAGTGAAGACATATCACATTCCAACATAGTCACATCACGTCATCAGCTTGATAGTGTTTTGACCCGTTTCAGATTTTTGATATTTTAGTCTGTGAAGTACTGCGTATTACGTCATACTCAGCAAGCATGTTAACGTAATATGCACATGGTGGAATTTCTAACACAACAAATTAAATTTTAAAAGTATGTGTTCAAAAGTACTCATGCACTAAAAGGATTAAATATGTGATAATTTCAAACGTGATTTTAATTTTTATTTGTTGAACAAATTAATTTTTTTACTCGCAAACGATATACATGTGTTAGAAATGTCTTTTGAAATGATGATTCATGTAAGAGCATATACCTATCAAATGAGGACCGTATGAAACTCTCTAATGATGACATACATTTACATGAAGACTCTTGTAAAATCATCAAATGATGTCACACCTTTCAAATCAGGACTCGTGAAAGATCCACTAATTGTGACATGCCTCTGAAATGAGGACTCGCGTAAGATCCTATAATTATGACACGCCTTTGAAATGAGGACTTGTGTAAGATTATCAAATTATATAACACGCTTTTGAAATGAGGACTTGCGTAAGATACTCTTAGTGTGTCGTTTGAAAAGAAGAATCTTGTAATTTCTTCAATGATGACAAACTATTCTCAAAGAGAACATGAAGCTACTGTATATTCACATCTTTTGTGGACTCACAGATGACTTGCAACGAAATTCTATTTTTTTTCCCTTCATATCTCATTTGTCAGTTTGTATCTGCGGCATGTCACGTGAGGATATATAGTGACACATGTCAAGTGGGTATGAATCACGACATAACCTCGTGGAGATGTATATAAGAAAATAAGTAAACACTTATTACATTCCTATTTTTTACTACAGTTCTTATTTAATTTTCCGTCCATATACGTAGTCAATGCCGTTTTTAGATTCATTCGAGAGGAGTCGTTTATTTAAATTATTCACTAGAATTACAGAGTGTTCAGATGACTGTTTGGACAAAGTAATATTATAGTTGCTGTGAATTCATTTTTAGACATTCATGACAATGCCATTGTAATACATAAAGACTGTTTACAGCTTAAGACTTTCAAGGTTCTTGATTCATCAGTACATTCAAGACCTTGAATTCAGTCGGAAAACTCGTTCTGTCTCGACGTGTGCTATAATTTTATTATCATTATTTTGGATTTTTTTATGTATTTTTTAGATTATTACTTTACAACTTACAGAAATAAAATTTTGGTGTTTTCAAAATTTGTTGGTTTTGCTACATAAATACATGCATAAATGCATGCATCCATCCATCCATCCATCCTTCCATCCATCCATACATACATACGTAAGTGCATATTTGTACTTACACATATATTTGCCTCGTACGTCGTACGTGCAACTGTTATTACTCTTTCTGCCTACATTAGCGGGCACGGGATCTGCTATGCTCCAAAGTGTTCGCTAAAATTTGTATTCATTTTTTTTGCGTTTATGCTTAGTTTTTCAATGCTCATCTCATCACGTTTGGTTGCTCAAAAGATAAATATTCTAAATGTCTTTGACTAATATGTAACCGTTGGTGGGCTTGCATTTATTCCTAACTTTTTAAAAATCATTATGATAAATATTGCACTTAGGCTTTTCAATAGTACGGTCTCTTGCCCACTTCTATATCAAAGGCCTGTAGTAGCTGTTTTTTGACATCAAAAGGAGTCTTTTTTATGGTTTGTAGAGCTCCTCTTAGACCCGTTTCTTATCCCGTGTAGAGGCTAGAAGTAGAAGTTTCAACGGCCCTTCACACAATAACAAAAAGACTTAATTTCAAAAAGATTCTCTCTTTAGTGATAGAACCTTTATGATTTCTGAATGAGTTTATTTAAGGCCAAGCAGGTGTTGACGTTATTGAGAAATGTTTACCCATTGAAGAATCTGTGGCTAAGGTACAAAGAAAACGGCGTCAAACATTGGAATGTTACACACTGTTATTATTATGTGATGAATAGGCAATCGATTGGTAAAACAACATTGTAACAATATTCAACAACTGTAGTAACAGTACTGATTATAATTGATTTAAAGTCGCTTTAAGCTCTGACGGAAAAGGGAATGTACCGGAAAGGTCCTGATGCTTACGAACGCCGGAATTGCGTCTGGGGCAAGTGTCGTTTTGTTGTCTAACTATACTCGGGTACCTTACTCACTTGATATTCAATCCACTCATCACAAAGAATCAGGATATTTTTCGGTCTGACTAATTAATTTATGGCGTTTAGATGTGGGGCCGTTTTTGATATGCAGTCATTCATATCACATCGGTAGTATTTCCAGACATCAAAGACGTGTACCAGACGATTCCGGTTTTGACTTTTAGGGTGAACATATATCATCCATTCATTGACCGATGAATGCGCTCTTGTGTATCCGACATCAGGTCGTAGGATGATCACCGTGAAACGTCGTTTCTAATTAACTCATATACAACGACCATTCAAACTCCATTCAACATCAAAGACTATTATCTGTGACCATTATAGGGAATATTGAGTCACACCCATATAATTGCTATTATTCGGGATCTACCTCGAAATCTCGCAATCCCATTTGTCGGGTAATTGGTGAACAACAAAAGGAAGAATATGTCATTGAACATTAATGAGAATATACACCAAGGAATCGCATGTCAATTGACAATCATTTTCGAATCGTTCACATGGATAGATTGTTACACGGCGAGTGTCACAAGGAATGGATATCGTCACAACATGACGGTAAGTGACACATTGTTTTATTATTTGTTACTTATATTTTGTATTTTTTCAATTAGTTGTTTCGTTGTTTTTTTAAAACTTATTTTCACTTGCTTTCACTCATTTATTCTTCATACATTACAATACATACAAATCAATCCATATATTCATCTTTAAGGACTAGATTGTGCTTTCTATCCACGCGCAATACTTGCAACTACTAGTCTGTATTTTCTTTTCTACATCTTTCAGTTTCAAAATTTGCTTAAACGTCAAATGTGAATATACCTATAAAGAATGTGTGTAGATTAGATATAAATACACAGTTTCAAAGAGGGACATTCTTTGCACCTTTTTAAAAATTAAGAATTCAAATTCCCACCAAGGAGTTGAAATATTAGGAAGGATGGGATTCGTCAGGATAAGGATGTTACAATTTCCTTTTCTGCTTAAATACATTATTGGCGTGATTTTATTTTTCCACAAAATATACTTTCCTTTTAAGGAATGTAATGCTGCGCTTGATTGTCATATATGTATAATTCTCTTATCACTTAATTGACATACATGTATAATTCTCTTATCACTTAATTGTCATACATGTATAATTCTCTTATCACTTAATTGTCATACATGTATAAGTCTCTTATCACTTAATTGTCATACATGTATAATTCTCTTATCACTTAATTGTCATACATGTATAATTCTCTTATCACTTAATTGTCATACATGTATAATTCTCTTATCACAAGCAGATACAACATCAAGTGTGATAAGTTACATATAGTTTTCCTGAAGTTGCAACATGGTTGCATTAATGAACTGACTCGATGTAATTATTTCGCGGCTGCTGATACATATTTTAATGATGATGATGATGATGACGATAATGACGATAATTAGAGCAGTTATTCTAAATCAATCTAACATTTGTGACACAGTAAATATATTTTTTAAAGTTTCTCTCTCTCTCTTTGTTGCTGTCTGTCTGTCTGTTTGTCTCTATCTTTGCTACTATGTTGTTTTCTGTCGCAAAATACTTTGTTGTTTCAAGTATGCGAGATTGCAAGAACTATAAGGCCTGCAACAGTTTTCGTATTCTACAAACGTCGCGAGTACGAAACTCCAGTTCTCACTATTCTGGAAACTTCGTGAGTACGAAACTCATGATGACGCTATTCTGGAAACTTCGTCATGAGTACGAATCTCCAGCTCACACTCAAAGTCCAAACAGTTTCACAATCATTAACTTTAATTGAATAAAGCAAGAATCGCAAGCGATTTTCTTCCAAATCGGACCCATCTAATGTAGTTCCAAATTTTGCACTTGAATTGTTGACGTAGTACTCATAAAGGTTCGAGATTATTAGGTATGAATTGCGTGTCATTCCACTAATGCCTATTACACTAGTGATCAATGTATGTCTTGTCGAAATTTCACTGTATCCCATCTTGAGCAACGTTTATATATCTTACTCTAGTTTCTATGGACGCTCGTTATATGAAAAATTTTATCGGGGCCGTTGTCTGTTTATTACTGTGCATTCTGTACTTTCAAATCGACGAAGAAAACCTGTGCCTATTTCTTCGTTAAACAAGAGAAGCCCATAAACCAATACACATGAAGAATAAAAATTCAAACAATCATGCACAAATTCAAACGATCATGCAACGTATTACCTTTTATATACTTATTTGGACTATGAATAAATACGAAGATTTTACGTGAGTGCAAGGTAGATTGATATTTTGATCAATGCGGCTTTTGTTTGCTTTACAAATTCAAAGAAAAGCAAAAATCATAATAATGTTTTATGCTTATGTATGATGGTGGAAACGTTAAACAAAACTACTTCCTTCAACCCTGTACAGGGGATGAAATGGATACTTGAAAAATATCCTGTGTATCATAATATTTTAATGTAATGAAGTTCTGCGAGTTTTTGTTGCATTTGGTAATATAAAGTTCTAAGGAGAGACTGGTGTGAAAGCGTATTTTATTATGTTGTTGTGGTGAATGTGTTACATTATAATATACTAGTATATGACTTATAACATATATGACTTATAATATATATGACTTATAACATATATGACCTATAATAGATGCATCCATGCTACACCATGTCAATACATTTGCGTTGCTGTATATCAACCCTATTGGTTCACCGTATCGAGAAGACAAAACATGCATTTACAGTCAACAGTATGGGATGTTAAAAACTAATACATAAATACAATTATTTATTAAAAACATATTGTCCACGAGTCTCTCCAACCAAAGCAAGATTAACGTTTACTAAGTGTCTACGAAAGCCGAACACTGGTTTCCGAACCAACCTTCACGACAGTCGTCCTACCACATAACATATCTGATTTGATCTTAACATTTTTTAAAATTATATTTCAGCGAAAATTGGTTAAATCGCTAAACTCAACATTGAAATTATAAATTATATTCTTCCATTACACACGTGGATAGGGTATCATTGTAAATTAGCCTATATAACGACGTACATCGTTATAGACGTGGTGCATCGATATTCGTTTTACATTGTGATGTGGATTGGGTTATGCAATTGAGTGTCAAAAAGACTGCTTCTAGATACATATGTCACTCATCAATTGTGTCAATGATTTCAATAATAAAATTAGTTTCAACGTCGTTTTGTTTTTAAATCATGTCAAATATTATTATTTTAATAACAAGTGATATGTACGAATGCAAATAAATGTTCTATGCGTATAGGGAGGGAGGGATGTAATAAACTTGTGAAGTGAACTTCTTTCATATATTCGATGGATGGATATATATATATATATATATATATATATATATATATATATATATATATATATATATATATATATATATATATATATATATATATAATTAACTAATATGCGTAGCATAGAATCTGGATGAAAGTCATTTCAAAACATAGTTATTGGTGAGATCGAAAAAATAAATATCATCTAGTTGAAATCCCCTACTTTCATAAAGTATTATGGTATGTAGTTTTCGATGTGATATATATATATATATATATATATATATATATATATATATATATTGTTACGTGCTTAGGCTCGAATAAGCAGCAACACAGAAAGAGTGAAAACTAACAAGCTTGTATAACTTTAACAATGAATTTATTAAGTACAATTATTTAAATAAAACAATTGAACTTAGAGTTTTAGAGAATCAAATCCAACAAATATAGAATTCACAAAATAATCCACTAATAGAATTGCAAGTCCTGATAAATAAATGTTCTAATAGTTCCAGGTTCGAATCTTGACGACAAAATGACTGACAATGTCACGTGATGCAGTTCTTGTTTTTAAATCATCCAGATGAAATTATGAAACATATGTTTTTTTCCAGATAAATAGAATAATTCTTCTTTTCCAACGAATTGACACAAGTCCAGAATAATATTAACACTCAAACATAAATACACATGCAATAACTTACAGCCCAATATTTCTACTACTAATTTCTTACAGCCCAAAGGTTCTACTAATGTCAGCTTCTAAAATACAGCTATATATATTGTTTTTCTGAAGTAAACAAGAGGAATCATGTGAGTCTGGAAGGTCACGGAAAGAGCTACCTTCACCAAGTCACATGCTTAAAGAATGAACTAGAAGAATAAATCAGCCACTAATAAAATGCTGTCCCCGAAACCAACCAATAAAATTGAAGACTTGTTGACAATGTCTAAAGCAAGGTCAGATATTGAGGTAACCAAGCCAAGGTCAGCCTGTTTACCAGAAAAGTCCAGGTCAAGTGAATTTTCTAGAAAAATTTCCCATTTAAATAATAATAAACCCTAAATGACAAATTTGGATTTAATAATTAAAAATAAATAAAATTACATCCAATAGCCGTAACAATATATATATATATGTGTGTGTGTGTGTGTGTGTGTGTCAAGGTGGGTACTGACAATTCTCACTTATCGCAGTGAATCAGTCAAAAGAATACTGCGCAAGAATCTTAGGCTTATCAGGGCCAATCAGATTCACATAAAGTGATATGTTAACATGTTTAGAAAAAACGCAAATATTAAAATGCAAAGACCATATATAAAATCTGTCAACTATGTGACAAACAGAACGTGGCCAATTTATTGTAAAGGGTGGTGTATACAAATGAAATTAAGAGTATCGGTCAATGAATACAGGACTAAGGTGGATCCATAAGTAACACCAGAAACGCCCAGGACAAACGTGGTTTAAATGTCAGCGGAAAGGCGTAAATAAAGTCGCATTTCTTTTGAAAAGAACATCTACAAATACTAGCCGGACAGACAGGTATTCAACCACAACATTCTTTCAAACGATATAATGCAAAAATATCCGGCCACAAAATAACAAACCTTGAATCGCCATTATACACAATAACTCGTTTGTAGTCTCGATTTAATAAAAAAAAAACGTCTGGATTCAGTAATTCTCCTTTCACAAGAATATCAAAGTGGAATTCTACTTTAGTGGACAAAATAATTTAGATAGAAACATTGTAGCAATCGAGCGAACAATGTGACAAAACACAATAATTCCCATTGGAGATCCCGTGTGGAAAAACCATGTTGCCCGAATGAAATGTTCTTTTGATTTGGAAGGCCGGTGTCTCTTTGAATTTTAATTAGTAAAGTAATCCACTTTTATATTTAAATGTTGCTACTTAAAGAATTGTACAATTAAGAAATTCCATAAAAATGTTTTTGTAAAACACTCATGACGATGCAGGCTTTGCTGCATGATACTCCAGGATATATTCTTATTAATGTAGAAAACACTTAATCCAAAAAGGAAAATATCTCAATTATAAATGTCAATATAGTGGCTATGGCTAGTTTCTGAAATATGTTGTAATGTTTCTTAGATTTCTGTGCAACGATATAAGGAAATGATTTATCTGCTCTGCATTTTGAAACAGGATCCATTTATTACGATTTCTGAAAGGCTCTGATCAGCACAAATGCTTTCCATTATTTGCCACCATAACTTCACCACAAATGTACATATTATTTGTAGGTATGACCGCTACAGTTAATTCATATCATAATACTATTAAACAGTAGCACCCCAAGGCTCAAACAAGATGTTTCATCTTGGAATCGTCTATCACATCAAATCTGACTTCATCACCCTTTTCTGATTCAGAAACATTTTCAGTTGAAGGATTCTCTGATGTAGAGCAAGATCCTCCTATTACGGACTATGTAGAGGGCATCATGTAGAATGCATATCATTTAAATTCATCCATTTGGACAATGAGTCTTGACAATTGTACTTTTCCATCAGTTCTCAAACAAATTAGGAACAATTTCAATTTTGATTCATGTATTGATGGACTAAAAGGTGTACTAATTGTGTTGATAGAGATAGGGGAGGTGTAGGGTCAATGAAATGGAAAGATAAGAACTTCATCAGAATGGCTACGGATCTACTTTAGAAACGCCTTTAAGTGAGAACAGTTTCCAACCTACGTGTTTATCAGATATAGTGGACTCCAATGACGATTGTAGTCATAGAAACCAAGATTTATCGGATGAAGAGCTGTCCCAGTTTCTAGGGTTCCTACAAGGAATAGCACTCCGATAACTATGTCCCCAATGCCATCTGGAGAGGATCCTACTGGAGATCAAAGACAGCACTCTCCATGTATATGTAAAACTGACCAACTGCTGACTGTTATCCAGAAATAAATAGACAAGTTAATAAATGAGAACGTTGCATTAGCTGACCAGAAGGAGCCTATCAACAAACATTCACAAACTATTGCTCTCGTACCTATTTCTCGTAGAAGAAGTGTGCTGCCGAAGTATTGTCCAATGAAAACCAAATGCATTTTTCGAACTCTTCACTTACTCAGTCATAATTGATATAGATAAGATTAATAACGCACCTTATAGAGCAAAATCCATGCAAAGAAAAATGAAACGTTGCATTCTACATGGGTTATATCCTCCTTTTTCATAGTTCCAATTTTACAAGTAATTAAAATCAAAAGGTATGGGGCAGAGAAATACAAATCATGTATTTTCAGGTGCTAAATTAGAAGTAATGCTTGAGGATAGAAAATGTATTGTCTCTCATAGTTTACAAGAATTGTCCGATATATTGGAGGGAACAGTGCCCGTGAAAGTACTGATCTAGAACTGTTTGAAGAACTATGTGACCGTCTACAGACACACATCCAAAAACAAGATGAAAACTGTCATGTTGCACTATGTGAGATGGCTCCCAGGGAGAATGTGAAGTATGGGATACCAATGAGGACATCCGAAGACTGCTAAGTGAATAGGAATGTGATACTGTTTACAATTACAAGAGTGTCCATGAAGGGGATGGACAATTGATGCAACCTTTATTTGGCAAAAGAGACAATATCCAACTATCTCCCAAAGGGGTAGAAAAGCGGATAAAATATAAATGCAGTTGTTCATGTAGTCTAGCCACATCACAAACTTCAACAGTCACTCTTAACCCAATGTAGGTCGAAATAGCTATATACACTATAGTCCGCAATATCATTTAATTCTGGGATGTGATTAATATGGTGAAACCTAACCTTCAGCACAGAAATGCAGACAAAGACAGACAATTAAATGCTATCAGTGTGTTGGCTTTGGACAAAAAAGCCAAAACTCATGACAGATTCAGGGAATAGGTAACTGAAAATGAAGCCTTCTCAACTCCACAGGGAGAATCTGTTTTGAGCTGCAGCACCAGTCTTGATATCAAGGACTGTCATACCCCAGGTATCCCATGTCAAAACAGAGGTGATTCGCGTGCTGACAGACGTTCTGAATCTGGTATTGGTATATATTCAAGTGCAACTGTAATTTCAAATGTATACAATATATACAAAAATATAAAAATGATGTTGTAGCCTTTCAACATTACAATGAAAGTGGACTACTACGGTTGCCTAGTGGTTAACGCGTCCGCTTCAAATGCGTGAGGTCAATGATTCGAAACCCCGGCGAGTCATACCAAAGACTAATTAAAATGGTACTAACAACTCGTTCACTAAGCGCTCGTCATTAAGAGGTTAGAGTTATGATTGGTCGGCTTGGTCTCAGGATAATGTGACTGTGTGGGGCATCATTCTACATGTCTGCGATATGACGTCCCAGTGCTAGGCATCACTGTAAACTGCCACATTTCAGATATCGTAGCGGTATGACTGCAAAACTGGGAATCGAACCCATGACGTCCCGTACCCGAGGCGGAAGCTCTAACCACTAGGCCATCGGAGCGGTTCATGGTGCAAGGACAACCGCATGATTATAAATAAAGATTTGAGGAAAAAAAACATGCTGGTTACAATGAAACAAAAAGGCTAGATAGCGACAAGTTTTATTTGACAATGGGAACGTTAATATGGCCTCTCGTGATAATTGTTTGGTGTATTTCTAGATAATGATGGAAGTTGGTCTATCCATATTTAACATGCTACATAATACAACGAGAATTTATTTCTTACCTTTGGTAACTTAGAAAAATCAAAACATTCATTCCTTTACAGTATACGGCCAACTTGTAAAGAAGTTGTATTCAACAATATTTTGATTATTTCAATGCATTTTGGGATAAAAATATCTCTAATTCAAACATAAGAAAATACATAAGACTTCTAAAGACATTCCATTTATAGATGAACGCACATACAATTTCTAGGACGGAAAGAATAATATGAACGTTTTGCCAATATATAACAGATTATAATTAGAAAGGCCTTATTTTCGTATAAAGAATCAAGTAAGGCCATTCAATCTACCTAAGCAATATCTTTCACCAACGGTATGCTGACGGTACTCCAAATTTAACGTCTGTTAGAAGTAAAAATTACGTTATACCCAGGCCAAAGAACGAATTGTTTTAAAAGGGTTTTCCATCGACAGATCCACTGGTATGGAATAACATTCCCTGTGACATCAGGCAGACTGCCAGTATTTCTTCTTTTCATAACCGATGTCTTAAATGGATGCAATCTTAAAACAGTCGAACAGTTCTAGTATTATAAATACATCTGCATTTCTCTACTTATGCGTCTTTTTCACAGTTGAAATGTTCAATACATGATGATATTGTATATGTTCACATATGCTAGTACATTTATGTTCTTGGCTTGAAACTACGATGTTAGAATCACTTCATTCTTTAGTGTCAAACCAAATATATCTTTATACTATCTATATTGTACATGACAATGAGCTAGAGGACTCAAGGTAGATTAGATCAGTAACTAAATGAGTTACCTTCTCTAAATAAATTGAAGGCGTCTGAAATGTAACCGTACTTTAATGATTATTTTCTAGCAACATCGTCTATCGCGAATCAACAAGAGAGAACATAACCATGGTTAGTAACAGATAGGCAAAACTTCTGTGCACATTTTGAATACCTCCTATAATAACCTCGTTTTAGTTAATTAACGGTGTCTTTTACGTGTACTACTACATTAGTACAATTAGAGATAAAACTGGAATAAGTTGTAATCCAGTAGAAGCAATAAAATGGATGACTTAGAAATTTGAATTGTGCTTGACAGATATAAGAAAGAAAGATTTGTTTTATGCTTAGCTGCTTTCGTACAATCAAGAAGAAGAAAAATAGTCACGAGGTCTGAATTCTAATTCTGTATACATAAATCATATAAGCATATCACTGGGTAAAACAAAAATGACAATTCATACTATAGATTAAACCATGATAAAATTTTAGACAATAAAGAAAGTGCACAAAACACCGTTTGTAGCTCATATATATTTGTTTGTTAATGTATTATGTCATTCATGTATGCGTGTCTTCATACTCGCGGACAATGAAATCTGCTTTTTGCTATTTCTATTAACAATGTTTCGAAGGTTTCATAAAGAATCATGTTACTAATTTGTTCAATGCCTGCTTTAAAGTTACAATCATTACTTGTAAAACTAGTATTTGAATCGGACCTTTTATTGGTATAAGCAAATTCCTGACATAATTACTTTTAAAGTACTCTTTTTGCGCCAACAACATTTTCGCGGTTACCGGATATCAGTAAATTTTGCAGCAATCCAGTTTCACGCAACTGAAACGACTCATTATCTTATATCTTTAAAAAGAAATGTGCTTTAGAGTTAATTTAATTTCTCAGATGCGATCCTTTTGGCAAAAACACAATCCTGGGAGAAAACACGCAGCACATGATTAAAAATATTTTTACAGCAAATATTTTAGAAGATACAAAACGGAATGTGTGCCTTTGGTTCTTGTTGTTTGTTATGGCTTTAAACGCCACTTTTCAGCACACAATGGGATGTATATGGCGGCCAGTATACCTCATTGTGGAAGAACCCATGAAAGCCTGCTAAGAACCACCGAGCCACGGCAAGCATTCTCGTATGCCCACATTGGCCTCGCCCAAGAGTCGAACCGATCATACAGGGCACCTTACTTACGATCATTTTCTCACAAATTAATGAATGTACTCCGAGTTCTAAGATTATCATAACAATATTGCAGAGTACTTCTACTTATTGATCCTTTTCAGGTGTGTTTTCTATTCAGGAAAGAGAGGGAAATTCACTTTCTACAACAGGTCGAAAACGATGGTGAAATGGCGCCAAATGTTGTTAGAATTTCGTTACATTCATTTATGTTAGTATTTAAATGCGTTTCAGTAAAAGACTTAAATCTTGTGTTATTAAGTTCTTACCAGTGAGAAAAATGTTTTTAAATATAAATCGGTATCAAAATCGGACGGTCATTATTTGGTGAAAATTCTTTATAAATCTCAATCATAAATTTATTTTTGTTTATGTTCTTGCAGGACATGGCATTAAATGACCATGTAAAATTATTAATTTTACTGCTTAAAAAATATAATTATGTTTTGTCTACAGCTTTTTTCTTCATTTAACATAACTCGTGAAATCATTACATAAATGCATAACTTTCTTCCTTGTGAGAAACTTTCAAATGAAAAAGAAAATGCGCGATACAGTGTTCCCATTAATATTGTTAAATACGGCCAATCATTGTTGACTTAAAGCGCCGGGTTTTCTAATAATATGTCTTTGTGACTTGAGTATGTTTGTATGAATTTGATTTATATGACATTCTGAATTTTGGGGAAACGTAAGTCATGTTGAGAAACGAGTATTCTTTGACGATTATGGTAATGGCCCATGTGTAATTGATCAAAGATGTAAGTAGATATATATCGGGCATAGAATTCACTAAACTGGAAGCACATTAATTTTAAAAATTCGTCATCTGGCACGTGCTCTAGTTTATGAAATGGATCCGAATTTCGATCGTCGGGCTAGATTTTCTTTAAACTACCGCTTAAATCTTTTCGGTGTTATGGAAAAACCAACAATCCGTAAATAAGTCATAGGAAAGTAAGAAACAAATTCAATCACTACAAAAGCTAAACTTACCTTAGATCCTGGCCCTTGGGTCATTTCGCAGGCAATTAGAGCCCATGCGAACTTGGAAATAAATCACCTCCAAACACTTCATTCTCGAAGTCAATGAGATAAATTCTCCGTATTTCATAGGGACAGATGAGTGCAAATAAAGCTCATTTCTCTTTACTAAGGCGAAAATATTGAGCCACTTAATTCACAAGACGTAAACGCAAACAGAACTCTGCACCCCAATATTGGCAATAGAAGGAAACCTCTTCGAATAAAAAAGCAATGAACTCGGAGTCACTCATGCACGGACCTAAAAGAAAACGGCAGAGATTATTCTTGGGGGAAATTTGATCGGTTACATGGGGCGTAAGATAACCTTCGCTTTTGTCAGAAAAGGCGATGAGCCATACACCTTCTTTTCATTAAGCTTTAACCCATTCTAAAGTGCGTATTGTATTCGAATTTCTGTCCTATAGATCTAAACACTAAGGAACACTGGTAAAAGCTTGGGAAAAGATAAGCACAAGAATCTCAGTATCTGTTTGGCTATCTGTTTTGCACACAATTAAACTTTTTAATCATCTAAAAAAAAGTGGTAATTAGGATATAGTTAATTATATTCCAGTGAGGTGTATTACCCTTACTATCTTATGATCATTGCTACGAACTCCTAGACTCACTATATAAATCTATGGTCTTCAAACTGGACTTTTCATACAACGAAAATGCAATACAGAGTATACGTTATCTTTATGGCATAACTGACTATCTTTTCTATCTTTTCTGATGGAATTGTACCATTCTGTACTTTTACTGATCTTGCCAATACATACATACATACATACATACATACATACATACATACATACATACATACATACATACATACATACATACATACATACATACATACATACATACATACATACATACATACATACATACATACATACATACATACATACATACATATATATATATATATATATATATATATATATATATATATATATATATATATATATATATATATATATATATATTAAACGTCTTAATGACGGATATGTTTCAGCTGCAAGCCGATGATATTGTCAAGAAGAACTTAGCATTGTATACTGATTTCGACTAATTAAATAAGTTATTTACAAAATTCACATGGAACTTGGAGAAGTCTATTCCAACCATCACTACTGAAATTGTTTCAGTTGTTTAAATAAAGAATGGGGTATGTTTGAGAGTAAAACAAGATTTAAGGAGTATGTCCGTATGACTCGGCAACCCACGTCCACACTTACATGCTTTCAGGTTTAAGCAGAATCAATGAAACGTGAACTGTGGGGCACATTTTTTTTCTTTTAATGGAAGCTTTTATACTTACAAAAAGGCACGCACACGGACACACATAATATTAAATGATACCGGAGCCAAAAGAGAGAGTGTCCTAAACACAAACATAGATCCGGGTGTGAAAGGAGAAAGGACGGACCCGAGCATTACCCACTATACGATATAAACGTTTTGAACAGAAGTGAATTGTACAGCAATGATCTGTGTTGGTGAGCGTACTGTCTGCACCTGCCCACAAACTTCATGTATTTCTGCACATTTTTTCAGTTATAGCATCTAATTATTGAATGGTTTTATTTAATCAATTGTTCGAATGTTCATAAATAGGAATACGCACTTAACACCTCTTCGTATCTTTCGACTCAGCGAATGTTTGATAAAAGGATCCAAACAAACTTGTCCCGGGAGCTAAATTATGGCTGCATCAAGGATGTGGCAAAGTTTGGATGTTGCACTCATGCAGGATCACAACGGCGGAGTCATGCGCCGGTGCGTTGTCATAGGGTAGTTGTGTTTATTAGGTACCGGTTCGAGGGTGTTTCACAACGTTTGGCTGCGCTATGGAGACACATACAAATCTAGTGATTTTAGCAGAGTCAGTCACAGGCACCTGAGTAAACTATGATCCGTATATAACTCTTACAACGAGCAGCGGTTTGTAGTCTCTGTATGTTTACTCCGATCCAAAGTTGATTACTTTGTCTCGAGTTGTATTCAGAAAAGTAAATCAGTGTTTCATCTTATGTGACGATCTCATTCAAAGTTATGGTCACTCTTATCATACTTGGTGAGTAACTGTTTTACGATTTATATCCAAGTCTCTTGTTGGATCAGCGGTCAATAAATCAGGGATCCATCTCGCACAAAACCGTTCTGAAGTTATTCTTCAGTGTATTAAACACAGTTGACAAAGTAATGAACGTAATAATAAAACTATTTTCCACTATGTACAGAACATATTCGTAAATTGTCCATTTAGCCGCAGCCAGTTCCCACTCACTAATAGCAGATAGTGTTCCTCCAGAACGCGCGCCATCTTCCATGGATTCGCCGTCATCTTTAAAACAATAAAACGATTTCAACATTGTAATCAATGACAGTGAATTACATACGTAAGCTTTATCCAAGTGGGCTTTGATATCGGTAAAAAAAAAAAACAGAACAACCCCTGATTTTACTTATGTTCTTTGCTCAGTGGTAGGATTGTTAACCTTATCCGAAATTTAACGTAACTGTCCTTTTCCTACGTTACGTCAATCTCATACGTCATATGCAGATGTTAGGCATTTTGATCTTCGATTTGCATATTATTCTATAGAACGTTATGTTATGGTTGGGTCGTCATTAAATTTATTCACTAGATCAAAGATTCAAAAAACAATAGCTAACAAAATCAACCCCCCCCCAAAAAAAAAAAAACATACAAACACAATATTCTAAAATTGTATAATACCCCTCGCATGCCCATTGGATGTGACAAATTCGTTTGAACTTTCATTTAATCACCGAAGCCAAATGTACTTCGCAAAACAGACATGAAACCATTTGTTTTGATTTCTCGCGTACAATACAGTGTTCTGTAAACTGGCTTCTATTGGGCACTAATTGTTGACATGCACCATGGATGTTACTATTTCAGAGATAAACTTTGATGGTTTTTGCCAATGTTTCCAGGTTGTAAAGAAAATTAATCTTCCAACCCACATTATTTTTTTCGGTGTGTTTCCGGTACATTGATTTAAAATAGCCATGTCCGTGTTTCTTTCTCTGTGGCTCAGTTCCAAATAAACATTCAGATAAATTTTGATCCAACAATGTGAAGGCATGTCTGTCGTTCCGACTGAATTATAAACGGAGTATGTTACCAGCTTTATAATGAGTTAATCTCTTTTTTTATCCTGGTTTTAGAGATTGCCCAGACCTACTGTAAGTAGTTGGCCCTTTTTATTGGCATGAAAAAATGTAATTATAATGTAAGTCGCTAAAACAAGGTTTTGCCAATATTTAACGAAACATTTGACTTTTTTTATTGGATAAATATGTACCAGAGAACCAAAAATATGGTGGATTTATATCCTATCAATAAATACTTTCCCATAAATTGTTTGTTATTTATAAATGTATTCAACTGATATTATGTTCATTTAATCCTACAGCGATGAAATTAAATAAAGAGTTTGAACCTGAAATATCAGATATTGTTTTTAAAATTATCAATTTTTGTACCTTTCCCCCAAGTTAGAATGCTGGGACAGTTTTAAAGGCACGAACTATGTGTAATTAAAAATACTGACGCTCTCAATAAATACAGAATGTTGTAAAGACACGATTACTTTGTAAGTAAGATTATAGGCACATTCCCCAAAATTTAACAAATGCATTCCTCAAAAGCCCTTCCGTGTTTTGTTTTTTCTTTTCGGTAAAGCTTTAAAATAAGCATTGAGTTTCGAAGAAAAGTTACTTTTGAAGCTTTAGAAAAAATATTTTTATTGCGAATCATTTTTCAAAGCTTTCTCAGAGAATGAATACTATTTTTAAAATAATTACTCTGTTTCCGGTTTTATATTGTCCTGGGAATGGCTATATCTTAATCAATAAATATCGGCCGCAGCGTTTGATTAAGCCGTGTTTTGTTTAATATTTATAATGCAGTATACCATACAAACTTTTTATGGACAAAGACATCTGATGTTGGACTTTACTAAACATAAAAGAAGAGTAACTAACAACTGTTACCATCCATCGTGATTCTATTAAAACATTCTCCAGTTTAGTTCTTTGTTTGCTTTTGTATGGATCTATCTTAAATGTATTCAAGTTCGCTAATTGTGCTGCATATATTTTAAGTTTATTCAAGTTCCCTAATTTGTTCCGTATGTCGTAAGTTTATTCAAGTTCCCTAATTTGTTCCGTATGTCGTAAGTTTGTTCTAGTTCGATTTTGTACGGTATATTCTTATATGTACAGTTCATTTATATTATGCGGTTTGTTAAGTTTATTTACACGACACCCTTTTCGCGTCAGTTCCGTCATCACTTTCTTATCTTCATGTATCTTGTATAAGTAGTGTGTGTGTGTGTCTGACATAACTTCGGTCGTACCCCTGAAACACAAACAGACAATAGCACGATCATAATCTCTTTATCTGCAATTTTCTTACTTTTGATGGCAAGCACAGATACATTTTAACATACGGGCATTTATTATGATTCATGTTGAGTCTTCTTATACGTATAAAAGACTATTTAATTCTCGACGCTGATATCAAAGACTGTATTTGAGTCTCGTCGCTGATATCAAAGACATGATTTGAATCTTGGCGCTTATACCAAATACATTTGAGTCTCGACTGATGGTATCAAATATTTTATTGGAGTCTCAACTTGATACCATTGATATTTCATTGCTACCCGATTTAGACGTCAAGTTGTTCAATGATTTTAGGCAGCATTAATTATTTCAATGATTGAAGGCAGCAGTGATTATTTCAGTAACTGCAGGCAACATTAATGATTTCAATGATTGAAGGCAACATTAATTATTTCAATTATTGAAGGCAATATTAATTATGTTAATGATTGAAGGCAACATTAGGTATTTCAATTATTGAAGGCAATATTAATTATTTTAATGATTGAAGGCAACAATAATTATTTCAATGATTGAAGGCAACATTAATAATTTCAATGATTGAAGGCAACATTATTTCATTGATTGAAGGCAACATTAATTAGTTTAATGATTGAAGGCAACAATAATTATTTCAATGACTGAAGGCAATATTAATAATTTAAATGATTCAAGGCAACATTAATTATTTAAATGATTGAAGGCAACATTAATTATTTCAATGATTGAAGTCAATAATAATTATTTCATTAATTGAAGGCAACAATGTTTTCAGAGATTGAATGCAGCCTTATTTATTTCAATAATTGATGGCAATACTATTTCAAGGAATGAAGGCAACATTAATTATTTCAATGAGTAAAAGCAACATTAATTATTTCAATGATTGAAGGCAACAATAATCATTTCAATGACTGAAGGCAACATTATTTCATTGATTGAAGGCAACAATAATTATTTCAATAATTGAAGGCAACAATAATTATTTCAATGATTGAAGACAACAATAATTATTTCACTGATTGAAGACAACACTAATTATTTCAGTTATTGAAGGCAACATGAATTATTTCAAGGACTCAATGCATCCCTAATTGATTAAATAATTGAGGGCAACATTAATTATGTCACTGATTGAAGGCAACTTTAATTATTTCAGTGATTGACGACAGCATGAATTATATAAATGATTGAATGTAGCCTTAATTATCTCAATAACTGAAGGCAACATTAATTATTTCAATGACTGATGGCAACAATAATTATTTCAATGATTGAAGGCATCATTAATTATTTCAATGATTGAAGGCAACAATAATTATTTCAATGATTGAAGGCAACAATAATTATTTCAATGATTGAAGGCAACAATAATTATTTCAATGATTGAAGACAACAATAATTATTTCAATGATTGAAGACAACAATAATTATT